>CM056995.1:227032759-227632759 GCA_029891345.1 Dryococelus australis
TTTTTTAGTTTTATGTGTATGCATGAGGTAACCTTAATGCTTTGTTTTGATACGTCTTTCTATATAAAATTAATGATTGTAGGTTTAGAAAATATCATGTTTGTTGGTACGTCAGATTCTTACAGTCCTGCATTTTTTCGACGTTTGGCTTAGAAAATATTGTATCGTAGGTGATGCGCGTCATTAATACTACTCGTAAAAATGTATTCTCAGAAGATGCGTCCTAAAACACAGAGGATAGTAAGTTTCTCTGTGTCAGATCATTTCGCTTGCCATAGTTTGGCCGTAGTATCGCCCAATATTTAAGCAATCTGTACACATTAAATGCAAGTCAGTAAGTTTGTACTCATGGCGAATTTTTTGAAGGTTGTAATTTTCACGCTTGCCCTCAGGAGTGCCTTCTTAAAACGCACAACCGTTTACTATTATACATTTTTGGGCAATTTTTTTCTCATTTTTCTGTGACTTGTGGTGTTCACAATTGCTTAGTACCACTACGATCGCGAAAAAAGCGTTGAATGTTAGTTTAAAAAAATTGCCGGAACTCCGCTCTTCGAGGGGGTCGTGGTGACTGAGCGGTTTGACTGCTCACCTCCCACCGAGGTGAACCGGGTTGAATTCTCGGCCGGGTCACTCCCGGATTTTCGCAAGTGGGAATCGTGGAGGACGATGCCGTTGGTCGGCGGGTTTTCTCGAGGATCTCTCGTTTCTCCCGCCTTTGCGTTCTGGCGCTGCTCCATCGTCACCTCATTTCACCCCCGTCGGCTCTCAAGATCTCGTTGTTAAGAGTAATATACCTACGCGAGGAGGAAGTCTGCTTTTGACCAGCGCTTTACGCAGCGTTGTCTATAATGCAGTGAAACGGCGATGTTGGCTTGCCATGCCGTCAGTTTCCTTAAGGCTGTATTTCATGTTATTCCAAGGCCGCTTTTCCCCCTTTAGGCTCGATGGTCACTGAAGAATATACGACCGTAACTTCTTCCAGTTTATTTCCCCGTGCGTATTGACGATTTAGCTTTGGAACGCTACATTCCCGGGGGGAAGATTATAAGGTATGGCCGTGCGTACTCAGAGCAGGTCATATCGTAAAATACTATCTCACTATCTGGTCAGGCTGACAGTTAATTATTTTCCAACTGTAGAAACATAAATAGTGAAGTAACATTTTCTTTTGTCGATTTGTGAAGGAAATGTTTACTAACATTTGGACCAAGGAAAAATGTGTGTTCATTGTTACATAGAATGAATGCTTGTCAGGTGTAAATGTTTCTTGCTTTTATTACATTATAAATATCACGTGTGCAGAAATAACAATGTTTTACATCATCAAATACAGTGGACTTATAAATTGACTTATCATTGTTTCAAGACTGATAAAATGTAGTTTTAGTGATTAGCGTCTAATTTTATAAAACGCCCTTTCAGATACTCGTAATATCGCTCTTTATTAAGACTTCTAAACCACTAGCTACTTTTTTACACCACGTATTTAGTGAAACAAAACTTATAAATAGTGACTAATTTTATTAGACCAAACTCCTAATTATAAGGTTCTTAAGTTTTATGAAATACGCTCCTGTTCTGTTTTTACTATTATTATTTGAAATCGGAAACGTGTATATTTTATTGAATAGTATATGTTTAATAAATCCATGAACATAGTTACGTAAGTAGTGTAGGATGGCTGACTTTGACGCAGGGTTCAGGGATAGGATCCAGGATGCGTCCGTCATCGTGGTAGGCGCGGCCGCCGGCCTTGTTCATCTCTCTCTCTCCCACCCCCCACCCAAAAAGAAATTTCCAACCCACAGCCGACAATTCCAGCGACAGTGTTTACTTTAAAGTATATTTAGTTACGACAGTTTTTTTTTACAATTGGTTAAAGGCTGTTCACGGTAAAGTGAGCACTTTTGAAACTCAACCTTAGAAAAGATTCACTGCTCTCCTACCTGCATATATTTTAACTGGCGCACTGAATGACATGCGCCCAGTAAAGTTGGCAGCGATGGATGGAAAGTGGGTTCCTTATCTTAACGTCGAATAAAAAGTGTTAGGTAACCATTTGTAATAACTTAAACTATTTCGATCGCTTTTTTTTTTTTTTTGTCAAAGTGTAAAAATTAACAGTTTTGTAATATTTACTTTTCTAACAAGTTTACAGTTTCACTTAACCGACGCATGAAGAAAGATATCAGGCCCATCGCAATGTTAATTTTACATCAGACGGAAGAACATACAACGTGCACACAAGTAGATCTTAAGCAGGTCTTTTTAAAGTGCTCACTTTACCGTAAACAGCATATTCAAAATTGAAGCTAAATCAGGTATGCTTTCCAAACTATATAATCGAAATCACTTGCACGTGACTTTGTATTGCTACGAACAAGATGAGCTTAATAGTTATGTATCACTCTTTTCATCCTTCTTTGAACGTTGTTAATCTTATAAACACTCTTAATAATATAATTTCTATCTAACAAGCATTCTTTAAATTTACTGCGTTCTTGCGTAGTTGGTTTTCCTAAAATATGACCTGAATGATTCGGTGCCGCTAGAAGAATGGGGAAAATAATGCACTTTGAAAATTTTCCGGCGCAGAGTACCTGAATATGGATCACAGATTTCATAGACAATCTGGGAAATTTTTATATGTTTATTTGAGCATCTCGTCAAAAAAAATTTAAGTTGAATGTTCTGACCATGATAATACCTAAATCACGAAGATGGAGTGTGTAATATTCTGCATTTTGTAAAAAGCCATCACATAGCGAAAGGTGTATACGGAAATAAAGTTTGTCTATCGTGTTGATGTCATAAGTGAGCAAGGATGATTAGACAGTGAGTGGCTGCTGAAATAACTACACACGCCGTTGGACGTTCATAGCTCGTAGGCTCGGCGTGTAGCCGACATTCCTCACATAGTTAGTAAAGACTTGAAATTCTTGTAACGAGTTGCTGCTAACGATCTGGGACATCCTGTACGAAGCCTGCATGACGACGAGTTTTGGATGCAATGATCGTCACGCTCCGGCAACGTATTCAAGTGGCTCTCGCACTAATGGAAAACAAGTGTAACTGCCTCAGGAATAAATTACAAAACTGGTTCCTGCGCATATTTACCTTCATTGAATTTTTCTGTGACGGTTTACAAACCGATTGATGTTAAGCTGATGATGTAAGAAGCCCGAGCTGCCGGTGTGACGCTTATTTTATTTGTTTTTAATTGCTCGCCACGACGCCTCGCGCTTCGTAGAGACTCGTGTGAACTTGACGTCATGTCTCTGGGAGAAAGGTCTCGCTGAAGACGGCAGTTCTATGTACAGCTACAGGCATAATTGATCTCCGTGGCCGAGGTCGCTAAAGACGATACTACACGATAACGCCCCCGTCTAGCTGTCGCGTGAACCGTGTATTTGTAATGCACGTTTTCAAAACAGCACTTCAGGCTAGGGCGGAATTCAACTTTCAACATATCGCGCTTATTGCAAACACTATTTTGAAGCTCTTCAACATAGCTTAAAATGACAATTTAAGACTGTTATAGCTTAAAATATTCTGGCTGAATTCCTGTGAAACCAACATTCCATAAATTAAATGATGGGGTCGCCACGTTAAAGTTCCATAGGTGCACGCATTACTACGAGAACGCCGAAAACACTGCAAGTTAGTTGAGGGCTTTGTGCGCCGCGTTTGACGCACGTGCTAATGTCGTCCTTATCGCCCACGCGCTTCTTCGGCCTCAAACTTGGAAAACAGTTCCGACTAGAAGGGCTTCATAACTCCTGCCGTACTTCATCTACAAGCATGAGTTGGTATACCAGTCGCTATGTATGTGAACCACTTTGGACGATTTATATTCAGTATGATTTGTCTTCGTTGTATTTTGAAACTACTATTTGAATGGCTTTCAACCTCACGGACGTGTAGTAAAATCAAGTTGGAGGCATCTATTTTTTTTTTTTTTTTTTTTTTTTTTTTGCTTCTTCTCCTTCAACGTGTTTCAACTAGTGGCCACGGGGAGCGTCCTACGTTCTGAAACTGCAGTGAGACTGACCAGGTAAGAAGGCTGGCAAGGAACCTGCCAGGGAAGATAGGACAAGTCGTAGTACCAGTCCAGGCCTGCAAGGCGATAAATGTCATGATGGGTACCATAGTAGCCTATATAACAGTTTCTATGACGGACCTTGCACAAGCTTTAACTTTAGCTGGTACTATGCAATATGACCATAAGGCACTTCACGACCATGACGTTCCCAGTTCCAATAACGGATAAGCAATGGATGTGTATTTATGTGTGTAAACTGTACCCCGTTTATACGTCTGTGATGGAGCGGGAACGATAAAAGCAGTAATATGTGTAAAACATGCTTATCCCGATGGAATGTGATAAACGGAATCGAAAACTTGAGTGTAAAACATAATCCCTGACTGGTATTCGAAGTGAGGGCCTCCGGGTGTCCATGATTAAAGTTTACCATCTTCACTGAAGACCTACAGAATCGCCGAATAGAGGACAGTCTATCTACGTGAGTGTCACACTAAGTGTGACAGAATTCAAGTGAACGTTAAAGGACTGGGGCAGGAGAGAAACGCGGATAGCTCAGTTTGCAGAGCATCATCATGAAAAGCTACGTTTGTGAGAGAGAGAAATAGAGAGGAAAAAAGACATATATATATATCACATACACACACATTCGAAAATACATACATACAGACACTTTGTGTAGTTGTGAAACCCATTCAGAATATTGTAAAATTTTCATATACTTTCGAACATTAGTTCAACTGCATTTCCCCCCGAGTATTCCATTGCATTGGCTTGATGCTGTAATAAGAGTATTTGCACCGAAACTTGCAGGTTATACCGCAAATGCTTTTTATTTTTAAAACTATGTGATCATTAACAAAATTCTGAACGGAATGAAGTAACCTTCGCCTCCATTACTCTCGCGTTGGTGCGGATTTAAGAAAAGTGTGCAGTTCCCTCTTCCCACTCCGCTTCTTTCTTGGTTTATCATCCATCATCCCTTCTCTTCTGTTCCTACCCCTCTTCCTCTTGACACCAACCTTCCCTCGTCGAAGAAGCCGCAGTTTCATTTATTACTTTGCGCGTAACCCCTGAATGTTTGATGGCAGGCGGAATACTGGCGGCTTTAGAGCCTAGTGCCTCCCCCGTTTACCTCTACAAAACACACACACAGAAGTTCTTGCCATTCCTTGCTCCGATAAGGGTTATAGTTTCACATACAAACGTATCCTGCCACAGATATTGTCTTAAAATCTTATTTTACTGAGGAAAGTAATCAATAATTTCAATTTAGACTATTTTTTTTACATAATATTCGCAGAAATTTGTGACGATTATAAGCTGGCTTCACTTTGAAGATTATCCTAGCCCTTAACTGTATGTAAACTTAAACACTGGCTTGAGTAGCTGTAAAATAGCGAATTTGGAGGATCAGTTCTATGGCTAAACGTAGTTAACGTCTTATCGAAAATGTACTGTTTAAATTAATGGCGACAGAATCCCTGGTCTCTTTTAGTTTTATACATACCGGAGTAAGCAGTAGCGTAACAGTTGCTTATTTATGTTCGTAACAGTTTCACAGGGTTACATGACAGAGGTGGTATAAGTTTTGTTATAGTCCGTTCACTATGTCTTCACACTTTGTGGATGACATTTTTGAAATACTCTCCCAAGTACAGTATAACCAGTCTCCTCCCCCTCCACCTTTTCCCCGTTAAATAGTATATCACAGGTGTTTTATTTTTCCTAACATTAAATTACCTTCTTTGTTGGTTAAATCAAATATTCACACATATTGTGTTTATTTCGTAGTCAATATGAAAAGACGTATCTCGGTAATGACACGTAAGAAATGGCCCGTATGTAAAATATAATCAATTAAATCAAGTTCTTTTACGTTATTAGTCTCTTAGTTCGTATTTAGATTTTCAGTAATGTATTACCGGAAATAGATTTTACTGTTATGTCTAAAAATAATTATTTTTAATTTGTCTGTCCACTGAACGAATACGATGCGTAGGTTTCTCGTTGTTTTTTTTTTTCAGGACGTGTTTGCATTGTATTCACGCGTGGCGGAAGACTACGTAAGGGTTGACCAAAAGTAGAACTGTAAGAGGGCTTCAGAAAAGTTGCGAGTTACCATAAATAGAAAGTAGTCCCATGCACGGTGTTGATTTTTACGTGAGGTGTAAAGATACAGGCCGGGTGGAGAGGTTTCCGCAGCTTCTGATCCTGAAGACGTCACACAGGTTCGTTCGACTGATCCACCGGGGCCGGGGCAGCCGCCGTGAAAACTTGTCTCTCGCGTCTTTCCCCCACCCATTTCCTTCATCGTCGTATTCCATTAGCTCCCGCATCGTCATCCGTCGCTTCATTTTTCATCTCGTCGAGAAATGTTTTTGTCACCCCTTTCGGGGTCGCCCCGCGAAATCTTTGCCGACGTGTAGCTATGTGCGCCTGAAAGTGGCACTTTTTTTTTCTGTCCTTCGAACAGATGTTCTCCGGGTCGATTTTAGCACAGAGCGTTACGTGTTGGGCAGATTGATTTTCTGGCAGCGCCTCTGGTAAAGACTTTCCGCGTTAAAGTAGGCACTTGTGAAATCAACCATTGAGAAAATTCTCTGTGTAGTGTATTCGTGGTTTCTTCACACTTTGGGAATCAAACCTTTGAAAAATCGCCCTGTTTATAACATTATTAGTTATTTCATAAATATACCACGTATCACACAAGTGTTTTATACTTTTATTAACACAAAAGTATCTTAGTTTTCGTTAAATTGAAATTTTAGCTATATTTTATTTATAAATTATAATATATATTATATAAAATAAATATCAATACATAGGTCTACATGAAGAAAATAGGTTTGTTGGTAACGCCAAGTAAGAAATAGTTCTCATGTAAAATATTTTTACGAATCAGTGCGCACGACTTCGGTGCGTTGCCCTTTGGTGTAATTTTCTATAGTTAAGCTTAGTTTGCATGAGGCGGAGGAATATCCTGGAAGTAGAACTTTAGCAGGGCTTCAGAAAAGTGTGAAGTAACCGTAAATGGTGTATACGCAATTACATGGTACACATTGGCGTGCAGGTACCCAGTTCATTTGGCAGCAAATTCGTGTAATTAGTTCTGAGACAAGAGGTGTTACTAGAGTAATGTTGAAATGTATTGCCAACGAAGCCAGTGTTCTTTTTTCTTTACATTACAGCACTAATTTACATATTATTAGCACATATCCACTATCCTAAAATTTGCACAGTATCACTTGGACGACGCATTGATAGTGAGACCAGGCCCGTGACAGTGTTAATTTGTACATATGGCGAAAGGATACAAAATGAAAGGAAAATTATATATATATATATATATATATAGTAAATCCGTGTTTGTTCGATTTAAATGAACTGTATCTGTATGTCTGACCTGTGCAGGCCGATCATGTACATACAGCGATTGTCTTGCAATTGTTACGATGACATCCAGTCTTAGCAAAAAAAAAAAAAAAAAAAGTCTATCATGGTAGAAATAATGTGATTAAGAAAGGGATAAAAATAAGGTAGAAAGTTTAAATGTGTATTAACTAAAAATTATGCTAAAATATTTTTTCTTATTTGAAAATAAAACTTCAGGTACGATTTTAATATTTGTAATTGGTTCTCGTCGCATATATTTTAAATACATCTAATTAACAAGACGCTATGTAGTTTTTCAGTTACTGTAGTGGCGCGCAGCACAAGTATACCCGACTATTTGCTATAGGCTGTTCACGATAAAATGAGCACTTTTGAAATCAACCTTAGAAAAAACGTCACTGCCCCTACGTGCATATATTTTAATGGGTGTAACGAGTTACATGTGTTCAGTAAAGTTGGTAACGATGGAGGAGAAAGTAGTTCCGTATATTAACGTCGAACAAAAAATAGGTAACCATTTGTGATAATTTAAATTATTTCTTTCTCTTTCTTTGCTTTTAATGCATTGAAGTGTAAAAATTAGTAGATTGGTATTATATATACTTTCTCTAATAATTTCACAGTTTCACTTGACCGATGCATGAATAAAGTGATGAGGCCCATGACAATGTTAATTTTACATAAGGCGGAAGAACACACAACGTGTATACAAGTATATCTAAAGCAGGACTTTCAAAACTGCACACTTTACCGTGAACAGCCTATAACATTACTGAGCCCGACACTTTTAGTAATTAAAGAAGTCGAAGACACTTTGTCGAGTACTTTGAGCGGGGGCAAAATTCTTACGCACACACATTAAATCACATATCACAGTTAGGCTATGCTAACAGTCGACATGTTTCCCCAGACTTGCGGAGAAACTAAAACAGTAAGTTTTTGTAACGCATCAAATTGTCATAAATAACTACAAAATAATGCCTATGAAGATCATTATCAGTTAGAAAGCTATGCACGTAAATTTTTTTTTTTCGGCGGTTTTATGAGTTTGGCTTGACTATGTGCAAAATTAAATCGACTTCGATGAAAAACCGAGGGAAGTTGCGCAGTGGTAAAACACAGGACTTGAATCTGCGAGGGCCCGTGTTCAAACCCCCTTATGGCTATTATTATTTCCGCTTCCCGTGGGTTTTCGAAACTATTCATGGCAAACTCTGGACTTGTTCCGTTATACACGCCATTGCCGATTCTTTCCCCGTTGTTGCTTGTCCGAACAACTTACTCTGTCTATGACCTCGCTGTCGACGAGACGTTAAACCGCAGGCCTCTGCAGACTCTTGACTAAAATTCTCACAATTTTAGTGTTATGTATACTTTCTTATTTATTTATGTAGTTTTTTGGGAGACATAACGTGTATGCGTATTACGGGACTGTAATACGTTATGGGTCTTAAAACCGCTTAGTTTATAATAATTAGACAACAGTTTTTTATTTGTTAACGTATACCTTACCGGCATTAAAACATTTATTTAATATTGTCATTACTTTTTAACAATTCATTTCTTCCTATAAAAATGTTTACTTCTGAGTTATCCGTATAAATATGCTGCACTCTTATTCTATCAGCACGGCCTGTTTTAAAATTGACTACATTTTCTTTAATGTTATCGTTCTCAAGAATAACTTCCATGGCTGCATGCATACGAAGTCGTGTTGCTATCTAAGCAGTCGTAAACGCGATAACGTATGGGTAGTTTTAAGTTACAATAAAACTTCTTGTTACGCTGTTGTTTCTGGTGAGATATATAACTCTTCCTTCAGCTCTGAACTAGGTTAAGTACTTTCTTTTAAGTCGGTAGTTCGTTTACTAAGACCGCAGATGGTTTTGATACGTACATACAGTAATGTCTCCTTTTTTTATTTACTGTCCTTAGTACAGTTTAAGCATGGAAAGTATGTATAAAATGTACTACAGAACACAGAAAATAGTTTATTCAAATGTATGTTCTTCCTTGGTGTGATATCAGTGGTCAACTGTGTTAGGTAACCATTTGTGATAACTTAGATTATTTATTTCACTTCCTGTTTTTTGAATACACAGGAGTGTAAAAATGAGCAGCTTTGTAAAATATGTACCTTTCTAATAGTTTCACAGTTTTACTTGACCGATGCATGAATGAAGTGATAATGCCAATAGCAATGTTAGTTTTACACGAAAGCGGAAGAAGAGACAAATGTATATACAAGCAGATCTTAAGCACGGCTTTCAGAAGTGCTAATTTTACCGTGAAAAGCTTATAATTGATAGCGTTGTTGGCAGATAATCAGTCCAATGTTTGAACACGAAGAGAGGCTACTGCACAGCACCCATGCAGACTTTATCAAATTTTCTCTCTTCAACACGCTGCACTTTGCAATAAGCCAAAGGGGAAGAGAGCTCCACCATGTGGCGCTGCATTGCGGGATGCTGCCACAACTTAGAATCACACGCACTACAACCACATACCACAAAACCACATAAGATACTGTAGAACTTTATAAATGACACTAGTTTGTATTATGTGATGTACGATCGATCTAACATATGTGGTTCGACTGTGTGATCTTTCTCAGGTGTGAATCCCGGTCGTGTGACGTTTCTTACATGTGGACCTGCAATATGTGATTCTTCATTGTGTGTTTAAGCTGTATTGTAGTTCTACAATTTATTATTTTGTTGTATGATCGTTCTAGAGTGTGAATTTCGGTCGTACACCGATGAGTGGTTACATTATGATTACCAGTGTAGGGCCACATTTAGCCTGCAAAACCGCGGCCACTCGGCGAGGCATCGATTCAACGAGGTGGTGGAAGGAATCCTGGAGTTTCTGATGCAACAAACGCAACTTCAGGTTCTCCAGTAGGCGTACAGTGCGTGGCGGTGGTGATGTAGTTTTTCCAAGATGAACCGCAAATGTTCAATTGGGTTGATATCTCATGCGGCTAATTGGGGGCAGGCATTGATACAAATTCACTGTTATGTTCCTCGAACCAGTCCTTCACGATCCTAGCTGTGTGGAATGGCGCATTGTCTTACTGCAAGTGGTCGTTGCCCTCACGGAACACTGTCGACGTGAACGGATGAACTTGAACCCCAGTAACGTCCAGATGCCGGACAGCTGTAACGGATTGATGTACTGGAATAACGGACCCCGATGTTTTCCATGAAAACATCGCGTAGGCCATCACATCTCCTCAGGCCTGTCTCCGTTCAACAGTGTACCTAGGCGCCATGACCTCCGATGGTGATCTGCGTACACGTGCTCGGCCGTCGATGTGATGAAACAGGACTTGGGATTCATAGGAACAGGCAACTATTCTCCAATCATCCACAGTACAGAGTCGATTATCTTGTGCCCATACCTCATGCGCTGCTGTCGATGACGTGTAGTCAGTACAGGGGTACGACAGAGTCTTCAACTGCGTAGTGTTTGATCAACCGTGTGCTCTGAAATATTGCCCTGATCACCACTGTTTTACCTCTGTGCGATTTCTTGCACTGTGTCCCTGCGATCGTTCCAACAATGAGCGACAGCCTCCGCTGTCGTCTGGCATCAACGTTCCTTGGTCGACGTGTCGTTGTTTCACCATCGTTGCACCTATATAACAGCGGCACGAGAGCAACAAACAAGATAGGCCGTTTCAGATATGGTGGTACTAAGGTGCCGTGCCGTCGCAATCTGACCTCTGTCGAACTCGGGGTAGTTCGAACTCTTTTCCCATTCTGACGCCACATACACTACTCCTTCGGGGAAACATTCCTCACATCTAAAAAAAAATGTTATATAAACATAGGTCAGCAAACGCTTCGTTCTTAACTAAATACCGTGATACATAACGCACTGTTTTTGCCCCGCGGGCTGTATCATGTTACTGTGGAATGCCATCGCAGCTGTAATTGGCAGTCCCATACCAGTCCTCGAGAAGCCCTGATTTGAATCCACTAGACTTTAATTTGTGGTGACATTTAACGGCACTTGTATACGCGACCCCACTGGACGATGTGGGAATCCTCCGTAACCGTATTGAGGCGGGTTGCAAAACAATCAGGAATTTTCCAGGGATTCATCAACTCATCCGGGTGTTCATGCAACGGCGCGGCGGGTCGATGCATGTGTACGTGCTGATGGAGGGCATCTTGAACATTTCCTTCAGTGCCGACGATAAGTTTTCACACATGTGTAACTAATTCCTGTGCAGTCCTACTCTTCTAGGTGTAGTGTAGTAGTGTGAGGTGTCGTGTATCATGCAAACGAACACTGCGATGGCATTCCGCAGTTACATGATCCAGCCCGCGGGCCATACACTGTACGTTATGTATTACGGGCTGCAGTAAAGAAACGAAGCGTTTGCGGACCTATGTTCATTATAACATTTTTTCATACTCCAGATGTGAGGATTGTTTCTCCGAAGTATTGTCATGCGATTTTGCAACATCCTATATATACCATACTGCCAGCACGTCACGTGTAACCCTCTGCGCAAAAAAAGTAACAGAGTGGTCGTTATGTAATGGCTCATCGGTGCGTGTGTGGTCCTGCAATATGTGTGTTTAATTTGTACGAGTGTTCCAACATTTGTGATTTTTGTACGATGGTTCTAAAGCGTGTGTTTCTCTGACGAGACTGTTCGTTTGTCGTTTGTTTTGAACGAATGTTGGTTCTGAGTTGTGAGGATTCTGTTTAGTGACTGTTCCAACACGTGAAATTCCTCAGTTACACGACGTGGTTTGTTTATTCTGTTATATGATAGTTCTAGTTTGTGCGTTTCTATACCGTGTGCGTGGACCCCCTACGATGCCGCTCGCCACACTAGGTTGGGATCTACCTGCTGCCTCGCCCTCCACCACGTGCCGCGTGATCGCCGTCTCGGTCGTAAAAACTCGCCGCCCTCGTCTATTGTGCGCCGTCGTAAAAGTGGAACGTAGAATACGTCGATACGGACTCGAACAGCGCACCGGGGCCGTACACGTCACACCTGAACAATACCTCGTGCTGCACAGTTGAGACATATTCCCTCATTTTACGGGGAAATGCCAGTGAAATGATTCTCCAGGACTCTCCGTAAAATCACGGACACGTTGCTTTTCAGTAACGGACTTTCCGTGGTGTACGTTTAAAATTCCTCGTATATTAGTTCAAATAAAATATTTTAAAATAACAGCTTTGCCGTCACACAGTTGTTTAAAGATTTTTTGACTTCTAAAATATAAAAATAACGTACGCAATACTTAGGCCCGGTTTATAAACTATAGGCTACTCAAGAAACGTCATTAGGTATGCAAGAAACGCACAGACGCAAAAAGTCGAACGCAAGAAATTCAAAGTTACAGTTTATAAAATACGCAGGACGCGAGAAAGCAACACAAAAGTTGGTTAGCTCTCATGCGTTTTTGCTTGGGTTTTATGCCTTCTGAATTAGTAGTGATCGATTACAAAACCGGTTTACACTCCTACAGAAGACTATGATTTTCAGTTATTATTATTATCATTGTTTTATTAGCTTGATAAAGAATATATGGCAACATTTATGCGTTGAATCATAAATAGAGAGTATAATAACGTATTAAAATATTTTAGTATTTATGTATTGGTGATCAAATTAAATTGTTTATGTAAATTCGTCGTTCAGGCATTTAAAAACTACGTGCTAGTAACTTAGCAAAGCTCAAATGTAAAAAAAAAAAAACCCACATAGAAGTATTATGGAAAGAACATTTTTGTACGTATTTCGTATTTTTTAGTTTGTATTCTTGGTTACGGTTTGCATCGTTGAGTTTTTACGATTATTACGTAGTTTATAACACCTGCCGTATACCACAGTATTACGTGAATTGCTCAGCATTCAGTTGGGAATAAGGGTCTCAAAACTGCAAATGAGTAATTTCTAACATAAAAAAGTTTATAGTTAAAGTGTTTCTTTTTTTTTTCTTCTATTGCCGCAGCTTCTTTAATTCTATTAGCTAATCGTAGTGCGCCTTATACAGCAAATGTAAACTTCCACCTGAAAATATATATACGTCCAAAGACCTATTAATATATCCCGCGGAAAGTAAGGCTTACTTTCCAATCAACTACACTACGGAGGTTGGTTGGCATTATAGTATTTCTCCGTGGTCCTAAGAGCTACCGCTTATACAATTCGTGAAAAGTGGTAAAAGTGGGTCTCGAGTAAATTTGTTATATCTAAGGTTACTGTCAGCGGTTTTCAACATTTAAATACTCGATGACCGGCAAAATAATGGAGACATGTTGGTGACCGGCAAAGGAAGAAACACCGCACATTAAATGTTTACTTTTAGCATTTATAATTGCAATTTTTATTATTTATTATTAAAACTATAAATTTGAAAATTACAAATTTTTTACAGTTACATTTACTGGACTAACAGTCTCAAGACTAAAATTGAGTTAAATAGTTTCCATTTCCCACCGCGGACCGCGGCGGTTCTGAACGCTGGACAAGGCGGCGACAGACGCGAATGTTGGAACTCACCACCAGCAAAGTGGCGTGTGCGAGACTCGATCCTGGTTCGAATGGATCACGACGACGACGACACGGTCGTTAAGGCTGGCGCGGAAAAGGGGCGTGACTCAGGGTAAAGTGTGCGCGCGAAAAGAGAGAGAGATAGAGAAAGAGAGAGAGATAGAGAAAGAGAGAGAGAGAGAGAGTGTGTGTGTGTGTGTGTGTGTGTGTGTGTGTGGTGTGTGTGTGTGGTGTGTGTGTGTGTGTGTGTGTGTGTGTGTGTGTGTGTGGGTGTGTGTGTGTGTGTGTGTGTGTGTGTGTGTGTGTGTGTGTGTGTGTGTGTGCGCGCGCGCGCGCGCGCGCGAGCGAGCGAGCGAGCGAGCGAGCGAGCGAGCGAGCTCACGAGGTCGGCCCACTGCCCTCGCCATCCCAGGACGTTAACTCTGCGCGTAACACCCGCTAACCAGTGTTTATAATGCATCCCGCGAGCCGTCACAACACGGGCACACAGTAACTAACGCTACAGAGGTGGAACAACCGTTTATAGCCTATTCGCGGTTTCTTCACACTTTTTTTTTACTCGAAACCTTTGAAAAATCACCCCTTGTATGACGTATTTGGTTATTTACTAAATATGCCATGTATCACAAGCGTCTTATATCTCTGTTAACATAAAAGTATCCTATTTTTAGTTAAATGGAAGTTTTACCTATGTTGTATACATAATTCATTTATAATAAATATCAATATAAAGAGTACGAAAACATGAGTGTTGATAGCGTCTAGTAAGAAGTAGTTCTCATGCACGAGTTCAGTGCGTTGTCCTTTGGTGTTAATTTCTAGACTTAGTTAAGCTTAGTTTGCACGAGGCGGAGGAATATCCTGGAAGTAGAACTTACGCAGGGCTTCAGAAAAGTGTGAAGTAACCGTGAATGCGGATTATATACCGCAAACTCCATCATAAAAGGCCATCAGAATTGCCTCATTCGTCACCAACGTGTGGGAACTTGGTTCCCCAATCAGCGCCTGGCAACACACTCGCCACGCGGCAGCTGAGTCAATAGGGAGCCTTTTGCAGCGTGCAGTAGCCAATCAGACACAGGGTCTGTTCCCAGAGCCTCGCGCAGCCAATCAGAGAGTGTGTACGCGCACATCCAAGTAACCGCCACGCAATTTCGCCTCCTGTTGGCCGGTACGCCGTTCCCGCTCCTATTTCCCACATTTGTAACTTAAGGCTGTTCACGATTAAGTGAGCACTTTTGAAACAAACCATAGAAAAATATCACTGCTCCTGCGTGGCATGGAATTTAACGGACTCACTGAGTGGCATTCGCCCGGTAAAGTTGGTAGCGATGAAGGGAAAGTAGTTCCATATACTAACGTAAAATAAAAAAAGTGCGAAGTAACCATTTGTAATTACTTAAAATTATTTTTTTCTGATTTTTTTAAATGTGTCAAAGTGTATAAATGATCAGATGTGCAAAATATTTACTTTTTTAATAATTTCACACTTACACTCGACCGACGCATGAATGAAGTGATTTTACCCACGACAATGTTAATTTTACATAAGGCAGAAGAACACACAATTTGCATACAGTTAGATACTAAGCAGGGCTTTCAAAAGTGCTCATTTTACCGTGAATAGACAGACTATAACAACGTTTTCACCTTTGTCTAGGTTATTTTAAGTATCGCAGGTAAACACCCTGCTCAGCAGAACTACTGCTCTTGGTGAATAATGCAGGAATCACATATCTCTAACAAACCAAACACGACACTACGAAAACAGTAGCAACGTTTCACAGTTTCACCGTGACTGTTTGAATTACAGCACAACACGACAGAACCGACACGAGGCTCTCGGCATTTTACCTAATTGTTTATAAGGTGCTAATATGCTATGCTAGTTTCAAAGGCGGTGGACAAGAGGGAAATTTTGAATACATGATGATGACAAAGTGTTATAGCTAATGCATACAAAGGTAAAATTATTATTTTTAATAGTTAAATACAGTTATTTATATATTTTTTCTTTGAAACTGCGTATTTGCTACTGTAGGGAAATCTTGCCATACAGTTTCATTTTGCAAGGTTGTACACTCTGTGCGTCGTGCCGCACGACACGTCGAAAATAGAAATCAGTTCTAATCCAAAAGTGCTGGTAGGACAACAGAATTTGTCCGGCTTACGTTAGATCTGTCTTTTATTTCATTGGCTGTTTAGTTTGAAGTCTCGTGTCGGGGCTGTCGTGTCGTACTTGTTGGGGATATGTGATTCTGGCATAGTGGAAATATCCCTGGTAAAATTTTTCTCGAGCTTTACAGCACCAAGCTATAAACACAGAGCTGATGTTTGTACATAACATAGCATTCCTCTGGCTAAGAGTTAAGAACAACACACGGCCCCGGGTTTTCCTGTAACTGGCCTGTTTCACCACAACCTTACATCTCCCACGCAGTGGCGGCTGCTGAGGGAGGGCTGCGGGGGCCAACCAATGTTTATGAGGTGGACGAGACTCTTGTCACGAGAGAAATGTTTTTGGAAATGTCGAGTGGTGGGGCTACAGATTCTTCGCCCCGAAGTGGGTGGAGCGAGTAGAGAGAGATGACCTTAACAATGGACTAGTGGTGCTACGGGAGGGAGGGAAGACTTCAGAGGCTCGCCCCTTTTCAGCCAATCACATGCTGTAAATCAGAGAGAGCAGGGCGCGCCCCTACTCTCGCACAAAAACGGTTTCCTGGAACTTGACAAGGCTATCATTACTGAAACTTCGAATTCCACTGTTTAACAGAACGAGTTCTACAGCCATACACTACATGTTTTGTAGGCACACATTCGCGCTCCGCTCTTTTGCAGTTGTTAAACACATTTCATAACAATGCTTGTATTTATTTCGAATAGTTTTTATTTATATATATCGTTCAAACTCGTATGAGCTTCAAATATAGTGTGCAATATTCTGAATAAGTTTGTTGTTAACGATGAGCCATGAGCATCGGTCAGAAGCAGGGTTGAATTGTTGTTAATGTCGTGTTATGTAAACTTGTAAATAATGGACAATTCTGCGAGTAACATTTTAAACCTTATTACGACAATATTTTAGAATTACGAGAATATACTAGAGCTTAAGAATTTGGGAGCAGCAAGGCCACAGTTAAATATAACAAAACAACAAAGTCAAGGGGGTAAACGTATTGGTTCGTATACGCGAAAGTTCAATGTAAGCACATACAATTTCGCGGACTGGTTATGCGGGTGAAAAGTTAAAAATGCATTGTTTTGTTTAATTTTTTTTATAGTGAGGCCTAATGATCTTGCATGGACTGTCAATGGGGTAAAAGATTTGAGACATTTGGGAGACAAGTTAAAAGACATTAAACCCGTTTACAACATATAAAAAAAAGTTCTAAAATTTTCAGTGATTGGTAAGGTGAATATTCATTGCCAGTTAGATAGCGCGTACTGGTTGTAGAATGTATTTTATTTACAAATATATTAATTATGATATATGGCACTTTCTTGGCCTATTTTAAATTTGACAGGCATTTTGTATGTGCTATATGTAAATTAATATTGGTTTTTAAAAATATTTGTTTTATTATATTTAAGTTATCACCATTAGTATAGTAGAACTAGTATTATTATCATCTTATCTCTTGTCGTCTAGTGTGATGTACCACACCGCGTAGGTACTGGTTGGAAGGCTTAAAATAAACAAATACATGTGCTAGTGATTAGCTCTGAACCAGTGGCCACAGTATGTTGACCATTACAAATCGAGCGGTGAATAAATTTTTCTTCAAACAACCGCACTTATCACTTTGCCTATTAAAAAAAATGCGTCCCAGTTTCAAAAGTCACTAGCCGCCAATGCTCCCACTTCCATGGTTGCTTCCATCAGCCATGCACTATACTTCTACTTATCCTTAAGTCACGTACATTGCGTTTTTATTATCACCTGGAGTCATAAAAAAAACCTTGATTGGTTGATTACAGAATAATAAAACCCGGAAAATTCCTTCCTTCTGTCGAGAGGTCCGTTCAATCGCTGTTCAGCACTTTTCAGCGACAGCTTAAATAAACTATGCTAAAATTAAACTCGTACAGCAAGTTGGAAAACTAGAAATTCAGTAAGCATACAGATACGTTAATATTCTGTTACTACCCTGTGTACTGTACATTGTTTCAATATTTTCGAGGGACTTGGCCTATAAGGAAAGGGGGGGGGGGTGGTTAGGATTTTAACCCTCCCTTCCCCTTACCCGAAGGTTGTCAACAATTAGTGTTAGAATTATTAATAAACTTTTAATTTTGATAAAATATGCAATTGCGGTTAACTATTATGCTGTGAGGAAATTTCTCTCGTTGTTTGTACTAATTAACAGACGAGTCATCAGCTCCGCTAATGTCGATGTAACCTCGTGTCTTCCTGTCCCCCGACTCTTGAGCCCCCCATTTTTATTATAGACATTTCTAGCTACACCACTGAGAACTGCATAATTACCATCACACGCTGATATAGGCTGTTCAAGGTAAAATGAGCACTTTTGAAAGCTTTGCGTAAGATTTACCTGTATGAACATTGTGTATTCTTCTGCCTTATGGAAAATTAACATTGCCATGGGCCTCATCACATTATTCATGCGTCGGTCAAGCGACACTGTGAAATTATTAGAAAAGTAAACATTTTATAAATCTGCTAATTTATGCACACTGATGCATTAAAAAAAAACAGACCGCTAAATAAACCATTTAAATTATCACAAATGGTTATCTAACACTTTTTATTCGACCTTAAGATATGGAACTACTTCCCATCCATCGTTACCAATTTTACTGGGCGCATGCCACTCAGTACGTCGGTTAAAATATATGAAGTTAGGAGCAGTGACTTTTTCTATGGTTGATTTCAGAAGTGCTCACTTTATCGTGAACAGCCTTTATATTGGAGGGTGGGAGGGTGAGAGAATCGTGAAGTGATTATCTTAGGAGAGACGTCTCCGCATTCCAGTGCACGCTGACTGTTCATTTCGCCCTTTGGGGGTGTGGTTCCTCTACTTGCCCTAAATCAGCCAGCTACCTGGGAGCTGCTGCCTGCGGTAAAATCTCAACCCTCGCAACACTCTCCCCCTTCGCCAACCCTCGAGAAGGGGTGGCTGGAATTCCGAGACGACCTGAGTCTCGCCGCACAATAGCCGAGACAATACTGCCCCGCTATTAGAGATGCATCAAGATTACATGCTCAGCTTACTGCGCGTCATTAGTTAACCGCTGCTGATCAAAGGCGCAGCCCCCGGACACTCCGCTCCGAGCTTTGTTCTGCCGACGACCCCCCCGGGACGGACTTTTCGCCTATGCAGTATCGACATTCTGCTCGCCAGTTTGTGCAGATCCTCAGATTGTGTCACCCCTCACTGCACTGCACTGCACAAGCGTAACATCATTCATTAAATAACCAATTAATTTCGACAGCTGTTTTTCGCCATTGTGCAGTTAGTCATTAGTTCGATGTATAGGCCTTTCACGGTAAAGTGATCACTTTTGAAATCAACCCCTGGAAAATATTTTTTGCCCCTACCTGCGTATAATTTAACGAGCACAATGTCTAACATGTACCGAGTAAAGACTGTTCACGATAAAGTGAGCACTTTACAAATCAACCTCACAAAACAGTCACTGCTCTTATAGGCCGTTCACGGTAAAGTGAGCACTTTTTATGGCCCTTCCAAATTTTTCTTTTAAGCCAGTGTTTATGTTTAAATCATTTTTTAATATAAGCATTATCACGTGACTAATAAATACGGTGTATACTATGACCACTCTCAAAAGTTAATGTCTGAGGCTGTAATAAAATATATTCATTAATGGTTAATGCCTTTTGGGAGGGCCTTAAAAAGTGCTTACTTTATCGTGAACAACCTATACCTGCATATATCTTAACGGGCGCAATGAGTGACATGCGCCATGTGAAGTTGGTAATGATGGAGGGAAAGTAGTTCCGTATCTTAACGTTGAAAAAAGTGTTAGGCAAACATCTGTGAAAACTTAAATTATTTCTTTCGATTTCTGTTTTTTTTTTTAATGCACCTAAGTGTAAAAATGTGCAGATTTGTAAAATACTTACTTTACTAACCATTTCAGAATTTCACTTGACTGACGCTTGAATAAAGTGCTGAGGCCGATGGCAAAGTTATATTTACACAAGGCGGAATAATACACAGCGTACATACAAGTAGATCTTAAGCAGGGCTTTCAAAAGTGCTCATTTTACCGTGAACAGCCTTTAAAGTTGGTAACAACGGAGGGAAACTACTTCCATGCCTTAACGTCAAATAAAAAGTGTTGTGTAAACATTTGTGAACACTGAAATGATTTAATTTTCTTTCCGTTTTTTTTAATGATGATAAATGTAAGAACTAACACATTTGTAAAACATTTATATTTCCAACAATTTCGCAGTTTTGCGTGATAGACACATGAATAAGGCGATCGAGCCCTTAGCAATTTAAATTTGACATATGGCGGAAGAATACACTGCAATCCGAGAAGAAGGTCGTTAGTCGGTCTTTAAAAAGTGTTCAGTTTACCGTGAACAGCCTTTATAATTGAGCTTTTTCGAAAGCCCTACTAAGAATATACTTGTATCCTCTTTATTATGTTTTCTTTTCGCTATACGTTAAATAACACATGCCAGATGACTACATTCATGCGTTACGCAAACGAAACCTGTGGAATTTTTGTGAATGCAAATGTTTTTTATAACGTGCAAATTCATACTCTGATATCTTCCGTGGTGACAAACTTAAAAAGTTTTAGAACTAATTTTATTAATTCACTGCCAACTTAACTTGGTAACTGGATGTCAGTGTGTGCTGTAGCTTATATGCAGTTAAGGCAATGTATTTTTTTTTCAAAGGTGGATTTAAAAAAGTGCTTAATTTACCGTGTACAGCTTTGAAAAGTTTTACCTTCAAAATTTCTTATGGAATTTTGTTATGGAGCACAGGGCTTATTTCTCATTCAATAGTTGCTCTAGAAAAAAAAGTTACAAGTAAAAAAAACGGATGATAACCCCGTGGAAAGACGAAAGAGCACGGACTTGAAACGACGAAGACAGGAAAGGAACGTGCCAGGCATAACAAATAGTAAAAAGAGGGTAGACGAAAAAATACTTGATTTACGAATATATTGAAGAGTTTTTCTAGTATCGTTTAGTCTTCCGGCTGTAGTGAACTCGATATCTCTAGTCTCTTGGTTGCAGCTGTGGCCTTCGCAAAGGTTGGAATAATGATCGTTTTACAGCGACTCTTATTGTACGTGGCCCGTACGTATTCTCATACATTATTGTCAAGATATTGAATCGTTTGAAATACCAACTTTTAACGCTAAACTCTAGACGTTACGAGAAAACGTAATTTTTTCCCCTCTCGCTTGTTCATGCACCCGTGCTTGCTTTATTTACGTGTTTGACGAGAAAAATATGGGGCAATGTTGCTGTAGTTAAACCATTAAAGAAAACAATTTTTTTTTTAATTCTTAGGGTTTATTTAAACTCTTTGCCAGAAGTTCACTAGATTATCGAAACGACTCAGTGAGTTAATGCAGCAGGCAGGACTCGAACCTGTGGCTTCCCGCGCTGCAGCGGAGTTGTTATAGTTCATTCAAGGTAACGTGCTTTTTTCAGAAGTTCTGCTAAAGTTCTACTTCCGCGTTATTCCTTCGCCTCATGCAAAAAAAAGCTTAGAAAGTTGCAGCAAAGGAGCCAACGCACCGCGTTCGTGCGCGCTCAGTGTAATCATATTTTGAATGAGAACTATTTCTTCATACGCATTACCAACACACATATTTTCTCTCTGTCTTTATTCATATCTATACTAATATTATAAAGAGGTAATCTGAGTTTGTTAATTTGTTTATATGTCTCGGGTAATCTCGGAAACTACATGGCCGATTCTTATAAATATTTCACTATTAGAAAGCTACATTCTTCCAGATGAACATAGGCTATTTTTAATTTAAAAAAAAATCCTTGAGAAATTAAAAAATTTGTAAACCAAATCGGAGAAAATTGAGCTACGTAGCTACTTTCTAAGCATGCACTAACAAAACCAGGTAGTCAGGGGTAGTCGCGGGTAGTCGCAGTATATATTTTAATAACTTCATAACATCTGAGCGAAGCGATGGCAGGTTTCTAGCTAGACATAAATTAGTTATTATTATTTATAGATAAAATATAAGTTAAAGTTCAATTTAACTCAAAACAAGGAAATTTAACGTTAACACGTGTAAATAAAAAGTCTTGCGATACATAACATATTTAAGAAGCAACAAAACACGTCATACATGGAGGATTTTGTTTTCAAAGGTTTGATCCAAAAACGTGTGTAGAAACCGCGAACAGACTATAACTGACATGTCAGGTTCGAAACATGCTCACGTGATAACTAAGCTCGTGGCAGGTAATGATGAGATGCTCATCCCATTTCCCGGGCAATGTCGCGGTGGTGGAAATATGCACTGCCTCGTGCAGTTTAGCAACTAGCTTCCGTAACTTGCGGCTTTCGCGGTCGTTGTCTGCAAAATTTTGGCTTCTGGGTAGTAACTGCGTTACTGTCGTTTTCCTTTCCAGTGTTTCAGAAGACGTTGCAGCCTCCATCTTCCAGCAGCAATAACTGCTACCTTCTGAGTATCTGCGATTTGTTTCTAACGTACCTTAAAACTAAGAGAAGGGTCGGAGATCCAGGGTAAGGTAAGGGACCTAATTGCGTCTCTGGGCTGAGCCCCATGCGCCTAGGTATGCAGGGAAGGTTCCAACTACAAGGGAATATGCTCGCGGCTTTACTGAGATTGGGCAAAACATGGCCGCAATTGGGGCCATGTTTACTTCCCATGCTAACTTAGTTTTTCTATAAGGGAGGGGGAAAACCGGCATAGTCACCGTAAAAACTCCTCGACAGAAAATAATTGCAAGAGTGCATGCAATTTGTGAAGCAGAAAGGAATTTCTACTAGAATAGAGGATGGGATGTGATAATCTTTATCTGCGAGGTCATCCTGCCTTTAAATATTGTGGGTAGTTCTAAGGTGCGTCCTGATTGGCTGGAGTTATTAGCCAGCTGCCTACACACTGGTTTGTTCGGCCAATCTCTGGTTGCTTCCGTTTTGCTTGGCTGTGCTGGTTGGACAATCAGGGACAACTTTTTTTTCAGCCGATTTTTGTGACTTTTGAAAAGTCGTGCCCAGATATTGTTTAATTTAAAACCGTCTTCCCTGTTTTTGTTGGATGGATGTTTTGATATTTCTATTAGCTCTCGCCCTCGGATGTATATTTTCTTGTAATTGGAGATATTTATGTCAAACTCAATACTGTGCTTGGTTTCAACAAGTGTTCTGCTATGGCCGACTGAATATTTTCCTGTTTGTGTTTCTTGACCGTGGTGATGACTCTCCTTTCAGTTCGTCCTATGTTCACTTTTTCGCATGAGCAGGGAATACGGTGTACACCAGCTAGTTGTTTTGCTGTGGCCTTGCCCTTTACTGAGGCAACAGAGTCTCCAATCTTGTTAATAGGTTTCAGTATTGTGTAGATATTGTTTTATTTTCTGAGAAGTCGAGTCAGCTGGTCGGAGACTCCGTTGATGCACGGAATGGCAGCTTTGTTTGGCAGCTTATAGGTGTTCTTGTTGTCTTTAGGTGGCGTCAGGGCTTTGTTTATTTCCGTTTTGGAGTAACCATTAGCTTGAAGTACGTTAGTAATGTGTTTCATTGCTTCCTCAAGGACGGTCTCTTCGTAGACAATCATGACTCTGTTAACTAAGGTAGAAATAACAATTCTCTTCTCTGATGGCGGATGGTGTGGATTCGCTTGTAGATAGATACCTGTCTTGTGTGTGTTGGCTTCCGATAAACCTTGCGACTGAAGTGATTGTCGTCTTCTCTTATCACCAGAAGATCCAAAAAGGAAAGCTTTCCATTATTTTCTACTTCCATCGTGAACAGGATGTTCGGTTGTCTGTTGTTTAGGTGTTCTAGGAAGTCTCGGAAGTGTAAAGGAGCAAACAGTTAGGTATAGCACAGAGCAAAACACAGCTTACCTTGCAACAGTACACCACACGCCACTGTGTACCAATAAGCTTATTCAGAGCATGTGAAAAGTATATTGAGGTAAGTATGGAGTTGGCGCAATACAAGAGGCGCAGAATGGGGAAGAAAGGAGAGGAGAAAGATACGGAAGGGTTCTTCTTGCTTCACTGGCTTGCCTGCGTGGTTGTTGAACATGGCTGGAAGTATTAGCGTGTCCAAGCCCTAGACGCGTGAGAGCGTAAAGGACGTTATAGGGGCCGCGGTGGTTTAGTGGTTAGACTACTCGCCTCCCACCTACGCGAACTGTGTTCGATTCCCGGCGCGGTCGTGCCGGACGATGCCACTGGTTTTCTCGGGGATCTCCCGTTTCCGGCGCTGCTCCATATCTCGTTTCACCTCCATCGGCTCTCAAGACCTCGTTGTTAAGAGCAATAATAAAGGAAAAGGTGTACTGTATGTCCCTGTGATGTGTAAAGTATCCTGTAGCGGATGTTGCGTACCGGATGTTGCGTACCTAAAATGAATGCAAAGCACTCGTATTAAGCCTTTATCACTTATAAAAAAATACACAGAGAAGGAAATGGAAAACTGAAATCAGTATCTGGACATCGAGTTCTTAAATGTTGTTCGTAAACAGGCACCACTTCAAAATATTGAACAGTTTTTTAAATGACAAGTGTACGATTGGGGCTCTGCGTCCTGTTCTTGTGGGCGTGGTCTGGCGGCGCCTTTAAAGTTGCAGCTCGCTTTTAAAAGTGTAACGGCAAGAACATAACTGATGTCGAGCGTGTAGTATGGAGAGACGAGCGAACCATTTGCTAAAGCTCATAGCCATCATTTTCGTTGATTATAGGCTACCCGCAAAGTGACAAAAACATTGAGTAGCTCTACAGGGACTGAGTTGGATAAGTAAAGACGTTTCATATAAGGGTAACTATCTCAAGCACCAAATTAAATTCGTCGGTTATTAGCTTATTTCAAATTTTAAGACGGGAAATTTTGAAAATGTATTTATAAAGCTTTATATTATGCTGCAGCACTGACACAACATCTGAATTACTAACGTAGCGTTACAATTAATATCACATTTAAGGGGGAGAGCGTGTCTGACATGTACCGGGTTCTGTTTCCGTGGATTTGTGTTGGTAAAATTATAGATAAGATCAAATTATCTGTAAAAACGGTTTTAAAAATTAGAAACAATAACATTTTTAAATATTTAAGACTTTTTTTATAAAATTATTTATAAAGAACATTGCTGCTTATTCTTTAACGAAAAAAGATTATGGGTTCAGATGAGTATAAACTCGTATGTTTTCATCTCCTCCTCTGTGTCAAATAACGCCCAGTAAAAATTTTGTTTAAAAAAACACTAAAAACTTGTAAAATGTAAAACAGCTGTAATACGAAATCGTAGATAACTTCCACGAAACAAAATGTTAAACGATTCTAAAACGAACATTTTCTGAGTAAGTGATGTGACGTGCCCTAAATACACGCACATTTGAACGTCCTTGGGTGTCAGCGAAGGGTACAACGGTAAAGCAAGTGTAGCAATGGATTACCCAGCACCCACGGCCTGTAGAAAGAAACGAGGTGTTTCGGATAGAATTTTGCCCTCCCTCCTTCCCCTACAAGCCCCCACCAGACACCTAACAAACACCATGGCATTTTGTTGTGCTCTCGCCCCAGGATGATTAATTACCGTACCTTCTAGCTATGTGTCCGAGGGGTTGCTCTCTCTCATCGCTCCTAGACTTTTTTTTTACGTGTTACGCGTTGTTGGCTGGTGACAGCACGAAGGTACTGATGTTTGAAGAAGATCGAGGCATAGTGAAGGCAATGGGAACTCGAAATGCCATAAACGAAGAACGGGCTATTACGAGGAATATGTTTGGGTATAAATAAAAATAAGCAACGAAATTCGGTGTTGACAGACTTCAAAGAGAAAACGAACAAGTGCAGAAATGACTTAAAAGTTACCAATGCGCAAAAGACGCAGTTCTGCTGATGATAGTCTGTAACCAGTTTGGCAGTAATGAATTTTAAAAAATCATCGTTCGGAATATGAACATAATCGATACTTTGTTACATAATGATGTATCGGTGTGGTGTGAGAGATATTACATCATCATATGTTTCCAAACAGTTTTTTTAAACCAGAAACTGTCCTTTTAGATACTACACTGTAAGGAATTATTCGCAAATTTGCGCAGGAAACGGTCAAAAGCATAGAGAAGTTCCCAGCTGCATATAAAGGTTTTTCTAGGTTTGAGTCTGGTGTATGTTAAATATCCCATACAACATCTCGATTAAAAACTCCCATTACACCTTAGGAAGTACACTAGATTTTTTTTTTTACAATATATGTTTATGAACGTTAAGCAAACGTTTCCTGTTATAACAATTTGCTTGCTTGTTTATTGTACGCAGTTGAAGATAAGTTGCTAACACTTCGCGTCCGGTTGCGTTCCCTCGGTAATGAACTCTTGTGTCGTGTTGGTTCGAATGACAAAGGATAAAAAAAGATTCATTACCAGTCCTGTAAAAGTTCGGGCAGTAAAACGGTCTAAACATCAGTCATTAAAATTCTTCTAATAATTGTATGTCTTAACAGGTCGGTTAATGATAATGGTTTGCCCTTTCTATCGACTGCGGTAGATTTTTTGAAGCGGTGTATTTTCCTACGTCAAAAGCATTTTTGGTTTCGCTGGTGGATTTTTCTGATAATCAATTTTATTTTTCCATGCGACCTTCAATAAACATTAAATCATCAATATTACAAGTTAGCAAAATTTACATGTGTTACAGACAAGCCTGGATTTGAGCATCATATAAAGTGTATGAAGCTAGTTTAAGCAAAATAAGAGGAAGACAAAGCTGTATAACGTATAAATGGTTGGTGGATATTTCACACGAACGAAATTTTATTGCACAACACGATATTATTAGGGACGTGCAAAATTTGCGTTATTTGGTTTTTTCAGACTGAACTCCAAGACGCTATATGCTGGCTTGACGTCTGCCATTGGCCGACGCTTTTAACTAATAGCCAAGGGTGAACGGTTGAGCAGTCAATCTACATTTAATTGGTCTCTCGGGTTAATGACGCCGCCTACCTACTACCAGTAAGTTAAATCACGAATAGAGTTAGGGTAGATATAGGGACGTGAAATAATAAAGCGAAATTTACACGTCTCAATATATTATCTATTGTTTCTGTATTAAAAGTGTAGGTTATGATACACGTGTTTGATACAGAGCAAAAATTTGGTTTGGCTGTGTTTGGGACACGGCCGTTTGTTTGCGTGAATACGTCTACTTTGACGCCCTCGGACACCATGATGTTTTATTACGTTCCCGGCACCGCTTCACTCGATCATATGGGGTTTTATAGGTATAGCTGGATTGCTTTTGAGATTCTCTTTCCAACCGTAAATAATTTCTGTATTTCGACTTGGCTTTTTGACGAGTATAGGCTGACTTTATGTTAAGTTTTCTTAATTTTTTACATTAAACTCATACAATTTCAGTATAACCACGCCACACGAATGTTTTATACACACAATCTATTGATCTTGACGAGAGCTGTCGATTGAAACTTAAACGAGCGCCGTAGCTTCTCCTAGTCAAAAGTTATACTACGCGGAAGTTATGAGATTCGGAGCTGCAATGCCAAACTGTATCCCCCAATTTTGTTATCATCAAATTTTCTGGATTGCTTCCCACTATGGTAGCAAATTTAAAGACATATTCACGTCAAAAAATATCTGGCACCATGTACGGTAAGTCATAAGTAGAGACATGCAAAATTCATGTTATTATGTAAGGACAGACTGATCTGCAATTGACTGAGCGTTTGATTGACGTCTTCTGTCATTGGCCAGAAATATGTCTTGGTACGTCTCGGAAATTCTTGAGCTAATAGTATTAGATCAGCGGTGGAGTGGCCAGTGTGTCTTATGGAGTTCAAGCAGGTAGGTGACGTTGATTAAGTTCAGCGGCCAATCATGGACTGTGCTCACATGTTTATACCGCAGTGGAGTCTACCCTGTCACCGAAATGTAATGCGAATTTTGCACTTCTCTAGCTATGAGTTTAGAGAAAAGAACTTGTTCGTTACACACTGTGCAGAGTAATGCGACAAATCGTTACAATTTATCCTTGCGCACGTCTACAAACTTATAACACTATTTTTATGTCCCCTTTAGAAAAGAGTTACTCTCTTGATACCTTTGACAAGCCACTGTCTGGTGTTTTCCCTCGACCACCACTCAGTATCTTCGGTTGTCTTGATCACTGAGACGCCGTGTTCGTAAGGCGAGGCGGTCCAACCGGTTTCTGTTCGGCCTTCGAACATGTGCTAGTGATTCGGAGGACGACCTGTTCTCGCATCGGCCTATGTGCCTAACCGTACGACATAAACATAATTTTTATCATCGTCAAAAACTGTTTTATTTTTTTAGACTGCTCTATCTTAAAACACTCTGCCGTGAGAAGTGGTAGCATGTATGTCCTGGAATAAATTGAGACCCTGCTGCGAGGCTACATGGCATCTAAAGTGACATAGGGATGGGTGTGGCGCGACATAGCTACACCCATCTCTATGCCATTTTAGAGGACCTGTAGCCTCGCAGGGTCCCAGTTTAATCCAGGACATGCATGCTACCACTACCATGACAGGAGCGAAACTACGATATATGCTATTCACGGTAAAGAGAGCACCTTTTAAGAATCTCCCAGTAGACTTAATAACTAAGACAAAGTATTTTATTGTGGCCTCAGGCATTAACTTTTGAGGGCTATAAAATATGTACATTATGTTTATTAGCCACATTGCAAATTTTATATTAGCAATTGGCTAAAGGATATAAATAAACTGTAAGGAACTTATAACCACCGCCTTAAAAGTGCACACTTTATTGTGAACATCATATAGAAACCTGTATTGAACTTTGCTACTGACTTGCTATCAATAAAATGATAGGGTAACCGTGCACGCAGTACGACGAGAACACTTCACGCCAGTTCGGAGCCTAACGCATAGCGGTGATGGCGCACTTGATAGGCATTTAAGTGTGGCCCTTATCGCTCCTGCGTTCCTGACCCACAAAACATAAAGTAATCTGGGGCCTCGGTAATGTAGCGGCTAGAGCGCTCGCCCTCCACCCGGGAGAACCGGGTCCGATTCCCGGCGGGGTCGTTGCCCGGATTTTCTCACGTGGGGATCGCGCCCGACGATGCCGCTGGTCGGCGGGTTTTCTCGTGGATCTCCCGTTTCACCCCGGCCCCTGCATTCCTGCGTCGCTCCATAATCAACATCGCTCCATCTTCATCGGATCTCAAAATCCCGTTGTGAAGAGCCCTTCAAGACTCTCCGCTCGTCTAGGTGCGTGGAAAGCCAAACTGGACGAGGGCGATGCGTGACAAAACTACACTTCTTGGTCGGGACTAACACACGGTGTAAGCTGTTCAGTTGAGCACATTCGGAGACCCTGCTTGGGTTTTTCTTTATTTCCACTTGTATTCCTCCGCCACGCGTACGAATCAGCTTAGCCATGGGCTTAATGACTGGCAAATATGCGTTTGCCAATCGACGCCGTTAAATAGTATCACAATCTTTCAAAGTCAGTGGGCTAAACCAGGTGCGTTAAGGGATGGAGGTCCTAATTAAATAAAAGAGTTAATTAGAATTTCCTAATTTCTTTACAATAATTACAATGAAAATACTCTCGAATCAATATCTCACAATAAATTGATATCTCTTGCTATTTACAGTTAATAGATTCAGTCAGTGCAATTTACAATTACTTCAAAGATATTAATTTAATTAAATAACTAAAATAATTCCCGTTAAACAGTGTATCAAAACCTATTGAATTACTTTATAAATTACGTGTGCATATTTGGCAGTTCCAGTATTTACAATAGAGTCCGTATCACATGTTCGTACCATCCCACCTCAGTTTAGTCCATGTCCCACCAGTCCGCAATGTTGTAGAGTTCTCCGAGAGCCCTCATGTACAGTAGCCTTCACTCGTCGGGTTTCACGCCCTTTCGTCCGTTCGCACCACAAACACCTCGTCCGCTGTCGTCTCGCAATCTCCCGTTGTCGTCTGTCCTTCTCACCGATGTTCCTAGCCGCACTCGACTTCGCCCGGTTATCGCTCTCAGCAAAAGACTGTCGACCCTCCCTTTGTGGTTGTCTTGATAGTGTCGTCGGCGATCGGCAAGAGATTTCCCCAAATGCCGGCGTTGCGTCGAGAGTCCTAGTTCCCAGAACATCCTCGCGCATCCTCCCAAGTCGTACGCTTCTCCAGCAGAGGGGAGGAGGGGCTTTAACGGCAGTCAGGTCAGCTGTCAATCATTCCCGGCAGCCCGGCGATGGGGACGCGAGTGGATCTGCCTGAGGGAGGGAAGGATCGAGGTGGGTAAACACACCCTCCCCCCGCCCGAGCAAGAGCCGAGTCCGCGCAAAGTGCCCGCTTCTCGCGCGGGAGTCGGCGCGTAACAATAGTTACGTCATTATATTTGGTTTTTTGTTTTGGTAATAATGTTGGATTAACATTTAGGCTACTTTCATCAAAAGTGTCCAGTTCATTAGCATAGCACAATGCAATATGTTCTACACCAGTTGTTACTTTCATGTGTACATAACAAAAAGGGAATAATTAAATGGACTATTAATCTAAACATTACGTATTTTGGGGGCCACGGTTGCTGAGCGGTTAACCTGCTCGCCTCCTACCAAGGCGATCCAGGTTCAATACCCGGCTGGGTCACTCCGGATTTTCGCATGTGGAAATCGTGCCGGACGATGCCTCCCACCAAGGCGATCCGGGTTCAATACCCGGCTGGGTCACTCCGGACATGTGGAAATCGTGCTGGACGATGCCGTTGGTTGGCGGGTTTTCTCGGGGATCTCCAGTTCCCCCGCCCTTTCATTCCGGTGCTGCTCCATACTCACCTCAGTTACCCTCATCGGCTCTCAAGACCTCGATGCTAAGAGCCGTCCAAATCTTTTCGCTCACATTACATATTTGGAAATTTATATATCATGTGACTACATTTTCGAATTCTGCGCCAGCTTCATAGTCACAGTTCAAATGTTTGCAGTTAGTCACGACGGATGTTTCTTTTTTAATTGCGGTTTTTCAAAAGAGTTCGGTTAACTACCGACTGCGTATATCTGATGCTATACTTTCACTCTATGAACTTTTATTTTGGGAGACCTAGTGCCCGATAATGTCCCTCTGTAGTAACCACCACTCATTACCACCCCTTCCTCAACTACATCCTTCGCAAAATTCTCTAGTAGCCTACTTCTGTACAACTTTGCGTGATTTTTTTTTATTGGAAGTCGAGCACTCCAGCTACCTGGTTTAAAGGCGCGGCAGTTAATTGGAGGTCAGAAATTAAGGCAAACCTCGTTGATACTAGTAACGGCGGATTTTTTTATTTGCAACCAGTCGGGATGGAACCCAAGACTTCTCGGGTGCGAAAAGCCACGTCAAGTACGGCCCTGCCTTGGACACTCTTGTTTAGCAGCGGTCTAACGCACTGAGTGTCACTTTTAGCCAATCAGTAGATAATTGGCCTGTCTAAAAATGCGTTATCCCAACCTGTGTCTTAGGACAAGGATGCGTTGATTGGTGCACCTGACCCTCTGCCGTTATGGCGCTATCCCAAGCTGCCGTGTCCCAAGTTTAAACATTCGGAAAATTTAACCTTTGTCCAAAGTTGTGTCCTAAGCTGATAAAAAAAGACTTCTGGTACTTTCACGTGCATTCGTGGAATGTTTACATTATTTTTGTAAACATTAGATGTGCAAGGTGGGCTTTCTGAAAACAATTATGATGAAATGCTAATAAATAATTAGTGATGTCTTCGTTTGGTCTGACAATTTTATTTGAAGGCTAAAACTTTTAAAACGTAAATTAAAAGAAAAAAAACTTGGATGTCAGGTGGCGAACTTATTTAAAATAAAACCGTTAAGCCGTTCATTATAAATAAATATTCAAGTCGCCCATTTGGTAGACATTAAATAATCATTAACTCAGCAAATTTAAACATCACTACGAAACAACAAATAATTTGCCGAATTTACTGCTACCTAGTGTCAGGATCTGAAAGCTCACTTAGGACAACGCATTTGTATCATATTCGGACTGCGTCAGTGTGACGTCACTTGGCGCCGAGTTTCGGACACGTCCACGTCCACAGGAACGGCCGATTATAGACAGGCCTCATATCCTGAAGATGTGTTGAAGCCGGACTCGCCGAGTCGAAAGAACAATCGTTCTCGCCGCCAGCGTAGTTGTGATTCACTGATGAGTTTCAGCTTGCACTGGGTATACGGTGGATGGGAATTGCGCTGCGCTGCGCTGTGAATAATAAATTGTCTGTGGCTTTGTCGGTGATTGATTACCTGGTTCCGGCAAGTGGCGTCTTTCGAGTAAGCGCGGGTAGTTAACGAGGTGTCTTCAACGCGCCGCGCGCACAAAAGATCGCGCAGATGTTTTGTTCGTAGGAAGCTAGTAGGCCTGTAGGCCTTCTTGTTATTATAGTGTGTACCCAGTTCTCTCTTCTCCTCTGCCCTGAGCCTGAACGTCGAAGGAAATGAATTTGCTGAATTAAAGAACTCGCACAAATGCGCAGAAAGAAAGCGCAGGCGAAACAAAATTTTGTACAGTCTGTGAAATATTGCCGTGGGACCACGACGATAAATTGCCAACAGTGATATATATGTATGTGTGTGTATATATATATATATATAACCCTGTTATAACGTTATTGCATATGACATTTTCCTGCATATAACAACATTATTTCATGGTCCCACCATTTCTCCATAACGCTTAATGGTTTCATTTCCTGCATATAACAATGTTAGAATTTTCATTTCCTGCTTATAACATCAGTGTTTGTTCAATTCCTTGCAGCATCTCATATTAATTTTTTCTCTTAAGTAAAATTCCAGACATATTAAAAATGCAGTAGTCTGCAAACAGATACAGAAAACAGCTTATACTTGAATTTATTAAGGATTCCAGAGTTTACTAAGATAACCAACAGTAGACGAGTGAGCAAGCATCCAGAATGCATGTCGTTGTGTATTAACTGATGATGCTTTGGTCCATGGAACTCAGATCACTGATATTTCTGCATCAAATGATTGAAATGATGATGAAGAACTTGACAACATATTTATATGCAAAAATCATTACATTATAATTTTATTTTGCTTGATGTGTCCCTGCAGGTGCAATACTGTTTTCTGCAGATAGCATTTTCCTGCATATAACATTTTGCTGTACTGACCCCTTGAAAAATGTTATAACAGGGTTCTACTGTATATATTTCGATATTGTGCTAGTGATATGCCAAAGAATATTGTGGCAGTATGTCTCAATATAGAATTCTGATATAAATGCTATTTTTGCTATGAAAATTTCCTCGGTAACACTAGTATTTTATTTCGCGAGTTAGGTTTTTATAGGCAAATTAAGTTACATAGAAGCTCAAAAATTTTATTGTTATTTTATTTTTATACATTTAAATTATTTACATACTTTGTATATATGAAATTTTTTTAACCTACCTGTAATGTTACCAATGTCGGCTCCGCCGGTTTTTCCGTAATTCATTTTCAGTAATTTACAAATCGCTTACTTCAGTTGTGTAGGTTTTTACGAGATAACGTGTAAGGGGACATTGCTTGTAATTCCGAGTACATGTTGTTAGTAATAAGTTAGTCTTAAATAAATTAATAACAATCCCAACCCTAATTTGTACAGTAAAAATCAAAATCAGAGAGTTCAAGAGATTAAAGTAATTTTTTCCATTGTTTTCCTCATGACTTCATTTTCCGGTATGATATCAAATAACAGACTAAAAATTATGACAAAGGAAAGCATTTTTTTGAAAAATGAAACGACTTATAGCAATTTTGAATGTATGTATATTTTCGTACAAAGCTGAAAATGGTAAAAGTAATACGTTTTGGTTACGGCTCAAAATAGTTGTCCTGTGTTATTAGAAAGGCATGAAGAATATTTCTTGGATATTTGTAACGCGGTTCGCCCGTATTTCAACCATAACTTTAGAGATAAAATGTTTAGTCAAAATAGTTAGAAGTTCAACGCTTACAGCAGGTGAACTAGCAGTCGGATTTCAAACAAATTGCATCATGCCAGTCCTGTGGCTTCAGTAAATAAAAACTTAGCTCAAATCGAACACTGTGTGTTAAAATAACTTGTTGAAAGTTGTACGAATCAAGATTTCAAGTTAAAATTCTCATAGTTACGCAGCCATTACGAATGATAATTTTAAAATTATTTGGTATTTTAATCTCAAGTTATCATGATATGTCACGAAACTATAAAATATCATTAAACGTGTTAAAAAAATGTTACCTCTTGAATAGAACCAGCGCATTCATATATAGCCTGTTCAAGGCAGATTGAGCACTTTTGAAATCGACCTTTCGAAAAATATCACTGCCCCTACATGCATGTCCCTACATGCATGTATTTTAATAGGCACACTGCCTGGCATTCGTCCGGTTAAGTTGGTAAGTACGGAGGGAAAGTAGTTCCATATTTGATCATTGAATCGAAAGTGCTACGTAAATATTAGTGAATACGGAAATGATCTCTTTCGCTTTCTGTATTGTTTAATACATACACGTGTAAGAATGAGCACATTTATAGCATATTTAACTTCAATATCTCCACAGTCTCGCTTGGCCGACGACGCATGAATAAAGTTATATTTCATTCACGGTTACTTCGCACTTTTGTGAAGCCCTGCTAAGTTCTACTTCCAGGATATTCCTCCGCCTCGTACAAACTAAGCTAAACTAAGTCTGGAAAATTACACCATAGGGCAATGCACCGAACTTCTGGGCACCCAGTTGTATACGCTGTTCACGGTAAAGTGAGCACTTGAGAAAGTCCTGTCGTTTGGAATAATGGTCAAAAAATGTGTTTTGTTTTAGCCTTAAGCCTAAACTTCAGAGTGCAGTGGAATATACACACACTTCTTATTACTTACAAGACAGTACTTATTTAGAAATGTTGGTAAGGGATAATATATCACTGAAATAAAGAAGTAACCAGGACCTTAAAAGTGCTCACTTTACCGTGAACAGCCTATAATAATATTTTGCATGCGAACTATTCTTTACTAGGCGCTACCAACACACGTGTTTTCTCACTGTTTAAATTCGTATTAATTATAAATTAAATATTATAATTTATAGAGAGAATATAAATACCATTTCAATTTAACAAAAAAAAAATGTAATATGAACACGACTATAAAACGCCTGTGATGCAGTGTATATTTAGGAAATAACTAAAAAAAACGTCATACATTGGGTGATTTTTCTAACGTTTGATTCAGAAAGTATGAAGAAATCGCGAATAGACTGTATAAGACCCGTGGCAATGTTAATTTTACACGCGGTGGGGAAATACACAATTGTGAATACAAAGCGATGTTAAGCAGGGTTTTCAAAAGTGCCCATTAAACCAGCAAACTCTTAAACGTGGCAGCTCATTGTAGATCTAGTGAGCTTGTCGCTGCGTGTTATCAGAAATATTCGAAGTCCATAACCTCGAAAATTCAAAACCCAATAACGCCCAAACCACTCAACCGAATTCGGGCCAACAAACTGATATGTCATCACAATCACTCCAGCAGCACAATAGTGACAAAAAAAAATGCAGTTTTACAATATACATAATGTCACAATACTCGCAAATAACAACCAAATACAGAATGCAACATTCTGTATAGTCTATTCACAGTTTCTTCGGCCTTTTTGAATCAAACCTTTGAAAAATCTCCCCATCTATGACGTGCACCAAGCACGTCATAGATGGGGATTTCCAACATGTGCCGTATATCACAAGCGTTTTATACTTGCCTTCATAAAAGTAACTTTTTTTTTCTGTTAAATTTAAATGTTATTCATATTTTATATATAAATTATTCTGCTTCATTTATAAATAAATTGAATAAAAACAGCGAGAAAACATGTGTGATGGTAGCGCCTAGTAAGAAATAGACCAATTTATGATATAAAATACTGTTACAACAGAATGCGCACGAATCCGGTGCGTTGTCCCTCTGGTGTAATCATCCATACTTAGTTAAGCTTAGTTTGCACGAGGCGGAGGAATATCCTGGAAGTAGAACTTTAGCAGGGATTCAGAAAAGGCCGGAGACACCGTGAATCAACTATATATTGGATGCATATGCAATATCTAGCACTCGTATCAGCATGATTGGCACGCGTGGAAACGTTTCCGAGAAGTACGTAGCATAACGCACCGCTGCAGTGTCAAGGTGCTGCTGTCTGGCGGTGTGGAAGCGCTCTTATCGGCCTTCACACTTCGTTTCAGCCGACCTCGACCACGGCCCCGCATTCTGGCCCACCAGAGCTATCAGCCCCTTCAACAATCCCCACTACCGCGTCACTGCAGCCCGCCCACTACGTTTACCTATAGGCTGTTCACGGTAAAGAGAGCACTTTTGAAGCCTAGTTACTTTTTCCTTTCAGCCATTTCTTTACCTATTAGTCCAGAAATATTAGTCAAATGAGGGCAAGAATCTCGGAATGAGAGATAGTCAGCTATAAACTTGTATAAGCCTTTATTTTGACACCCTAAAACTTGTCTCAAACCTACCTATCGTAGGGTGTCCGCGACCACAGATATTTCAAGGTCAAAGGTCAAAAAATCGATTTTTTTTTTTTTTTTTTTTTTTTTTTTTTTAAACACATTTATTGCAAATATCTCGTTCCTATAGGTTTTATGCTATTTGTATTTATTATAAATATTGTAGAGGATTAAATTCTCTACAACTTTTGTTTAAACATTTTTTTTATATCTTGAACCATTTTCGAGATAGAGGGCAGAGCGCGCGCAGTGTTTAACTATTTAGAGTATCATTCGAGGTCAATCTGTAGTTCCGATTAAAAACACGCCGTATAAAGTTTATAAATTATTGGTAAATATATAATTCTAAATAATTTGCATTTTTTATTAACTATTACGTTTAATTAATAATTTTTTTCAATAATTCAGTATCTATTCATTTAATAATACTTACCTACTCGTGTACTTATAAAGTTATTAAGGGAAATACTTTAATTACATTTTAAGTAGAAAATAATTAAGTACATCTATATTGAAATCCGTAAACTTATAGATTCTTTTAAAACGTTAAAAATTATACCTGGGACAACGGACCGCTATTGTATAGTACGAACCTTTCTATTTATAGCCAGAAAGGACAGATGTTCAATTGCTTACTCACGACCGGTTTCTTTTTCTAGAAACCACTGTTATTCGTTAGTTTTGAATCGTATATTGGTAACTACGGACGTACAATTTTAAGAGTGATGGATAATTTGTGTTTTATATGTAAAAAGTCAGATTCGGAAGGTGAATCATTAGTGAATCTAGTGCGTGGTATAAAAACTCTGAGAACTGCAAGTATCGAACGAAACGACGGTCTTATTGATTATTTAAAAACCGTAACCTCTGTACAAGTGCATGAAAAGTGCCGAACTGTTTACATTAGCAAAAATTGTATATTAGCAGCAAAACGGCGACTAGAACAAGATGAAACTACAGCTTCTCCAACTGTACCGCATAAAAGACTAAGTGAAGTGTTCGATTTCAAGAAGCAGTGTTTATTTTGTGGTGAAATAGCTGACGAGGCCGCAGAGACAATGAAAAAAGAAAAGTATAGACGCAAGATAAGTGCAGTGAGTACTCTTGAGTTTAAAGACAATGTTATGAAAAAAGCAGAAGAACGTGGTGATACTTTCGGAGAATTGGTGAAAAAACGTTTATATTTTTTCAATATGATTTAGTTGCTGCTGAAGCTAAATACCATGCTGTTTGTTATACGAATTTCTTCACAATTAAAGTACCATCGTCTCATCCGAAACTTCGTCAAGATAATCAAGTTTCAGAAGCTATGATAGAGATTTTCAATTACATAGAAAATAATAACGATTCACAATTTACACTAAAAGAGCTTACAGATCTCTTGACAGGGTATGTACCAGATTATTTCAAGGCTACAACAAAAGTACTTAACCAATATAATAATTACGAGAAAAGTAGGAGCTTTTACGATCATTTCTTTTCGTGATTCACACGCTAATATTTTATCAAAAGCTTGGTACGATAATAAAAACTTAAATCCTCAAGCAGAAAGACTAAGAACTGTAGAAGAGAACACGGAGGAATTTGAAATTTTACAGCGACTGGAAGACGATGATGAAGAAGAAGAAAATTGAAATTAGAACTTGTAGTTCTTATTATTATTATTCATTTTTTTTAAATTTCAACGTTCATAAATGTATGAAATGGTATTTTTCAATAAAAACATTAATAAAAAATTTAATTCTTTTCTTTTTATTTAGTTAGGAAGTAATTAGTATCAATAAGATTAGAATTAAAAAATAATTAAAGTATTTTCCTTAATAACTTTATAAGTACACGAGTAGGTAAGTATTATTAAATGAATAGATACTGAATTATTGAAAAAAATTATTAATTATAGCGTAATAGTTAATAAAAAATGCAAATTATTTAGAATTATATATTTACCAATAATTTATAAACTTTATACGGCGTGTTTTTAATCGGGACTACAGGTTGACCTCGAATGATACTCTAAATAGTTAAACACTGCGCGCGCTCTGCCCTCTATCTCGAAAATGGTTCAAGATATAAAAAAAAATGTTTAAACAAAAGTTGTAGAGAATTTAATCCTCTACAATATTTGTAATAAATACAAATAGCATAAAACCCATAGGAAACGAGATATTTGCAATAAATGTGTAAAAAAAAAAAAAAAAAAAAATCGATTTTTTGACGTTTGACCTTGAAATATCTGTGGTCGCGGACACCCTACGATAGGTAGGTTTTGAGACAAGTTTTGGGGTGTCAAAATAAAGGTTTATACAAGTTTATAGCTGACTATCTCTCATTACGAGGTGAAACCCCTAATATTCCTGGACTATATAACAAATTTTTAAAATAAATATTGCCTTGTAAGTAATAAACACAGTGTGCATATTCCACCACACTTGGAAATTATACGTCTAAGACTACAATAAAATATATTTTTTGACTATTATTCCAAATGAGGCGTCTTTCAAAAGTGCTCACTTTACCGTGAACAGCAACCGTGAACACGTCCGGCAAAATGACATAGGTTTTTGCGGTAAAATGAGCACTTTTGCAAACCCTCTCATTTGAAATAATAGTCAATAAAGACATTTAATTTTAGCTTTAGACGTTAACTTTCGAGTGCGGTTGAATATACACACTGTGTTTATTACTTACATAGCAATATTTATTTTAAAAGATGGTTAAAGGATAACAATAAAATGGGTGAAAGAAAAAGTAACTAGGGCTTCAAAAGTGCTCACTTGACCGTGGACAGCCTATACCCGCCTTTTTAAGCATTTTTTGCGACCACCAGCCGAATTTTTCGTGGTGATGAAAAATTCGGAGTGTATAGGTTTCGGGGACACGGCCGTAAGTTTCACCAGAGTAAGTCTGCGTTAACGGGTAATATTTTCTTTGGGAAATGGGTATGACATTGAAGTAATGAAATGGGTACTCTGCTTTGGTGGCTTAAATCAACAAATATATAAGAGATATTTAGTTTGGCCCCAAAATCAGCGCGCTAGCATATTGGAGTCGTGAGATGCATGCTCGGTGCCACGTCAAAGTCATGCTCGCATCGTAGTCGTATAAAGCCTGTTCACGATAAATAGAGCACTTTTGAAATCTACCTTAGAAAAAGTCACTGCCCTTACATGCATATATTTTAACGGGCACACTGACATTCGCCCAGTAAAGTTGGTAACGAAGGATGGAAAGTACACTATTTACCAAAAAGTAATTGGGCACCTGTCCACAATGTTTGCTTGGTGGTTGTCACCCCGTTAGAATCTCCTAGGGTCACCTCTTGCGACCATAACATGAGCCACCCTGTCTGGTATGCTCTCTACGAGTGTTTGCAGTACATCCACGGAGATTCGTCGCCATTCCTCTTGCAACCATTCCATGAGTTGAGCAACGGATTTTGGCGGCGCCTGACGAGCTCTCACCCGGCGATCCAATTCGTCCCAAAGATGTTATATAGGGTTGAGGCCGGGGCTCTGGGTGGGCCAGTCCAATCGGCGAACATTGTTGTCGGCGTACCACTGCATAGTAGCTCTTGAAACATGGCACCTGGCATTGTCATCCAGGAAGTAACACGGGTCCATTCCGTAAAAATGCCACAATGTTGGGAGCATTTAATTATCCAGAGTGCTACAATAGGCCTCTGTGTTCATGTTACCACGAACAAACACCAGCGGTCCGCCGAAGGCTGTGAAACACAAGTCAACTGACGTACTGCATTACCTATGTTCACGGGTGCCCAATTACTTTTTGGTTGATAGTGTAGTTTAGCATCTTAACGTCGAATAAAATGTGTTATGTAACGATTTGTGATTACTAAAATTATTTCTGTCCGTTTCGGCTTTTTTTTTAAATGCATATAGGTGTAAAAATTAGCAGATTTTTTAAATATTTACTTTCCTAATAATTATACAGTTTCACTTGACCGACGCATGAATAAAGTTCTGAGGCCTGTGGTAATGTTAATTTTACCTAAGGCGTAATAATACACAACGTGCATACACGTAGATCTTAAGCAGGGCTTTCGAAAGTGCTCTTTTTTCTGTGAACAGCCTATACCCGATCAAACGAGACCAAATTTATTTCAACCGGGTTATCAGCAGAGACCTGAAAAATTCGCAAGTTCAGTTACCCGTAGGCTTGACTTCGCAGTCTTATATGCACTCCTGCAGAGCTCAACTGTTCATTGGTTGCTTGTTGTGGCAGTACGAGGAGGTGATTGGGCCTAAAATTTATTGCAAGTCTGTTAGTGGCTAATTTATCTCCAGGAGGTGTCAAACCAATGCATCGTCCAATTGAAAAAGTAACATGAACGTACACGTTTATGAATTCCAACTTGTCTCGAAAGAATTCGCAAATTTTTCAGGCCTCTAGTTGTCAGTCACGGAGTTATAGTGTCGGAATGGATCACTCTGCAATCGTTAGCCACATCTGCGTTTCCTTCCTGATGCAACAGGTGTCGTCTGACTAAAGACGCAATCACTTCAAAATGGCTTTTTTTTTTTTTTTTTTTTTTTTTTTTTACAGTATTGTTAGTTTGTGTGCAACTAATCGAAGTCCTCAAACAACTATGATTATTTTTATTGATAACAATGGCATATTGGTGAATATTTTTTAATACAGAGAACTCTGCCGAAACAGGAATTTCTGTTACTTCTACAGCAAACGTTTTGCAGCAAATTTTTCTAGACAATGTAGAACAGTATTTAGGCACATCCTCCTCGTGTGATTTACGATTAAAGTGCTTTTGGCTTACGATGCCTTTATTACGGTCGCGAAGTTGCTGTTGGGTTGCCCACGTTCATCATTTAAATAATTTGTGTAACTAAATAGCAAAATCTATGTACATAATGAATATAACTATGTCTGTACTTCAATGGCAACACATAATAGCTGAAACAGTAATTAGTTTAGAAAGTCGCATCACATCAGAGATGATTCTTTAGAAAACTGAACCCTCAGAAGCCACATAACGGTGTATTTTCCTGTTGTAAAACGTTTCGGTTAATTGCCTCGGTACTCATCAGAAACATTTGCGAGGGAAGTTGCAGACAATAAGACGCATTGCTTGGGTAAATTCAACACGCGTCTTGTACTCGGGAAAGGCAGGTTTACTCTATAGCTTTCTCTCCCCCCCCCCCCCCCCCCGTGCAGCGTGCTGGCTTCTCACTCTCTCTCTCTCTCTCTCTCTCTCTCTCTCTCTCTCTCGCTCTCTTTCTTTCTCCAGCAGTCCTGCTGGACGGGCAACAGCTGGATGATCCAGATGGCTTATTTTGTGCTCTCCACGAAATACATCTGTTTTAGTCCTGCATTCCAATCCTCGTCTGGTACCAGCTAAGGAATATCGAATAAAAAAAATACTGGGATTTTGTTTCTTGGGATATCATCTTTAGCATTCACCTCACAGAATGTTAATGTAATTTTCTTTTTCTCAATTGAAACTGATACTGGGTATTGATTTTTGCCGTTCTCCCAAATTTTACATTAAAAAATAAATGCACTTTTATTTGTGTATTGTCTAGAATAATTTACTGCAAAACATTTGCTGTAGAAGTAACGGAAATTCCTGTTTTGGTGGAGTATTTCTCTGTGATTAAACTTTTTTTTTCAGGAGGTATTACAAAATATTGACAAATATTTACTTTCCTGATCATTTCAAAGTTTCACTTGACCGACGCATGAATAAAGTGATGAGGCCCATGTCATTGTTAATCTTACATAAGGCGAAAGAATACACAACGTGCATACAGATAGATCTTGAGCAGGGCTTTCAAAAGTGCTCATTTTACCGTGGATGGCCTATACCTATGCGACCTTCAGCTGTGACCTATTATTTTATTGGTGGAAAGAGTGTAGTAAGGTTCAGTGTAGTAGTTCAATGAGTAGTTTTGTATGTATGTGACAAGTATATTTTGAGATGCAACACTTTGAAAAAGCCGTTTTTAGCCATTTAGGAGTATTCTGAGATGTTTCTAATGTACGCAACGTCTTGAAAGCACTCAACAGCCCTCGTCTGAAGTGTGTCTTCTTTTCATAGATTTGCACATTTGACGCACGTCTAATAGTTTTGCAGAAAAACGTGAATTTATAACATCCTGTAACTCAATTCAAGGGGCAGGTAGGCGGGGCCTTTTAGTAGGTCTTAAGCAGGATTTACAATAGACAGTCGTGTTCGTCCGTCTCCCAGCCGAGAGATTTACAACAAAACTTAGTACGTCCGTCATAAGTTCATTGCTACAAAAAAAGCTTACGAATAGGGAAAAAAATCTCCATAAAAAGTGAAAAATTTTGGCGAAATTATTATGTTTTTGTACCCAAAACGCATATACACGTACGTGAGAGAAATTAATCGATGTAAAAAAACTTAAATAGTGTATAAAGTATGCTTTTATTACTTTTACTATTGCAGAAAAGCAGCTCATGTTTCCAAACGTAATTATCAATTAATCTTTAGGAAAAAATGTAACTTTATTTCTTTTTACAGCTACATAAGCAAACATATGAAAACAAGACAGCCAATACAAAACACTGCATACACTACACGGCCTTTTAGAGAACTCGGGATGAACGAGTAACAAAACGTGCAAGTTTAGAAGGCTGGCATTTCATCCGTTCGTCCGTCAAAAGTTAGAGCTTGCCAAGGTTTTGACGAATGAACGGATAGAACTAATGGCCTTCTCTGATTAGCTGTTGGTCATGTGGTTTAAGGACGGATGACGGACGGACTGTTGTAAATCCTGCCAAGCGCCGACTGTCGGACTTCACATGATGGTTGCATTTTTTTTTTCATTCAGATATTCTTTCAAAAGAGGCGACAGTTGTAACTTAGGTGTATCGTACTATCAATCACAGATTTCGGGACGTACCTGTCGTTTAAACGTACAGTGCGGTCTTAATTGAGCGTACAGTGCGGTCTTAATTGCGTGTTGCCGGCAGTTGCGGGAAAATATTGAAGTTAAATGTTATTCATCATCTTCCGGTTTACATGAGCACTTATACCTTAGCCAAAGAAAGTTATCGGGTTGATGACGTACAGTGACTGAACTTTTCTTCAATCTCGTTTAGGTTCTTTACAAAAAAAGTAATTTGTGTCTTCCTCGCCAATAAGTCTCTATAAACTATTTTTCTGTTAATAAATTAAAACTAAAGTATTAAACTAAGGAGGAGGAAGTACCCACATCTTCCGTAAAGTGCTGAGATCTGACGTGGTAAATGGATGGTTAGTAGGAACTAAGTTTTATGCGCATGGAAAATTCTGTATCGAATTTTCACTATTTTGTGTGTCAAAAGATTTTTCCCAAATCATATGCTCGTTGGAACATTTTTTTCAGACTGCGCACTAAAAGGTAATTACAAATAATGTAGCAAGATGTGAAACAAGACATTTGCGTTATGGTGGAAACGAGCATTTACAAGAACGTCTATATTTAGTGTCATATACAATCGTCATTCGTGTGCACAGACACAGGCTTGGAAGTAGTAGTTTGCGTGATGGCTGGCATTCTGATTGCTTGACTTTAAGGGCATTTCTGTAATAAGTAAAAACTATTTAAAAGATTAAGGGTGGTGTAAACAGATCTTCATTTTCCGCGCTTGCCTCCTGAATTAGGTCGTAAATTACACTGCCAGCAGCTGGGCCGCAGAGCCACGGCTGTATCATAGACTCAAGATTTTAATCTTCTGTGAGTGTCCCTGAAACCGGACTCACAACAATCCGTCGCACCCGTCTGTCATCCGTCAGTGTTTCCGCCGTCAGTTGAAAGCGATTCACAAAATCCGTTGTCCGCCAATCCTTCTGTACGGAAAAATTTCAATGTGACAACTTAACATCGTGATCTTTCTTCAGTTGGAGGTATATTTTGGTTGGACATACAATTTCAAGAGATAAACCTTTTGGGTGGAATAATTTTTTTACTTGAAAAGAATTTATAGTGAAATATTGTTTACGCTTTAAATTTATGAATTTACCACCCAAATAAATAAACACATATCCACTGCCTTGCATTTTATTTCAAAGTGCATATTCGCGTCTAGGGAATATCATCAGAAGACGGTGGCCCATCCGTCGACCCATCGAAAGTTAAAGTTTAGGAAATATTTGAGGCATGGGCGGATAGAAAAAAAAGTTACCCTGCGATTGGTTGAAGATCATGTGACCGCCAAACGAACGGGCAACTGACGAATGCGACGGTGGTTGCGAGTCCAGCTCAACAGTAACTCGCCCATCACTGGTATCTACAGATTTCAAAATCACGTGGTCAGCGGTGATGGATGTGTTTGTTTACATTTTAATTTTCAACAGATCCGTCTTTTTATATGAATGAAATGCCTTGAATATATTCGTGTTGCATTAACGCTGTGTCCGAATTCGCCTGAAGTACATACTTGTGCGTACCTGTCCCCGGAAGTGAAGTAAGTGCTGTCCGAATTGCAAGTGAAGTACGCAAGTACACAAGTAAATGAAGATGTATACTTGCGGAATATGTGCCACCATTTTGAGAAGCAATTTGTAGGTTACAATTGATTTCCGACATATTTATTTTATTTAAAGTTTAATAGGGCAACATTTCTACTTCGTAGGCATAGCATTTTGAACTGAGTTAATAATTATCGCAAGATTCGCCTTAAAAAAATGGTCTAAAGAATAAATTCGTGTTCCTAACTTACGGAAGCTCAAATAAAAAAAATCAATCACAATTCTACTCACATACAATAATGCAAGATAATAAATGTTATATAAATAAAGTAGAAATATTATTTAATACTTGACTTTATCCCTAATACTTTCGACAATTATCAAATTCTTAGTCGGAATACACGTACATTAGAAGTGGTTAGCTAGCTAATAACTGTTACCGAAGCCAACAAGACTGCCTGTCCCACGTCATCAAGTTTAGTGGCAAGGGTAAGCGAAGTGTGCAAGGATGCAAGTACCCCAGTATATACATGAATTCGGACACGGCCTGATGCTTGGTTAGAGGAAGTGTACAAACATCTCAAAGCTCTAGAGTTGCGACCTAAAACGCTATCCACGTTGTTTTTTTTATAGCGGCGTTGGCAGAAAAGCAGTTCAGTGTTGTAAAGTAGGTTTCACACGATGCAAGATGAGTGCCAAACTTGCGCGAGTGCCGACCTTGCAGGAGAATTTCTTGCACAAGTTTGTGAGCAAGACACACCTTACACGAAATGAGGAGATAGAGCAGGTCTTATTTTTTTCTTGCAAGGCGATGCAAGTTGCGATCCTATTAGTCCTTGTATGCTGGTTATGTGACCTGTTGTAACATCAACCATAGAGTAAAAGAAAATTGTAATCTGAGGTGTGCGAAGAGAAATACAGGGAAATAAAACATTGCTGGAAAATAACTTTAAACCGTGGATTGGAGTTTAGACAGTTCGCTGAGAATAAAATAAAAACAATGATCTCGGAGGGGAGCTTTGAAACAAATACCTTGCTGAAGTAAGCAACTTCATGTTTTGTATTCTATAGGCTGTTCACCGTAAAGTGAGCACTTTAGGCCCTTCTAAATTTTTCCTTTCATCCAATCTCCATCTTACTGTTTTTTTAATATAAACATTGCAATGTGACCAATAAATACAGTGGATACGTTTCACCACCTTCAAAACTTAATGCATGAGGCTGCAATTAGATATATTTATAAGTAGTCAAAGCCTGTTGGAAGGGCCTTAAAAACTGCTCACTTTATCGTGAACAGCCTATAATGTTATGACGGTTTGCTATTCACCAGGGCTATCAACTAATTTTGTTGCGGAATAGTATCCATCTTATTTATCTGCGTGTGAACTCGTTTCGTACTAAATTTAGTTGACATTCTCATATGAAAAAATTCCGTACGAAATCTTTCGCGAATTGCATGTTGCATCGTGTGAAGCCTGCTTAACACGGAGAGCGGCTACTGTGCAGCTTGCGTGATCACTCTACGAGACGGACTGGAGCTCCAGAAGCGCTGTTAATTGCCGCGTCACGAACGCGAGCGCCCAGATAAGCGCTTGCTCGCAGCAGTGTTTGTAAACTCCGGCCGGTCGAGGCTTGGCGAGTTGCCACCCGGCTCCCGCCAGAGAGAATTACCGTCCTCCAGGTGTTTCCTAGCTCGTGCCCGCCACGTGGAGGAGGGGAGGGGGTAAATGGAGTCTCGTCTTTCCCTCCTTGAGATTCTGCCGAGGATGTTCGTTTTGTGGGATGCGACCTTAAGGTGGATCAGTCTCCGCCATCTTGGATTTTCGGAATTTCCGCCGTAAATTGCATTGAAGATTTCGTGTTTTATTTAGGCTTCCACAAAGCGTAGGACATTACATTGCACATGTTTTATAAGACATTCCTAGATTACTGTTCCAGGGCCATTTCTGTAAGCGAAAGCAAGAAAAAATTATTTATTTATTGCCTTCAATCACTAGTCGAACAACTATCAATTCTATATAGATGTAATGATTTCATTAAACGTAAGGAGCTATTATTTTTGTCATGACATTCGAGAAATCTCATTAAACGTTCTTAAATGGAAATTATGGCAAAGATAGTGAAAATCCAAGATGGCGGGAACTAATCCTCCTTAAGAGGACTATGTATGGAAACATTTTCTGTGAAAACGTCGTCTGCGCGCAAACGCGTATCTCGGTAAATAAAAGTTATGGAAACACGACTATTTGCCAGAAAGGATACAAAAACTATTTCTATATTCCTACCTTTTTACTTTCGTCTTATTTAGTGTAATGTTGGAAAAACAAATTCGTGAAAGTGGTCAATATCGCATTTGTAAAGCGTTACAGATCTCATTTGCACAGTACAGCGTCACGACGGAAACACTGCACGCCTTTCGTGTAGGAGCGATGAGGCACTAGGCGTGCGTGTCAGTGTCCCCCGATTCGCTCCCTCGCTTCTTGACCTTGGACGCGCAGCTACATAATACCCTTAACAAGGTAGTTATATGCATCAAGTTGTTGGCGTGCCTGAGAACGCTAGGATGTTGACAGTTGCACCGCGAGGTTCCGGGTTTTAATCCCGTGTTGTCCATCCAGGTATGTGGTATTACTACCGCCTTACTAGCGCGCGAATAGAGTTGCAGTATGTTGGCAATACACGCTTTTAAAATAATAATTTCACGCGTGCACAACCTGTTTGCATACGAAAGGAAATAACACTTCAGGCTAGGGCGGAGTTAAACATTCAACAGATCACGGTTACCACAAACAATATTTTAAAGCTCTTCAATATGGTCCAAAAATTATCTTTGCAAACTTATAGCTAGAGACCTGAGAAATTCGCGAGTTCAGTTACCTGTAGCCTAGACTTCACAGTCTTATATACTCTCATACAGATATCAATTGTTTATTGGTTGATTGTTGTGGTAGTAAAGGGCGGTGGTTGGGCGCACAATTTATTGCATGTTTATTTTTGGCTCATTTATCTCCAGGAAGTGCCAAACACTTCGACCAATTACGAAAGTAACATGAACGTACAAGTGTGTGAATTCCAACGTGTCTATAAATGAACACGCGAAATTCTCGGGTCTCTACTTATAGCATAAAATATTCTGTGTGAATTCTGGCGAAACTGATATGACGTCCTGCAGTGAACTTTTGAACTTTGCTACGGGCTTGGCACCAATAAATTGATAGGGTTACCGCTTGAAGTCCCGTAGTTAGACGCAGCACAAGTCCACTGCGCGCCAGTCCAGAGCCGTGCGCGTAGTGTCGACAGCGCACTTGATCCGCATTGCAGAGTCGTCCTTATAGCTCCCGTGTTTCTCGTCCTCAAACGTAGAATACAGTTCCAGGTGGACGGGCGTCTGGCGATGAGCTTGTCACAGTGTGGTGAAAATGTTTGTCCTTTGACGTGAATACGCCTTTAAATTTGCGACCATAGTGGGAGGCAATCCAGAAAATCTGATGATAGCAAAATCGAGGGATACAGTTTGGCATGCCAGCTCCCAGTTTGCCATTGCAGCTCTGAATCTATCGTCTACATTCAAAATTCAATTACACCACTCGATTGCCAAAGGATCAGAGAATATGTTATTTTGAGTGAGGACTGTGAAGCATCACGCACGGGGGAGGGGCAGGGGCGCAATTTTGAGTTCGTTTCGCCGCGTAGTATAACTTTTGACTAGGAGACGCTACGACGCTCGTTTGATTTTCAATCGACAGCTCTCATCAAAATCAGTCGATCGCGTGTATAAAAACATTTATGTGCCGTGGTTGTGGTGAAATTGTATGGTTTTAATGTAAAAAATTTAGAACACTTAACACAATGTCAGCCTATACTCGTTAAAAAGCCAAGTCAAAATACATAAATCGTATACAGTTGGAAAGAGTATCTCAAAAGCAATCCAGCCGGGAACTTAAAAAAAATCATCAAGGCGTTCGAGCGCGTGAACATAGACGTATTCACGCAAAACAAACGGCCGGGTCCCCAACACAGCGAAATCCAATTTGTCTTGGTCTTTGTGATCTTACCGCAACGTATGACTACTCCACTCAACACAGTAATACACTTGTCGGACTGAGAATCCACTTACTTCAGCTGCCTGTTTACACACAAAACGCTCACAGCTTTGAAGAACCGCACTTCCTGAGACACGACAATTTTAAACTTCTTGCGATAACATTTTTCTCAGAGTGATTTGTGAAGGTGTTTTAATATTATGATAAACGAAAATTCTAAATGAAAATAGTTCACTATCCTGGAGCCGTAAAATTGTGAATTATTACTTTTATGCTATTTTTTCGTTAGTTTCGACTTAACTTAAAGCACAAGATAGTCTCGAAATCTAGCTGATCGACTAAAAGGGATGTAAAATTATTTTCATCTCCGCTCGTCCATCAGCACTTAACTGATTCTGTCGACCGAGTATTCCAGTTGAAGTCTGTGGGTGAATATTGCAGTTAACAGAGCTTGATGCTGGTTGGACAGGTATGGTTTTAATGTTTTTCAATTCGTGACGTCATGCCATGTTTTATTGGCTGAGGCGCAGGTGTAGAGAGATGAACTGTGGTGGAGGGATGTTCCTCCGAACCAACCTCTTTCGAGATGTGACGGTTAATTTCCTTTCTATATATTTATACACTGGCAGTATCGAAAATTACCAATAAATTCGCTATAAATAACATTGTTTGTCTTTACGAAAAATTACTGTTTACATCTGCTGCTGTAATTCTGGAAGGCCAATTTCCTTTCCATGTAGTGGTTCCTCTATTTTACATAAACACGTCCACCACCCTCGCCCTGTACAGAGGGCGGCTCGGTACTTCTCATAGTCACGGGTTCGAGTCCATGACAGTGACTGAAGATTTTAAACTGTTCTTTTAATAGCGTTTAAAACCAAATAGCAAATGTCATCTTTCTTGACGTTTCACCGAGTTCCGATAATATTGTTAAGTAATATATCATGTAATGCAACAAATTCCTTTAACTCATTCCCACCACTTTAATATTTTTTTTAGGCGGCAATTTCAATAAATAAGCATGCAATGAGTGAGCCCTTTGCTTAAAAGTAAGGCTATACTCTGACAAGGCTTAATAGGTGTAATTCATTGTACACATCGGTTGCTTTCCTGCAAGTTCAGCTAGCTATAAACACCGCTAACGATTATTTACCTACGCAGCGCTTACTTATATGCCACTTGACACGGCCACTCAGAAACGTTTCAAATAAACACGTGTAATTTCTCGGTGTTAACAAGTATTCGAATGCGCACGTGGAACACTGCCATAGTTGGTATAAAATTATTTACTAAAGATGTGCTGAGTTCGGATATTTAGACGGCGATTTTTAGAGTTTTATTTAGGTTTGACTTGCATGTTGCCCGTGATTATCCTACTTGCTAAATGCAAGAGCGTTGATAAGAAACAAAAAAGTGCATTTATAGCGACACCACATTCCAGAAAATGCTCAGGATATTCAACTAATAGATATTTCTTCGAAATCAAGCTTGAACGTATGTTTTAAAGTTAACATGAATAATTTCATAACATACCTAATCAGGCGATGCGCGGTTTAGAATTTCTTTATGCCGGGGGGGGGGGGATATGATGAAATAATAGGCCTAATTAGTAATAATGTAAATAATATAAATAAGACCGGGAAAAATTTTCGCGGTCTATGTAAAAGCGAAAATAGTTGTTAGGGGAAATTATTTTATTATACCCTGGTAAAAGAGTCAATTATAAGGTGAGATTAGAATAGTATGATAAGTTCTTATGCTGTAGTAATTTAAGTCTCATATATAGTATATAAAGAATTAGTAAATACGTGCGTCAAATGGCAATAATTAGTCATTCATTTTTCCGCTCCATAATTTTGTAATATACACAAAGAGTGCTCCGGACCGTGTAGGTTCACATTAAGCAATTCCGTAATATTTTCTTTTTGTAAAAAAAAAAATAGAAATTATGATTGTATTTTTAAATAGGAAAGCTCGCATGCAAGTACCGTTTTTATTTGCTTGCTGTTTATTACGTAAAATAAGTTAATTATGTTGACCAAAATCGGTAAAATTGGGAATGGACCACAATACTTTGTGATATTCCTTATTTACATAGAAAATATGGCATACGCTGGTTAAACGTTTTGGTGCACAATTTTTGGTAGTATGTCAGGGCTGGTGATAACGCGTCCATGACGGTAGGTAGTAGGTTTTAATATAATTTAATTTAATTATCAGTCCCTTTAGGAACTCGTGTCGCAGCGAACGTTGCCGTAATGTCTGCAGCAGCAGGTAATAAATCCTTACGTGCTCTCACAGTTCATACAGGATTTTGTATGTCCAGACCGAAGTCCGTCATCCGGCGTTTTCAAAAGCAAGTTTTTCAGAAAATTTGATCGATAGAGACCGGGAATATTTCGCGGATTCATTCTGCATCAAGCTAGACTCCACAACCCTTTGTGTATTCGAGCTTCTTTAAGTTGTTCATTTGCTGTTGTTCCAGTTTAACTCTATACTAGGTAACACGTGATTCGATAGGGGCTACTTGTTTTCTTGGCAGGTTCGTTATTGGCTGTACGTGATCCGAGGCATGCATGACAAACTGTGGTCCAATAGAAGCAGATACTCACATGCACACGCGGTTGTGGTTTAAATTGTCTTCAAATGAATCCGCGACATTTTCGAGTCCCTCCCTAGTAATCGATTATTTTGTTCAAGGATGTGGATGAGTTTTTGTGCAAGTGCTCGTGTTTCGATTTTTTCCCGAGAGAGCGGTATACGTGCGGTGAGTGAGAAAAAAAAAGGGGGGGGGGGCACTATGGCCACGAGGTTTTGTTGTTGCTTGCGCGCGCAGTTTCCCGCCCAACTCACCTGGGACGTGCGCGGCGACGCAGAGCAGCAGCAGTGACAGAGGCGCTGGTAGCGACGACGTATCCGCGGCCGACATAGTCCCCCGGGTGCTGCCGGCGTGGCGTGGTCGGCGTCACTCCGCGCACAAACACACTCCCCCCCTCACCCGTCCGCTTGCTCGGCTCGCCAGCGGCGCACTGACTCGCGCGGGCGCGCGCGCGGCTCCTCGCTCGCAGCATCCCTCCCTCCACCTCCCCCCCTCAGCATCGCGACGAGCATTGATCCGGCCCCGCCTGCCTTCCCCTACTCGCGATCAACTCCCTTCCGCTACTGTTGTCCCGCTAATCTCACTCGCAACCCCTCCACATGTCTTTCGTGTGCATTACTGATTCCTACAGTCCTCCCGATCTCCTCTCCAGCATCGAACCATCCACTATCTTTATCATCATTTCTCTGTTTACCTATTCACCCCTCAACTTTCCTCATAAACTTGCAATCGCAGGGAGGAATTTCTCCTTCTAGTATATGCGACCAACTGACACTAATTGCACCCAAAGAAGGGCGTAGTCTGCTATTAGATTACCCCACCTACCGGCGACGACTTCGAGTTTTGTTCCAGCCGTGTTCACGGTAAAATGAGCACTTTTGAAAGCCCTGCTTAAGATCTACTTGTATACAAATTGTGTATTATTCAGTCTTATGTAAAATTAGCGTTGATATGGGCTTCATCTCTTTATTGATGTGTCGGTCAAATGAAACTGTGAAATTATTTGGAAAGTAAATACGCACAAATCTACTCATTTTTACACTTCGATGCATTAAAAAAAAAAAAAAAAAAAAAAAAAAAAATAGTTTTAAGTTATCACAAATGGTTACCTAACACTTTTTATTCGACGTTAAGATAGGGAACTATTTTTCATCCATCGTTACCAACTTTACTGGGCGAATGTCAGTCAGTGCGCCCATTAATACATATGCAGGGGCAGTGACTTTTTTCTAAGTTCATTTCTAAAGTGCACACTTTATCGTGAACAGTCTTTAGTCATATAGTTTATTAGCCATGTGGCTCTGATACGTTTATTTGCACCTAAGCAGTTACGATCAAATATTAATTTTATTGTAAACATTCTTTAGAAGTTACATTTTTGTCTCATCCGCAGACAATATTTATTTTATTCCGTACGTTATTTTTACTGAAGTATTTAAGGATCCCGCCTACCTGGAGCTGGAACTATTTTCCGTGTTGAGGCCGATAAGGTCTAAACTGCCACGCGCACAAGTGCGCCATCGCCACTAAGCGCAAGACTCTGAACTGGCGTGCAGTGTTCTAGTTGCACTGCGTGTATAGGCCGTTCACCGTAAAGTGAGCACTTTTGAGGCCCTAGTTACTTTTTTCTTTCTGTCATTTTTTGATCCTTGTAGCCACGTTTTTAAAATAAATGTTGCCATCTAAATAATATACACAGTGCGTATATTCCATCGCACTCGGAAATTAACCTTTAATGCTAAAATAAAATATATTTATTGAATATTATTCCAAATGAGAGTGCTTTCAAAAGTGTTCACTTTACCGTGAATAGCCGTGGGAGTTTCAGCGGTGACCCTAGGCGAGTGCATTTTTTTTTTTTTTTTGTGACGTCTCTGCAACTGTGGTTCAGGAACACTCTTCACTCAACTTGTTTACCAGTTGAAAAGCATCCTTTATCATGACCTCTACTCAGTCCTTAAGTAAAGTACACAAGGTATGTACTCCGTCACTGCTAAATAAAATTACTTACTGGAAATGCAAGACTTTAAATGATAAGAACTAAACTATTATTTTGTAAAGAACGGAGGTGGCTTTAAATGTGTGATGAAAACGCAATGCCGTAAAATTATGTGGTTACTTTCTTCAGCAACGTTTGAAAATAGCCCATTTGTATACAATAGATGGAATGTTTAATAAAGCATTGCAAACCAGGCCGTAGGGGAATATTATAAAGACATAATGTAAAAGCAGAGTATATTGAATCTATGCATGACGTTTTAAGACAAATGTTATCACACTGCAATTATTCTAAGAAAAAATATTTGTTAACGTACACGATTGTTTAACGAAAAGACCCCTAATTTGCCACAAACATACCTACAGTACGTAGAGTGAATATGCGTAGTGTGTGTATGTCAGCTGCGCAGTAACTTCTCTTCATGTTCCAACCTTGGACTGCCTTTTTTTTTTTTTGTCAATATCATTCAAAACAAAAGTGGATAGGTTTTAAGGTAATAACACTTTCATGTAAGTAAATACTTAGAAACGTCTACACACTTCCTATGATCTGGTTTTATTGCAACTGGAATATGCTGGAGTTTGAATATTTGACTGTTAATGACAAAGTGGATCTGCTGTAAAACCAAACGTAAACGTACAATTTAGTCGCTGTTGACCAGGCGATTGTGACAATTCCATATATTGGCGATGGGTGATTTGATTTAGACATACGCGCAGAAGAAGAAAATCGGAGTAGCTCATCTTTATTTCGTAATACAGCGTGACACGGAAAGCAGCATAATGAATGCGGAAGTGCATTTTGTTTGCTTTAGTGGTACTAAGCGTGTTGTATATTTAATAGATATTCAATTAATTTGGAACACACACTTGACTCACTGGTTAGTCACTAACCTCCTGACGAAGCATGCGGCTCTATCACAGGCCGGGGATTTCTCGGCTGGGGAGTCTCATGTTGTAGTACGGCCGGTATTGTGAGTGTCGGGGTTTTTCTCGGAGCTTTCCCGTTTCCACACCAGTATTCATTCCTCCGCTCCTCCGCCCCCCTCCTCGTCTTCCCTCTCACCCATGTTTCGTGCTTACTGGAACAGGCCTGTCCCTCGGGCAGGACAGCCAGCTTTAGTAAGCCTCAGCATCCATACTGACAATGACGTTCATACTCTTTCTGGCTTCGCTACCATTGCCGTTCAAAAATGTTGATCATTGCCTTATAAAAAACAACACTAAAATAACCGAACTAGTCTTGAAATGTTACTAAAAGGAGAAGTAATTATAGTCGTAAGGTCATAATGTTCATGCTACGTTGAGCTGACAGTGGAACTTCCCAATGAAATCAGTGCAGAAGTCGCCGCTACAGTTCGTGGGGGCTGCGGCGATGTATTAGACAAATTACCGACCAAAACTTCCCATCTAGGCTGAGTCTTTCCAATAGAACCCTGTATGCGAATATCACAGTTAACAGAGCTTGATAGTGGCTGGACAGATGTATATACCATGGCTACCCTTTTGTGACACCATACAATCGTTAGTGGTTGGGAGCTGGTATTGATACAGGTGGGCGTTTTGTCGGATCTGGATTGACCCCTACCAAAAATCTGAAGTCTACTTTTAATTACAGACATTGCTTACAGGCATCAGAGAAGAATCCTACCCAATCCTGTCGTCCACTAAGTTAATTTCTGCGTACTTCTGCACTGAACCAATTTTTCCCCACATTAATTTACGTTTCAGATGCCCTACAATTGCGCCACTCGCTGACTTTGAAAAATTGTAACATCACCTGCACATAACTTTTAAACATAACTTTTCCATATGTGTATATAAATAAAAAAAATATATGTATATCAAAGTCGATGGGTTTAGTCAGGTTCTTTAAGGAATGCAGGTCTTAAATAAAAGAGTTAGTAATAATTCCCTGATTTATTCACAAACACTACAAAGAAAATACTCTCTACTTATCTCCTCACATAAATTATCGCAAATCAAATAACTAAAAGAAGTCACGCTACACAATACATCAACACCTATTGAATTATTTTATAATTTGTACGTCCATATTTTACAATTCCATTATTTACAGTAAAGTCTTAATCACGCGTGCATACAGCCCCGCCTTAACTCAATCCAGACCCCACCAGTCCGGAATGTTGTAGAGCGCTCCGAGCGCTTTACTCGTCGGTTACCACACCATCTAGTCCGTCCACGCCTCCAAGACACGCTCGACCGCCGTCCTCCGTCCTTAGTGCTTGTGTCACCCGCTGCACCAGATTGTGTCAGATAACCACACGTCAGCCAGATGGCTACCACAACAAACTCCAATTCTCCGGCTGTGGGGGCATTTATAGCGTCGTCTACTATTAGTCCAGAAACTTATATTGTTATTCAACCGTCGTTACGAATACCTGCTAACTCCTGAATATCTACCACACGAAGGGGGCTTAATTGCAGTATCATCTTCATCGCGGATTCCAATCACACACAAGACAATTTAGGGCGGTACTCGGACTCCCTAATATCTATTTTAAAAACCTACGCTGCACCCACTCAGGTGAGCAACCTACAGCAGTTATATCCTACTCCGATGGTGAAGGCAAAGTGACTGCTAGCATACTATGCCAGCCTATCTTAAAGCAGGGTTTTAACCGGCCTGCCAATCGGAAGGCTGCAAATTTAAACTTCCTGAACGAGCCACTCCAACGACTCTTAACACCCTAAATTTCAAAGAATGCGTGGTCTCTAAACGGCGATACAAAAATAAAAAACCCTGAAACAGTTACAATATAGAGACCGAAAATTAAAAATTTAAATAAATAAATGTATAAAAACAAAAATTAAGTGCTAGCTAAACTAACTCACTTAGAAATTCCTTATTGCCATCGTAACATCTAGTTTTGAAAATCCTGCAGTTGAAATATAAAAAATACCGAAATTACAGTAAATATATTACGTATGTGACAAATAGAAAATACATCAATTAATTAAATATTTAAAACATCGTTTTATTCTTGTCTGCTGCAATATTAAAATTTTTAATTCAAGTTGAACTAAGGTCTTTTCCTAATAATCACTTATTGCAGTAACCCGAAGGGATCGCAACTGAATTCGGAAAGTTCGTATGGATGCACACGTAGTAAATCTTTTATGGTGATTAAGACAAAATCTACCATTTCTAATGACTGAATTTTCCATAAGATAAGACTATAAAATCTTGGCTCTACCTATAGCCCTTTATTTCGTAGAAGAGATATTGACTGACCTGTCGTATCTAAATATTGCTTCTGAATTTGTTATTTCATTCAGGTGACTACATGTTCTAGCAAGACAGGGATCGACCTCACTGGTTTGTCACAGTTCAGTTTTTTATCACCGAAGTTTTGCTATTTTCAGGAAAGCGCGGTCGCCTTGTGACAACTTTTCCTCAAAGTAACGAACCATCTATGGATACTCCACGGCCCTTGGATCAGTTCTGTATCCTTGACGAAACGCTTAGAAAACATTAATCTCACGATAAGGATTTCATGTTTTCCAGCAGCCATTTTCTTTTATATTCCATTCCGAGAGCGTTACAGGTACAGAGATGGCAGTTTTGTATCATGATCTAAAACATTCAAAACATTTTGGTTATGTTGATATTTCACCAAGACCAGTGATTTTTGCGAAATAATTTCGAGACCCAGGTATACATAAAAACTGTGTATTCCTAACTGCGTTTAAAATTCACGGTTGAGCATCTCCTTTTCTTTATGTGCAATAATGATCAACACTCCAACTGGAGAAATTATACATATTTTGGACAAATACGCGAAATAATTGATAAAGTTTTGAAATTATGTACGTGTACTCGTAAACGCTAACTGAAAAACATATCAAAATTCCTAAAATTCCTTGAGCTTCCGAGTTACGTATTGTCTGCCATTGCAAAAAATGGCCGCCGAAATGTGTAGCTGAAAGGGTTTTCAACAAGTAACGGCCAAACGGCTACTCTAAACAAGACATTTTCTGTAATCAAAATTGAATAAAAAAAATTCCTTTGTAGAAAACAAGTATGTCAATATGTTAATGTTTAAGTTAACATTAGTGATTTAATGCCGAAAATAAAGCTTATCTTTTCGAAAATAACTATTCAACATGGAGAATGCGTGTTGGAAATACCGCGGACGCCATACCGTTTACCTTCCAGTTTGACAGTTATTTAATATTTGCAAAATATTATCACCAAATTATCAAACTCTGTCTCAGTTATATGCGTGTAATCTGGAGTGACAATTCTTCAGGGTCATTGAAACATCGTTATACTACATTATTTAAGCGATTGTGGTTCAAAACAATTCTCATGTAGTAATGCACACGTTACCGGTTGAATAAAAATATTAATGTTAAACTTCTTCAAAATTCAAACAAAAGACATAAAACGTCAAGCCATTATCATACGTATATGAACCAAAGCATCAAAGTTGGAGGAGACATCATACGAATTGACACAACACAGCTCCAGATAAAGAAATAAACCAAACACTCTGTGTCATTGATTGTGGATACCTATGCACCGTGTTGTATGGCCAAGCAATTGTACTGTTTCAGAGACATTGGAATGTAATTTACGTAAAGAGACATCATAGGTATAAATGTATTACTTTTTTATGGCTAATCAGAAATACTGTCCAATTAAAAAAGTAATGAACGCCAGATGCGGTGCCGAAAAGACATGTTGGTTGATATTTGTTTTAAATGAAAAAAAGTCTATTACTATTTTTCAAGATAAATTCGTAGGAAATATTTAACTATAAGACTTTTTTCGTATCCTAATTGTTGGAGAGATTCGATGTATCTGTATTTAACGTTTGAATTTGCACAGATGACGCCTGGAAGTGATGATGCTGTAACTGAAGACTGCCGCCATGTTGAGAACTGCTATTGCTTCTAAAAACGGGACACTTGTGTATGGTGTTAATATATAGTCTGAATGCCACACAAACATATGTGACATAATTTGTGAACTACAAATGTTCCAATTATTCTAGTAAAATACTCAAAAGTGATTTTTTTTTAAAACCAAGAATTGCAACCATGCCGTATAGGCCTACGCGAGTGTCGCAAAGCAAGATGTAAATTACGAAAAAAATGTATTACCATAATTAATAAAACTTTAATTATCTTGTGACGTCTGTTTTTACCGAATATATTAATTGTAGTAAGGCTGCTATTTATTTAAATATATTGCTTCTGACGCGTGTATAATGTTTGTATAGCCTATATTCTGGGTGCCACACTAAAATATGCGATTCTAAACAATTTGGTACATCGATGTCACTAGCAAAACTTTCATTGCAATAAAATTAAATTTGATCTCTTAATGATTTGCCAGAAATCATGTTACACCTTGATGAAGAATACATTTCTGTGCCTATATGAGTACATTGTGTGTTTCAGATAAGAATAAAACACTAATGATTAAAACACTCAGAAATTCTACAGTTATTTTGCGATGCACTATAATTGTTCACACAGTTGGTTTTAGCTCGTGGTGCCGAATCTCAAAATTTATCGTGAATATTTTCACAACAATCACAATATCGATAGAGGTTCACCTACGTAGGAAATTTTTGTCTCTTCAATTGTAATTCTGGTAAATGTTGCGTATAAATTAGCCGTTTGGCAGATATTTTATAGAAACGTATTCTGTTCAAATACACTCGCTTCGGCGGCCATTTTCCAGTATGGCAGACGATGCGTTAAGTGTAGTTTTGAAGACTTTCGTTATGTCTTTGGCTGTAATTTCTTTTCTTGTATGCAGGAAGTTTTTTTGTCACGAGATTATTCAATTGGAAGCAGTTTTTATTTCTTTTTCCATATTACGTGCCATTAGTAAAATATTTAATTTTTAGTTCGGTTATCGGACGTATAGGTTTGCTCTTTAAGTGACTATATCGCATCTGGATGGTGGGTGTTAGGTTACGACCAACTAGACTGGGGATGGCATTCGCTTTGCTTTTTTTTATCCTCGATTCAGGGACAATCAATTTAACGTCGTTTCTTGGTGTTACGATGACTCAGCTATGTCATCGAACCACCCAGACTGGGCAACACTTGTAAAGTGAAGAAAGCTGCTTAGCTATAATAAGTTGACAACTGAGCCATTCACTGCGGTAATTGGTTAAGGTTGGACAACCCTACAGGTGCACGCTACGTAACGTAACGTAGTCGTACACAGTAGATTCATTGCGAAGTACACGGTTATGAAAAAAGTGTGGCGAAGGAATGTAATGGCTTTGAGATACTCAGAGAAATTTTTGAACGGTGCGGAAGGACTCATAGTTCTTTGTACGTTAGATTCAGAGATAATTAACGGTTTTAAATATGAAGCTTTTACAAAAAAAATCTAAACACTTAGCGGCATTTATTTTAAGATGAATGTCGACTGAGTTGTAATAATGTTGAATGAGTGTGAGAGAGTTTTGGGCGGCACGAAACGGCTGAGGCAACGTCGAAAAGAGTGAAGCTAAGTACGCAATAGTGGGAGAAAAAGGATTACCTTGAGAAAACCCACAATCCAGTGGTAACGTCCGTCGCGTTTCCCACACGGAAAATGCGGTTTTAACCCCGCTAGGAATTGAGACCGGTTCTCGAGCGGTCTGACCGCTGCACCACCGCAGCCTATGCACTAAGGCAGCTAATCAGGAATAGTCATTGTACGTCTCAACGTCATTTTAGGAGCGTAACATGTAAACTCATGGCTACTTACTTTGACTTGTGTTCTGTGTCATCGGTCTTAATTGGAGCAACAATTACATAATCACGTTTCTAGTTTCATAGAAGCTCTTAATGTATGCATGTATACTTGCAGCGAAAGGATAGGCAATTCACAAAAAGAAGAAGTAACTAGGGCTTTAAAAACCTGTACGTGGCTGTGTCGTGGGTTATAATATATGAATACGTCTGCATTTGTGGGTAACATTTTCCATTGGGAAATGGGAATGAATTGAAGTAAAGAAATTGGGTGCTAGGTTTTTATGGCACAAGTCGACATATATATAGTCCGTTCACGACTGGAACAGACTTTTCGGAATCTATCCTGCTCCCATTTTTAAGCAATAGATAAAAAAAATACGTTAAAATATTCAAACTATATTATCTCTCCGGGCTGCCAAACTAACTGCACTCGCGCCAGTCACTGTTTGTAGTAACAATACATGCAGCTGACGACTAAGTTGTTGTTCAAAAGTCAGCTCGCTAGCACGTTCGAGTCGCGAGATATCCTCCTGAGAAATGTTCAGCCATGCTTAGTATTGCCGGCAGTTGCGCGGGCCCCTGCCCACACCTCACACAAGCGCGACGCCAGCTCAAGGTGTTATGATCTCAACTTGGGATCGTAAGCAGGAAGGATAGAAGGATGGGAAGTTGTAGTAGCCTACGTGAATTTTAAGTGAGAAAATTAAGTAAATTAGAATTGGTTAGGGTCATGTTTACTATAATTACTATAGTCTTGAGCACTATACAAATTTCAATAAGAATAAATAAAGATGGCCAGTGGGAGTGAAAGGATTAAAAGGAGATAGGAGTTCAGTCTAGTTAAGTCAATTCATATTGGAAGGACTCACTGGGTCTCGCACTCTGGATATGCTGCCGCCTGGACCCTGGATATGCTGCCCCGTCCACACTTCTCGCCCCACCACGTGTGTTTGTTGACGTAAATGATTGTGATTGTTCCCCGTCATGCCCTGCGGGCGGAGTTTGCCAGAGGATTGTCATGCTTACTTATGAAAATCGCTTAGTTTGCCGTACCCACATATTCCGTCGTCCTCGGCGCATTTCGTTGGTAGTTTATGGATCGTAATTTCTGCTCTGTGCTTTGTAAACTGGGCTTTAGCCTCGATACCTGCTTGTAGAAACAGGAGCTTTTCGTAATAAGATGCACGACAGGGCATTCGTAACAAAGGTCCTTCTCGCATCGCAATCGTGTACCTACCCGATCTGACGAGACCACATTTGTTTCAACCACTTTATTAGTCACGAAGTAATGTTGTTGGTGTGGACGACCCTATAGGCTGTTGACGGTGAAATGAGCACTTTTGAGGCCCTAGTTGCTTTTTTCCATCCTGGTACCCCACGGACCGATCTGATTCGAAAGACCTGTTCACGTCGAAACGTCGAAAGTGTTGAGTCAGTCGTGAGCAACAACAGCTCGGGAGTGTAACTGACGAATGTCTGCAGGGCGGGAGGCCGGCAAGGAGGGTGGCTGAAGACGTCGCAAGGGCCCGCAGGTATTACGTTTCAGCAGGGCGGCGCCAGTGCCGAAGGGTCCTCCAAATCGCGTATCGATTGGACGCGCCGCAGGAAAACGTCGTAATTTTCCCCTCCGCCGTTTTAAAAGGTTTGTCTCCCAAGAGGACCCCGCGCGCTGTCGTCGCACTGCTGGGAGCTGTTTGGCCGTCTTGAGGGGGGGGGGGGGGGGCGTGCTGCCTCCCCTTCCCTGGCGCCCTGCGGCGCAGCCTAGAATAATCCAGAAGTCACGAAGATTCCTCCTGCGACAGTTCACAACTTGCACGTGGACTACTTACTGTGTCGTACCCAGAACATCATTCATCAGAGCTGCGTGCGTTTACTTATTTCTGTTGTGGTGATTTTTATTCTGTTTTCCTCTTGCCGGGAGCCGATGTACGTCGTCCACGCACATAGCATGGTGGAACTTGCCAAGGCACGAAGTGCAGTTGTCCCCTGCCTCTCAGAATATCGCCTGGCTAGCGATGCTCGCGTAATTGGGCTCCCGATAAGAGGCAAAGTGAGTGAGAATCGCCTCCCAGGTAACGAATATTACCTTATGTAGAACAGCAGCTCCACGTATTGGGCAATTGGTTTTATTCCAAAAGTCTCCTATGGTATTATTTCAATTGTGCCGATTGGAATGATACTATGGGAGACTTGAGCTGACCAGCTTTATAAATGTTTCTGGTTTGTTTTGGTGTAGAGAGGGGAAGGCAGGCCAGGTGATCATTGTTTATCATCACTTTATTCATGCGTCAGTCAAGTGAAGATGTGAACTTATTATAAAAGTAAATATATTACAAATGTGCTAATTTTTACATCTCGATGCATTAAAAAAAAATACAGAAAGCGAAAGAAATAATTTTAAGTTATCAAAAATGGTTACCCAACACTTTTTATTGGACGTTAAAATGAGGAACTACTTTCCATCCATCGTTACCAACTTTAGTTGCCGATTGTCACTCTGTGCGCCCGTTAAAATATATGCACGCATGGGCAGTGACTTTTTCTAAGGTTGATTTCTAAAGTGCTCACTTTATCGTGAACAACCTTTAACAACGTGCTTCGTCTTCTCGCTGGGACGTCTTAGTGAGCTGTTGTTTCATCCGCAGGAACGCGTTAATTGTTCTAATATTTCGTTACTGGAATCTGATTCTGACACGTTGAAAACTGCCAGTAATGTACTCTGTAGACGTGAACGCAAAGCCAGAAGGTTTATGATTCAAGAGGCCGTGATGCATAATGTTTAGATGCAGCTAGCATTTTTAGTGTAAGTTGTTGCCATTAGAAAGAACTTGCAGCAAGAATAATTCCGAAGAAGGCTGTCGTATGCATTTCTGTTGGAATAATTTTCGCTTTAAAACTTTCCTTTTTGTTATTTTCGTACATAACAATGAAAACCAACATTACATGACTTCAGAAATGATTACGCTACAATCTAATTGATTTTAGAGAGTGTAAAAATGTTTTATTTGTGGGATTGCTTTTTCTTAGTTTTTTTCACGCTAGCTTTTAATTATTTTTAAATCAATCAAGTTTTAAAGTCCTATTTTAAAGCAGTGTGGATTTTTTTTAGAAAAGTTGTTTTATTTTGAGGTTGATGTACGTGAGTAATGAAACGCTTGCTAATGTACACACAACAAATAAAATATTAACCGTTGAACTAGCTGTACCCTCAACAACATCAAAAATTGAAAGATAATTTTTTGGAGTACATTAAGTAGTTTTTTTTCCTATAGGTAACTTTTTCTGTAAATTAAATATATAATCTCTTACGTTACACACAATGTTATTGTATTGGACTTTTAATCATACTGTTATCCGTAGGAAAGCTAAGTGCAACGGAAAATCGCAGGTTATAGAGTCGCTTCTCAATTTCAGATTCGTACTGTGGAATCTTAACGTTAAAATTTACTGTGTGCTGTACAAATAAAATCCAGGTTAAGTAAAGTTCTTTGTGGCATTTACACATGCATCCATATAGCCCAGAGACGGTTCTGTTCCCATTCTATAGGCCTTCGCCATTTTCGGCTGTGTTAGGATCACGACCAGGTACCATTTTACTCTCAGTCTGGTGCTAATGATTTGGAGAAAGTAATGTACAATAACACGCATGCCAAAAACTAGTAATTCAATAATTTGATTTTATATGTGAAGGAATAAATTTTGCAGTATTTTAAAAATATGAATACCTAATTCCATGACCAAAATTGCACCGAACTCCACTTACTAAACCTAAGTTGCTGGTCGGAAGCGTTTTTGAATTCCATGTTTTAGTGCACTTCGTTCGACACTGCTGTGTTGAACACTATCCTGGATATAGTTTCGAGTGTGTTAACTTTTAGTATTCAATTTTGTGTGCAACCACGTACTTAAATGAAGTGTATTGCTTCGATATGTTTCTAAATAGCGTAACTAGTACTTGGAGAATTAAGTGGAAAAAAGTAAACTGCATAGTTCGTTAGCTGAATTATAAAACGAAGCCAGTTTTCGGTGTTGCGGCTGTGAAGTTGGATATGCTTCATGTGGCCAGAACTCATCGAACACCCATTGCTGTTCGTTACCAAGGCACCAGCTTTGTAACTAATAAAATTTTGGGCCTCCCTTCAGTTGTTTCCATTCTTCATGAATGCTGAATAGTAGACTTTTGTCTGTTGATCTAGTGGGTATGGCACTCAAATATTATGTCCTTCTAGAACACATGCAACACTCTCTGCTGACACCCATTGTGACAGCAAACAAATGCATTGTGTTCAAGTGGGGGCAAGTTTACTGGGAGCGAAGAGAAGTTCGGTTACTTTTGGTTACATACATTTGATCTTGTTTTTGCTCAGAAAGCATTTAGAGCCAGTCGAGCTCCACATCCCAATTGTCAGTGGTCAGACATAATCCAACAATATAAACCAATAGAAACACAAATATTATTTATGCTCTTGCATTCCTGATATAGCACAGGGTTTTTGATGCTGTCCCCCCCCCCCCCCAAAAAAAGGCACAATCATTGTGTGATCATATTAGATCATTAAATTATTATCCAGGTAACTGTTGAAAAACTTGTGGCAATGGATTAGTGGTCTTTGTGATTTAATGAATTACTATACAGTGACATCAGTAATATAGAGAACTGTAACTACCCGCCCTGTGTAGAGTGATGTTAGGTGGTTTTGGACTACTAGAAATTCGGAATAAATAGCTATACAGGAGGCTGGAGGTCCTAACGACCTTTGTCGTTAGTACAATTTTGTTTGGAGTTATGGTTTCAAGAGTGTTAAGAACATCGTTCCTCGCTTAGTGAGCTGAAACCCCGCCGTACACTCTAATAACAGGGTTAAAATCCCAGTTCAGCCATCCTATTGTCCATGGTTTTGCGAAATCAATCCAAACGAATTCTGGGATGGTTCCTTCATACAGGCCAGTACCGATTCATTCCCTGGTTCTGCTTCTCAGAGTAACTTGCTCTGTCTGTAATGACCTCGCTGTCGACGACACGTTAAACCCCTCCCCACTTTTGGAAGGTTAGTTTTATTTATTTATTTGCATCCCATATACATCCAATACTCTTTAGAAAGGACTTGTCAATTATTATTTTTTGAAATTATTGTTATACAATATGGATATTTGCACACAATTACTTTAACATAAAAATATATAACACATGAATAAAATAGTTTACACACTTCTTAATTCTAGCAACTTTACAGACATGTTAAGGCTACATTTGACTGCAGTACAAGTTATTACAATTCACGTACAGATCAATATTAAAGTATAATTTGTAAAGTCCACATTGGATTGAAACACAAGGTATTACATGAAGTCTCCTTATATCAGTCTTGTTTTGCATTATAGAAATTCATCTTTATGAAAGTATTCTTGTACGGAATATAAGGCCTTATTTAAAAAGTATGGTTGTGCAGCCCTTTTTAATTTCTGTAAACTATTAATTGACTTCAAATGACTGGGTAGGTTATTGAGCACGACGCTAGTTGTTGCGATCGGCATGTTGAGAGGGGCACGTGTGTTTTCAGAGGCACGAGCTCACGGCGTGGGCTACTACGGCTTCTCGAGCGACGAAGGACAGCGACGCTCGCAGCAGGAGGCTCTCAGCAGACTGCGGCAGGAGACGGCGGCGAAACAGCAGCTCGCCCAGGAGGCGCGCCAGAGGCGGCAGCAGCAGCTCGCCGCCAGGCTCAAAGCCGCTCGCAACAGGCAGAGGGCTAGGCTAGGGCTGCCCCCGGAGGAAGACGGTGAGTACCTCTACACACAGTCATTTCATAAGTGCATTGGGGAAAACATCCGCAGGGGAAGTGACAACAGTACAGTTTCGTAATCTGCTTTGTTGTCACACCCTCTCACATCATCTGCAAATCTACTACAAATATTCATGGCCATCTGAAATAAAAAGGTAAACACACATTCTTGTTAGTACTGTCATTTAATTATATTACATTCCAAGCAACATATACGTATTTAAACTAGCCTCTCATAGGCAATGGGTTTCCAACTACTAACTCTTCTAAAAAGTAATAGTTTATCATTATTTACGTTTATTTATTTATTTTATTTATTTCGACTTTATTTGTACCGGCGAAGTTAAGGCTTCAATGCCTTCTCTTACTAGGTATAATTCGGTGTGCACAATCGTAAACATAAAGAACAAGAAAAATACTTACATTAAAAAGAGGCGAAACAGAAATATGATAGCTCAAAAAGTAGTAAATGTGAAAAAGATCAGTGGTTTCATATTATGTACATATCCTGAGCAGGACTAGAGACAAGGCAAACTTATCAAACAGAACACAACAAGGAATGGTGAACAATACATCTTTGCGACCAAATATTAGGTCTGTGGGCAATAATATTACTTAAGTCGAATTGTCCTGCGTAAAATGTTAAACCGTGGTCATCAAGAAAGTGAGGCAATTGAATGTGTTATCCACCTCTATCTTACACATACGTGTGGTTGTCACCCTACTGCATGTAATAAAATATGCTGGGGTAAGTATGTACTATAAAATCGCACAATTCAGCAAGCGGGTTGACTTTTAATTGTGGCATTCTACTGATGGCTATCACAGCTTAGAAAGTTCCACTGTCAAATATTTTCTAGATGTACCACCTGCTCTCTTTTGTTTGTTATTTTTCACCTCTGTCAGAGCAAACGTTTATCGTGTATATAAATACTATTATTCTTATCTTACGAGAATACAATGTACTTCAGGAGCTTTTGTGCTCTGAATGCTTGATGAACTTGGGTTACCTGCAAGGAATCTGGTATTTTCACTTCATTAAAAAATACAACGTGTATGTATTTATTTGTAGTGTTTGTCTGGTAAGTCATTTAAGTAACAAATTAAGAGGACGCAATTATATTTTGTACATAGCCGCCAATCCTTAACTTGAATGAATTGACGAAATAGCTTGTGTGTAAGAGACCGATAACTTGTGTAACCTGTTTTATTTAACACAGTGTTATCATAAGTGGATAAAGATTAAAATTGTAAAGAAATGCGATACTAAAGTATGAAAGCGTCATATTTAACTGGTTGATGCTTGATAATTGTATTTCATATTTGCAGTTACTAGAATTTTAAATAAATATTGCCGTATTAGTTTTCATACGTTGCCACATATTCTCACCCACAGGCTGAATATAAATTCGACCGAAAACCCTCCACTGCATTTTCATTACAGGAAAACAATTCGATAACATTTAACGTGTGTCGTTTGTGTGTGTGCGTGTGTTTGTATTACATATAGACAAAAGCACGATTTACGGCCTAAAGCGATTTCTGAGGTAGCTACAAGTTATTGAAGTTCAACACGAACCTCTTGAAAATTGCAAATATTTGTAGATATTAAAATTAGCAATAATTTAGGATAGAACATTTAGTTTGCGTGTAGTGTGTAACTGGGCAGAGATCTGCAATCATATGTGTATTAAGACACCGCCGTTTAAGAGTAATTCAGAACAAGTTTTAGTGACCTGGGTGGTTGGCAACACGCTCTATAAGATGGCTGCGGAGTGTAAGGGGCTCGTATCCCTAGGCCAGCTGCATCCTCTGAAAGTATTGCTGAGAATTGCTCAGGTTTATTGCAAAATGAGCTTTATTTATTTGTATGCAATTCGCTTGCATTGGAAACAAGCGAAAGGTGGCTGTCTTCAAATTCCAAATAAAAATATATGTCCCCTGTCGCAGAGATAAGAGTGGCATCTGGCAGGAGGTAAGGACTGGCCTGTTTGCTTCTGAAATACATGTATCATATAAGTGCAGAATATCGGCCATCTTTGTCCATGTCGATGAAAGCGCGTGTTGTAAACCGATATTATGGAATATTCTCGCCGCTAGAAGTTTCAGGTGTACAGCGAATGGGAGAAACACTCCCCTTCATTTTTATGTACCATCTTCTTGCCAATGCGATGACTAAGCAAGGAAACACGTTTGTTAGCTGCGAGTAGAGTAGAGGTATTTGGGCTGCTGTTAACATCGATGTCTTGAGAGCCGATGGGGGGGGGGGAGCGAGGCGAGTGTGGAGCAGCGTCAGAATGCAAGGGCGGGAGAAACGGGAGATCCCCGGGAAAACCTGCCGACCAGCGGCATCGTCCGGCATGATCCCCGTATGCGAAAATCCGGAATCGAACCCGGTTCGCCTATGTGGGAGCGAGTACTTTAACCACTACACCACCGTGGCCCTGATAGCTGTGAAACGGATATTAATGTGATAAAAATGTTAATGATTTAGTGGAGGCCGTATATTAAGTTCAAAACTTAGGCTGCGGCACTTTTTTTTTTTTAATTATGGAGTTTGGTAACCATTATAATTTGCTCAGCACTCGTGAGCTTCCATGTTTGTAAACGGCATACATAATATAAAGTTCCTGCTGCAATTATTTTTAATTCGTTGTAAACAAATCTACATTTTCATGGGGATATACCTGCTGAGGAAGCGGAACCTCTCCATAACCCTGCAACGATATGGCGAGTGTTGTCCGTTTCGCCCACCTGCTAGATATTGCTACAAGTTGTTACAAATTGAAGTATAATTCCTCTAGATCTGTGATGTTTAGGGTAATGACCCAGGGCGAACTTTTTCGTTCATTTTATGCGTATTAATAGTAGGTCATTGCACATCCGCGTCACGAAATTTATGCGAAATTAGGGTGGCTACCCTCGTTTGTTCAGTGGAATAATTTGACGGCAAAAAGTTTTATTGTTATTGCATATCTAATCCTACGTTATCCAGAAATTCAGTGTTGCATCTGAAATACTTTCTCTGGTGTTTGCTATTTTTACAATGATTCAGATCGAATTTCAAAGGATTTTACCCACCACAAATTGTACATATGTATACTTATTTTTCCTTATACACCTGTGACTAGAAAGTTTTTTTATCGGATTCATATTCCACTTCTTATATATACATGTTTGCGTGTGTGTGTGTATGTCAGAGTGATAGTTGATAAAATATATCACTTAATGATCCGAAGATTCTAGCTCTTGAATGTAGTTATAGTTGTAGAGAAATTTTTTCATTTCTTAAATTTTTTATTAAAACTTTGAAATTTTTGTTGACTTTATTATGTGCATATGACAGCGTAGTGATTCTTTAGTGCTTTGGTTTAAATGCGTGGTTAATGTAAGTGTATTTAATCTCTCTGGTTGAATAACATACATTTTTGAAGATAACCGTTGTCATATATTTTGAAAGACCGACCATTTATGAACGTAACTATGTAATTTGTGCTCAGTTGTTAAGGCCTGCCAATTTTCAATTCAGCTGTAAGCTGGCTTACTGCTTTTCTCTGCTTACTTTTCACAACGATGCTGGCAGCATTATACACAATTGAGTCAGATTTTTATAGTTTTCTTTTTCTTTTTGGTGTACATAGAGCCTGAGACACCAGCTCAAGAAAAAGAAGAAGAAGAACAAGAGCCCTCAGCGCCGGAGACAGTACAGTCAGAAGAAATTCCCCAGCAAACCGCAGATATTCACGAGAAAGTTCCTCAAGTTCCTCATGTTAGACCTTGGGACATTGGAAAGCTAGATGTTACTACAGGACATCAAGGTACGTTCACGCCTTCGTTAAATAGTAGTCTTTTCTCTTATTTTGAGTTTGAGTAGAAACCAACTTAAGTTTGAATTGTGCTGTTTTCATCTTTGCCTAAATACTCGGTTTCAAAAGTAGTTGTTACCGGGTAATTTGTGAACTAGGAAAGATAAAGTAGGTAATAATTGGCATGACATTACAAATCTGAAGCTAATGTGACTAAACCAACGACGTGCAAAACTACAGGGCCGAAATGAATTGTGTTTTTCGTGTGTATATATGTTTGTATTTAAATGAGTATGTTTCCATAATACGCACATTTAACTCTGTTTGCCACTCAACAAGTCAGGGAGAAATAGAGAGAGTTTATACATATTTCCAGTTCGACACTTTTTTTTTGCGTCCAAGGTATTACACAATCAGTGCCTATACTTTTATTGGTGGACTGCATTCTGTTGTACACTTGGAGGTGCATGGTGCCTGACTTTTCGAGAAACAAATTTTGCAATCTTACCATAAATATTATTTTTTGGGATGTATTATACAGATCTGGACTAAACCTATCTTGATACGTTTTTTTTTTTTTTTTTTTTTTTTTTTTAAATTTCGAGGCCAATTTATATACTATCTAAACAGCCAATAATTATGTGTACTTTATGGCCCGGAGGTGCTGTATGTTTCCGTGCTGTCACAGCCGTCGGTTTTTTCCTTATTTTTGATGTACTGTGTGAAGGAGTTGGCTTTCAGTGCGTCGGTGGTGTTAGAGACCCAAAAAGTTTCAAGAAAAATCATATCTTCATGTCTTAAGTAACCATACAACACAAGTTACCAAATGAGATAGTTTTCTATTAAGTAAAATAGTTACGGTACATTTTATTATTTCACTTCAGAAATGAATAATTCTTGTAGATAATATTTTAAGATTATTTTTACTGCTGTTGTTCAACTGCTTATAACTTCTAATAATATAGTTGTCTACGGACAGCTTGTATGTATTATGAAAATATTGCGCTTCACTTATAACAAGAAGATGTTGATGGTTTCGTTTTGAAGGTGACTGAAATGGCTGTTCCTACAATGCAGCTTCGCCACACATACACGCGCTCACATGTAGCTTGTGTTAATAATGATAGCAGTGATAATGGAATTGTGCATCCGAGGCAGGAGTATCAATGTGAAGAAATTACCATGTATGTGAAAGGTGCACTGTTAAAATATTTCTAGTAAACTTGCTACACTGTAATGAAAGTTCTTAACCTATACTCTGTATAGTAGTAATATCACACGTCAAGCTGCAGATATAGGATTGTTTAGCATCGCTACTATACAAAGTTGGGAACTTCCCTACGCATTTGACTGTTTCCTGAGCACATGTAGGAACGCTACAATGAATGTATAAGGGAAAACATTACCATCCCCGCTTTCTCACTAAGCATATACACTGGTATGGTACATTTCCGAATAATTTCTTAGAGCGTGAGAACTGAGGACGGTGGGGTTGCGGCGACATAGTTGTACGAGTGACCATCCTGTAATTATAGGTGTGAAGCTTTCGCCCGGATACTGAACGAGGTGGCACAGTGGTACCTTAAGAGGGATCAGTCCCCGCCATCTTGGATTTACTCTATTTTTGCCATAAGTTCCATTTAATAACGTTTAATGAAATATCTCGCATGCCATGACACAAATAATAGCTCCTTAAGTTTAAACAAACTACTACCTCTCTATAGAATTGATTGTTGTTCGACTAGTGATTGAAGGCAAGAAATAAATATTTTTTTTTTGCTTTCGCTTACAGAAATGGTCCTGAAACAGTAATCTAGGAATACATGCTGTAGAACAATTGCAATATAATGTCCTACGATTTGTCGAAGCCCAAAATAAAATACAAAATCTGTAATGCAATTTACGACGAAAATTTCGAAAATCCAAGATGGTGGAGACTGATCTGCATTAACCTTACATTCACGAGGACCCGGGTTTAATTCCCCGTTCAGCTATCCTAACTTCGGCTTCCCGTGGTCCATTCCAGCTTGTCCGGGCAGCTTGCTCCGTTTGTAATGATCTCGCTGTCGACAATACGTTATTAAAGGTCGTCTACACTCCCCTCAAGCAGAAATTATTCGTTTTCGGGTCGTAATTTCGGAGTCATACAGTAATTACTGACAATGTACGATTATAGAAAATGTTCATTTTACGGGTTGTTTAATAATTTTGTGCTGAATGTTAATTGTATGTTATCTGCTAGTTGTAAAATGTCGAGAACATAAATTTACTTTTTAAAAGCTCTTCACCGTAAAATTAGCACTTTTGAAAGCCCTGCTTAAGATCTACTTGTATACACGTTGTGTATTTCTCCGCTTTATGTAAAATTAACATTGCTATGGACCTCATCACTTTATTCATGCGTCGGTCAAATTAAACAGTGAAATTATTAAGAAAATAAATACTTTACAAATCTGCTCATTTTTACACTTCGATGCATTAAAAAAACAGAGGGTAAAAATAAATAATTTTAAATTATTACAAATGGTTACCTAACGCTATTTATTCTACGTTAAGATATGGAACTACTTTCTATTCATCGTTATCAACTTTACTGGGCGAATGTCACTCAGAGCGCCCATTAAAATATATGCATTCAGTGGCAGTGAATTTTTTCTAAGGTTAATTTCTAAAGTGCTTACTTTATCGTGAACAGCCTTTATCAATGAGTCCTTGCCTTTTTGCAAGCAGGTAATAACATACAGTGGTAATTATATACAAAAGTATTAAACAACTAGTAAATTGTAAATTTTTTATAAACAAACATTTTCAATAATACGTCTAGAACTGAAATTATGACGCGAAAACGAAGAATTTCTGCAAAGGGGATGAAGCCGAACCTTAAGCCCTACCTACCTACCTACCTACCTACCTACCTACCTACCTACTACCCACCTACCTACCTACTTTGTCCCTAGATGGACTGTTCCTAACTGCTGCGGGGGAGTTTACTCACCCCCGTCCTGGCATTTTATTGACGAGGTGTTTCGTGAGGGCTGTTCTCCCCCGCCCGTCAGTCTGGGATAGGCTACTCTGTTGGTCCAGACCATCGTGCTATCGCGCAGCCGTTTCTGACAAACCCGCAAGAGTCGTGGAAAGTAAGTAGTACCACGCGACGATCAGTTTGGACCCACCGTGGGTTCTCTCTGTGACCGATCCATTGAGGTTAGACTCGTGCTGGCAGTGGTTAACTGTAGGCCTAGGTGTGTGCTAGAGGATAGATATCCTTAGAGATTCCCTTCCCAGCGAGTAGATGCAACAACGCTCCGGTACCGCCCTGGAGAGACAGCAGGGTTGTGTGTACGCCGGCCAGAGAACACGCTTATAGGCATTCACGGTAAAATGAGCACTTTGAAAGCACTGCTTAAGATCTACTTGTATTCACGTTGTGTATTCTTCCGCCTTATGTAAAACTAACATTGCTATGGGCCTCATCACTTTATTCATGCTTCGCTCAAACTAAACAGTGAAATTATTAAGAAAATAAATGCTTTAAACATCTGCTCATTTTTACGCGTCGGTGCATTAACAAAATAACAGAATAGCGAGAGAAATATTTTAAATTATAAGAAATGATTACCTAACACTTTTTATTCGACCGTAAGATACGGAACTACTTTTCCATCCATCGTTACCAACTTTATTGGGCGTATGTCACTCAGGACACATGTTAAAATATATGCAGCAATGGGCAGTGACTTTTTTATAAGGTTGATTTCAAAAGTGCTCATTTTATCTTGAACAGCCTTTAGTGATGAATACGATGGTCTCAGTACTTGTGTAGGAGTGTTGCAGATTGCGCAGTTGAATCAACACGAGGCATTAGTCGTGGTCAACAACATAGTAAGAGCTGGAACACCTTCATTGACTGGGCGTGATCTCTGTTCTCCACCGATTGATTGGCCGAGGCGCGGTAAGGCCTGGCCTTAGTGGCTAACAGCGCCACGTTAAAATAGCAAAAGCACGATTTAACAAGTTGTGTTAAATCGCATGTATGCATAGATATTCCAGAGCACAAGGGCGTCTTTATTATTGTAAACTATGAATATCTTCGGTACGTAGACTCAGACCAGCTTTTCACTTAAAAAAATAAAAAGGACAAACGGAAAATGATTCGAGACGGTCTTTCCAAATAGGATGTAATTCGAAAAATCGCCTGTTCCGTCTCCTCTGCACGTGGGTGTGACGATATGGCATACTATATAACATGGGGAAATAAGTATCATGTGGCCCCACCACAGGTGGGAATAACCATTGCTACACGACGGGGCCTTGTGAAAAAGAGACTTTGGATGCCTGTCTGCAGTATCTCCACCCATGCTGCTTCGATGTATGCCCAAAGTTCAGGAATTACCACCGCGAGCGTCGTGTAGCAGGCCAGTTGTCGTCCGACAGTGGACCACACGTTTTCGACGGGCGAGAGATCTTGTGAACGCACAGGCCAAGGAAGAAGTGTGACACGCTGGTTACCCAGGAACCGTCGAACGATGTATGCCGCATGTGGTCGCGCATTGTCCAGGACCCCAGGCTGGCCCCGAAGATAGGGAGGCAACAACAGGTTCGAAAACCTCCGCGATGTAACAATTGCAGGTCAGCGTACTAGCTATGTGGACTAGGCTCGAGCAGGACTGGAATCCGATGCTACCCATGCCACAACTCTAGATGCTGGGCCGGTATGACGACGCGTATTGCAGGAGCCGGGCGATGCGTGTGTTACGGTGCCGCCAGACACAGATGAGGCCATCATGGTGCCGCAAGCAGAAGCGAGATTCATCGGAGAAGACGATGGCATGCCATTCATCCTTCAATGCTCGACGTTCCACGCACCACTGCAGACTTAGGCGCCGGTGGTGAGCAGTCAGGGGCAACCACAGTAATGGGCGCCTGAACAGAACTACCTGATGCTGCAGACGGCGACGAATCATGCGTGCGGACACATAGTACAAGAGCCAGTGAGAGATCGACGTGAATAGTAGGGCTGTTAGATTTTTAGATCCTTCCAGCACACTTAAACATGCATGTGTACTTCGACAGTTTTCGTAACATGGTGACCCAATTTCTAAAGGCTCTTCACGATAAAGTGAGCACTTTTGAAATCAACCTTAGAAAAAAGTCACTGCTCCTACCTGCATATATTTTAACGGGCGCACTGAGTGACATGCGCCCAGTAAATTTGGTAACGATGGAGTGGAAAGTAGTTCCATATCTTAACGCCGAATAAAAAGTGTTAGGTAACCATTTGTGATAACTTTTAAATTATTTATATCGCTCCCTATTTTTCATTCCGTCGAAATGTAAAAATCTGCAGATTTTAAAAATACTTTTATAATAATTTTACAGTTTCACTTGACCGGCGCATGGAGAAAGCGATGAGGCCCATGGGAATGATGATTTTGCATAAGGCGGAAGAATATACACAACGTGCATACAAATAGATACTAAGCAGGGCTTTCAAAAGTGCTCATTTTACCTTGAACAGCCTATAGAAGATGTGACACCTAACGTGCGAGCAAACAAGTTGTTTAGAATGATGCATCCCATAGCAATTCGAGCATCATGTTAGTTATCACATCACTAACATTTCTGTGACAAGTGGAATTTGACAAGAGAAACTGATACGGCCACCGTGCTCACCTGACCTCATGCAACACGTTATCTTCCGATGAAGCCACGCCAAGATTCTGCTTTATACCACGCGCCTGTGAGAAACACTATCGTCCCCATTGTGAGGGTACAGAAGGTATGCCACTAGGTTATGAACTTCCCCCGTCAGTCAATTCACTGATGTTGTAGTGTTTTAAATCGGACATGGGTCATAATTTTGAGGATCTGTTGGAAAAGTGTATAGGAAATAGCGTTAAATATTGTAAAAATAAATAAGAAATAGTGTGGAAACTAAACACTATAAAACCTTCCCTTGAAAGGTAGGCAGCAAGCGACTCTTGCGCGTATCACCAACTGTCTACATGCCAGATGTGAGAGATTGTTAAATACTTGCCTACCGTAGTAACAATGCTACTCCGAATATAGGTCCCCCGACAAAAAATTTTCTTTTAACAGGACCTGTCACCTCCAGAAGTTTGCAACAATGGTCCTTAAACATTTGGTATAGAACACCAGCAGCTCTTTCTTTTCTACAATCCTACCCTTGCACCACGCATCCCGTACGATTTTTAATGGCGGTAGATGCTAACACCTCTCAATCGAACACTCAAATTTTTTGGTTTTTCTTGTAATAAAAATCAAAAATATGCTCCACCTAATGCTTTTTGTTATTTTATTTACTTCGATTATAATATAATATATTCAATTTTATTTGTTTTGACTGCAGTTCAGTGAAACGTGTATTTAATTTAATACCGCGCCTTCCTATGTCTAATAGGCATGCTAGAATAGTTCTGTGATTGTGAATGGTGCAGTTACTCGGGTATTTATCATATGGAAAACAGTTGAATTAGAACACCCGTATAGCTTATGTATTTTATAAAATTATCAACGACATTTTTGGTGCTATTTTTAACATTTGAAATTCGAAGGTTATCTTTAATGTTTACGTAATCTGTTAAACATGTAATTCACAAAAGATACGGCGATTCTATGAGAGAAAAATTGTTCTATTGTAGTGCAGTTGATAATTATTAAAATAAAATGAAAATACGGTACTGCTACCGTGCTATCAAACTACTTTATCGTGCAACTAAAATATAATCAATACTATTCATGGGGCAAATCCTAAAGTAACATGTAAGTAGAATATAACGCAAATATAAATCAGCAAAATACGTGCGAAATCTATTAAGTGATTGTTATGTTTATTAGGAAAATACTTATACATATTGAGTACAGAAACTGCGAAGAGAGTTTTACATGTGCTTTTGAAAAGTTCTAACATTCCAGTTCGTGGACTGGCAGTAGTATTTGTATAAACATTCAATAATTTTCAGTTCTGGTTTCCGGTGGCGAGTTGTACAGAGTACTTCACTTTACTATTATAGAACCATATTATAAACTAGGGGACCCAGCCCGTGACCTTTTTTTTTTGTCACGGGGCTAGAACAGTTACCATGTTCAAAATTCGGTTATCATACAAAGGTTGAAAAAAATATTGCATAGATATATGTAGGTAATAATGAAATGATGTGAAATTAACGAAACATTGAAGCGACTGCGGTCCCATTTACTATTTCTCTATCCACTTGGCTACTGCGGCCCCACTTAACATAGTTCTATCCACTGAGCCACTAAGGCCCCACTTGGAATCGCTCTATTCACTGAGCCACTGCGGCCCCACTTGATATAGTTCTATCCACTGAGCCACTAAGGCCAGTAATATAGAAATGCCGATTCGAGCGCAACCGCAAAAAAGTGACTCAAAAAGTTGCGTTTGGCTTGATCGTAGTCTTTAGAAAAAAAGTTGCGTTAAACGTTGGGTTTGAGTGCATCTGCAAAAATACGCGTAAAAAGTTGCGTTTGGGCGCAGTTAAAAAAAAAAAGTGGCTCAAAAAATTTGAATTCGTAAAAAATAAAATATTGTATATAAATAAATGGACGCAAATAAAAATCAACTGATGTCTAATATGATGACGACCATGGCAATGAAAAAGGCTAACGCAACTGGTAATGTTTGGGAAGAATATAAATTTAAGAAAGATGATTTTGCGAAAAGAAAGAAGAAATCTCAAGAGATGTATGTCAAGTATGAAACTTGTAATCACTTTTACAAACCATCTCTCATAAGAAGTCACTTGAGAAGTAAAATTCATAAGTACTGACTCAGATTCAGTGTAGAAGAAATCGAAACAGCATTTCAAAATAGAAACAAGATTTATGCTGTAAAGAATGTGAATGCATACAAAAACCCAAATCATTTCCTAAATGATGTAAAAGAAACTGCCCTGGGACTAATTAATAAACATTTAAAATCACTCAAAGTGAACATGAAACTCTTCACTGAGCACAAAAGGGGAATTGGTGAGAATATTGAATATGTATAAAGCTCCTTTAAAACAAAGAATAAAATTATACTGAAATCGACTAATCTGGAAAAATACTATGCCAACAGCATATCGAAAATCATAGCTGAGATGGGGGTTTTCGAAACAGAGGTATCTCAGTGGGAACTCAACAGAATATTTAAACTAGAAGTGCGAATAAATAAATATGTACCATTCAAGGGCAGTTCTTATGTTGATCTCCCAGAAAAAATCAAAGCTAAGCAGGCGGTAATTAATGTTATAATAATGATCAAAAATTTTTTTGTGGTCTGTTCTATCTGCATTGCATCAAGTACAAAAAGACCCCCAAAGAGTGAATAAATACATAGCTTATGAACATGAGTTTGATGATGCACTTAAGGGTTTGGAATTTCCAATGAAATCGGATAGCATATCAACCTTTGAGGAGAGAAGTGGAATTTCTCTTAATGCATACACATGCGAAGAAAAAGATGGTGATAAGAAATACATAATCTCCCCATTAAAAACAACAAAAAATAAGACGGATAAGCACATTCACCTACTCTATATCAATGACGAAAAGAACGACCACTACTGCTGGATAAAAAGTCTTTCGAGACTTATTGCATCACAAGTAACAAATAATGGTCACAAAATATTTATATGCGATAGATGTTTGTAACATTTCTACTCTATAAATAAGCTAAAAGATCACGAACAAGACTGTTGAGATCACGATGGTGTTAGAGTTGAGCTACCATCTAAAGGAAAAAATGACATATTAATATTTAAAAACAAAAATCATTCTTTGAGAGTTCCATTTGGGATATATTCTGATTTTGAATGTTTGTTGACTAAAATTGAAACTTGCCAACCAAACCCCGACGAACCCGACACGAAACTATATAAAAATATGAGCCAATTAGCTTCTGTTACCATGTAAAATACGAACATGGATACTATAAACCACCAGTAACTTATGAAGGATCTGATGCATCAACTGTATTCGTTAAAATGCTAACGGAAGAAGCAAAGACTATTGGTGATATATACACAAATGAAAAACCAATGCTTCCACTAACTCAGAAAGAAAAAATTGTTTATGATACAGCTACCCATTGTCATAAATGTGAAAAGTCTTTGAATGGTGATTCTGCGAGAGATCATGATCATCATACAGGGAAATTTAGGGGATCTGCACACAGAGATTGTAACCTATCATATAGAAATCCATGTTTTGCCCCAGTGTTTACACATAATCCCACATTTATTCATAAAAGATCTTTGAATTGATGCAAATAAAATTGGTCTAATTCTCAACAACGAAGAAAAATTTATTTCTTTTACGAAACATGTATGTGAAAGTGTAAATTTTGTATTTATTGACTAATTTAAATCTATGGCTAGTAGTATCGATAAACTCTCTAGCAACCTTTCCAGAAGCCAATTCCGAGAAATGTGTAAGCATTTTTCCAATGAACTTCTTGACTTTGTTATAAGAAAAGATGTTTATCCATATGACTACATGGAAAGTGCTGAAAAATTTTGTGAGACATCACTTCCATCCAAAGTTGCATTTTACAACAAACTCAAAAAATGTGACATTACAGACGAAGATTACGAATTCGCGAGAAAGTGTGGGAAAAATTCAACATAAAATCTGTAAGAGAGTACACAGAACTCTATAACAAATCTGATGTATTCATATTGTCCGATATAATGGAAAATTTTAGAGATGTGTGTCTCAAAACATATAAGCTAGATCCAGTATGGTATTTCACAGCCCCAGGGTTAGCGTGGGATGCTATGCTCAAACATACTAAAATAGAACTAGAATTATTAACAGATTACGGCATGATTTTGATGATAAAAAAAGGTGTTCGTAGTGGAATTTCACAATGTAAGCGATATGCTAAAGCAAATAATAAATATATGAATGCTTATGACAGTACAAAGTAAATCTTTTATCTTACATATCTGAATGCCAATAACTTATATGGATGGGCTATGAGCCAGTATTTACCCTATGGTGGATTTAAGTGGATATAGATGTAACAAAAATACAAGATGATTCTAGAAAAGGTTATATATTGGAAGTTGATTTGGAATACCCACATGAACTACATGATTCCCACAAAGATCTACCATTGGTACCATAGAATAAAATACTGGAAGGTTAAAAAAATCCCAAATTCTAAACTACTCTGTATGATAAAAAAAATATTTATTACTTTATGTAAATCTTAAACAATATCTATCTCTCGGAATGAAGTTGAAAAAGATCCATAGAGTTCTGGAGTTTGATCAATCATATTGGCTCAAGTCCTATATTGATGTAAACACAAATATGCGAAAAAAGTCTACAAATGACTTTGAAAAAGAATTTCTACAAATTAATGAACAATTCTGTTTTTGGAAAAACAATGGAAAATGTTAGAAACAGAGTGGATATACAGTTGTGCACAAGTTCTAGACAAAAATGGATAAACTAGTGGCTAATCCAAACTTTAAAGACAGAACTATATTTACTAACTCTTTAGTTGCAGTTCATATGATTAAAACAAAACTATGGTTTAACAAACCCATTTATGTTGGAATGAGTATACTTGTTCTATCGAAAGTCTTAGTGTATAATTTTCAGTATAATATAATGAAACAAAAGTATGGGGAAAATATTGAACTGTGCTACCAAAATACTGATTCGTACATCTATTATACAAAAACACCAGACTTCTACAGTGACATGAAAGTAATGATCGATTATTTTGATACTTCTGACTATAAAAAAGATAATCCATATGGTATACAGTTAATTAACTAAAAGATTATTGGCAAAATGAAGGATGAATGCAATGGAAAAATAATGGAAGAATTTATTGGATTGAAATCGAAAATGTATGCAATAAATGTGGAAGGTGGTGTAAAGAAAAGAGCAAAGGGTGTGAAAAACACTGTAGTCAGAAATGAGATTAGTTTTGGTGACTACAAAAAGTGTTTGTTTGGTAAAAAAGTGTCGTCCAAAAGTATGAATCTTATTAAAAGTAAGAAACATGAACTCTATACGATTGAGTGGAGAAAAAAAAGCATTAAGTCCTGAAGATGATGAAAGATTTATTTTTAAATATGGCATTAATACACTACCATGGGGACACTACAAAATTGAAAAAGAGTGATACTATGAAATATGATAAACCTTTACGATTATCATCTTAGTTTTGATAACCTCCAGCAGAGGCGAAAATCAAATACTTTCCACAATAAAATATTTAAATGATTTTGGATACTTAAAAGTACCTGACAAAGATATTACACATGCAAATTCATCAATAGTTTCAAATGCTCTCCTACTTTTCCAAGAGTATCACAACATAACAATTAGTGGCGAAATTAGTAAAGAAATACTGGCACTAATCAAAACTCCTAGATGTGGGGTACCAGATGATATATTTGGTTTTTCTACATCTATTTCCAAATGGACAACAAAAGTAATAAAATGGCATTATGTGTTGGCCATCATGACATATTACAACTAACTCATGAAGTGTTTCACTCATGGGCCAAACATACTGACATTATGTTTAAATATGATACTCAAAATCCGCTCATAATAATATCAAACAAACGTAGTATACATACATTTCAAAAGTCTCGGCATTTGTGTATTAGTAAATTAGATGGGGAAGGGGGAATACTTGGTCATGCTTTTTTTTCTTCCAAAATCAGGTAACTCACCAGTTGAAATCCACATTGATGATGAAGAAGATTGGTATCTTAAACATGACAACAAATCTCAAGGAAAAATAAATCTTTTCGTTGTGCTAATGCATGGAATAGGACATGCATTAGGAATACATCATTCGAATGTCTACGATTCTCTTATGTATCCAATTTACGTCTCAGATCGACTAACATTACAAACTGACGATATTTTGTTAATGCAGAATCTATATGGTAAACCTAAAATATCTCTGCATTCGTTATTCCCTCCTAAACCAAACATATTATTCCCTACAAAAGAGTTAGATTTGTGCAACTTGAAAAACATCAACACATTTTTGGTAGTCAATCAAGTGATGTATAATTTTTATAAAAAATGTGTTTGGACATATGACATAGTAGATAAAATAGTTAGTAAACCAGAGCTTATCACTAACTGGTTGTTTTTCTTACCCACTAATTTTGAAAGCTTTATATCGATTTATCAGAGACCATCGGGCGAAATTGTAATGTTTATCGAGTCAAATGTATATTTATATTTGAATATTCTAGTCTGCATCTCGTGTCTGGATATCCAAAGGTTATTTATGATATGGGTATACCTCAGAATTCCAAAATAGAAGCAGATGTAAACACCTACTCTGGTCGCACTTTATTATTTTATGGTGAAATGTATTTTATGGAACTGGATGAGTGCTTATTCAGATCTAGATCTTTCGATTTAATTTCAAAGAAATTTCCGGGCTTACCAGCTGGGTTAGATTCTGCTTTTAGATACACCAATGGATTATTCTGCTTCTTCAAAAACACAACATACTATGCATTCAGTGAGTTTACGAACATGTTGACCAGAGCTGACAGATTTGATCTTTCAATGTTCAATGTAAAGTGTTCTACATTATCATCCTGATACTCAGATATTCTTAATCAGTTCAAAAAACTAGTGATGCAAATGGAGACGATCTCCGTACATTAAATTTTACTTAAATATTATTATGTATCAGGAATCTATTCAATTGGGTCCTTTAATTTTCATTTAAAAAACACTCTTATAAAATTTTAAAGAAAAAATTATATAACAGTAAATGTTTTTAATGGATTACCATCCATTAAAAACTAATAACCACACATGTTTGCGCATTATTGGACTTCGGTGATTCTTTCACATTTAACATAATAAATTAGGTTTCTTTGGCTTACTAGTACCACATTACAAATAGTTGTAGCTGATATTGGTTTATTAAAATCAACTGTAAGTTTCAGATTAGTTCGATTTTTTACAATAGCGGTTTTTCTGTAAGAACAATCAATAACATACAATGGTATTCTCCCAATAAATGATGCAGACTTGAAGCGCAGTTCATTATTACGATAAGGGGTATCTAGTTTAGTCTTTGAATTTCTAAAATCAGTGTAAGCAATATACATCTTATCGAAAATTTTATCATTATTGTTTAAATTCCAATTCTCTTTGGGAAACACTTCATTCTGTCCATTCTTAATAAAAATATTTTTGACAAAACAAGAGTCAAACATTGAACCATCTGTGAATTGTCCAGGATCTTCTTTTCTGTTTTGCTGAAAACCAACAATGGCTAAGTATGGCATATCGAATTGGATTGAATTAAACTGATCTTTTATATCAAACTAAAATGAGTTTGCATTAGTAGGTACTGGTTTTTCAAGACATTGCCAATAATTAAAACCAATTGGAATTTTGGGGTGTTTGTATAATTTTGCTTTAATTTCGTCTCCGTAAATAGGATCGTATTCAACAATTGGCCACAGAATTTCCATTTTCTCAATAACAATTTCAGTAGTATTTAGTCTATTATCTTCATCATCAGATCCATCTGCTTTCTTTGGGGGTCTTCTGTAAAAAGAAAATCATCATTAGAATTTCGAATGAATGTGATCTTGTACCCACATCTCCAGAATATTTCATTACAATCTCTCATAAACCCAAACAAATATCTTAATGGATAGGTAATTTCGATACACTTATCTTTCCTTACATATTTACCCAGTTCTATCCCCAACATTTGGAAGTAAGCTGATTCTGATTCCGAACCTAGCAATGTATGCATCATTGTTTAAGTGATGCCAGGGTTGTCAATACATTCGACTATACAACCACGTTTAGAGATCTCTAATCTTGAGAACTGGAATGGGAAGAAATTCTCACAAAGATCAATAGTTGAAGTTTTTTCATAATCTGCATTTGTATCTCTTTTAGTTAGCTTATACTGTTGGTATACATAAGCTTCATTCGGATGTGAAAATGCATCGCCAATAGGAATATCAAACTCAATGCGCTTGTTGTATTCATTCAGATTATTATTTTGTTTGGTTGTTTGGTGGAAACAACTGATGCCTATAACTTTCAATTTTTTGTTGATCCATTTATTTAAATAGGGGAAAAAATTTCTTAAACAACTACACTTATCTTATCAACCCAAGAATTATGACTACTTTTAAAACCTAACCATTTAATTAGCAGCTTATTTCGTTTTTTTTTTTTTTTTTTTTTTTTTTTTTTTTTTTTTTTTTGCAAAACCAGCTCTGGCTCATAAAAAATACCTTTAGTTAGTTCATTTTTTAAATATTTTATTCTATATATCATGGGGCTTGTGCGCAATACTTCACACACCTCAAATAGTTCAGTGGACCAATTTGGTGTATATCCTTTTTCAAACAAATTTTTACTTTTACTTATACGAACTTTATCACCTATTGCAAACTTTGGTTTAACCATTTTTCTTTCTCCTCCATACATGTTTATTAGAATAGAACTTTCATTCTTTGCACTTACATTGGCGGGTTTCATTCCGATTGTACTGTGAACAGTGTTATTGTATTCACTTATTAATTTAGGTAATATAGCCACCCATTTATAGTTTCCCTGCACAGTAAATATCTTCCACATTTTCTCCTTCAATGTTTTATTAAATCTTTCTACAACACTAGCTTTCTTTTCACTGTATGTTGAATGGTGTGTTATGTTTTTATTATCCATTAATGCCTTAAATGATTTATTGTAAAATTCTTTCCCTTCGTCTGTTTGTAAATGCATGGGTTTGCGATCATTCAAAATAGTTTTAAATGCTAACATGACATTTTTACCAGTTTTATCTTTGATTGGTATTGCCCATACATATTTGGGAAAAACATCTATCATGGTTAACATATATTTAAACCCTTTGTTAATTGTGTGTATACCTTTTAAAGATCCAGAATTAATTTCAACTAAATCATCTTACTAAATATCATCGATGCCAAAAGATCGTACAGTCTTTCTGGGGAAGTTTTTTCGCATTGGTTTATGAATTTCATTTACAATATCGTTTTTATACCCCCACCAGTGAATATCGAGTTATTGATAACACAACATCTACAAACACATTTAATTCTTACTTGGTAATTATTTGTAAGCTCATATGAACTTAGTGTATTTTTCATACATTTGAACAGTGTAAATTTAAGTTATCATTGTTCATTTTATTTATTTACATAATAAATGAGACAGCAAGACATTGCAAATAATATAGAGAGAAAAAGACAGCTAAATGAAAAGTTTAAAATTATAGAAAATTTCGCCCAGTCGAATATAATATAATTAAAAAAACACGAACAACCATTGATAAATGTGATAGAAGATTTGGGACAAAAAATTGGACACGTAACAAATGAGAATAAGAACTTAATAAAATAATTGGTTCCATTTGCTGTTAAGAATTTAGACTACCCACAGACACCAACAGAAACATCTTTTGATAGAAAACTGTTTGGTAAAACAGGCACCAATGAACGCTCTGATGATGGCATTAAAAGAATTGGCAATGACGATGAACACTATGACGATGGCGTTAAATGCATTGGCGATGACGAAGAACACTATGATGATGAATGCTATGATGATGGCGTTAAACGCATTGACGATGACGATGAATGCTATGACGAAGCGTTGGGGCGTTTGAAAACTGATATCTCAGAGTTAACTAACTACAAAACAACATTTATTGATAAGAAAGTGGCCGATTTCTCAATTGACTGCAAAGACGATGTTTTTGGACTAAAGGCTGATAAAGGTAGATTGTATATTGGTGATACTGAAGTAACATTCATCAATGACAAATTTACTGTAAAAGGCCGAACATACGCTGAAACTGATGGTTTGATGAAATTACTAACTAGTAAGAAAGTAACAGAAAGTGACTACACTGCAGCTGATTACTATCGCTTACACTGAACACTATAGTCGTATCCTAGCAGATACAATCACAGTTTTTTAAAAACAATTATCCAAACTTGGGAACGCCAAAATCGAGTAAAGGGAATAAATGGAGAATTATTGTTAAACCTATTAATGATTCGATTAAAAAGAAACGTCTCTCACCTAAAAAAGGGAAAGGTATAGAGAAATATACAGACTATCCCAAAGAATACATATGAATGGATGATGTTAGGATGCTTATTCATCGATTTCTCATTATTTATGGCGAAGAGAATGCTGGAAATGATAACTATTACAATGAAAAAGTTGGAACAATGAATATGCTCAACAGCAAGTTTAGTGACTTGGTTGTGAATAATCCAAAAGTTATACCATATCTGATACGAATGTTGAACACAATACCACATACTTTTTGGGAGTCGTAGCATCACGGAAAAGGGTTACTCAATGACATAATAAATTCACTACCCTTTGAGTTGCATGCGCCCTGTTATCGGTACTTAGGTCCAGGTACTAGACTAAAGGAGAGAATTGAGCATGGTGATAAACCCATTAATCCACTAGATGCAGCTGCAATGGAACATGATATAGCTTATCATCAACATAAACATAAGACCTGTAGCTGACAAAGAACTAGAAAAGAAAGTGTTCAAAAGATTATTAAGTTCAGATGCTGACCTCAGTGAGATATAGTGGGATGGTGTTACTGGATCTGCGATGCATATTAAACGTAAGCTTGGCTGGGGAATTAAAATGAAATGATAAAATATTTTTTATAGTAAATTAAAGTAAAAAATATTGTATTTCAAGTTCCTACCGATGAGTTGAAGGGTTTGAATATTGATTCTTTCCTAACGAAAGACCAATTGGAACATAAAAACAAGAAACTAAAGGAGGGTGAAGGGATGACTATCACAATTTCAGTTCCACAACTTAAGAAAATGCCCAAAGAAATGAAAACTGGAAATGGTCTGACAGCTTACAAGGGTGGATTTTTACCCTTAATTTTCGCAGCATTGGGAGCTCCAGGAGCGTTAGCTGGTTGTGCATCATCTATCGCTACATCAGTAATTAATGCTAAGAAGAAAAACCAAGAATTGGACGAACAACTCAGACATAATTTAGCTATGGAGGAATATGGCAAGGGATTGAAGAATGTTAAGTGGGGTAAGAATGTTAAAAAAAAGTAACTCCACTCATAACTTTGATATTAATAAAATGGTTAAAAAATTAAACATTAAAAATTTTCGGGGTGTATTTATGATCGATGAGCTACTTAACACGCCACTCGATATTGAATGTGGAATTGTTAATCTAGATGTTTCAACAAACTCTGGTACACACTGGGTATGCTATTGGAAAAAAACAAACAACAAATATTATTTTGATTCATTTGGAGGAAATCCACCTCGACAATTAATAGCATATCTCGGAAGTAATATTTTTATAACGATGATAGAATTCGAAATTTCTATCAAGTAACTTGTGGTCATTTGTGTGTAATTGTGCTATATTACTTTTCACATAATTTCAAATTTCCAACAATTATTTCACTGTTAATAAGCAATGTATATATGTGGAAATGCATTAATGAGCTCTTGGATTGAAGATCAAATTAAAGAAAACACGGACAATGATACATCTACTAAGAAGATCAATTATAATGATTTTGTTTCCTACACACATTTCAACAACTTTATATTCACACTGACATAGATATAAATGATTATTGGATAAAGCCTATCTTACTTACTTGGAACTAGATAATAATATAGATTTTGAACAAAAAAGACTAAGACATGTGGGAGATCCCATTGCACCGATGGATGCAATCAATTTAGAGTACTATCAAAAAGACAGAATTAACATTATTCGTTTAGTTGGGAAATACAGTTCAAAAGAAAAAGTATTTTACTTTATTATCAAATAGAATATTTTTTAATGAGAAATGGAACTATATTTGAAATAATAATAAAACCAGAAAAATATAAAAGTGTTATCATCTTATACCATCAATGGAAAAAATTGACATGTATAAAACATTTGAAGTATACCCTAACGATATGATATATTTTAAAATACCATTAACCCACAATGTACACGAAGGTACTATTGTGTTTATTCAAATAGTTATGGTATATCAATACATTTAAAAAGATCAGATTATGTTAGTTTTTAATGGAAACACTTCCATTAAAAACAAAACTTACTTATAACCTGTGAACCTAAAAAGTCTTTAATTTTATTATGGTACTTACAATTATTTAACTTACGAGTCATATCTGTTGTAATAAAACAATATACATTATTCCAACAATTTGAACAAGTCTCCCTAAATTTCTCAAACGACATATCATCACCAACAAAATCACTATGAATATGTTTAAGATTTGTATCCTCTTGTCTGAATATGCAAATAAAATTGGTATTGCCTCTTATAAGCTGCTTAGGTACTTTTGAGTATGTCTGGGCTAAATAGAAACAATCAATATCTTTGTGTCTACCATGAGTAAAGTAATCCCTTACCATATTTTGATTTTCATGTATGATATCATCAAAAACAACTACAGACTCTTTATGACATTCATTTACATCAACCATTTCTTTATTTGATGGAAAGAAGTATGCTATCGGTTCATTAAATAATTTTATTGCTACATCTATATCTTTCTTTAAATTGATATATTTTGGTTGGTCCAGCCTTTTTGAACACACATAGAGAGTACCAAAGTCCAACCATCCCTGTGCATATATAAAATTATCTATCATAAGTGTAGTTTTTCCACAGTTACAAGGACCCACTATCAAACATCTAATATTATTAGGTAATAATTCTCCATGGCGTTTTGTCGATACAGTCTTGTCCGGTATTCTTATTTTAGTATCCCAGTCTACATGTTTCATGTTTTTTCTTGCTCATTTATTAATAGATTTTTAAATAATATAATAAATGAGTAAAGTATTCCAACTAACAGATAACAAATTAGTGTTGAAGAAGAGACTACATTACCCTTTAGAGATAGAGGGGCACTCATTAGCTTTAGTTCAGTTCTATACTTCTTATCTAACGCATATCATTATCTCTAGGAGAAATAAGCTATATTTTGTGGGTCAGAATGATATGGAATCAGCGCTTGATATTCCAGTTTGTCAATATAGCTTAAAGATCTTGAAAAAACTATAAAAGCAATTTTTTCATTTAGTGTAGATTCAATGGGTGGGAAAGAAAAATGATATATCTTTCGAGCTGGATAAAATAACAAACAGAGTGAAAGTAAAATGTACGCTTAAATTACAGTTTGGAAAACGGGGTTCAATAGGAAAACTTTTGGGTTTTGTAGAAAATAAAACTCTGAAATCAAATGTGGAACATTATGGCTATACAATTCCAAAATTTGTTCCATTTTAAACAATAAATATACACTGTAATATAGTAAATGGTATGATATTAAAAATTATGAATATAATCGTAGAGAAACTAACATAATTACAGCTTTTAAACCAAGAACAACATTTGGATTTGGTGACACAATCTATTACGAACCAGCTTATCCATTATTTTTTCTGGTGCAAACAAATCAAGTTAATGAAATAATAGTTGGAATTAAGGATGAAAAAGGTAAGTTAATTAACTTTGATTTGTCCGAAAGAACAGTGGCATTAGATATGAGACCATATATATTTTTTGTGTTGGAAGTAGTCATATTCTATATATAATAACTTTAATAGTTTAAAAACTATTAAAGTTTCATGTGATAAAGATGAATAATATTTCTATAGAAAGTGCAATGAAAGATTTAGAAAAAGAATTCAATGTTTCGGCTACTTTAATATGTCGAATTTGGAGATGTGTATCTAAATTTTTAATTATACTATGTTGTAGCACATTGCCGAATTCAGAGCGATAATCGTGTTTTAATGATTGGTAACCATTTAAACTTTATAGAGATATGAGCATAAATAAAAATCAACTGATGTCTAATTATACGGCGACGATCATTTATTCTAGAAAAAACCGAATAGAATGCATTTGTTTAACACCACAGTCCACCATTCCATCATATACAAAACTTATACCTCCACAATTAACATCATTTAAAATTTTTTCACTGAAAATCTGAACATATCTGTCTTGTAAGGTTACTTTAAAATTTCCAGAAGTAATTACCACTTTGTATCCATGCCATGTATCATTAATTTCAGCATGGTTTATGGGATAGGACTGTCCAATTGTAAGTTCGGAATGTTTTTTAAATTGTTTGGTTCCGTTTACTACATTTAGCAACTGATCCGTATTTATTATATACAATATATATTTTTTTTACATATTCATATTATTTTAAGCCACTTTTTTTTTTTGCAGCTGCGCCCAAACGCAACTTTTTACATGTATTTTTGCAGATGCACTCAAACGCAAAGTGTAACACAACTTTTTTTCTAAAGACTACAATCTGACCAAACGCAACTTTTTGAGTCACTTTTTTGCAACTGCTCCCAAACGCAACTTTTTGAGCCACTTTTTTGCAACTACTCCCAAACGCTTTTTTTTTTTAGTCATTTTTTTGCAACTGCTCCCAAATGCAACTTTTTGGGTCTCTTTTTTTGCGTTTGCGCTCGAATTGGCAATTCTATATAACTAAGACCCCACTTGATATAGTTCTATTCACTTAGCCACTGTGGCCCCACTTAATTAACTCAACATTGAAGCGAGACATTTAAAGTAAACAAAAATGATATTTCATTACCTTCATATCTCTATGCAATATTCTCTATGCATTAATACAAAGCATTTCATAGAGAGAAAGTAATTAAAAAATTAGTTTTTAGGGTTAAATGTAATGATTGCGTAATCTGATCTTGCATAAATTTGAACTTGACCTGTATTTTAACCTGAGGATTCGCTCTGCAAAATTTGAAGACCTTCTGTTGCGTTTCAAGGGACTTAGAGGTATTAAAGACAGACAGACAAACAGACAAACAGAGATTGTCTACTTATTATATAAGATAGTCAAACACAAACAAAATAACAAACTAGCCCTTAAATGAGAGTTAATTTTTCTATATTAAATCGCAACATATTTTGTATTTGACTGAATAATCACTTACATTAGAGAATGAAATCAGTCTTGGCTTGACCCAATATGACACACAAACTGAGGACTTAATTTACCTAAAGGAATATCACAAAATCTTTCCTTAAAATATTTTTGTTATATTTCTAGTTCACCGACATTTTTACAGTTAAAATGTGGGATGACTGTTCCTAGACTGTTGGATGTAATGTATTGTAGTAGAATAATATCTTCATTCTGACGCAACAGGATCCAGGATAGGAGCCAGGCGCCAACCGCCGCCATCTTGAATTTTCTTCTTTTCTCCCTTTTCTCTCAAAATTTATTTTTTCTCCTCAAAAATGACCATTTTCGTATAAAATTTCGCTTTAACCCTTTAAAGTTCTCTCTTTTTTTTTTTGCTTAAAATTTTTTTCCGTTTTCCCCTCAAAAAGCCGACCCCTCATTTGCAAATAACGATTCTCTTGTTTGCAAACACGATCCACTGTAAGGATTTTATTAACCTGTGACATTTACCTTCGACCTTGATCTTGGATGACCTTGAAGCCAAAAAAATTACCAAAAAATTGGAAAAATTCGAAAAATATCTTAAAATAGAGGTAAACATTACACCGATGAGACTGACTATCATGCTGGATGCCAGTGACCTCGTCCCCAATAACCTTGAAAACAAAAACTCGAGAAAAAATTGTAAAAATAGAATAAATTCCTAAAAGTTGGCAAGCATATTATGTTACTGATTAAGACCGCCATCTTGGATCCTGGTGACCTTGAATGTGATTCTGTGCCTGTGACCTTTAATGACCTCACACACAAAAGTCGGGAAAAAATTAAATATCGAGGAAAAAATTACACTGATGTCACCCGACTGCCATCTTGGCTTTGGGTGACCTTGAACTTGACCCAAGAACTTAACCTTGGATGACCTTAAACGTAAAATAGTAAAATTGTTTAAAATTCCCTAAACATGATAAAACTGCTAGAAATTATTTAAAGAATATACAAAATGTATTTTTTAAATATATTAAAATTTCCTTAAAATATTTTTGTTATATTTCTAGTTCACTCGAAATGAACATTTCGAATGTTTTGGTTTAGAGGGGGGACTGGAATTGACCAACCGCCATATTATGTCACCAAACCACCATATGGAATTATTGGTGACCTGAAACTAAAAAAATCACAAAATTCTCCAAACGAATTAAAGAAATTAAAACTTCCAGAAATTAATAAAATAACTATTTTAAACATTATTTTAGATTTTTAAAAAGTTTATTTAAAACTTACAATTCCAATGGTTCCCTCAGCACCACCTCCAGCAGACGATTTACCCTTCTCCAATCAATCACATTGTTTTTACAGTTCCATTACCTACCAATGTTTCTCATTGGTTAATTAGTCGGCAGGCCTCCACCCCCTCACTTTGCCCATTCCGTCCATATGTAACCATCTAGTTTTTTTCCGTTAGTAATTTGTTTTCATTTTCAACACCTAAGTAACGCTAGTGTATTGACTATAGTTTTTGCCACTATGTTGGTTGCCGACCTTGACCTTACCTCAACGACATTGAATTTAAAAAAATCGCCGTCCATACAGTTGTCAATTACAAGCTTGCCATAACAAGAGACCATACCGATTGACAATACAAGTCATCGACTGACTGCACACAAGACCGACACCACCCAAGGCCGACTCCACCCAAGACCGACTCCGCCCAGGACCGACTCCACCCAAGACCGACTCCACACAAGCTAACACCACCCAAGACTAACGCTACCCAAGACTGGTTATTGACGAGACTGACTTAGCCCAAAACTAGCTACTGACGAGATCAATTCCTACAGAACTTGCTAGATGAACCGACAATACCAGCCTGCCATACCACCCACCGATACAAACACACGATGGTGGACAATCTCAGAAAAAAGTCTCCTAATAAGAGTCTCGTAACTAACCTCTTCGCAGAAAAACTTCGCAGTATCTTCGCAAAACATTTATACCAGAGCTGTCCATACCAAAGGGTTGTACTAACTTACCAAGCCAAATTAACAGGCCAACTGATCAGGCCAAGCAACTAGTTGCTAAACATTCCTCAAAAATATTCCCCTCATTTCTTTCGTTCGCCATATAGAATTCAGTGGATTTTAAACTACACGAGTAAGACATATTACATCAAATCGAACTATAGCCCCCCTCCTGCATCCACTCACACAAATTTGATGTAAAACAGACTCCCTTTATTCATTGTTTACACCACTGAATTAATAATAATAAGTCTTTCAGAGAAGTAGAAGGAATGATATAAGAAATTTAACACACATTAATATGTACCCATAAATTAAATCTACTTACTTATTATATTCATTCCATCTTGCTAATTATGCTGTACATTAGGTCATGGGCGCCGCAAGAATTTAATTTCTGGGGGGGGGGGGGAGGCAAGTATACCCGAAACCCTTTTTCACGGACGACACAAAAAAAAGTAACCGAAGGAAAATATTGAAAGCATGGTAATATATAATTTTAATCAAATATTGGTAAAATTTAATTGTACAAAATATTAGTTATATTATATTTATACACACAAAACGGGGAACAAATAAATACCAACTAAGTAAAAGATACTCAAGTGACAAAACTTCCACATAATACAAACACTACAAATTGCATAAACCCAAGTCAGATTATATATATATACACAACACCACACACACATATATATATATATATATATATATATATATATAATATATATATATATATATATATATATATATATATATATATATTTGCAGTAACAGAAAGTATGGAATTCTAATGTATAAAAATTGTTTATCAAATTATAATAAACATATGATTTGAAGATTTATCTTTGCACTGTACTTCTGTAAAATGTGATATCACTAATGCCAGTATATTAGAAAAATATAACAAAACATTTTCTGTTACACCAGACAAGAAATCTATAAACTAAAAATTTTTTGTATAAAATATAGTTAATGGAAATAAATCCTCAACTAGGGCGTAATACAGAAAGCCAAAACCTCACAATTAAAGGTTACACATTTTTATGGGATTGTATATGTATTACATTAATGTAGTGCATGAAATTCTTGTAATGGTTCATTTCAGATACTTCCAAACAATGACTTTTGGTACTCCTTTCTTGAAACAGAGAGATGTGCCACTTTCCTGAGGTCTACTTCATCAAGTATTTGTTTATGAACATAACAGAGGTCAACATGATTTAACCTTGATTGTTTCATAGTATCTCTTAGATAGCTTTTTAGGTGCCTGAGAGCACTGAAGCTCCTCTCTGCTTCGCAAGTAGAAGCTGGGGACACGGCAGCAGCTTCACAACATTTTAAAATAAGTGTCTGACTTCAGGTGTCATTTATTTGAAAGCTGTTACAGCATCGCTAAGGCAAAAAAGTACTGTTGCTTTTTAGAAATAATTTGATTTCAACCTGAAATGACTCTGTGTCGACTTCGGGGTACAGTTCTAAGAGTTCTGTATTTTCCCCAGCGATAAGAACTTTTCCAATCATTGCAAGTTTCTGCACACCACTTTACTTAATAATATTTTCTTGCAGTCCCATAACTGCTGTCTCAATAACTTTATAATATTCTTGACGGTAAAATTCCTCACAAGAATTCCACTCGTACTGTTCTCCTGGTCCACAAAACCTTTTAGGTGGTTCCACAATCTGTGGCAAGGCCAGAGGTTGCAAATTCATTTCGTCAATCTTTTCACAGCAAGAATTAAAAATAATTCTGAATTTATATTTTCCTCGTAGATCACATCAACCAGCTAAAACAGTTTCAACAGACTTGATCAGACCAGAGAGAGTCTTTCTTCCTCCTTGGCACGACTTGTTCAATTTCTCAAGAAGATCGATTACGTCTTTTGCCATAACAAATCCAAGATATGTCAATCCATTTGAGAAACAATGGAGGAGGCCACTAGCTCCACCATAGTTGTCCTCTGAAAGCTCATGAAGTGTCTTTAAAATTATGTCATATTTTGTCACGATTTCTTCTATCTGTGCCTTCCTGTACAGCCACCTGGTTGGGCAAAGTGGTTTTATCTTTGAGATGTTTTTCACTGGAGCCCCTGCAGTCTCTTCAGAGATGTGTGTAAATATTGGCTTGACTTTTGTACGTCCAAAGATTATTCCTAGTTGGTTGGCCCAATCCATTGTGTTTTTCACTACTGAGGAAGCATCACAACACTTTTTCATAACAAGGTTACAGAAGTGTGCCACGCAATGCACATACTCTGCCAGAGGTTGGTTGTCAATAATTATAGTCTGCGCACCTTTATTACAGCCTTTCATGTTGCCTGCACCATCATATGCTTGACCGCGCAGGCAAGTTACAGGTAGTCTAAGTCGTAGTAATGAATCATATATTATCTTTGATATGGCCTTGCCAGTGGTAGAGGAAGTTTTATAGAATCCTACAAAGCTTTCTGCAGGATCCAAGCCATCACACCATCTAACAAAAATACTCTCCCAAAGGATTTGATGACTTGGTATTTTCAAGAACTGTGGTCAAAACTTTATGACCCATAATTTGAATAATCTCATTTTGGACATCTGAATGTATGAAAGTGGGCTTGCCTTATTCGTGTTTCAACCATGCTTTTAGTACCGGCTTGTCTTCACTCCTTTCCTTTAAAAGTTCAATGAAATTACCTTCGTCTTGAGCATGACCCCTGATAGCCAAACCCTGTTTGACTAGATACTTTAAAGTACGAATGATTATCATTAAACATTTACTAGCTGTTATTTGTTGCTGCATTTTGACATTTGAGAGCTGTTTTTGAATTGGATTCTTTAATTGCGAATAGCTTAAAAGTGCTTGAGAATGAGCGTCACTTTTTTCGTGTTCTCTGAACTTCTCAAGAGCTTTTTTCCAGAGCTTAAACCCCTTTCCAATAAATGCTGTTTCCATTTTTGAAGTTAAAAGTCTTGCCGGGGCACACTTGTAAATGTGTACCATAATAGCAACTTACCCCATCGCAGTTTTCGGCCACATGTAACCATTTGAATTCTTTAAACCAGCTCTCTTGGAATGTTAGAGTTCTGGTTTTCAACCTTTATTCCTTGGGAAAACTGCTCGGGAAGTGTTTGGGTTGATATGGTTGGTCAGTTGCTCCTGCTACTTCTTCATCACTGATAGGCAGCTGTTTCAGTTGCTCTTTTTAGAGGGCTGGAATCCATCTGCGTTTTCTGCAAAAGTATTTACCATCACATTTAGAGAAATTACACACAGATAATATAGATAAAAGCTTGCAGTAGACATGTAGTAAGCTTATATACCAATATTGCATAATATATAAACTATCCAGATAGCACTGGAAACTCCCATAATGGCAAGCCAGCATAGACAGCATGAAGCAAAATGGTATAAAATAACCGTAACAAGATTATTTGAGCAAGTTTACACAAAAAAAATGTATCAGAGAGCTTAAGTGATACAAACAGCATTGACGTACATAACAACTACTGTAGGTTTTCAACAAACTAGACCAGAGGTCTCCAAAGTATTGCCCACAAGCCAGATGCAGCCTGCGGTAAAGTTTTATACGGCCCGCCACTTCATTCCAGTGCGGGAACAAATTATTATTTAGTTTTATCACGTAAATAATTATATAACTGTTATCATACACTTCACTGAATACGAATGCTGATTTTTCCATTAATGCATTTATCTTATCGGCGAGAGTTCGGATTTTTGTGAAATATTTTTCGCAAAATAGTTAAAAGAGCTTTATCACGACCGCAATAAATGTTTAACAATTTTAATTTCTCGCCCCATGAACCGAAATAGACAGGATAACATGTCTGTCCCATTTCCATAACTCATTCTTTTTGATCTCCTCTCGACTGCATTTGTAAAAGTTTAAATTTTGTTCTACAGATCTAGATGCTCATACATCAGACATAAGGATCTTTGTTTGAAAGCCCCTTTGGTTGCAGCATTGAAAAATGTCCCACCTGAAATTCAACAGAAAGTAATTGACTTGCAGTCCGGGAATGTAATGGAGGACATATATAAATACCATAACGTAAAGACATTTTTACAAAAATATTAATGAAAAGGTGCTACCGATCAAAGTCCTGTACTGCTTTTTTATCTGTGTGTAAACAAACTATAAATTTTAATCTTGTCGTAGAACTGTGGTTAAGCATAAAAAGTATCTAGGATTTACATTTACTTCTCTCTGTAAAAAAAAACTGATAAAATCATACAAAATGCAGGCACGGACATAGACTGCCGCGTAATATCGTATTTAAACTTAAAACATTTAAATAATGTACTAGAAATATCCTAATACGAAGAAAAATGTCTAATTATGCGACATTTATCGTAAAGGGTATTTAGCCTTTTTTCTGCCCATGACACTCTCTTTATTTAAAGAGTTATTCATCTCAAAATATTTAGAGACTCCTGAACTAGATCATTAAAATCTTTCAACATGTCTGTATGGAATAGTATGTTCTAGGAAGAAAATACGATTACCTAAAGATTTAGATGAGAAAGCTGCTGCAGGATCACAACCAGTGCTTTCAGCTGTAGTCTCTAAGCCTGATTTCTGGTTTATGTTCACAGGCTGCTCACTGATAAACAGCTTGGTTCCACTGGGAGATCCGCCAGAATCATCTGTAGAAATAAAGTTCAATTAATAATTAAGTATGCAACCATGTAATTACAGCAAAGTTTAACAAATAAGAGCTCCCTTTTACTAATCAAACAATCTTCTGTGGGTTAAAGAAATTGACAATGATTGGCATCTTATTGTAGTTATGTTACACAAAGAGAAATTACTTGATTAAGTTAATTTGTGTAATCTTGAAATGAAAATACCGTATTTTATCGCATATAGGTCGCACATTTTATTTTAAAAATTTTATTAAAAACTTGGGGTGCAATTTCCATTCTCTTCAGCGAACAAAATCACTTTCAATTTGAAACCTGCGGTGTTGGTTCTTCGCCTTTCCTTTGCATAAAAGCAAAAAGGAAATGGATGCCCATCGTCTGCATCTGCCGTCCTTGACACAGGCTATATTGTACATGATGTACAACCACAAAGATGAGTGCGACCTATAACCGATAAATACATTTTTTTTAACACCCCTGGAAAATTAGGGTGCGACATATATGCGATAAAATACGGTGAATATTTATAAGTAGCTAATAATATAATTTAAATTAATCGTCGTATGTGTTATTTCGTTTTCTTTCGCATGTTTCATGCTAAAGAAAGCAGTTATCTTTTCTCGTGAGGCTGCCCGCTTCATAGTTGCACATGAAGCTACACAAGTCTCCCTCGCGCCTGTCCGAACACAAGTACCATCGCTCAATGGCAAGGCCCCAGTCCCTTGCCTGCTCACCTTTCTTCCGTCATTAGTTACGGCCATTACGGACAGCATTCTTGATCTGCTGAAGGTCTAAGGCAGTGCAGTTGGCCATATCATTCGCTGTATAGCCAACAGTCACAAGTAGCCTTCTGTATTCATTTGTTTCTTACATTGAGAAACTCTAAAATTTCCCTTAGCATATTTTATAACGAAATTAAATATAGTAAGTTGGGTAAATTATTGGGGGGGGGGGGGGGGGCGAAATAAAATTCCAAATTATTGGAGGGGACGTGTCCCCCTCTCCACCCCCCCCCCCCCGGTTGGCGGCGCCCATGATAGGTCTTTACATTTCTCAGATGTTTGCATATCATGAATATTAGCCAATAGTCTCATATGACATAACCCCTATTCTTCAGTTCATCGATCATTGAAGATATCTTAACAATGAGTGAGAGATCTCCGCGTTTTTGCAGACCAGTCAAATATCTGACTCTATCAACAAGTTCATTCGGGTCTTCGGGAAATTTATAAAGAGCCTTCATGACGCCTTCTGCATTCTTCACACCACTTGTCAAAGGAAACTCATTGGTGAAATGCGTGGGAACGTAGATAGAATCATTACACTTCTCATCAAATACTTCATCAACACTGTCTTCATAGTCATTATCATCAATGCTGTCTTCATGATCTTTTTCACCTCCTGTTTAATTCTCAATATCAAGTTAACTTTTCTTTGTAGTAGTCGCATGGTCATCATCAGTATTTAGATCCGACGACCATTTATTTTGAAGTTCATCAACTTCACGCACATGTATTTGCAAGTGTACATTCCACAAACACGGACTCTATCACGCCTCGTACGTCACCCATTCCGTCTTTAGCATTAACTGGCTCATCATAATCGTCTACTGAATCATCACCTAACGATGCAGCAGGGGGTTTTGACGGCATCACTTTTTGGCTCTCAAAAGATGAATCGTTGCAGTTCTTGATGTGGTTCTTCGATATATCACCTTGCATAAAATGTAGGTGGCCATTGTCACAATACTTCATCGATCGAAAACGAAAAAAATACTCTTTGTACAGGCAGTTCTCTCATGTCGCCGAGCATTGCAGCTTTTGCCTATGCCATATTCATGAAAAAACTTAAGTTATTTTTACAGTATCAACATGTGTATCTACTTCGCCTAGCTATTTATATATATATATATTATATATATATATATATATATATATATTATATATATATATATATATATATATAGCAAGATGGGTTATTTGCGGAGCAAGATAGTGTTTTCATGAAGGTGACACAAGCCAATAATTGTACGAAGTCTACTGTATAGCTTACTTCTGTGAATTTACCTTCTCCCACTGCTGGAAAATTACATGGAAAACAGTGCTCCTACTGTGGAAAGATTTTCAACATATTTGTGGTTTGTTTTCTGAATAGTTGCCATCTTCCCCTTGTTACAAATTCACAGATCATTCTGAAAATACATTTTTGTAGAAGAAAGCCAAACACACTACGTTATAAATCATTGATTTTTTAAAATACTAATGGTAAGATCTTAATCGGACAACATTTAGTGATGCATTAAGAATTTTCGGAACATTATAACTTGAAAATAACCGATTTATTAAATGAATAAACATTAAATTTAGCAAATAAACCAATACTTGATATAAAAGATTAACTTTCAGACATTTTACAAATTCAACAAAATAAAATGAAAATAAATTTAAGTTACATTTTATGTACGGTAATAACGAACTAATTAAAGTTATATATTAAGTTTTAACGTTTGTAAAAACATACCAGTTTTGAATTTCTTAATTATATTAAATATCCTCATATAATAATATAATTTAAACAATATATTAGTAACCATCGAAGAAGACAATATAAAAAAAATCTGACGATACATTAGTTCATGTATTTTTTCCTGTTCAACCGAATAGTAAAACTTAGATTTATATTAATCAAAGTAACCCATGGTGATAAAAATATACCTGATGATAAAACGAGTTTTTTGTCTTTTTAATTGATGATATTGGACATTTCTTAGGGTCATATCGCGTACGAGGCTCTAATTTGTTATGTATCTAATACATAATTCTGTTAAATTCGAATTAGGTGAAGTTGATATTGGATATATACAAAGTGTATATGGAAATCTAAAACTTTCAAAATTAATAAACGTTTGGTTTGTAGTACTGATCCATTAAGTAGTTGTGACAATAAAACTATAATAACTTTTAATTATTTATATCTTTTCACAATAATATGTTTTTATAAAAACCTATACTAAATAACAAATTGGTTAACATATTTACCAAAAAATGTTAATAGTTTTGAAGTACTTCAAAGTTCTGGTGAAATAGTTACGTAAAAACCCTTGATTAATATAGTTGTAACTTTATAAGTTTTATCCTTTTGCATTTTGTTTTGTTGGTCTGTCAGAAAATTTACAAGGAATACATTTTTAATTTTTATACAAGCGAAATATGTATTTTTTATTTAATGATACATACATATTTTGTTCAGTTAGATGAATTTCAATTTCAGTTATTAGACATTCCAATGATAAGCAAACGTTTTCTTCAGTTACCAGATATTTGTAAACATATTTTAGAGGTTTGAATAAATCATTATATATGAATTTCAAGCCTATGATTCATATTATGCATATAACGACTGTACTAGTGAATTAATAAAAAGTGGTAAATAAATAAATATTTATTTGCGATAAAATGTACATATAATTAAATCAATAATACAATGAAAGGCTATTATATAAATCATATTAAGTATTAGTTGGCATTTTTGACATCGAATTATTGATTTCAAGGGAAAAATCATAGAAAAAAGGGATGAAACATCAAATTTCGACAATTTCTGGGAAGAAGAAAGTTAATGTATTTTAACTTTTTTATTTTGTTTTTTGCTTTGAAATTAATGTCAAAATCTGGTCTAGAACCCACACTTTGTACACTTTTTTCTGTCTTGTAACAAGAGAAAACGCTGAACGTTTATTTGAGAACGTTGAAGTCAGAAACAAAATAAATTATTATTGGGAAGTAAACCCGAAATAACGAATTAAATAACAGACTCTTTGCGTATTTAGTGAAGTTCGATTGTCGGCTATCTTTTTTTTTTTACTACCAAACAAGTCACTGGTTGGTTATGTAATTTTTGTTTATGGAATGTTCCCCAATGTACCACTTTGTTGACGTATTTTATGTAAATACTACTGTCTAAAAGTTACATTTATAATTTTACACTCCTTTCAAGCAAGTATTTTTAAAGTTACATTATAAGCTACATGAATTTTTTTCCTACAAAACTCTTATTTATAAGAAAGTCTTCTTGCACCACGTAGGTTATTCTTTGTAGTGTTTTAATTAATTAAATTACCCCGGGTAGCAGTTTCAGACACAGTTAAGTTTTTTACCTTCGCTACTAATACATTATTGAACATACATACGTCGCGCACACGCAAGTCACGTCAATGCGAAAGTCAATTAAACTCCAGTACCACAACCCGTTTGGCAGGTCTGATGCCGGAATCACATAGCCCCGACGAGCACAACACGACACGACAAAAACCGCAACCACAACCATTTTCAATGCGACTGCTCGAATTTACAGCCCGACAGTTTACTGATACGACATGAGTAGAATGTTTCGGATCCATTTAGAAAGCGCTGATTAACTACTCTAGTTTCGAAGGCGGTGGGCAGATGGGAAATTTGGAATACATGATGGTGACATAGTTTTATAGCTAATCCATTCAAAGGAAAAATTATTATTTATAAGAGTTAAATACAATAATTTTCATAATTTGTTTTCTTTTAAGCTACGTAGTTCCCATTTTAGAGAAAACTTATCATACAATTTCATTTACAAGGTTTTACGCACTGTGTGGCATGCCGCACGACACGACGAATAGAAATAATTTTAATCCAAAACTGCTGGTCGTACGACAGAATTGTCGGGCTTACGTCAGATCTATCTTGTATTTCATTGGTTGTTTAGTTTTAAGTGTCGTATCGTGCTTGAGATATCTTGCTGGTTGGGGCTATATGATTCCGGCAAGAATGAACATGGCAGCCAGTGGCTCGCTGCCGTCTGATACGGTCATTCAAAAACAGTTGGAACTGGATGGCTACACCTCGTCAGGTAGGTCCTGGCTCCAGCTACCGTAAATTAGCAAAATAATATCTCCGCTCTGTTACGGTAGTTGCGAACTTGAACAAAAATCTCGATGATTCGCAGCTGTTTTCGTTGCATAATATGTTCGACTCAGTCATGACACGTGCAGCTAGGTGACCAACTCACGGATCTTCTTCCTAATACATCGCAAAAAAAAGAATACTTGCGACATTCGCTGCCAAAACAGCAACAGGCAGCTGACTTACCTAAGAACGCCCGTGAAGATTTGTTCACTGTTTCACACTATACTTTACATACACTTTTACGTCTTTAAGTAGGTAGCAAGTTTCTCTTACTTAACATGCACGGCTTCTGCGGTTATTTAGAATTGCTATTTACTTTCATTTATAGCACAAGCAAAACAGTGTCTGTGTTAATCAGCAGAAATAGAACCCCGTTGGTATCGTGGTTAGACCGTTCGCCTTCCACTACCAAGGACCCGACACGGGATTGAACACGGATTTTAACACGTGGAAAACGTGGCGGACGCTGCATTGGATAATGTGACTTCTCGGAGTTCTCCGGTTCCCCGCACCATTGCATTTCATCTCGGCTCTATCTTCACCTCCCCTCTCTTCCGGGCGCTGAAGACATGATATGCTAAGCGTCCCCTCCCCCTCTTCCAAATCCTCTCAAACTCTCGCGGTGATTATCGGAGATGCTATTAGGTTATCCTTTTGGAGCATCTTCCCTTGTTGGTTACTGAATACGGGCGCCTTTACTCTCATCCCACCTCTTTCAAACCCGATAACAGTGGTTACCGTAAATTCCTTCGAGGCTTAGGACTGCAGGAGGCATACTCTTTTAATTCTCGTTCACGGGCTGTGCGAATGGAGCGGTCTGCTAGAACATTTATCACTTTTAATGTTTGCCATGTCTCATCTTGCTAACTTCTCTTACCTTCACTTGACATGTTCCGGTCTGATATATTTACATCTTTTTTTAAGCTTATTTTTTCGGCCTGATTTTACCTATTTATTTATAATTCTAACCGAAGTTGTACGTCATAATTTTACTCGTACTAACATTATAACCAATTATTCACTATCGTATGTAATTATAACTATTATTTTTAATTAGCATGAATTTTTTTCATAATTTGAGAAATATTTGTAGTAAGAAATTTTGCATGCAATGTTTTTAAAATAAGCTCGATAGTAATATAAATACATCGATCGATTTAATGTTTAAGTTTGAAGTGACATTTGAATTTATATTAATTCTTTTTCCTGTAATTCGAAATATATCTCAGAAACGACGATTGTGTACCCTATTACTGTATATATGTTAAATTGGACCAAGGTAGTATTAGGTACCTTTTTTACCTAAAGAATTGGGTGGAATTTTAGTTTATTCATATCAATTTGTCCCGTAAACCACAGTGATCGTTTAGATCTTGCTTGTACTTGATCTGATAGTGTGTATACCGCTGTTATATGTTTCTAATTTACTAGTATTTTTCTATAATTTATTTCCAAGTTGTATATTTTTGTCGCAGTTTTCAATGAGGGACAGTTAGTGGGAATTTAAACACACTTTAAAAAGTAGTGCTACTGAATGTAATGTGCCAAGGACTTGTCTCATTTTATAATCGTGTACTAATTTTTTAACATTTTGAGATAAGATGACGTCCATGTTTTGATAACAGTTTACTTGTTTGGCGTTAAATAAATTCTCGTAATTGATTCGCCTTTTTATATGTGACGGCGGCATGTAAAAGCATGTTGGCAGAAACACCGACAAGAAATCTGCAATACAATTTGAATAAAACAAAGAACGTTTCTAGCTTGGGTTACATCAAGTGGTAACGGAGGGAGGATAAACCGGCGAGGGATGAGAGTTGGTGCATTTCAGTAACAACACATAACGAAACCACCATGCTCACAACAGTAGCAAACATTTGTAATGTCTGCAGGGTGAAGATTCTCTAAATGCAATGTGCTTGCCATAGTCCCTTGCTCATGGACACCACACTACGCAGTTCTTGTGCAGTGATATTTACAGTAAACTGTACATATTGTAAGGTAATTTAAAACCTGCTGTATTTACTCAGTAGTTGCACGGAATGTAAAATCTCGCGTAACTATGAGAGATGACAAACCCGATTTCCAGTCGTACACTAGGTGATACACAACTATGGCCATCACTGGTGTACACAACCACAGCTTCCCGCAAACCCGTATTCCAATATATGCGTAAGACCTTCTCTAAACGTGTGTGGGAGTAATTAGAAAATGGGAATCCGGTCACAGGTCACTGTAGTAGTCGCAAGTTGGCCAGGCTGAATTCTGGCTGGTGATGCTCAATAATCCCGAACCGGCATGGTACACAATCGATTTCTCTGAGTCGCCGCTTGATCAGAATATCTGCAAGTGACTCGCAAGTTTTACTGCTGCGCTCTCGCCCTATCTTTGGACCCAAAATACATCATATCTTAATCTGTTAATAAGGTTTTTACTTTTAATTAAATAAGATCCATAGTATAATTAAGTGCAATTATGTAGGTGCATCATGTAATTAACGAATAGCACTTCTTACAAGAACTCGTGATCAGTCCTTCTCATCCAATGGCTGCCATGTTGTATTTCGTAATTGCTATTATTTATTCAGATCTCAGGCTCAGGCATGTCGGTATATTTGTATGTCATTTATGTTCGACCTTGAACTCCGATGATCTTGATCATCAAAACACGAGAAATGCCAAAAGTCTGGAGAATTAAAAATAATAAACCATGCGAAGAATGCGCAGCCACCTGCATGTAATACAGAGCTTCTGCTCCATCTTTCCACCTAAATGGCCGCCATATTGAAATGACGAAATACATTATAACCGCCATTGAACCTGTAGGATGGAACACGAAAATTCTTGTGCATGCTGGTCTGGACATCTTAGTACATGTAAATATTTTGATGCAATTATGAATAAAATTATATTTTCACTAACATAATCCAATATGGTGGCCACAGTGCCAGAATAATATAACAAGAGCATAGTAATACACTTTTGTACCCACATACAAAAAGTATGAAATGTTTGTTCGTTTTGAAATTTTTTGTAACATTTTTTATGATTTTCATGGTGATATGTCGACTTTACTAGATGCATGGTATGCAAGTAGACCGACATATCCGAGATAGGGACAGATCACTAACATCGATAAAATTCAATATGACGGTCATTGAGGTGGAATGAGAAAGCAACAGCAGGTTAATACTTGTTGGTGATCGTCCAGATATTACTGTAACATCGTATAAACTTGTTACGACTGCAGTCGGAACAGAATGATAGAACATGAACTGCGGCAATTCAACATGGCCGACTTGCAGGTTGCATCTACTACACTATATCTTGCGCCCGAACACCCATTGTCTGTCTACTTGTATGTAAATAATATTAAACTGAAAACAAATTTTTGCTTTAGTCTTGAAATGTATTCTTATTTGTTTCATGTACCTCCTGAGTTATCAGTATACATAATGGCTTATCGTAATTTTGTTTATAGTATTGTCGCAGCAAGAGTGGGTAGCAATGCGACGTGATGACCGGCCTCAAGAGTTCGCCCCTCCAGCGACGTACGTGGAAGACACGGCCCCCTCAGGTAGACCGCAGAAGGCGCCGAGAAAGTGGACCAGTAAGAAGCTGTTCCAGAATAAACAGTCCGTCGAGCAGAACCCCGCCGCCAGTCGAGGACCGCGCGAACAGGACGAGCCAGGCCCGTCGCCCGCCTACCTGGAGGATATGGCCTTGTTGGCGCCCGAGCCGACCATGTTCTTCACCAGCAAGCGGCAGAAGGTCGCAGTTGACACGAGCGCCCCAGGCGGCAGCGCCGCACAGCACGAAGAAGAACAACAAGTCGCTGCGAGGCCGGGCGTCGAGATAGCTCCTCCGCCGACGTATGAGTACTACGGCCCCTCCTCTTCTACCTTGAGGAAGGACATGAACAAGCAGGACATGGAGAACGCCATTGTCGCAGGGTTGAGGTACCTCCGCAAGCATGCCGAGGATAAGGAAGCGCAGCGAGAGAAAGGGCTGCTGCCTATACTATAGAGCAAGTAATAAACGTAGTTAAGGGCGCCGCCTACTTGTATGTTTTTAGCGCGTTTGAGGAAGAGAAGCGCGGGAGCGATAAGGAAGACATTGACACGCGCGGCTGATGCCCCTTCGCTCCTATGCGCAAGGCGCTGAACTGGCGTGCAGTATTTCCGTTGTGCTGCGTGTACCTATGGGACTTTAAGCGGTGACCCTATCATTTTATTGGTAGAAAGCCTGTATGAAGGTTCAGTGCAGGTCCCTATAATAGTTTCACATGTTTCCAACAAGTATATTATGAGTTACAGCAGTGTGAAAAAAGCCGTTTTTAGCTATGTTGGAGAGCTCGGGGAATAGCATTTGTAATGTACATGATGTATTGAGAGTATTATACGTACCTCGCCCGCATGTTTTTTCTTTTCGTACATTGGTATCATGGGGGCACGTTTAATGGTTTCGTTAAAAAACGCGGATTTCAAACACACTGCAACGCGTTTCCATCGCCGGGTAGGTGACGCCCTTAAACGTAAAGTATGCAACATATCCCGGCTTTTCTTTCCTGTGTGCGTTTATTTCGGAAACCTACACAATCTAATATGTCACACAAATTGACTGAAATACTTCCATGGTGAAACTAAGTACGTTTTTATGTAATTTCCAGCTACCAGTTGTTTCAGTCCATAAATGGATAATAAAATAACATGGCCCAGAAAAATCGTGCTTTGATTATATTGAATAAAATGTGCACTTAATAAAAAAAAACTAAAGTATTAGGCATATAGAATAGCATCTCACGAAAATTTACGAATTTAAAATCCTCCAATTATAATATTTTAGTATTAATCAAACTTTTGGTTTACAGCTATTTTCACAATATTAAATTTTATTAACATTATATACTCCTTTTATAGTGAGTTTTATACTGTTATTAATATGTGACCAATAAGAAACCATTTTAAAAATTACGGGGGAAAAAAAAAAAAAAAAAAAAAAAAACGTGTATCGATACAGTGATCTCAGAAATTTGAAAAACTTAAATCTGAATACAGCCTGTTGGAATAGTCTCTGCGGTAGGATATGGCGAAGACGTGGCCAGCAGTCGCCGCAATATCTGTTCTCCTTCCCCTCTCATCAAGATAACGAATCAAACGCCTCTCCTGAGTTGCAGTGACTCATATGAAAGGATATTTCGCTGTAAAACACCACGATACTACGGTGTGATCGTATTTTATAAACGTAGGTATACCAAATTACAAATATACCATCAATGGTGTCTTACTCATCGATTGCCCTTGTCCGTATCCGCGGTTTACCTCACATCCTTTATGCCTACATCCACTATAGCTCAGTGTGCTGAGTCAGACATTCCGTTGGTGCAAATGATAACCCACACTCGGTATCCAGAGTTATTGGCAGTTGAAACTTTCTGCGAGTGTAGTATTCAGCAGGACCATTTCTAGAGGTGTGAGTTGTGTGGAAGGAAAGGGGGGGGGGGGGGGGGAGGTGGCGAACAGGACGGTTGTCGCGGGCCTCCATGCTGGAGGGAACGCAGGAAGCCTCGTTTACATCGGGTCGGGTTGCCAGATGACAGAAGCCGATTCGGCAACTTAGTTCTTTTTGAAGTCGTCAGACACGTGTTTAAAGTCGCCCAACTCCCCCTGCATGGGGGGTATAGATCGACAACTGCTTTACAAATCCCACAAACCATATACGTACAGTAAATACTAGTGAACCCAGTCTATCCGCTTTAATAAAAACATAAAAAAAGTCGTGGTATCGGTAGAGTACGTTTCAGGAAGCGAGCTACGAGAATCGCGCTATGCTGTGAAAAATGTGAGCTTTCAGGACGAATAAGGAAGGTGCCAAATTTTCCTTCTCCCTTATTGAAACTTCATTGTTTCCAAGGGAATTGAGATATGACGGCATATTTGTGAAACAAATAGGACTTTGCTCGTCGGCACATGTTGAGTGCCGAGTTATTATTTGTCGGTGTCGCCATGACACTAATGAATGCTATGTTCCGCTCCTCCCCCTCATCTTTCTCGTTCCACAGCCACCCCTCGCCATCCTTACCGCCCAATCAGCAGGGAAATCAAAACAGTCCTCTGCTATTTTTATTTTTTATCTCTGTGATTTCCCGTCATTTGCCGGTGTAAGGTTGTTGGAAGTGTACATGTTGCTGAGATTTAAGAGTCCAGTATTCTTAATTTTTATAACTATCAAAAACTATATCGTCTTCGTTACGAGGTTGCTGTAAGTTTGTATTTGTGTTGTGATAGACTGTGACTGTAATAGTTGACCTGAACATCTCTAAAAACTGCCGTAAGCGCAGTGGCGAAGCTTGGTTACACTAAAAAAAATTTTCTGGTAAACTTCCTATAGACTGTTCACGGTAAAATGAGCACTTTTGAAAGCCCTGCTTAAGATCTACTTGTAAACCCGTTGTGTATTCCTCCGCCCTATATAATATTAACATTGCCATGGGCATCATCATTTTATTCGTGCATCGGTCAAATAAAACTGTGAAATGATTAAGAAAGTAAATACTTTACGAATCTGCACATTTTTGCACTTCGATGTATTAAAAAACACTGAAAGCGAAAGAAATAACTTTGAGTTTTCACAAATGGTTACCTAACACTTTTTATTCGACGTTAAGATATGGAACTACTTTCTATTCATCGTTATCAACTTTACTGGACGAATGTCCCTCAGCGCGTCCATTAAAATACATGGACGCAGGGTCAGTGACTTTTTTATAAGGTTCATTTCTAAAGTGCCCATTTTATCGTGAACAGCCTTTAAACTGTAATGGAAGTTGTTAACCTATGCATTGTACGGTAGTAATTCCACACATCAAACTACAGGAACAGGAATGTTTAGCAGCGCTACTATACAAAATTGGGAACTCCCCTATGCATTTTACTGATTCCTGATCAAATGTAGGAACGCTACAATTGATTTATAGGGGAAGAAATTACCATTTTCGCTTTCTCACTAAGCGTAGATCCGGGTTCGATCCCCGGCGGGTTCGATCCCCGGCGGGTTCGCTCCCGGGTTTTCGCATGTGGGACTCGTGCTGAACGATGCCGCTTGCCGGTGGGTTTTCTCGGGATACTCCCGTTTCTCCCGCTCTTGCATTCCAGCGCCGCTCCATCCTAAAGTCTCATTTCATGTCATGTTCAGCGATGACGGGCACCTACGGGTCCCAGCTGGAAAGCCTGTCACCCAAAGGGTGTTGCCTCGCCCTGGGTTCACCCACCGTACGCATTTATTATTACACTAAGCGTATACACTGGTATGTTAACTTTCCGAATAATTTCTTAGCATGTAAAGAAAAGAGGCGGCACACGAGGCCCTTCTGCCAAAAGTTACGAAATTGATTGTTTTTCCGCAGCTTCTGCAACAACATTGGTTCTAGGGCAACAAATGACCGCACCTGCAGATTCACTAGTATTTCCAGGTAATGGAAATAATTCGACTCAGGTTAAATCATTTTCAGATTCAAATTCGTCAGTAGATTGTAACAAATTTGGGTGAAAAATTTTACTAGACTGAACAACTGCTTGGTGTTAAACATTATGAAAAGAAATCCGACGAGTCCAATGTACCTAGCGAAGACGAAGAGTGAAGAGATTTAAGCGGTTCTTAACATCGAGGTCTTGAGAGCCGATGAGGGTGAATGTGTAACAGTGCCGGAATGCAAGGGCGGGGGAAACAGGCAATCCTCGAGAAAATCCGCCGACCAGTGGCATCGCCTGGCACGATTCCCACATGCAAGAATCCGGGGGCGACCCCGCCGGGATTTGAACCCGGTTCGCCTTGCCGAGTGGAATGCACCTAGCGATTCTGCAGAAAATTTCACAGACGTTAAGTGCAGGATCTAACATTATAGAAAATGATAATTCTATTATGTTACTTTCTAATGATCCGTTTACTTGGACCGAGTCTGCAACCAAGCGGCGAAAGGATATCTATAGTCTATCGAAAGGATATCTATAAATATAAAAATAAATAAAATATTGGCCCACCACCTTGGATTTTTAATAATTATATTGGTTTTCCTAGAGAAAGCAGATGACGAGCGTGTCGCTACACCTCCTCTCCCGACAACCTGCTACCCTCGAAATCGAGGAAAAGTGGGGTGAAAAAAAAAATTGCAATAAAAAATTATTTCAATAAAACTATTAAAATATCGGCCTGCCACCTTGGATTTCTAATAATTATATTAGTTTACCTAGAACATATGACAAGAGTATCGCTGCAGATCGTAATTCCATTTTGTACTTTTTCATTAATTTTATGCAAGTTAAAAAAATATATATATATAAGCGAGTTATTTTACTGCGACGCAGAGCATCGGAGGACATATTGATCCTCCCCCTCCCACAACACTCCTCCCATCACACCCCCCTGGACAACACCTTCTCTGACTAGTTTGTCTGAGCCAGTCAGTCGTTTTTGCCTACCCCATCCGTTGCATGCATATACTCAGACGTGGCTCATGGGTTTCAGAACATGTATAGCTGCACAGTGATACTGAATATGTGAGAGTGGGAGGGAGAGCGAATTTAATTAACTACATACCAACATTGTTTTTTTTTATATTTTAAGTGTGAAAATAAACTGCAAATATTCTAGAGCTGTGCGAAAGTGTCTTTTTGTTTAACTAAACTAAACAAAAAAGAAAAATATGTTTTTGAATTTCGTTAAACTAAAAAGAAAATTAGAAATAATATTATGAGAACATAGCTTTAACGAATGTTTAACGAAAACCTTAAAATTTCATCATTGTTAACTAAATACTTGCACATCAACAACTTAAGTCAATTAAAATTGTGAAATAAAACCAGCCTAGTGTAATTAATGGCCAGACAGTATGACAATATGCTCCTAAATATTTCCTTAAAAGTACATGTACAAAAATAGACATGACTGGATTGCATAAAGAAGGAATAAATGCTGTAATAAAATTCTTCAACTTAAAATAGATTTTGCCAACATTTCAAGTTAAGTTTCAAGTAGTTATTTCAGTAACATTTTGGTAATAAACATATACAAATGGATAGACAAACAAAACTTTTCATTGTTATTCACCTAAACGAACAGTTGACAAGCACTAAATATTCAGTGAACCTCAAATGGCATTTTCGCTTCGATTTCATAAGTACTTGGGATTATTAAAAAATGATGGTGTATAGATAAATCAGCTTTACTTTTGTTTTTTTTCAATAAACTTTAATTTAAATGTTTTTGTTTTTATCACAAAACGCTGTATTGATAAAAAGTAATTTTAGTGTAGCAAATTCCTTTCTCATCCCACATTTTATGCTGAACGGATAAAATATGCCCGCCATTTTATTTTGTGATGTTTAAACCACAGATATCTGCAACATTACAAATAAATAAATAAATAAAATAAGTTAAAAATGTTTTTAACATACTTTTTATAAAAACCAAATAGAGCATTTTTTAAATTCACATCCACACAGACATTTCTGCTTATCATACATATCATGATTAAATCTTCTTTTATTTGTCTGGTGCCTTGTTGATGACGGCTGGTTAATTACTAAGCCATTTGTTTTTAATTTAATTTTTATCCTCTAGTGATAACTGAGAAAAAAGTCTTATAAACCGATCACATTTATTCTATTCATGTTAAATTAAATATAAATATATGTGAAAATAGCGTAGCTACAAACCTCTACATGCTTTACTTTGCACCTGAAGTAATCACCAGCTTAACGACAACAAAGCAATATAAACTTGCGCACCTGTTGTTCGTCCCACGACTGCCTATAAGGGGCTGGTGGATATGCAGCCCACGCGCGCGTGAAGAACGAGACCCTCCCTCCACCCCCTGTCCTGGGCACACCACGTCCCTGCCACTGGTGTGCGCATGCACTAGCGAGGCTGGACGGGCTGCCTTCTCCGCAGCCCAGCCACGCCGCCGAGCCTAAGATTCGTACACAATAGAAAACTTTTGCATTTGACTTTACGTTTCCTTTCCTCTGGTAAAACCACCAATACACAATTCAATATTGTAAAGTCAGAGTTCAGACAATTGAACATCGGTTCTGCGAGCTCCTTAAAAACGTGTATCTTTTCCCAAATAGCCTCTTTAGATTCTCGGCAAAATGGCTGCTTGACTTTCAACTTTTCGAAATCGTAATGTCAAGAGTGCTTGACTTTACCTTTGACAGTTCCATTGTGTAAAGCTCCATAAAAAACATGTCGGAAAGCAAACGTAAAGTCAAGTGTTAAAATTAAATGTTAAAAGTTTTAAATTTTGTAAGGGCCTTAACACGAGCGCTGCACAAGCTATATAAACACGTGTTGCTCAGGGGGTGGGGCTGCAGCCTATGGCACGAGCCACCACTGCATATAAAAGGCCTCGGGACCCAGTATCCTGCCGGACTACTGCCATCGTTATCACCTGCTCGGGTCGCTCACCTTAAAGTATACAGTTTATTCATCGTCTGGAATTTTCTCATCGCCTAGCAGTAGATGTTTGCATGCTGTAACAGTGGGCAGAAAATAATTTCAGGGATCATCGCATATGGGAGGCTACAGTTGCTTGAGACCGTAGTCCAGAAAACGAACTGGCATTTTTGCCGAAAGAGTTCCTACTTACATACGCGTACCACGAAGTTCGGTACGTGTGCAAGAGACTTCCAGATTATCTGCAGCAGGACGAAAATATTTGCGACTCGAACTGTACCTTGGCCCTTTAGAAAACTTTAAATCAAACTGCTACCTTTTCGTTTACTCTTAGTTTTAACTTCTGAGAGAATTTCAACAAAAAATATATTTAATAATCATGATGCGTGCTGAAGCTCTGGCCTTGTACAATTCGTAAACACATTACTAGACCAATATTCAAAAGGTTAATCAAGATAAATCATGAAGTGGATCTGCTATAAGGAATCCAATAAATTAATAAAACAAAATGCATTGGTGGAGGTAATTATTTTATATATCTTTTCGGTAGTAGTAGTACAATTAACAATTTTATAGGGGCCTACCATGTTATATTCCAAAAACAAACTTGTTATTAAAGTATCTCAGTCTGGCAAAATTTAGTTTGTTATGCATAAAAAGGGGTCCCCCACAAAAACAATTGATGTTAAAAAGTAAAACAGAAACATTTTTACAAATTACTGCCAACTTATCTTGGCTTGCATCATGCATCTCATTTAATTAATTTGTTAGCAAATCATAAAATAGAAGTATATATAAATCAGTTAACATTCATGAATAGTACTTGAATATACTTTCAACCACACAAAATCACATATTTGGTTTTGACTTTTAAGGATTACTGATGTGCAATATATTTTACATAAAATTTTACTTATAACGCCATAATGTCTCTAGAATTTGAAGTAATGTTGTGCTCATCTTTAATTGAAAGCCCTTCGTTGGTGTGTGTCCACTAGTACAGCCACTGCAGCCATCATGCTGCCAGTTGACCCAAAAATCTCATCGTAATTGGCAAATGCAGTTAGGAAGGCTGAGCAGGAACAGAAAGGGACATCACTGCTGAGGATAGTTGAACCGGTGAGGGACGCAGTGAGAAATGAGAATTTTACGCCATGTAAATTGCACCCTCTGCAACAGTTACGTACAGAAACTTTAAGTATTGACACATCCTAACCCCGAGAGAAACGAAGTAACGAACATTGGAATTACACTCACCCAATTGGGAAGACGGAAACTTAAGACACCAATAATAGTTTCTACGACTCGCGTCGATTCCGTCGCTAGCATTAAAATTAAAGAAATAAATAACAAACTACTAGTTCAGCTGCTGTTGTGCCATACTGCAATTCTGCAATCATCATATACGCTACTAGGAAGATCATCGTCGCTGACTACATCCTGTAGTACGTAGAGAAGATTGAGCGGTGAGAAGCGTGGAGATGTTATCAAGAGCCAGTCTTCGTACGTCAGTACACAGTTGCGCGGGTGCGCCCTGTATTCATGTTCGGTGGCGAGGAAAGGAACTAAACATTTATTTATGAGAGCACCGCTAGATGGGTCAGAGGTCACGAAATGGCTCTAACGTGCGGTCGTTGAATCGCTCTTCCATCGAATCTAGCGCAGGGAACTAGCATCTCAGCACTAGATTACCGCTAATGTAGCCGCAATCTGCCAACTACAGCCTGGAGTGACATATCACACCGCTTCGTGCCTGAAAGTGCGGAGTGCGGCGAAACGCGCGAGTAGCGTACGTGACTAACTGGTGGCGACGCGGGTCGGTTAACAGCGACTCCACTGATGCCACTTGTGTAGAAGGGAAGACAATTATCAACACAATTCGTTTGATTGCAGCAACACCATATTTCTGTAATAGTGAAAGTGATGCAGAATATTCACTCAATAAAATCACTGGCGAATAAAATAGTACATCTCGGAAAATGATCACATACATATGCTTTAACACTAGGCAAAGCTTGCTGTGAATCGTCGGGATCGTTCTCTCCGTAACATACATATGCAGTACAATAAAATCAAGGAATAAAATATCAATCCAATTCTAAGGAATGAAAAATCAGTGTTGAAAATTAAAATGATGAAAATTTATTATAATTATTTGTTCTTAAAATTTTATTGGAAGAAACTGCGTGATTTCGTTGGGTTTCACTGTCCAAGCAAAAGTAGTTATAAATATGGAAGTACAACCACAATACTAGAGACTAAGACAGTGTGAAGTTTTAATGGGTAAAATTAAATGTCCGTTGAAATTGGCTCAGACAAAAATATAATATTTATCTTTAAATGTTCAGATGTCTTAATATTCGGCGAATGCTCGGGTAGATTTTAACACAAGATAGTTCCGCATCTCCGGACCACTGAGAAATGAAAGGTCCACTTAATTAATGAAAGTACATATTGATGATACAAGTTTGCAAGATTTAGGTCTACATAAAAAAACAAATTTCAGAGAATGATAGGCTCAGTATGTTAAGGAAAAACCCTACACACTGCAACCATGATTCAGTCAAATACTTAACTGAACAACTTCTGGAGGCGTACTTCTTAATGGAGCACTACTAAGCTAGTTTTTAATTAGGCCTCTTCTTATCGTGCCTTAAGTGGAAAACTTAGTTCACTCTCGGGTCTGCCGGACTAATTAACCTAAATTAGGCTGGCGAACTAAAAGATTAGTCCGACATAATTGCAGCTTAAGTTACCGACATCCGCTGATTACATAATGGCGGCAGGGCTTACTTAAGTTCGGGGTTCACAACCCTCTTAAGAACGACATACGGAAATGTCATAATCGTCACTTCCCGTGACGTCACAATGCTAGCTTAAGCTAGTTCAAATGCTTAATAACCCCCATATACCACATATGTAGAAGAAGGAGTCTGTTCCATAACTTACTGAGCTCAAATTATATGTGTGTCAATACAAAAAAAAATCGTGAAATTATTTCACAAACATAAATTCATAAATTCTGTTGTGGAAAAATAAAATAAAACATTTCTGAGTGTAAACAAGCTTGGATCAGGACTTAAATATGGACGCGCGCGCGCGCGCGCGCACACACACACACACACACACACACACACATACATATATATATATATGCTGTACAATAAATAAACAAATGTAGGCTATAGTTATCAAATAAGCAAGTGTAAAGTATAAAAAATAAACAAGTTCATAATCTGTAATATTACAGCATAATATTACACCGGCCAGATGGGAAAAGAGACACTGTGATAGGGTTGGCAAAATCCACTCGCAAAATCTCATAGTGAATTAAATTTTCAAAGGCCCCTGACCAAACTATGTCTTTTATCACCCACAAAAACATAGTACCCAAGTAGAAATTGATTAAATTACTACTTTAACTTAAGACAAATCAAATCAAAATTTAAATTGTCCTTCAAATTTTTTTTTTATAATTGCTGTACTAAAATGGCACAGACTGCCTGCCCTGCAAGGAGTGCTTCTAGAGCTACACCACTTTCTTTATGGACACTCCTTATTCCTATGGCTTGTGCAAGGCGCGACGTCGCACAGCAGCAGCCACCAGCGATACAACATCCTCCATCATCGAAGGCAACACAGTGAAAAACATGAACGGCTTTATAGACCAGGCAACCACCTACCTCGTACAGCTGAACACATCACATCTCCGACCCAGCACCAGCATTACTTGGCACACACTTATCTCGACGACATGCGGCAATTGGCTTCTAGCATATGAGGGCTCTGTACGGACCACTATCAGCACTAGCTTTGATTGATGTCGACCAAAGCTACTCCAATCGCACCACCACCACGATCTTCAATGCACGGGGTGAGTCAGGCGGGGTGAAGGGTTATCCCAATGCCACCCCCGGGTTCCGGCGATAGTGAAGTACTGGCTGGGCGACTCATGGTACGAGGATGCCATGAAAAAATAGAAGCCTGCGATGGTGTAAATCATGCCCACCTCTACTACACCCTGGCGTCAGCATACAACCTGAGCATCATGAACATCGAAGGGAAGTGAAAAGTTTAATTTAATGGGCAGAATCTGGTACGATGGTCAAATCTACACAGTGTTACAACATTAGGCCAGATGTTACCCTACCATGCAGCACCAACGAACTGATGGAGCTGAACAAGATTGAAACCGTCATCATTAAAGAAGGCATTCTACATAAGGACTACGAAATACGACGAGGGGTCCAGGAAACAGTGCTTCACTTAAGCAAAGAATGTGTTGGCGAGACTCATAAGACTCCTCATGGATGAAGAAACTAACATGGTTCCGTTCGTCGAGCGCACCACGACTTGTCGCAGCCTGCCTTGCGAAGTAACGACAAGCTCGCCGTATGAGTGTGGGGAAGGATGATTGATAAAACAAATCAAATAAAAAATCATTGTTACTAACAGAGCAACATACTCTAAATAACTTTTCAGTTGTATTTTTTTTTTTTTTTAGTGCATGGTGTGCATCGGTGTGTGTTAAACGAAAAGAGAAGGGAATTTTTCATTAAAAAAATGTTTGTGTCTTGAAATTGATTTTGCTTGTCTATGCACGAATAATGTAAAAATATGTCCCTACATTAATGCACAAAAGGACATAAAATGTTTTGCTTGTCAATGTAAAATGATTTTACCTAATGTGTATGTGAAAACATAATATGATTATCCTCGGAGAAAGTATACCATGGAAGGGCTGGAGAATACTTGCCTATCCGATCTGATCGAAATACAAGACTTTGCTCGCGCGAATAAAGGTCACCGTTACATTTAAACTGCAATAGACATGTTTTCTAAGTTTGCCTGGGCCACAGCTCAAGTTAAATAATGTACTTGATGTCACCAAGGCTATGGCTGATGTGTTGTACGAAGAACACGTCCCGAAAAATCTCCACACAGACGATGTTAAAGAATATACTTGAATGGAACTTTCTGCGCACAGATGAAAAGGTGTGGAACAAATCACTACTCCACATACTCTGGGATCAAGGCCAGTATCGTCGAGCATTTTCACCTGACTCTAAAAGCCAAACTGTGAAGACATTTCATGGTGAATGGAAACTACACATGACATTGTCGAAACTCGTTCGCGAGTATAATTCTACCATCCATTCTACCACTCGCATGAAGTCCAAATCATCAAGGACGACTACCTGCTTCGAACCGTGTATGCTATTTCGACGAGAAGTCACACATACAAGGCTAAAGCCAAGATCGGTGACCTGGTGCGCATCTCCAAACAACGCGACATTTTCCAGAATGCCTACTTTCACAACTGGTTTTCGGAATTGTACAAGGTGGTTTGCATACGACATTGGTACCCGCGCATGTATTACCTCGAGGACCTATGTGGCGAATCCATCATCGGAGGCTTTTACACAGTGGAGATCCAGCCTACGAAGTTATCCTGTATTTACTTGGTAGAGAAGGTGTTGAAGTGACATAATGGATGTGTACATGAGGTGGCTTGGATACTCGAAACACAACAACTCCTGGGTTGACGAGATAGACATTCTGAAACAGGACTTACCAATGTCTTAAAGTAATGTTATGTATTTTCCTTTTTAAATAAAAGTTTGTGTATCTTAATACCATTCATTTTATTCTTGTACTTGCCTGTCCTTATACACAATATTGGGAGGAAGGGATAGTTAGCTCTTTGTATGCGTGTATCTGTGAAAATGCTAACACTGATCTTCCCACATGTACAGACTTCATGGTTATCCGGCACTGTTCAGGTGCGGATGTGAGAAAACGACATAGAAGTATGTACACATGTCCATGTGTAGACTCTAGTCACCTGACGCCGTGCAGTTGCAGACCTGTGAAAATGTTAACATGGCTATCTCACACAAACACAGATTTTTTTAAAACTTTGACAAGGTTAGCTGCCCTGTCTTGTGAGCCTGTCCATGTATGCTCGCAAATGCAACTCCGGTGAACTAACCGCATTACTTACTTTGTATTCAGAATGTATTTTTTAACATTTTGTTTTCCATCATTTATCCCCCTAAGGTATTAGTTTCTTTTCTTTTTAAAACAAGACATTTACTAATTTTCTTCACTAATATGCTTTACATTTCTTTTTTTCTGAATTGATGGGGAACATGACACAATAAAAGAGAGGTAAAACATTTTAAAATTATACACATATTTTATTGGCTCTCAAGACGTCAATGTTAAGAGCCTCCCAAATCTCTCTGCTCCACTTTACACATATTTTATTCATAAAACTCTTTTACATTACAGACATCGAGACAGCAATTGGTTTTAGCAAAATATTCAAACCCTAAAGTTACAGAGCAAGACAACTTGTCCAAAATCCTAAATCATATTAGAAAGGGTCCTATTTGAATTTTTAAAGTAGCAATGGCTTTTAACTCAATGATACCACCATCAGCCATCGAAAATACCACTACAGCAGACTGTTCATTTTATAGACCCTGCTGTATTGTCGAGCATGAGTTCATTGCAACATTCACAGCTCATTAAAAACTTGGATGTACCAGAATCAATAAGCACAAACACTTTCATAGTACCAATTAGTAATAGCACAAACAATAAACCATGTTGACATGAACAACTAAATTCATGTTTCCTACTCCTGCTTATTTCAAAAAGTACAAAATATCATTATGTGCCCCTCATTCCCACAGAAAAAAAAAATTATCGATCAATGCATCCCTTGTTGACTCATACTTACTTTTCTGCCTCCGCATCATTCGATATAACCACGTGTAGATTCATCATTGTTTTCTTTAATTTGATCGATACACAAGCCTGTTCCTTTTATGGTTGGCTTAGTGTTAACCTTGACAGAGCTAGTCACAAATTTACAGTCACGTGTCGTGCTGTATTGCGACCATCTTTAAAAAAAATACATGTCACTAACATGATTGGTACATTTAGAGTCCTTGCAAGCTTCTTTTATTCTAACCTCCCTTTGTCTACTGCTATCGCCAATTGTCGATTCCACTTGAATAACCAAATGTAAATGTTCCGTTAGCATTTCAGGTTTACAAATGAACACAAAATATTTATAATTCTCTTGTAATAAGTTGAAAAGTATTATTTGTACCATATCTTCTTCATCACAGGGAAATCCCAAAATTTCTACCCAACTTATCACGAACTGTACAAACTTCTGCATATTTACTCGTACACATTGGCTACATTCTACGATTTTTATTCTAAACTTCGGAATAACTAAAGGAGACCCAAATATATTTAAGAATTCCTCACAAACCACCAAAATTCCTACTTTTGAGAAACAGCTTTGCTAACTACATAGTGTAGACATTCAGTTACCTTAAGTAAAACTTCTAAATACAGTATGGATGGACTTCATACATCGAGAGCAATTATGCTGCTTACACTCGTAATGAGATGAACTACATTATACAAGTAAATTACACTAACAATAAGTATTTGCTGAGTCAAGATAGAAGGGAAAATTTTAAGGTATTTGACGTATTGAAAGGACTAATCCATGTCGTCACTACCAGTGCCATCTTTACGCACGTGTCCCCTCAGCTGCTGCCTTAAGGCGATATTACACGATACCAGATTTCGTAAAAGCTTGTGCAATGTCTGCCATAGCGGCCGGTAAACGGGCTAGTGTGGTACCCGTCAAGGCATTTCTCACTTTTTACGGCCAGATTTTGTACCAGGTTTGGTAATTGGAGAAGTCCTATTTTTCGTGACAAGTTCCATACCAGGTTTCGTACCTGACCAATCACATCGCAGTTTCATAGCGTAGGGCGCTCCCCGTTGCTACTACTTGAAACGAGTTAATTAAGGAACCGAAAAGGACGCCTCCATCTTGATTATACGTCCATGAGGTTAAAACTCTGTCAAATATTTTTAAAATACGACAACGAATAATATTGGAGATGACAAATTTTAATTACTGTTTGAACCCGTTCTAAATACTTAAAAAACCTACTTTATAAAAAAATAAGTTCACACTGTTGACAATATATACAGTTCGAAACTCTGTCAAAACAAAATTTTTTTATCATTACATTTTACATGCTGATAATATCCCAGTAAGTACAGAAAAAATAAAACTATATTTTGCAACTGGTCAGTAATTTTCTTCAAAATTAAAAATAACACACTCTTACTCTAGTGACTTCATGTCATTTTCAAGAAAATGAATGAAACCATACTATTAAGCAATCAATTTATGTAAAAGGCGAACTGTAGCCTTTTATAACAATATTAAGATGTACTAACTAGTTGTTTCATAGGCCTACGCAAGTTACTAACTGGTAGCAAAACTACGAATGGGATTCCTATTTATTACAAACCACATATTTTGAACCCACTGAGAGTGTCAAATGCTAGTACGCAAACTGCTGTAGTGTGATATGAATATTCCGTGGAGGCTCATATAGTGGCTGGTATACCAGCTCGTGCACCAGGGCCTTTAGAAACTTGTACAAGAGCCAAGTACGACTGCAGGTATCGTGTAGTATTGGCTTAAGAGTCCTATCTACCTCCTCTTGTAGCTTGGAAAACATGTACGTAGTTTTATGCATTAAAAAAAACTATGCAAGCAATATCGTCTAGTTTTTTAATCCGACAGGAAAAATTGTATCTTTTTACATATTGCTGTTTGAAATACTAAATATCGTAACATAAAGTGACAAAAAAAAATTACGCAAAACAAACAATTCGATGCACGAATTCTAATTCACTGGTCAAAATTTTCTGAAATATGGGAAGGTACAAATAAAGTCTGTATCATCATGAACAAAATGATACCATAAAAGCGTAGGGTCACCACTTTAAATTTTGAGAAATTCAGTTAATAAAATGGGAAAATTTGGCGCGCCGAGGGTTTGCTTTGTGCTGCTGAGTGTGACGGACAAGAGTTAGCTTGCGGCTTGTCGAGAAGGAAGGGGGAAGGCGTGGAGCGAACGGCCCGGCAGTGCTGGAGGGGAAGTTTCAACCTGGTGTGTGAGTGGGGTTGAGAGAGAGAGAGAGAGAGAGAGAGAGAGAGAGAGAGAGAGAGCGGTTGGCGGACAGTGACATCCTCACAGCAGCTTGTTATTCCTGCCCGAGGACTGTCCCTTGGAGTAGCACATTCCATTTAGCATTCCAGAGAGAAAGTTTCTTGAGAGGCTAACATATCTTTATATTACGTAGGTCTTTACTCCAGTGAACAGTCATATGACAAGAAGTATGATAATCATGTATGTACATGTATGAATCATCAGTGCTCCTACCAGTTTTTCTGGGAACTTCAGATAGAAATACGCATGGAAATTGGAGAAAAGCGCCGGTAATAGTTAAGTGTCAGCTTCAGTCTTCAAGTGCATAAATGTAAGTGAAGCAGTACAAAAAAGGAAAATCAGGCAACTTGTTTTTGAGTGCAAGACGAAAGAAAAGTAAAGCAACTGCATTAATTGAAAACCACAAGTTTTTCTCCATAGAGTATGGATGTCAATGTGTATGTTTCCCAGGAAATATAGAAGACTTGATGCGAACAATTCAGTGATTCCAGATGATATTCTACCGCAAGTCAGTAGTACACTGCACAGCGACACTAGTGGTTCGCAATCCGATCTCGGTGTAGTGAACGATACGGTTCATTGTTCAGTGCCTGGAACATGCTATATAGAAAACGCAAGTCATGGCTTGAGAACCAGTAAGAGTAAGTAGTTATAGTTTGTTTTCTTCAGGCGTAAAATTTAAAAAACTAAGCAATAAGAAGAGGCTACAGAAATTTTACTAACACAAAAACGATCCTGCTAACTAAGTTAGACCAATAGAAATACATTTTACCATGCGTTAATTAAAGTGTGTGTGTGTGTATATATATATGTATGTATGTGTGTGTGTGTGTGTATTTAAATATTAATTTTGCAGTCTACTATTGATTTTAGCAGCAGGCCAACAAAAATGAACCTTGAATGTTCGTTCTTTTGAAATCAAAATTAAATTATATTTTCATTAAAATGTTTCCTCCTATGTCATTGGCTAAACTTAAGATTTGGCAATTAATTTTTTTAGTTTCCGACTTTTTAATACTTTTAAGCTTAATCAGTAAGAAGTTGCACCTTCATTGTGTATACTTAGATTTCAGCGAAAGCTATTGAAAACATTTAGCTCTGCTGCTTACTTAATGCTTGAGTGTTTCATCGTGTCAACACATTAATTATCTCACGTCTGCTTGATGCATATCACCACCAGTAACTGAAAATTGTTTTCATATGTAGTGACACTTTTTTTCCACGTGTGCGGCCAAGCTCTGGCCGCTTCAAAGTGAATAGTGATCTTGATCAACTTGTTACACATTGCGATAATATGACAAAGCACACCATGCACAGTACACATGTTTCTGCATTTTAAATTACTTCGCGACGATCTTCTCGGTACTTTATTTTGAGTTGGATAGTTCTTATTCTAGTTAGCTGTTTGTTTAGTTAAGTGTCTGTTTATTACAGTAACTTGCTTAAAAAAAGTTCTCACTATTTTAATTGTTTCGTGCATTATCACTGTCAGGTTATTCAATTATTTCTTACAAGCAACTTACTCTGAAAGATTTTTCAACGATATAAATGGTTTCACGTGTTACACTTCTTAAATGCTACCGTGCATTGTTCTATGCTTATGCTATGAAAAATGAGTTACTGTAAAGCTCTCTATATTTACAGCAGACGAGTCTAAATTTGAATTTGCTCGAAAGACTGAGCTAGTAACACGCATTGAATTCGTAACGTCCCCCTCTCTGTTATGGCATATTTACAGTTTATATCACCCCTTTGAATTATTACCTCGAGTCTCTATGCACAATACTGCTCGTAGATTGCTTTCAAATATCTATGTTCCCCCACTAGCTGAGAAGATATATGTTTCAAATAAAACACTCACAGATGTTCGTTGCCTTAACCAATAGTACCTACAAAGTTAATTTCAAATTTAAATGGAATAGGAATCAATCTATGTGAATATGCCACTAATTCAATTAAAACCAATCACTATTCTTTCCTCTCTCATGGTTATTTGCTACTCCCACAAGGGAGGGAAAAAGTAGCAAAATAGCTGGTGTCGGGTAATGTTTTCGCACACTTTGCGAACTTGAACGGCCGGCATCTTTGAGTAAATGTTTGTGTGTGCTTGTAAAAAAAAAAAGGGGGGGGGGGGTGTAAGACTCTGTCGCGGTATAGCCCTTGCCCAGTCCAGACAAAAGAATTGCGTGTCTATTGTCAGCCCTGAAAATGCAGGGGGTATGCTCGCAGTCCTCAACTTTTAGCCCTTCTTAGTTGCTACATTATATTTATTTACTAGCTGACCTACCCGTCGTTGTCCGGGTATCAATATATTAGGTTGATTTTTTTTTGGGGGGGGGGGATAGGCTATGAGGAACCGGAACCCATTTTGTCCTACTTAGTACTAAGGTTTGGTACTGAAGGGCATCCCTGCAAAATTTGTTCCAGATCAATTTAGAAGTGTAGAATTGATCTACACAAACCCGTTTGAGGGATTTTAGGGTCAATTGGCGGGGGGGGGGGGGGGGCGCAATTTGACCTGCATAGTATTTTAAGTTGAGTAGTGAAAGGCATCACTGCCAAACTTGGTTAGTATCCATCTAATTTCCGTAGCTTGATCCATGATGTAGACAGCAACACAGTAGAACAGTTCAATGCAGATGTAGTTAAATTTTCAGGTGGAAAAAGAGTAAAATACTCTACAAAAACGATCATATCAGTGTAGATGTGCAGGTGTTGTTATAGCACACAATACCAAAACTCCCCATTATGTGCTACATAAATCTATGTTTAAAGGTATAAGTCCCAATGGAATGGCAAAGCATTTAGAATTTAGACGTCGAAGAACCAGAGATCGTGAGTCCAAGAGGAATATATCTTCCAGATCCTAAAGAAAACATGCCAAAAAGTCACTCATCTCATCTTTTGGAGACAAGGATTATGGAACAAACTGTCAACGGCCTGACATGGATCCAGATATTAAAGAGGAAGAGAACACATTTTTGAAGCTGTCAGAAGAGTCAAATTGAAAGAAATACATTTCTTCAGTCAGGAAGTGGGCAGTGGCTTGAAATGAGGGGGAAAATGCTCACAGCTTCTAGCTTTGGTAAAGTGTGTCGAAGGGGACCAACAACAAGCTGTGTCAAGCTGGTCCAGAACATAATTTATTCTTCCAACATTTTGAATGTCCCTTCAGTAAACTATGGCAGGAAATCGGAGCAAGGTGCCACTGAACAACTTGAACAACAAAAAGGAATAAAAGTAGAGAAGTGTGGTTTGTTTATACACAAATAATTTTCCTTTCTGGGCGCTACACCAGATGGTTTGATAGGCAATACAGGAATCGTGGAGATTAAATTTCCGGCATCAGAAAGTGGCAAGAATGCTGATTTGGCAGTGCAGGAAGGGAAAATACGATATCTTAAGTGGCAGGGAAATAAATTTGAACTGAAAAAAAAAAATCATGAATATTATTACCAGGTGCAAGGGCAGTTACATATTGCAGAAAGAAATTACTGCATTTTCGCTGTCTGGGCATCTGAAGGAAAATAAATTTGTGATTATAATTGAAAGAGACGACCAATTTTGAAAGGAAGAAATGGAACCCAAACTTTTACAATTTTGCTATAACTGTTTGCTACCGAGTTATTAGATCCAAGATGCACTAGACACATGGACAAACGGCATCCGTTTTACATGTCAGAGGCTCAGGAAAAGGCTAAAAACGAAAAGAAAGAAATTCGAACAGTACAGAGTTGATTGCAATATGTTCTAAGTTTCACGCGTTTATAAATTCCGTAGTGACAAAGAAAATCCAGAATGCATTCAAAAAAGTTACTTAACTAACTACAATCAGTATTTTACACACTATCCACTTCTCCACTTCTTTCTATACGTGTGCATGACCGTTTGTTTAGTAACTTAAAAGATTCGAAAAATAAAATGTTATAAAATTGTATTCCAATTACAGTCTCATTTTCGTGGAAGATCTTCATAAGAAGATTAACCTTTTGATATGTAAGTAAAAAATTATTGTAGGTTTTACAAAAAAAAAAAATTATATTTAAAATACTTGCCAAAAATTTCTTTAGTGTATTTCCAAGCAAAATATTGCATGTTCACAACATATTATTTTGTAAAATATATGTCTCCATTTTAATAAAAGACACTAAGTCTACAGATCTTACTACTAAAATACGCCCTTAGCTTTTCATGTTCCACATAAGCGCGTCGTGAATTTCACTGCACTTTACTTGTAGTGCTATGCAAGAACAATAGCGACAGCTAGTTTCCAAAGAATTATTTTGGTAAATACAAAGAATGACTACTGTTTGGACTTGAGCCTTGAAAACACAAATAAAGTCCTCGTTGTACCTGGTGAATGCAGTGGGTAATTAATCACACGAACTGATTTTTTTTGGTCAGATACTGGTATATAATCAACAAGGAATGAAGTGGTAATATGTAAATTACTGAAAGCACTCACAAATTGTTACATTTCAGGCATATATTTTCCGTATTCTCTTAGGAATATCGCAACACCTTTTGATAGAATAAGTGTGTGCGCTTATGTTCAGGTCAATAATTTTTACGGTGGGGAGGCCCTTTTCTGTAACCATACTATGACTAAGATTTCAACATAATTTTTAAACGAGCATTTCATCAACAGCAACAGAACAACCATTGTCACTTTATGCGGCTTCCATCGTATAAAATGTTAGTTACAATTTAACAGCTTTATTAACAATATTTGTTTACAGGGCGTTACTCTGGTTTTATAAATCGTGGCATATATATCATATATATATTATATATATATATATATATATATATATATATATATATATATATGTACACACACACACACATATACAGAGCGCCTCCCTGCTGCCTGTAGACTCAAGGTCCCAGTAATTTTACAATATATTTTTTTATCTGGAGAGGTCAAGCTCAGTATCCTGCATTAGCCCTAGGTGGTCTTGTTTGCTCGGGTCCACTTAATTACAACGTGAACATTATCACCATGGTTTCTAATGTGTCAAAATTCAATAAATAACTTCAATCCCAAATTAAGCATTTCGATTGCAGGCCTTGCCTCTTAGAGCCATTTAGGAAGCTGGACCAACATACCAGACAATCCAGGGTTTTAAAGTGTTTTTCAGATTAATATATACATTCATCAGGGTTAAATTGGCACGTGGAGTGGCATTACGACTTCGTGTTTAGCTAATTTCATACCAGCACAACTGTACACCTCACAATGGGTATCCATTGTGGTACTGGGCCGATCACGACTGCTCATGACCAGTAGCATAATGCAACATAATTAATACCTCATGAATTGAGATGTAGATGATCATGGGGACAGCGTAGCCATCTGAGTGATTCGGCCATGACCCATCACAGCATCTCTGGTGAGTGTTTCCTGCCAGAAATTTGCATGAGTAACAGTGAATCTACAGCAGCTCTACCATTCTCCAACTCTGACCTCACGTCATATGGCACCCTTACGGTGTGGCTAGACAAGTCACTTTTGAACATTTTTGAAATTTGGAAAAATTTCAAAAGTCACATTTCTCAAAAGTCATAGTGCATACTTTCACATGACATATGCATCACAGCATATGGCGCTCTTCAGGCGTGACTCAAAAAGCACCTTTTAAAAATGTTTCAACTTCTGAAAAAATTCAAAACTTTCAAACCAACTTTTGAAATGTGCTAGCTGTTGTGATGCATATATGTTTTACAAGTGTGTTTAAAGTACACATAATCAATACATCACCATCAAAGTGAATAAGTTGTTTCGTACAATGTCAACAAACTGTGACAAATGCAATTTTCAGTTGTTAATTTGCACGCCATCTGGATATATCAGAAAACACCCTTCAAGTTAATGGTAATAAGTTCTCAAAGAGCTACTGTAAAACTTTTGTAATTCCCATGCCAAAACTAAAATGCGAAGATTTTCAAGGAAAATGTCAAACAATGCTGACAAAAGTTTTGAAGTGTAACATTCATGTAAATTTTCATGAATGCAAAATTCCACTAGGCATCAATCACCTCCCACAACATAGTGTAAAATAACGTCAATTGGAATTTTTCGGCTCATCAATCCCAAAATTACAGTTTTCAAGCAAGTTTAGCTAACTCGTGGCCAACTGTGGCCATTGGTGGAAAAGTTACATTTCTGGAGCAGCGGCGGCCATTTCTGACCACCCTATACTCCAACTCAGTGACATCACGCATCACTGGAGAACAAGGGAACGGAGTGGCAATGAAGGAGCATGAGGGTGTGCAGCTGAACCCACTCTCACCATTTCACTCTCCTTTCCAAGGCCTGAGAAATCCCACAATGGGTCGATAGGGCAAACAGACACATAGGTGCAGTGGTCCATGACTCCATTAACTGTGCAAATTGTAACTCCATTTCCGGTCTCCTGTGCTCCGTGCATGTAAAACCAAGGGTACTATGGGGCTACACACTTCCAATGTCAAACTCGTGGCCCTTTGTCACCGATGTGTACGACCGGTCGCGAGCACAACCACCACAAACATATTCGCTAACAACTACACGAATCGTCAGTGTACAAGAACAAACAGCGATCGACGGCTACAGGCTGCAATTGACCATAACAACAGTGTTCCATACCCCACAGTGTTTTAGATGTCAGCAGGGATACCAGCCGAACTGTGTTGGACCTGCATTCGTCCATTAAACACCACTGCTTATGTGAATTCCCTTTGGGAGAACAGTGTCAGTGATGAAAACAAACAGCCAAAAATTACACAGAATGGTTACACCTGTACGAAACACTGTACAAACTTTATAGGGTATGATGGAAACAGACACGCAATAATTGTGTGTACACATTGTCAACAACCATACCACCCGCAGTGTGTGATGTGGTAACGTTCATACATTTTGCGAGGGAAAATTCATGTGTGTGCTATGTAATGACAGTACATCTGAGGCAATGAGCAGACTAGATTTAGTCAGTGGCAGTCAGCTGCCACCAATGCATTGTCAACAGTCAGTTCGTTGTGGTGTAGAGACAGACGTACTCAAATACCAATTGTGTGGTCATCAAGCCCACCAGAGATGCATACTAGTAAGCAAGTGGACGGGAGGTGTGGAACAGCACTACGAGTGCCAAGCATCCATGATTCGTCACGCACGACTGATAGAAACACGAGCAGCTACACTAATGATGTGCACTGCTGACCCACATCCTGTACCCTTTGCATAAACAACACCATACCAACTTCAAGCGGAAATGGAGCTGAATAGAGTATCGGCACACAACACGTATCAAAACAGGCAGACAATTGACACTACACCAGCTCAATTTTAGTCATTACCAATCTTTGCATATTCGCAAACAGAGTACCCATAAGCCTTTCTCGACGACTGTACCAACCAGTAACAGCAATAGGGGTGTGCAAAGACGAGTGGCCCAACTGTATCAGAAGCCAGTTGACAGGAGACAGGAAACAGTGGTGGCGGTCCATTAACCACTATGGCATATGATGGCATACATACCTAGAAGCATTCCAGTGTTGGTACACAAACACATTTTCATATTTACAAGAGCACAGTTACATGGTGCTGGACACCGATTCCCCCAAAAGACAATGGTGGTGTTCGCTATGTGAAAAAATCCACCTAATATAACAGTACCACCCATACATGCTAACAACAGAGGTACTCGAGGTAATAGGGAGCATAGTACTACCCGAATACCTTGACTCTGTTAATCCACAGTCAGTTGGATGCATTTATGTGCTTACTGGTGATCCTAGATGACACCAAGCATAAGCATAAAGACTTCAAAGGGAGTATGCCATGAAAAACCACCAGGTTCGGGGAAAGCCGGATATTCTCTGAGAGCATCAGTACCCACAAGAGTGCTCGAAGGGATCCCGAACCAGTCGCACAGAAGACGACTCAACCACCAACCGAACACACAGTAGCACCAGGTGCCAAATCCCCTTAGTTAAAACCAAGCAACCTCCCCATGTGTGCAAGTAGTGTCAAGATCACCAATATCACAGACACAGTAAATGCCTGGGGGTAGCAAGGGGAAAGGCACTGACACTAAGGACGGACCACCGACGTAGGGAAACTGTAAGAAGGTGTAGGTCGACCAGACATTGTCTCCCTGCCCGAGTGAGAAGCTTCTCGGCGACCCGCCCACAATAGCAAGTAAGATTATATTCATTACAGTGTACATCAATGACGTGAAGTGCTATACCTTTAATTACATGGCCGCATCCCACAACTTTGTCTGGCCAGAGTTTGTCGAAATGAGAGCTCTGCGGTCTCACAACGAAAGAGTAAAGTTAGCCACATCCAACAACAGTGGGGAAACCATGGAAGAAGCGAACATCACTGTCTGCATACATGACCTTGAGACCACCACCGTAGCCCTAGTCCTTGGCGAACTACGGGAGGACGTAATTCTCGGTCTCCGTTAGTTAGCCGAACAGAACACGAGCATGGAACCAACTCCTAGAAGAATAAAGTTTGGCACACAGGAAAGAAGAATTGTGAATAGCCTAGATCCCTGTCCTAGCACTAGTGCGCCCGGCATCAATCTGGACGACTGGACCATGGGGTACCACCAGGTTACCATGATACGGCACAGCAGGTACTAGACGAGCAATGCGACGTGTTTGCAGCTGTGGATCAGTTGTAATGAAACAATGTCACCGAACATGCAATGCCAACAGATCACAACTGGCCAATTTTCACACCACCGCGTAGCTAATCTTAGCCATCAAAGTAAAATCATTAAGGAGCAAATACACGAGATGTGAGCGGAGGGGGTAATTGAGCCAACGGAAAGTCACTACAACTCCACCAAGGAAGGATGACACTTGGTGTTTCTGCATCGACTTCTGCCAAATCAATCTCATGACCACATGTGCCCCAACTCCATACATCAGTGTTTCAAAGGTGCACTCAACATTCTAGGCAAACTCAAAGTCACATCTCCTCTTGTTCTGCGCAATAGCTTCTGGCAGGTTCCAGTGAAGCTAGCGGACAGGCCGAAGACAGAATCTACGACACCGTACAGAAGGCGGTTTCAGTTCTGCATGAGATACCATTTCGACTGAAATGTGCACCGTCCACATTCCAAGCCATGATGGTTCGAGTGCTGGACGTTCTAGTAGGTGACATATCACTTGCCTACTTACATAATATTATAACATTGCCAGAGTCGTGGGAAGACCACATCCACCATCTTTAACTAGTACTCGAATGTCTCGCAATCAATGGACTGATATGTGCCGACCACAATGCCACCTCGGCAAGGTACGGATGGACTTCCTAGGTCACTTTTGATACAATCCTGAAACACAGTACATCATATTTATTGATTCTTTGCCGCAAATCATACGTCTTACATGGGATTATCGACTAGGGAGCTGAGGACATTAATTGATGACCCATGTGATGTTGCCAGCGAAAACGTTAAAGCCGATGCAGGAGTGCGACTCGATAGGCGAGCGAAGGCTAAAGGTGTGAGCCTCGAGGTTGCACCCAAAAACCTCATAATGCCGAAGACACACTCCTTCCAGTGTGTTAGGCGGGCATCTAGCAACTGTCTGCCACTACAATTTACGTCATCAAGATTTGAATTTACAGGACTAAAACCACTTCAAAAACCATCTGGCATGTTGCTAAATACTGGTCAACATATATAAGGACTGTAAAAGGTGTTGAATATCGTTTTGGAAAGACAGAAAGAATATGGACCTCAACATAAGATATTAACTTGGCAAAAGACATCTCCTGCCATGTTTTATAGGGGCTTTATTATAAGTAATTTAGGGAAACATATATTAATATAATATGCGAGTTTTATAAAAATGATATTTTTGAAACTGATGAGTGCAATATTCCTCTCTCCATATACTGTTTGCCCACCGCGCAGCATTCCTCAGCGCAGCACACATGAAAACTTGAAAATGTGTGTGCACCATAGTGCGGCGATGGGATAGTGAAACACATGGGATGTGTGACACCAGAGCGATTCAATGCAGGTTGATTCAACCTTGTGCAATACAAAGCAAATTCGTGCAATGCATTAAAATAGGGTGCCCCACAAAAAGGCTTAACTGCAGATGTCGTATGAACCCTGATCCAGAGGATTACAGAGTCATCTCTATAAAATTCCTTATCCAGTGTAATTGTTTATTATTGTGACGTGTGTCGTTCCCCACCTTAGGCCGTTTGTCACGCCGGCCGCTCCCCAGCACAGCACACATGCTCACTCGAAGATTGATCGCCTCCGAGTAGTGTTAGTGTCGTGTGAGTGCAGGAGTGTTGATCGCAAGTGCAGGATAGGGCAAGTGCAGTTCACTGCAAAGTAGGGTAATGCCACGTGTGTTTACCGGCCCGAGAGAGCAGGCAGAGTAATACAGAAACATGTGTCATTGCATCAAAAGGGTTATAAACATTCTTGCAGGAATATTTATCGACACGTAATGAGGATGCGTGACCAGTAAATAAAGTAAATGACATCTATAAACCCTTATGCCTCAGTGTTTTACTGTGTTTTTTTCATAATTTTTTTATCTTCACAGCCACCAGTGTTATGTCCATTTCATTGAACCCTATTAGCGAGGTGAGCCTCAGATTAATTATTTGATTTGCATTTGAAGTGTTTAATATTGTTTGTAGCATGTAACAGTAAATATGTTCCTCCACGTGTGAAAGTAGATCCCTCTGCAGCATGGGCCCAATGCCTGCTAACCTTCGTGCCATGCTGGAAAGTTAGTCAACGAGCCGCACCCAGTGGGGTAGGACCATGTGAAAACTCGCTTGTGCTTTTCCCACCCGGATGGCCTCAATTCATCACTGGTAACTTCTTTACAATAGCTTACTTTCTCAAGAACCTTCTGTTTTCCTGCCATCCAGGATGGTCCGCCTCACCACCCCAGGAATTGAATCGCCTGGGGAGTTCGTAAATTTATCAGAACATTTAATACCATACCAGCCTAGTGCTTTTATTACTGTGTAGCCTTCGCCGCAGGCTGAAAGCGTGTAACTGTGCAAGCTGTTCTCCTGGGGGGAATGTTACAGTCTCCAAATAAAACACCATAAACTGAGGGGTGCTATTTATTTGGTCGCCGAAAGATATTTCAGGGCACGAGCCCCCTAAAATCCACCATTTTCTTCTGCAAGTGTTATGTGCTTTTTAAGGGTAATTATTTGTTTTCATGTGTGCTGCAATGTATTTCAAAGTATAATGTTTAACATTTATGGGTGTGTGATTTGGCCCTAACAATCTATGCATAAGGAGTCTGATTATGCCGATTCAATATGTCAATAATTTGCAATACCACACAGTGATTGGGCCGCCCGAAGAGCCCCTCGTTTAGGAAACAACGAGGCCTCCACTTCAGGTTAATAGTCAGACCATAGTGGGAAACTTTGGCCGGATGATCAGCCTACAGCACCCCGAGGTAATGGGGACTCAACTTTACCGCACCAGCATCGACGCAGCCACAACAACGTCTGGCGCCTACCGGGTATAATTCCAAACAAACTCTTCCCAAATTATTTTCACCACATTTATAAATTCCCAATCAACCCCTTTCCAAGCCATGACCGCTGTCAAATTGATGCCCTCCTGTGGTGCCAAATTTCCTGCCAAAATTCATGTATTAATTTTTCGACCTACCTTTCTAAATTTTTCGCACCTCATTCTGCCCATCTACACCATCAGAATCCCTGTCTAACTGCCTACCCGAAACGAGAGGAAGCAGAGGAGAACATCTATAGTGTCGTCACGCCTTACAGACGCCTGGGAGATGCCAGAAAACAGACAACATGCTCTGCAGGGAAAAGGGTGTGCAAAGCTGGCTCGTCGCCATTGTGTGGAAAGAAGAGAAGAAAACCGAGAAAGGCAGCCATCTTGGTGCAGCATATGATGTCAGGGCTCATGCCACAAGACAGGATGCAGCACCCCGAGGTGAGCAGGATGCAGGAGAAAAAAAAAAGGAAGGGAGAGCGCGACCGCACCACTCCCTCTGCCGCCAGCAGCAGCACCCAGCAAGATAGGACGGAGTTATGAAGGGAGGAGAAGTTTCCCTCCTTCCCCATGCTCACCGCTCGTACTGTCCACCGGCGATCAGCAGAGCTGGACCGGTTTGTTGACCCCTGTGCGCACGTGCGTTCGAGCAGGGCTGCCGCGTCGTGACCACGTGCGATGCACATAGACCTGAACTGTCATCCTCACTGCACACGTGGCTGTGTACGTCAACGTGGCCAGCTACACCACATCCACCGCGACACCCACGCCATTGAGTTTATAGTGCCTCAAAGCACTCCCATTGGACTTTGTTGACAAATTCAGGTGAGGCACACAATGTTGTCGTTGCGATTGTCGACTCCATGAAGTGGAAACAGTGGTGTCATGGGAAAATTCACAAGTAGAAACAGTGCAATCGCGAGTAATCAAGATGTAATCAGATACTCCCAACTATCTCACACCATGTTATTTTGATAACCTCATTAGTGATGGGCAAGGGGCAATTATCCTACATTGTCGGAACTGTCAAACCAAATTCCACCGGGAATGCCTCGGCAAGAAAGAGGAAATGACAGCAAGTGGGTTAGTGTTTACATGTGGTACTTGTCACATAAATGCCGGATATTGTAATGTATATAAACAAATTTAGTACTTAATGTAAACATGTCACATCCAAGCAAGCAGTTGTAAGAGGAGTCTTCAAAATTTCAACTGGCAAGCGGGCATAATGAGCAAGAGGAGAGAGAAGCAGGAAAGTGTTGCACAAGTCACAGGAGGGGAGGAATGCCTCACATTCATGGTGGAAATGCAAGCAGGGGAGCAACTCCCACACACCAACACACACGTGGTGAGCAGAGGAATACCGCAACTGTTGGTGTCATCAGCATTACCTACATCGCATCCTAATGCAACTCCATTACAATAGTTACCTATCAGTACCTATTTACTGCCAATGCCTACAATGTACCCAACACCATTGTACCCGTCCATACTACCACCACTAACCACACCTTACAATACCATACCATCCACCATGCCTTATATGACACTGCAAGCAGAAGTAGTACAGTCAAAAACAAGAAACGCAATGGAACCAGCTAGAGAAACAGGAACCGCTGTGCCAAACTACAACACGAAACCACCAGGCAATGCATTTGTGAGGACGCTGACATGTGCCCATGTGACCGCTTCCACCTTAACCCGTTTGTCCGCCATACTCGATTCCGTTCCGCAGTGTGTGTGCATGCTCTACGAGCACAGGTGCAGTGCAGCGTGGCAAGGAACGATGCAAGTTCAGAACAGAGGGAGCGCGACCACTTGTGCATGGATCCGGTAATAGACGCTGTGAAATTTCTGTTATTTAATTTGTGCACGAGACTCATGAAGTTACATACCACAACCGGACTGCAGTTAATTTGCGACGAGTGCATTGGACAGTTGAAACCGATCATGATCACTAACATTTCAACCGACTTACTCACAGCAACCAGCCCGGTGATTCAGTGTGTCAAACAGAAGACAGCACGGGAAACAATATGGAAGCAATGCAAATGTACAGGGATTGCATCACCATTGCTAAACCATTACGGACTACAGTGGCAAGAGTTTTGAAGTGCCTTCCAGACCCGTTTCAGAGGCATGTTGATCTCTCTTCAAGCACACAGCCGCCTTAGGTTAGAAGAGAAGCAGCCAAACGAACTTCTAACTGCATTCATCACACGCAAGACGTACCTGATCCGCCATATTCACATGCAGTTGACGGAACAGGAAGTCTTGGAAACTATTGCAGAAATGGCAAAGCCAGAATTCAGGGCATCATTGATACTGCTACTGAATGGGGCTGTTTCAAATGTCATGCATGCAGCGATATTACTGGAACACAAATGCGAGCAACCTCGTCGCGATCGGGGCGTGGTTCAATGGAATCATGAGCAAAGAGACACGCGGGGACATGCTGCTCCACCACTGGTACAACAGGAACAAAACAAACAGTTCGGCCAACCTAAACCAAATTTTTTTCGACCCCCACAAGTGAACAGACCGATGTACCAGAACAGAAGGATGCAGGAAATGCAAGGTACAGTACACAGTGCGGGAGTGCTGTCATGTGTGACACCAAAATCAACCACCGCGACATCCATGTCGGTATTACTCTACACTGGCATACCACTGGCATAACAAATACCCCAACAATCCTCACCTACCACTCATCCAGGAAGCGGCAAGTAAGAAGCAGGGAAACGGGATGCAGGGGTGAGGGTACCGGACATCTCTTCCACCCCTAATCCACGACAGAAAGAACAGTACCAGACACCACAACAGGCATTATTGCAGCAGCTCAGTAATGGCGAAGAGCAGATTATCCGGATCCTTGTAAACATGAACGGGCATCAATTAATCTAATAAGGCCAGAATTGGTAAAATCACCATACATAGAACCTGTTAATTTTGTTAATAGATTAGCCATTAGAAATGGGAACAGTACTGCATTAGGAAAAGCGAAAATTACAGTTAACATACGGGACATTATCACCGTAACAACAGCTATTGTTACACCGGAAATCTGGGAGGTTGTCATCTTAGGAATCCTGTGATTATCCGAGCAAAACACAACTGTGGAACCAGCTGCATGCAGAATACATTTTTGGAGAGAAAGAGAGACGTACAGTTTATAATTTGGACAGAAAAACTGGCAGGTAATTTACCGCACATCATACTGAGTGATCTTGACCCCAATATACCACCCGAACACCAGGCCACATTTCAATGTTTGTCAAATGAACATAATAATGTATTCGGTAGACGAGAACATGAAATACTGTTAAAAGTAGAACCCTTACTGACACCGTCATGCAGTTATTTACCGCACCAGGTGAGAATAATTAAACACGAAATTCAGGAAATGCTAAATGATGGGATAAAAAGAGCCAACAGACAATATGTATAACTCTGCAATAATGCTCGCGCCTAAATAAGGACTGCATGTGGCGTTTTTGTGTCGACATTATGCCGTAAAATCAAGTTACTAAAAACTCATTACTGCCGTATATAAGTGTAAAAGATGCTCTCAGCTCATTAGGACAGGCGATAATTGTGTCATCCCTTGACTTAAAAAGTAGGTATTGGCAAGTACCGGTAAAAATGGAAGACCGTAAGAAAATAGCATTAACTGCGCTAGACGGATGCCAATTTCAGTTCTGAGCTATGCCCTTTGCACTTAATTGCACCTCAGCCTCCTTTCAATCCATTATGGTGCATGTGTTGGATGATTTAATAGGCGAGTACACCATGGCCTACCTGGATGATGGGATTGTATGGTCCAACACATGGGAGGAGCATTTGCACTATTTGTCCGTAGTTTTAGAGAGATTAGCTATTAATGAGCTGACGTGTGTGCTGGAATAATGCTACATAGGAAAAACCAGTATTGCCTTTTTAGGGCATGTCATAGACACAGAGGGAAATAAGCCAAATCCAAAACAATTGAAACTATTGCAGAGTACCCACAGCCAAAAACGAGACAACAGTTACGAAAATTTTTTGGACTGTAAAATTGGTTAAGAGAGCACATTGAAAATTTTTCAGTTATAACAGCACCTTACGTGAGCGCAGGATCAGGTGTTCGTCCATGAACACAATGGCAGTATAGAAGGCACCCTAGGGTAGACCGGACAGTGTGGAACATAATGGAGCATTTCTTTTGGTCAGAACTCACGAAACAAGCGTGCAGCTTAGTGCAATCTGTTTAAGAGCCTCAGGACCAATGGCCGGCAACAACAACAGCCGCGCAACACAAGAAAGCCTTTCGAGACAGTGTGCCTCAATTTAATGGGACTGTACCCTAGGTCAGCTAACAGGAAACAATTTCATGTGGTAGTCACTGACAATTTATGGAAGTGGGTTGAGGCGTACACATTCGGTAGTGCCCGTACAAATAACAACCCAAGTGTGCTCATTTACGACTTTTTCCGCCGTTTGGGTTTTCCTGAAAACTTCCTGACTGATTACGGGATCCAGTTTTCTGGGAAACAGTGGCGTGAACTATATGCGAAGTGGGGAGTTAGGCACATAACAACAGCAGTTTACCATCCCAGGGCCAACCCAATGGAAAGGCGGAATCGGGAGATAAAGTTTCAGCTTCGCCTTCATGTGGGTGACCAACCCACGAGATGGTCAGAACACCTAGCAGCCGCTATATACACACTCCGCCAATGTGTCAATGCCACCACCGGCCAAACACCTGTCGAAGTATTGGTGGGTAGATCCTATGCCTACCTGGAGAAGGAAAATGTGGGACACCAGACAGCAGTGATGCACCCAGCAGTACTACCAACCATCGAGCATGTAACGAACGATAACAGCAGGTTCGTGAACAGCACATGCGACACACCGCAAAATAGGTGGCAACAACAACTAGAACACCCCCGGTGCCGCAAGTAGGGAAAGAAGTATACGTGAAGACGCACCCGTAGTCCGCTGCATGCAAGGATTTCTTCGTGGGCTTCGTGGCTAAGTGGAGGAGGCCGCACTGAGTGTTTCAGCAGTTGGGACCTACCACCTACTTGGTACGCATCAGCAGGAGACCGGTGAGGGTGCATCGGGACGACATCCAGCTCACCCCGGCAGTCGTCCACGACGAAGTTGGTCCCGGTGCCCCTCAGCCCCGAGTTCGCTGAAGCAGGAAGAGGAGAGGGAGGTATAATGGCATCTCAGAATGAAGGAGTACCCCCGGTTACACCAGAAATTATGCACCTGATGTAACCACCTGGTGAGCCTCATGACGGACTCGTGGGAGATGAGCAAGCAGGAAGGGAGGAAAGTATATCAGTACCTCCGTCAGGAAGTGGTGGAGAGGGGGTAGAATACTCGCAGTTGCCCGGCTTCACCACACCCGACAGGGAGCGATGGGGTGCTTACACAGGTAGATCCGACAGCGAAGCGCCTACAAGCGCTATTATTGACGATATGTCACCCATTCCAGTGGCAGTACTTCTGGATGTGACTCCGAAGCAGGTAAACCAGCAAGTATGGAGTAAGAGGCCACAAAAGAAGAGGAAGGAGCAGGAGAAACACCGCAAGTGGATATGAGGAAGGAGACAGTACGGGTAGTGCCCGAAAATGGCAGCATGATGCAAGCATACAAGAGGACAGCAATAAGAGGCGGAATGGCATGGGCAGGCTAGGAGACGTAAGTAGCAGCAGCAGCGACATCCGGAGTGAAAGCTGCAGGTCAGTTGCTTTATTTCCCTCTTCAGCAGTGTCGCCAATGTAGATGCGCATCGGCCACATGCGGCACAGTTCGCTGCAGACACGCAGGAGCACCAGGAGGAAGTATGGCTCAGCAGGCAAGGGCCTACAACCTATGTCCTCGTAGGACCCCGAGGATACCCGAGTGCTGCAGGTAGCGGCATCAGCCCAAAAACTGCAGATGGCAAGGGAGTTGGGACTGCACTTTATGTGTGTCGCTCGCCACCTTAAGACATTTGTCACACCAGCCATTCTCCAGCACCACACACATGCGCACTCGACGGTTGATCGCCGGCGAGTAGTGTTGGTGTCGTGTGAGTGCAGGAGTGGTACACGCAAGTGCAGGATAGGACTAGTTCAGAATAGGGTAGGTGCAGTTCAGTGCAAAATAGAGTAAAGCCACGTGCGTTTACCAGTTCAAGAATGCGAGCGGAGTGATACTCAAACACGTATTATTGCATCAAAAGGGTTATAAACATTTTTGCAGGAATATTTCTCAACATGTAACCAGTAAATAAAGTGAATGATGCCTAGAAACCCTTATGTCCCAGTGTTATTGTTTTTCAGTGTTGTTGTTTTTCATAAATGTTTATTTTCACCGCCACCAATGTTTTGTAAATTCCATTCCACCCTATTTGCAAGGCATGCCTCAGAGTAATTTTTTTATTTCTATTTGCAGTGTTTAATATTGTTTGTAGCATGTAATGGTAAGTATGTTCTTGTGTGTGTGAAAGTAGATCCCTCTGCAGTGCTTAGGTTTGTCTCTAACAATCCACGTATAGGTAGTCTTATTATGCCGATTCAATAGGTCAATAATTTGCAATACCACACGGTCATTGGGCCGTCTGAAGAGCCCCTCGTTTAGTAAACAATGATGCTTCCACATCAAGTGAACAGCAAGACCAGCGCGGGAATGTTTGTCTGGGTGAACGGCCCACAGCACCCCGAGGTAACGAGGACTCAGCTCTACCACACCCGCATCATTGATGCCACCACGGCGACGTCTGGCGCCTACCGGGTATAATTTCAAACATCTCTTTTCAAATGTTGTTCACCACCTTTATAAATTCCCAAACAACCCCTTTCCAAGCCATGACAGTCGTCAAATATGTTTATTGCAAGTTTTACATGTGTATTATATATATATATATATATATATATATATATATATATATATTATATATATATATATATATCACGTGTTTTATCTTCACCTCATCTCACCCTTCATGTAAGTGTTTTGTTGATTAAATTATAACACAGGATATTTTAAGGATATGTTAATTTACAAGTGTGATGTGTTTTGATAAATTTTTTTGCAAGTATGTCAGAAAGTAGTTCCGGCATGGTGCACTAACCCACCAGGGGAGGTTCTCGCGCCATGGCAGAATAGTCAGTAGCATTTGGGACACACGAGGACAAGGCTGTGTCACGCGAGTGCTCTGGTGGCCCATGCCGTTTTCATGCCAATCACTTTAGTTTACAATAGTATTCATTAATTAATTTGAACCTTTTGTTTATTAGCCACTGGAGATGGCTGCCCTTCTTCCCCGAAATTATATCGTTTGGAGAAGCTTAATTTAATTATAACATATCCACATTATTTTAAGCCTTTTGTACCTTAGTGGCCATGTCGGCTGGCTAAGCTGACAAATGTATGCTAAGTGTTCATCGTCGAGTGATGTGTAATTGATCAAAGCAAGTAAAGCTACACTGATTACGGATATTACATGTTTTATTCCGTCAAGCCTTCAGGGATTCCAGGGCACGGGTTCTTAGAATCCTGCAAAAAGTGTTGTCATTCTTGTCTAGTGTCTTGTGTGTTTAATCAAGTTCAGTACCTAACTGCTGCAATTAATATCAGTTTTTTTTAAATTGTGTGTGCCAGCCTGAATAGGTCCACTGATTAGTAAATGTGACAGGCAATATTTAATATTCGGTGTACATCAATGATGGAAGATTATGTCCGGGTGATCGGCCTACAATCTAGATTTATTCAATGATCAATAGCTCTACTGCAACAATATTGACATAGCGCTGATTATGTCTTGTGCCTACAGGATAATAGTATTTCCATACATCCCAAACCTCAACCTATACCACCCCTCAAAATCACCTGCACCCTCCAACCCCCAACTACACGTTAAAATATCATGTTTTCATGTGGCATAGTTTTCCTGCTACAGAGGTCATCAGGCAACCAAACCCGAAAAACGACCAAAATTCCATTGCAAATTTTTCCTTCAAAATTGTTTTGTTATAGTTTTTCCTGCATATATTTTCTGGTCTACCCGAAACGGGAACACCAGGAATGACTACAGAGGACCAGCAGCAGTGTTACACACCTTCCAGATGCCATCCAGATGCCTGGAAAACACACCATGTGGTACAAGGGAAAAGCATGCCTAGTCATAGCAGCAGTGGCCATTGTGGTAATGGAGCAGAGCACGTACAGGAAGATGGCCATATTGTGCGGCGAGGTGAAGTCAGACCCACCCACCACCTCTCAATGCAGGACAAGGGAGCAGGTGTGCATGTCAGCACCCTCTCCCCATGCCTACCATGCTGAGACCAGCTGGGGAAGTATTAACAGCAGGCATCAGATCATGTCGGCAGTGCTCACCTCCTGCTCTCTGCCGGTCGGTCGATACCCCATAACAGCGTGTATCGAGGAGACAGACATGTGAGTGGAAGGTACTCCCTCTCCTCGAACACTGCGCCGCACTTCTACACTCAGGCTCCCGTGCCATGTATTTGGCTTTGTTTACATTGGTTGGCCAAATGCAAGCAAGTGCCCCATCACTCTTGTATTTACAGTGCTTGCGCCCTATTGTCAAAGATATAGTGGCCAAGTGCGAACTAGGTACAAAACATTGTTGCTGCGACTGAAAGTTCAGTCCGATCCATAACCACATAGCAAACAACTGCGAAGGGAAGAACAGTTGCAGGGAAAGTGAAAACACCAATACTAAAGAACTGGTTAATAATTCGGACAAGCAATCAACAACCAAATTTCCAAATTACAGTCAACCAAACTGGTGTAACAATATTTCATGTGCGAGCCAGGGAATAATTATTATCCTAAGTTGTACCCAGTGACAAACACAATATCAAAGTGATTTCCTACATGTAAACGAAACTGCAACCACGACAGTACTGAACCTTGTATTCAAACAGTGCAGTGTAAACTTGAAACCACAAAACATGCCATATAATAGGGACACCCTTTTCACAGAATTAAACAGCAACTCACCACATATTATAGAGTGGACCACCAACGAGATATTGGAAATTTAAACAAACAGTGTTTTGTTTGTAATGAAACAGTACACGTGCGATTATAATCTCTAGTGAGAGACTGTCTGCACAGGGAGAGCAGTTCATATGTCATGACTGCACAGCCATGGCAAACGTAAATAAGCAACTGTCACACGCTCACAGCGTGCACGAGGCAGCTTTCAACAAACCCACGCCACACCGCCAGTTCACACAACACCTTCCAAACTTACTGTAGTGCCTCGCCCACTCATACTATCTGCTCCTTACCTACCACAAATACCATCCTTCTATTGCAAGCCAATATTTCTGCAAAATCTACCAACAGTGATGACAACCATCTATGCTCCCTATCCCTCTGTACCACCGTTGACACCTGAGGCTGGTTAATAGAATGAACAGGGGATGATGTGGTTTTGAGAAGCGGTAAATAATGAGGTTGCTAAATTTAGAAATTGGTAGTGTTACCCAGCGTAAGTATCATCTATGTGCTGGTGATACCATGAAGTTCTGGTGGGGTTGACTCTTCTTGCAGGGTAATGCAGGTCAACTAACAAAATCCTTTTGGTGGTAAAAATATTAACTCATCATGATAACTGTATAATTCTTTCGCTTGTCACACTGTGGTCTATTCAGTCTGACCAAACACCCTTAGAATGTATTTAATTACGTCGCAGTAACATATGTTTTGTTTTGTTTTATTGCATCCGTAAGATCTTTTGTCAATACATAGCTGTACAAAGATACTGAACATGTCAAATTACAGTATAAAAAATTTATACACTGGATATAGTAAACACACTCACATAAATAAATAATATATATATATATATATATATATATATATATATATATATATATATATATATATCACACTACACGTACACACAACACATCTTTTCCTCATAATTTGGCTAATCCTCCTCAGCTACACTATAAAATGTTAGTTTAGAAAAACATTCTTTCATCGGTTTTTTAAAGAGTTTTTGGTTAGAGAAGCAAATTTCTTGAAGGTGTTGTGGTAACTTATTGAAAAGTAGTCTACCAAGGTAGGATGGCCCTTTCTGGACAAGTTTTAAGTTAACTGAAGCCACATGTAAGTTTTTTTTTTTATTCTAGTGTCATGCTTATGAAAGGACTGATTTTTCTGAAATAAACTGCTGTTTTTGGACATGAATATAAGTACTGAAAACATGTACTCACATGCAAATGTTAAAATCTCTGAGCTCTTGAAAAGAGGTCTACATGAGTCTGACTTTCTTTTGCCATTGATTATTCTTACAGCTCTCTTTTGCACGTGAAATACTTTTTTGCTGTCAGTGGGTGGAATTACCCCAAACAGTTATACCATAACACATGATGGAATGGAAATATGCAAAATAAACAATTTTTCTGTATTTTGTTCAAGGCCCCTGCAACACTCCGCAGGGCGAAACTTCCTGAACTTAGTTTAGGTAAAATATACACAATGTGAGATTTCCTGTTAAGTAAATTGTCTACTTTTAAGCCGAGAAACTTAATAACTGCGGTTTCATTAATTTTGTCTCTGTTACTGCTAACATATGAATTAATGTATTTCTGTTCTTTGTGAGGAAATTCATAAGATATGTTATATCTATGATGAGGTTTAATTTGTTTGCAGTTAACCATGCATTTAACTCTGTTAATGTTATGTCTGTTTTTGTGTAAGATCAATTACTGAGTCTCCGGAGGCTAAGATGCTAGTATCATCTGCAAATAAAATTGAAGTAGTTTCTGGAGTTAAGGCACATGGAAGACAATTTATATAAACTAGGAAGAGTAGGGGGCCTAATACTGATCCTTGTGGGACCCTATACTTGATTTTTCCTGGTTCAGAGTAGAATGAAGTAGTTTTTCCTTTGATCTGCACATGTTGTTGTCTGTTTGAAAGGTATGAGCTTATTAGTTTATTTGGTGTATCTGAGACTCCACAAAAATCTAATTTTTCTATAAGTATGTTGTGATTTACACATTCAAATGCTTTAGTGAGGTCGCAAAATATTCCATTAGATGGTATATTTTTATCAATTGCATTCAGAATGCTATTTGTTAGTTTGAAAATTGCATCATTTGTTGACATGTTTTTCCTAAAACCAAACTGGAAATTTGATAAGATTTTGTGATTCTCAAAATGTTGCAGCAATCTCCTGTACATTAGTTTTTCAATTAATTTTGAAAAGGACATAAGAAGTGAGTTGGGTCTACAATTGTTTACTTCGGTCTTGTCTCCTTTCTTAAACAATGGTGTTACCATAGCCCATTTGAGTCTGTCTGGAAACAATCCTGTATTGAAAATGTCATTACAAATATGGCTTAATGAATACTGAATTCAGAAACGCATTGCTTTAATAACATATAGCTAATGTCATTATAGCCGCTAAATAATTTTGATTGCAAAGAATTTATTGTGTTTTCCACTTCTTTTTGGAGTTGTGTTTGTAAAAGATATAGCAGGGTATTCTGTACACTGTAGAATAGGAATATGGTTTATATCAAGTTTAATTTTTTTTAAATCATGTATTCTACGACATTTTACGACTAATTTAGGGTCTGAGGATATGCAGTCATTTATTTTATGTTTACAAATGGACATTGCTCTGTTGTTTTTCCTGTAGTGTTCTTTACAATATTCCTTGTAGTTTTTATTTTGTTTTAAGAATTCATAATGAGGTAACAGAAAAATAATCCTTTTTTTTTTTTTTTTTTTTTTTTTTGCAGATTTTATGACCTTACTCAAAATTTTGCAGTATTTCCTGTACTGATTCATTGTGTGAGGGTTGCTGTTGGTTCTGGCGGCCTTGTATAGTTTTCTTTTGTTTTCGCAGGAAATTTTTATTCCTTTGGTGAGCTATACATTTTTCTCTTGATTTGTATTACAGTGGGTATGTCGGGATGGGAAACATTTTTTTCAAAACAATGGAGAGCTTGTTTAAGAAAAGAGTTAAATTTTTTATTTGCTCAGTACAAGTATACAATATTGACCATTGCTCCCTGCTGAGCTCATTTTTGAATTGTAAGACTTTTCCAGCGAAAAATTCCGCATTTTCTTTTAAGAAATGCTTTTGGAGGGCATTTTTATGGAAGACATAACTATTATTTGTGCATCATGATCTGATAAGCCATTTACTATTGGTAGACCGTGGCACTCTGCAACTGCATTACTATCAGTGAAAATGTTATCAATTGCTGTCTGACTGGGTCCTTCTATTCTGGTAGCAAAGTTTACTACATATTTAAGGTTGAAGGTACTGAGTAGACTATCGAGTTCGGTTCTTTGGTTGCTTTCTTTTAAATAATTAATGTTATAGTCTCCACAGAGTATTATCTCTAGATAGGCTCCATAAATGGCTTTAAGATTTATTCATGAAATTTTAAGAAGTTACTAAAGTTGGTAGAAGGGGCTTTATATATAATTAGGACCCCCACTTTTTTTAGATTTGTCAGTTATGACTTCCACATAACTGCACTCAAACACTTGGCCTTCTCATAACAAATGTGTGTCATTTTTATACATTAAATTATTTTTGATGAAAATACAGGTACCACCCTTAGTCATGCTATTCCTACAATAATTGGAATAGAGGGAATAACTAGGAATTTAAATTTGCGTAGTTGAGGATTCAGTTAAATGTGTTTCTGTTAGACATAATATTTGTACATCCAAATTGCGTTCAAATTTGTTCAAGCACACAGAAAGCTCATCAATTTCGCTTATTAAACCTCTAATATTCTGATGGAATAAATACAAATTAGTTTAAGTAATTATTGTAGATTTTATAATTTTTGCACAATTGTTGAATATTTCTGGTATGGAGTGTGAAAGTAAAACTTCTTTGTTACATGAATTAGGCCTTATGGGCATGTTTTTCTTTAGCCTAAAAGATTTCCATGGTTTCCAACGATTACCTGGATATTTTGAATAGAACCATGGTCTGTAAGGATCCTACTAGCAATGAGGTCAGTAATTTTCCCCTTGCCAGCAAGACTCGGATGCAAACCATGTATTGTGTGGTAAACCTTGGTTATTTCCTCTAGACCAATCACACCAATATGGCTCAGTCTGCCAGACCTTGCACAGCGCTGCACGGCATTGTTAGCTGTCTGTACCTTCCTGTGTAAGAAAGGCTTGTCACACCGTTGCAGTGCCTCACAGACCAACACATTGGTGTGACTGGTGTCCCTGGCATATGTTGTGGATGTCTACTCCATCTGAATAGTTGTTGTCCCGATTAATGCTGTTGCCTATTCCCCCAACAAAAACAACCTAATCTGACTTGCAAAAGTCTTTATTTAAGATACTTACATCTTATGTCACACTGCCAAGGCCTGCATTAGATTTATAAAATGTGATAATGTCATAACCCTCACCCAGTTTGTCTTTGATGCACTTTCCTAGGCCTCTCGCGTGACTGCTTCCGAGGATCAGCACGTTCCTCTTGGGCTTTGCTGGGTTGTTTGGTGCTGGGCGGGGAATGGACTCAATTTCTTCCTGCAGGTCTGCAAGGACAGCAGAGTTGTTGCTACAAGGTGTTGTTGTCTCGTGGACCTGTGAACTGACAAGTAATGTGAATGGATCTTTTTTTTTTTTTGTTTTTCCTATACTTACTTGTAAAAACTCTGTAATCATTCCTGGCCTCTTGGGAGACTGGCAATTCAAATGATGAACAGATATCTTGGAGTAACTCTCTATTTTCCCTTGTTATTGCTGAAAGCTTGCTGACAATTTTTGAGTGCTCTGATATCCAGTGTTCAAACTCATCTTTCATTTTTTCTAGTTTTCTCTCTTTCTGTTCCACTTGTTTCTGAAGCACCACAGCAAGCTGTTTTGCTTCATCAAGTTCCCCCTCAACATGACAATGAAAACACTTCCAGTCACCCTCAGGAACAACATTGGCATTAATTCTGGCACAAGGATAGTGAAACCATCTGTTACAGTGGTCACAAGCGATTCCTTCTTCAACAACTAAACCGCAATGTTTACAGCCATTTATTTCCAAAAAATTCTGCAATTTCATCTGCTTTGTTTCAATATCTGCCTGTGTGTTTAAATCATGTCTGTTTCTGATGATGTGGAAAATATTCCCAGAAGCTATTGCCAGGTAAAATATTTTGAATTAATTATAGGCCTAAATTAGTATGTAGTTAAAAGTCGTTACATAAACAAGCTAGGCCTATGGGAACAAATGCAGATAAAATGTAGAATAAAACAATTACAAATACATATTCTCCGCTAAATATTAGACACTTATATGGACACTTATACACACTTGTTAATATTACACTTTTGGCGAAAATGGTGGAGGGGCCGAGCACCTAAATGCTCGAAGGCGAACCCGAATAAAAACACAAGTGATCTCATTTAACGTAGCTTTTACTGAGTTAACATTACATGTTCATTTAGGAAACAACATTTAAAAAATGCTATAGGGCTTCATTTGCTGTAACACTGTGAAAAATGGCGCGAAGGTCGTACAATGATTTACTGTTCTTTATTTAAAGCTTCCCTAGCCAATGCAAGCACAGGGGAAGGTGAGAGATGGAGTCACGAGAGGCTGAAGCGAAATAGTTCCGTTAGATTTCACTTATTACAGTGAAAATGATCGGTAACACAAATTCGATGGCCGCCCAGACATGCTATACTGTAGTGATGGGAGATATAGTTCACTATAATGAACTAGGTCGTTCCGAACTAGTCACATTTGAGAACAGTTCTTAGGGGACCATTCTTTTGAGCTATATAGGTCACTGTCGAATGATCACGTGTACTGGCGAACTGCAGAGCGCAAGTGAAACCTCTGTCAGAGAACTAGATAGGTCTTTCTCTGTTTCCTTTTTCAGAGTCCCCCCCCCCCCCAGAAGAATACAAGCAAGCGTGAAATGGAAAGAGAAGCAAAAAAGTGTTTTTTGTAAATTAATTGCTAAAGAATTAGTGCATTATTGTGTGTAAATGAAATTACTAATTTTTTTTTTTAGATAGAAGTAAGATAAATGATTAGTGAAAATATCTTTATACTGTGTTATCACGCCTATGTTGTGTAATATAACATCAAATTACTTTTGACACTGATAGTAATTACCACAATATTATAATAGGCTGTGTTGCGAGAGATAACCAGGTGTAAAGTTAATTTTTCCAAGTTAGGCGTGTACAAACTCAACAAATATGGTTCCGACACTCTAGATTTATTCGTACCAGTATTAGAAACATTTTAACAGAACTTTAATTACAAAAATTACTTAATTTTAATATGATGTATATAACTTCAAAAAGTTATATCCGAAGTATTGAGTGAATATACTAGAAAAAAGCAGTTTTTCACTTCTTTATTACGAGTGTGTAAAACTTGACATTACATTAATGAGCGTTTTTTTATATTTTACTGTCGTAACTATAATCGTATTAGTGCGGCTATCAGATGTATTTTCTTGCAGATATGGGAATTCCCGTATGTCTGGCAACATCGTATTTATAGTACAAGTGAGTGAGAGGATTTTATGATACCTTAACAGCGAGGTTTTTAGTGCCGATGAGGATGAAGCAAGTTAAATGGACGACACAGGCATCCATACCCTGACTGGATTTCGAACCCGGAGCCTCTCGCACCTCAGACCGGCGTGCAACCGACTATGCAATTGGGGTCGGTACGAGAAAGGAAGAAAGAACGAAAGATCGCTGCATGGCCATAGGCCTGTCAACTGTCTGGCGCTGTGTGTCCTGCAGTTCCCGACTGATATGCGACTCATGTCACTATTGAGCTGTGTAGGTCTGCTCTGCAAGCCCTACAGTTCTAGGCAGTCTGAACGAGCTAAAACAAAGATACCGATAGACAGAGGGAGCTAGATAAGAAGTATACACGTTGCGATGTTGCGTGTAGAGGAGGGTATGATAGCCGGTGGGGAGGGAAACTACAGGGAGCGACGAACGACGGAGCTTGCGCAGTGACGGACTGTGGCGCTCCTGGCGTAGTTGCTGGTACTAAGAGAATGACTGACCGATATCACACGAGACTAGTTCTTTTATGTCGCGGTAAACTTCGCACCCAGTCCTTTTTCAAGACCTGTTCAAAATGAACTGGTAGTTCGTGAACTACCTATCACTACTATACTGCGGAACATGGTATTACATGTCAGACCTCTCGAAACTATCAGCGATGACTGATCTAACAGTGAATAAGACCTTTCATCATCGTATCACCATGAAAAAATATATTCGAAATACATGAGGTTTCGCACTTACGCCATACCGCAACAACAGTATTCAGCAGTTATATTGTCATATTGACGACATTAATTTTTTTCAGAAAATCATGAATTATTGAATACTTAACTGAGTAGGTGACTTCTTTCGCTAAAAGTGTAATTAATGTTCATCCTATTAAAAACATTTGTTTATATTGTAGTCGTCTGATAAGAAAAGTAAAGAAGAATTCTCATTACTATGTACCTTAAGTCGTCTGCTTGCTAATGTTTTACTTGTCTTTGCTGTTTTGAGAAAAATGTGTGTTTCGTAGGGGAGTCACCTGTGTATGGATAATATATTGGGGGTGGTGGGTATTGTTTTTTATATTTGACTTATTGCGGCATCAACTATTAGTTATAGTTGGTAGGTTAATTTACATTAATTGATTTAAGTAGTCGTAAGTTGTTTATGTTATGTTAGTTGAGGTTAGTTATTGCACAAGACAGTGTAACTCATCAAATGAAGATCTGTTAGTTGATATAAATGACCAGAAAATGGGCATTTGTGTCCACTTTTAGGACATAATTTGCCCTTATGGATAATATTGTGCCATGCATATGGATCGTTGCTAAGTGGTAGTGTTTACATTTTCGGCCTGCCTTATTTATCTGAAATTTCCATTACGCTGTTTAATAAATTAAAAACTAATTGAAACTTAGCATACTCCTGTAGTCTTCCGAGTGCACGTCTCTGCCGCATCTATTCGGCTTTTCGAATGTTCTTCATTGATAACGTTATTATTTGTTTCTCCTTTGGCCTATGACCTTTCGATGCAGATATTGAAACTTAAAACGCAACGCTCTGAGTGGTTCTTTTTCATCACACTTGAGGGTCAGGGCAGAGGAGCAATTTTTGTAATAGCTATCATTGAGAAGCAAGGAAACAAATGGAGAGTATAGCATTCATGAGGCCGCAGGGGTGGAGATAGGAGGTAAGCAATGTAGGATGGTAAAACAGAGTACTAGTATAAAGATAATGGTGGTGAACTGTAGGAGTTTGTACAACAAGCTGGAGGGCATCTGGGGTAAGGTTGAAGGATATGGGGCGGATATAGTGGTAGCTGTGGAGACTTGGCTGACTGAGGAAATGCTGGACATTGAATGTAGGCAGGATAAGTTCACCATCTTCTGAAGAGACAGGGATGGGAGAGGAGTAAGGGTGTGTGTAAGGAAGGGGTTGAAAGGGGCGGTAGAATGGGTTGGTGAGGATGTTGAGGTAATGGAAAGTAAAATTAAGTGGTTGTAGTTATAGGAAGTTACTTTGTGCAGTGTATAGACCACCAGGACACAGATGGCAGGCAATTGAGATGATCAGGAGAGGGTCGTAGATTGAAGGACAGGCAGTGGGTGGTTGTAGCGAGGGAATTAATATGCATGGATTTGTGAAATGGATAGAGGTTGCAGAAGGAATGGGTAACATGATGCAGAGAATGGCAGCACAGTTAGTCAACAGACGATTAGTCCAGGTAGTAGAAATACCTACGAGATGGAATGAGGAGGGTGTTGGGTCAGTGCTGGATGTGGTGTTGGTAAGACCTTGGAATGCTGTAGTTGATGCAACAGTATTGGATGGTATAAGCAACCATCATATACCGGTTGTGGAAATTGGGATTGGCAGAATAAGGGAAGAACAAACGGCAGAAAGTTTGCTGTAGCAGTATGGGAGAGGAGACAAGAAGGAGGCAGAAATCTTCCTGAGAAATAGGTTTAAAAATGGTTGATGGAGGAAAGTGTGGAAAAATTATGGAAGGAGTTTAGAGGATTAATAGAGGTTGTGTTGGAGAAATTTGTGCCAAAGAAAGTTACGGACTGGGGGAGATCTGTCATATTATGGACACGAGATTTTAAAAATTGAAGAGAAAGTGCAGAAAATTACATACCAAGTGGAGAAATGAAGGTGTGATAAGATCCAAGGAAATTATGAAACAGATGGGTGGGGAGCTTGACAGGATGATCAAATAGGCAAAGAATGTATTTTTGGGGAATATGGCAGAAGAAGAAAAAGGCAAGGAATGGGATAAATTGTTTAGGTATGTTAGGAAATTAAGGGTTGGAGAGGAAGGGATCCCTCTGCTAAAAGGAAGTGATGGTAAGTATGCGACAAATGACCAAGAAAAATCTGAGATGCTGCAAGGCCAGTACTTGTCAGTGTTTGAGGCAAAGGAGGATTGGAATAGGGGTGTGTTTAGTAAGATTAAGATAAGGGAGTGGGAGATAGAAAAGGTAATTAGGGGAGAGCAGTAATGCAGGGGGTCCAGATGGGATAGGAAACGCAGCACTAAAGTATGGTTGCAGGGAGTTGGTGAAATATTTAGAGGTGCTGTTTAACAAGTCCTTATGAGAGGGTAAGTTACTACAAGGTTGGAAGGATGCTATGATGGTACCTATACACAAGCAGGGAGAGGATAGGGGGAGGTCTGGTAGCTACAGACTGGTGAGTCTCACATCAAGTATGGGAACAGTAATGGAAAAGCTGGTGGTCCAGTATGTGGTGAGGGTAATGAACAATAGGAATTGGTTGGGTTGGAGGAGTCCCAGCATGGTTTCAGGAGGAGATACTCATGTGAGGCACAGTTGGCTGGGTTATTAGAGGATCTGGTGCAGGTAGTAGATTTTGAGAAGGCATTTGATAAGGTGCCCCATGGGACATTGATGAGGAAAGTGGTGGCGCTGTTCCATTCAACTGGTGATGACAGTAGACAACATGACTCAATGTTGTGATATTTTTCGTAGCCAAGCCAGTTATATCTTTTCTCAATCTTGCCAATAAATAGATGTAATGTTTTAAAGACTGGTGTGTGTAACATGTTTTTGGCTGATGCAAACTAGTAAGGAGCACTAGTAGATTCATCATAGTAGTATCGCTTTGGGTTTAGTCTATTTCGTGGAAGTTTTGGTTCTTCAAGCTGTAGAATTTTGGCTTGCTCCTTCATTTCTACCCTTAAGTCCTTCTCTTGCAATAATAAATTACCTTAAATCACTCTACAGTCATGATAACTGCTTCACCAGGTCCAGCAACAGTCACACTACATTACAAAGCTGGTCAGTGCTGAAACGTTTTCTCAGAAACTATAGGTGGAAAAGACTTGAGATGGGAGTGCAGCAGTACCAGCCCAACACTTACGCACAATGCCGCAACAGATAGTGTTTCAGCATGTACGTACTAGGTGGTTATCGTGTAGCAGATATGTTTAACTGTGAAGAGAGGAGCACAGAATTAGAGCAGTTACATTAGTACATGCTCAATGTATATGTTTAAATAATTTACTTCAATTTTAATTTAATATGTAACTTTAATTCCACTCGCACTGTTTCAGTACCCATAATTTCACTTGCACTGTTTCCTCATGTTTTGCCTGTTCCCCCTTGTCTATCCTGTACTCCCCATTCCTATGCACCTGGTTCTCGTCTTCCATTACTTCATGCTTCAATGTTTCTAAGTTTTTTTTTTTTTTCATTTGGCAGCTATATAAACCCAATAACCAATAACTAATTTTTTAAATGGCTTACAGGTAGCTTTCATACCTTTACATGGTGCTGTTGTTTCTTCAAACAAATGAATCCATATATGATTGTTTATTTATCCAGCCATCATAAGTGCTTTTACTAACACTACTGACCACTGCACTAATGAATTAATTCCTGCAGGAGTTTCTCTCCAAAGTTATTAAAACAATATTCAGTAACAAGTGTCATGGAGCAAAAATTATTATTTTAAAATGAAATTATTAAAATTAGAGATTTTTTTTATGAAAAACTGAAAAAATCCTGGAAAATGGTATTTATGTGCAGTACCTACTAATCATGCTAAAACATAATCACACAGGTACATTTTTTTGTTTACTGTATGTCTACGTACTATGAAATGCTAACGTGTGATATTGGGGAGCACTGCAAATTATCTGTCTTATATAGCTGTTGTACATCAATTCTACTTTCCCGTTAATTTATAGCCTTGCCTTTATCTCCTGGATGGTGTTCGTTTACATTGGAGTACAGTTTTTTGTAAGACTGAAATTATTTTCCAGGGCTGACAAATAATTCACTTTGGTGGTGTCCAAAGCGGACATCATCATGTCTTTTGGGGAGCTTCCACGCCTCACAAGGTCAATCAGGGCATTCTCTGACCTTGATCGCCGTAACTTAAGAAAATTAAATGAGTGTAATATAGAACAACTTAAGAAGAAAAAAGTAAAAGAACTTAAGAGGTATGTACTTCTTTGAACTACTAGATACTTTAAACACATTTATAAGAAATTGCTACAAAACATCTTATTTATTAAGAGCTTTACTTACTGTATGTTATTTAATTCATAGTTTTGCAGATTTGCTTTTAGATCAATAACTTTACATCCTATTATTTACTTTTGAGATCTTTTTTGAGTGTGGAATTTTGTTTTCCAGATTGTATATTGCTGTATGTAATATTTTAAAATTTTTAATACATGTTTACTATTGAGTCTTTTCATTTACCTATAAATAGAACCAGAATTTTGTTGGGTCATCTTAAAAAAGATTATACCTGCTGCTGTGGGATAGGTTACGATAGTACAATGAAGCAAACAGGAATTACACTAAAAATATAACAATTATACATTTTCATTCAAAAGTAATTTTTCATATGAAAAGGTTGTCTGTCAACAGAAAATAAAAATGGAGATTGAAGCAATAATATTAGGATTTTATGCACTAAATATAAGATAACTGTTTCACAGGATGTCAGCACAGTATTCTTGGAAAGCTGCATAGTAACACAGCTTTACTGTGAGAGAAAATTTTTTTTAAAGAAAAGTGGCCCTGGCACAGTAGTAATTTTGAAAGTTCTGTATATTCTGGTAGACCATTTTGAATATTAATTAATTTTTATAAGTCATGATTTTTGACAGTTATGCAGCACCACCCTCAATGAATCCCTGTCCCAGTTGTTGACACACAACCTGTGTTTGGTAACTGCAGTGGTGAAAAATTGATTTTCTCTATTCCCCCCCCCCCAACCATGCTTCCACCATTCTCCACCTCCTTCATGTAGCAAAACATGAATGAATTTATGTGTTACATGATTTATACATGTGCATTTCAGTCTCTCTTCAGTTTTATTGCTGTTCATAATGTAGTCTGGTCTTTAGTTATAAAATGACAAATTTTGAAGGTGTGAAAATAATAATTATTTTTATTGACTTTTATGTTACGTATTCTGTTTCAGTACACTGACATGGAGTGATGTTAGAAATCGTATTGAGAAAGAAGTGGGGCCAAAATCCCAAGTTTTGAAACAGTTGAATGAGCTTCGATTGCTTGCCAAGGAACTTAGTGGTAAAGGAGCATTATTTTTTTTCATGGAAATTAAAATTCTAATGTCATAAATAATAGAGCTAGAGTTTTCATAATTTAGTTGACATTTGTAAGTTTTAAAAAAATTTGTTACCATTTTCAATAACATAATCGTACAACATATTTTTTTGCAATATAATGGGTACCATTTTTCATCGTTTCATTGCACTTTATTTACAATAAATAATTGGCAAGTTTCAAGAGCATAAGTTCAGAGACACCATCAGTCTATTGTGAAATAATCCTATGGACTGCAGATGTCTCCAGAATGAAATTGTTTGATACCATCTGCTGTCGGTTGCTAGGAGAGGAGCCAGTATGGTGAATTAATAGAGGTGTTGCTAGAAATGAGGGACTGCATGAGTTGTCAGTTTGGTGTGATAGTGATTACCATGAACATTACAAAAGAACTCGTTATGGGAAACAGCAGGGGCTGGATGAGAGTAGTGAATATTTCACTAAGGTTGTTAAGCCAACCTTGAAACTGCTACCCACATTAGGTAAGATTAGTGTATAATGAATTATTCGCACTTGGCAAAAGGAGGCTGTTAGATGTGGTAGTCTCTTGAACTGGCAGTAGCGGTTAGAAGTGGATAGTTCATGAAGTTGAATGATTTCCGAAGAACTGTCAATATGGTGTGTATATATTTGGAAAGTATTGTCCATAAAGGTACTTGTGATGGCTAGAGATTTTTATTCTGGCAAATAGATATTTTACACCATTCATAATGATGTGTGCTGCACCTGCACATTTAGGATGTGCACTCTACCAAACTGCTGCACCCCATATTTGAGTGCAATGATATTTAAAAACAACATTACTGAAGAGGCGGGACACGTTTCTACAGGATACCACATGGTGCAATGTCAGACGAGACAAGAGCTTGTACTGTTCACCCAGACTCGCCAAGAAGCTGTCACCCCAAAACCCTCTGCCTAAGAGTGTATTGCCTGATTAGCTACTGCTCCCTCTAGTGATGGTCAGGTAGCACGTATTTTACCAGCACCTGTGGTTGAGATAAGGGATGATAGCGCCGCCTCAGCATCCTAGAATTCACAATCCCTGCGGCCAAGGCTATCATTCCCCATATCCCTCATCTCCGAGTTCCTTTGAGAGATCAGTATAAAAGGGCTGGCATGGTCAACACTCTCCAGTCTCTTCTCCTCCACTGCTCACAAAGGCAGGTCATCGCCATTGGGGTGCGTGACCACTGATACGTCCACAGATCCCACTGCTCGCAAGGGCCGGGATCGCTACACGTAGAAGACATCACTGACCAAAAGCCAACCACTTTTGCAGCCATCGCAGATTCCAGCACTTCTGGGAGACTGGACCACCTCCGGAGGCTCCTGAAGACGACGTTCCTCTCCTACTACCCTCCCTTGGTGTTGAACCCCGAACTCCTGGTAGCAGGTCACATCAGCATCCCTTCGTGTCCTCCCCTGCCCACCGGATGGTGTGGCAACGTTGACAGCTACCCTTCTGGTAGCTGTCCCCCCTAGTGTTCCTTCAGAACATCCCCTGTTAGTTAGACACTGAGTATATTAACTTAACACGTAATTTTCGAGCCAGCAGTAATTGCCTTCACTTTCATTTAGCTTTTCTCCAGGTCGCTTTCACCTGGCAGTTCACGTTAGGTTTAACTTCTGTAAGCAAGTTATATTAGCTTAGGAGTTAGTGCGGAGCCACTGTGTTTTATTACTCTTTTAATACAACATGTCTCTTTCAATCTATTCTCCCTATTCTAATTTTATTGAAAGTACTTAGTTAACCTTACGTAAATGCAACCCCCTGGGGTAAAGCCGGCAGACCAATCAGCACAAAGCTAATTCCACACACCTTAAGAGGCCACTCTCCCGAACTGGTAGAGTTTGATGGAGCCAAAAGCACTGGGAACTCCTCCACATGGTGAAGCGATCAGACTGGGTATTCCATACTCCACCACCACTTCTGCAGGTCCTGGGAAGGAGCTGGAATCTCCGTAGGCCGATGGACCCCCTGTGGATACCACATCTGGATATTCCGGTCAGGAAGTGACTGTTGCCCAATGTTCTGTCCACCACTTGCAAGGGCCGGGCGAAAGGAACACGGGCTGTCATCTCTCATCACATGACTGGATATTCAGAAGTATATAGTGGGGAAGTAAGGCACCGGCCTACGCCTTATCTTCCGAGGGCTGTTTAGTTCCTGTCTTCATGCCTTACTCTCGGAAGGGAGGTGTATGGAGAAAGTTGAAAAGGGCCATACGTGCCTCAGAAGGTAATACAGATTGCTTATCCCTTTCTACATCTGCCTTAAGCAGCACTTCAACTCCGCAGGGCAGAGTTCATACCGCCTGCAACACTGAGAAACCTCACCTCTCAACCCTTCCACAACCCTTATTCCCGCCATTGATCAAGCTACTTGGTAAACCCCACCCCATAGTAGAAGCTATCCTATGTGGAGAAGAGATCCCCCTGGGTCTTGCCTGCCCTTGGTTAGGGCCAACCTGCAGGCATCCCAGCTCCCAGAGAGCGTGAACAACCGGGACTCGTACAGCACTTCAAATCTTCCTGAGCCAGCAGCTGACCGGCCGCCCGCCAAGCAACTGAGCCAGCCAATGAGGAGGAGCCTTCCTCTCCCTGGCAAAACACAGGTAAAGAGTCAGTGCAAAGGGGCGTGACAGTAGCCGTAGATTTTGTGCCTAGAGAGCCCACTAGGCGTCTTGTATACTGGCCAGATTCCTAAGAAACATTAAGGTCCTTGTTGCTCAAATGTTTCTTATGATACTGGCATTGCGGTATAAAACTGTTAGTGACCACGACTAAGCTTCTTTTCTTAAAACATACTTTGCCAAGTTTGGTATCATATTTAAATTCCCCAGTCGATGATCGAGGCTTGTTGCACAGCCCAACCAATAGAACCTTATCCCAGCCAGGCATGCATAAAAAAACTGGAAAAGAAAAATACATTGTTGAAAGGTACATACAGGTCTGGACAAAAAATAAATGGTTATAGATGTGCAGTTTGTGGTTTCATAAATATGGTAGCAGATTTCCTCGGCATGTTTTCACTGTCTTCCAAACAGATAAATAAGTTGTCACATGCCAGCCTTCCTTCCACATCTTTTCTTTTATTCTCAGGCCATGTCCGAATTGGCAGATTTTGTTGACAAAATGATCACGTGACCCGATTTTGTATACAAAAAAATGGTGATGTATTTGGTATTTTGTATTTGGCATCTAGTGAATGTTAGCAAAATTACAAAATAACAAAACCAGCTCCATGTTGGTTTTGATCTTCATAATACAGCCGACTCTCGATATATCGTTATTCAGGGGACTTAAGGGGATTTCAGTAGATGAGGGTTCTGACATGTACATCAATAAAATACAACTTCTAACCATATAAAACTTTATGTGGAGTATAGTAAGAGCTGTACATTATCTGTGAATACAGTTGAGCTAATAAACACAATAAAAATGGGAATTTTAGAAAAAAATATTAACACATTAAAAAACATTTCACCTAAACTCGTTAAAAAATAAAAATAACTTCTCAAATTATTGTATGTAATTGATTGTAATCCAACACCAAATGAAAACTGACCTAAAACTACCCCTCCATGCCGCTATTTATTGCAGAGTGCCGACACCTTGCGTGTGTGTGACAACTGTTGATCTCTTAAAGTAATTAATATTATTTTACTATAAAGAAAACTTTCAGTTTTGAGACAAAAATAAATAAATAAGGCGATAATAATTTATTTATTCACTGTCTAATGATTAATCATTCAAAACCACGTCCTCGTATGTTCCCTGTCGTAAGTTACACTCCATTCGGCTCCGTGCTTACCTACCCATTATTAGACAGCAAAAGGTGTAGAATAGATCCTTACATTTTATCAGTTTATTCAAAAGACGTATGTCTATTGAAATAAATTAATATTAATCTTCCGATTTCTCCGTAGGGAAGTTCAAGTATATGCTTCTGGGCATATATTTTATTTGTGAAGATACTGCCCCTTTGAGTTAAATAAATATTACGTTTTGAAACCATGTTAATTTCAGGCCAGATACAATAAAACACCAACCTTATGGGGGAAAATTACCTTTAATCACAAAAGAAAACATCTTTTCAAATAATAATTCCTCATATAAATGTTTTGTGTATCATTTTCAGGTGAAACCATTTGCTTTGAAATACAAGTAATGTTATATGCAATTATTTTGCACGATGCATAATCTTGATAAAATTACATTTGCCAGGCACACTTTATTTGCTCTGCTGCCTGCAGGGCGGCGTGTGAAGGCAAGGCAAGCAAAGTGAGCGTAACAGAGAGAGAGAGGTTGTGTTTTATCTTTTACTAGACTACTTTCCCTCTTGACGGTGAGAATGGTCTGTGAGGAGAGGAAGGAAGGTGTGCCGCTGAGAGAGACAGAAAGAGGGGTGAGAGAGAGGATGCTAGGTCGCCATGTTCGTTGTTATGGGTAACCACTTCCCCTCTCATCAGGGGAAGTAGCAAGCCAGTCTTGCACCATGCCTCACGGCCGCAGTGTTAACAGACGTGTTCGGAAGACAAGACACTAGACAGCTCACTGCAGAGCTGTTAAAAACGGCTGTGTGCTTGACTTTTTCACATCCAGTTACTAGACATTTGCATAAACAACCAGCTTAAAAACGGTAGTTGCTGGAAATATTAGGTGAAGGGACCCGAAGTATATTTCGAATGATGCTCCATGCGATAAATGATACAAGCAGTTTATGTTTGCATTATTTTCATAGGGATTTTGCCGGGACCACAAAAAATTGTTGGTGTATGCGATAGTGATAAATCGAGAGTCGACTGTATTCACTATTGAAACTGTTCAACATGGACACAATTTGGAATTTTTGGTGGTCAAAGTCAATCAAAATAAGTTCAGTTTGATCTTACAACATTGTAGATCTTCAGAGTCAAGTCACAATAACCATTTAACTGTATTTCACAAATATAGTATGTATGTTTGCTGCTAAAACCACTAAAATGGGCTTTGTAAAATTTAAATCAAATTTTTGCATATAGAATAGGGGTGAGTTAGAATCTGTCCAAAATTAAATATTGATTCCTTCAAAGTAGTGACTATTTTCCTGGTTATCGTGAAAGTTGTAATTTCAAGATTTGATGTACATGGGGATACTTTTGAGATAACCTGGAATGTCGAATTACTCTGTGAAGCACAATCAGTATGTATGTATTTCAGGTGGTGACCAAAGTAAGGAGGTGGTGGATGAGGCAGCAGTATTTCTGTTGCAGTCATTCCTCGGAGAGAGAGTTGTTTCTCGTAAACTACATCTTGTATTGAAGCAGATGTTTGGCACAGTTTCTACAAATATGGCGAATAAAGTTGTCAGTGTAAGTTCGTAAATATTTTACGTAGCAATAGGAATGGTCTCCTATATTTAATTTTTCTATTTGGAAAAATTATTTATAGTACAGTAGTGTTTATGCACTATCTACCAAAAAGTAATTGGGCACCCGTGAAGATAGGTAATTCAGAACGTCAGTTGACTTATGTTTCACGGCCTTCGGCGTAGGACCGCTGGTGTTTGTCCCTGATAGCATAAACACAGAGGCCTATTGTAACATTCTGGATAATGAAATGCTCCCAACATTGTGGCGTTTTTACGGAATGGGCCCGTGTTACTTCTAGGATGACAATGCAGGTGCCAGGGCCATGTTTCAAGGGCTACTATGCAGTGGTACGGCGACAACAATGTTCGCCGATTGGACTGTCACGTCGAGTCCCAACCTCAACCCTATAGAACATTTTTGGGGATGAACTGGATCGCCGGGTGAGGACTCATCAGGCACGGCCAAAATCCATTGCTCAACTCATAAAATGCTTGCTAGAGGAATGGCGATGAATCCCCATGGATGTCCTACAAACACTCGTAGAGAGCATGCCAGACAGGGTGGCTGCTGTTATAGCCACAATAGATGGCCTTACGAGATTCTAACGGTGTGACAACCACCGAGCAAACATTGTGGACAGTTGCCCAATTAGTTTTTGGTAGACAGTGTAGTTATGATGTTTCTGGTAAGTGTACAAAATTATGCAAACCTTGTGGTACAGAGGTAATGTTTTATTAGTTACAGTGGTTTAGAAGTTTTGTTGATGGAAAATTGTTTTGTGGTGCTACTTAATACTGTAAAAATGGGACAAGACATCAGAATTATATCAGTGCCAGTACCAACACATGTGAGTGGCCGCAATGATTTCCCAGTTGATTCTTCTCCTGCAAAAAAAAATTAATAAAAGTAAATTCAGTTCATATCACCTTACCACTGTAAGTTGGAACACCAGAAAGAAATATTCAGATATGTAAAAATGTTATTTTCTTACATGATAGTTGCACATTTTTACTAAATTTTCTATATCAAGGGATTTGACATCACGAGACATCAGGAATTGTACTATCTACCCAAGGAAAAGGAACGATGCTCCACACCAGATTGTATTATTCACAGGCTGAGCCACAGAAAATATGCATCGAGATCATACAAGTACTCCAGCGCGCCGCCAGATGGCACCACTAGTACAAGTGTAGGGTCATGCTGTTGGAACCAGCACCGACCATTGATGTCACACGCCAAGAGGATTCTATGCCACACTTACCCCCTCTACAACTCCAGCCAGGGTGCGCCAGCCAGAGTATAAATAGCAGGCTGCAACCCTTAAACGCCAGTCGGCTCTGGTAAATTAGTATCGTAACGCTCATGTACTCTGCCATTGTTAGCCTAGGAACAGGTCGCCTTCACCTGTCTCATGTAGCATTAAGCTTCCGTAAGCTCCTGCGGATGTTAGGAAGTAGTGCGACACAACCCTGTATATTTCCTTCTCTGGAATAAACAAATATTTTAACCAACCTAAGGGTATCTTTCCCGTAGTGTATTTCTTTTCTCAGTAGACATCAGGCTTGTATGAGAGATAGCTAGTGATTGGGGATTTTACTCAATACCACCATACACCACTAGAGTACCCACACACATTCTGGACGGCCACCCTTTATGTGCACCATAATGTACAGAACAGTAGAGCCCCGACGCTAGGTACTCAGTCTCCTGAGGTCAACTTGGCAGCTTGGTGCTTGCCCTCTCCACCCTGCTCCTTGCACTGGAGGGTGTATTCACCAAGTTGGGAAGACGGGTCCTCCCGAGACACTCACCCCCCTGCTGGGACTGTCTGCCAGTGAGACCTGACTCTCAGTGTTGACTGCGCTTCTTGCGCTGAGCACTGTGATTGGGATACCTCACTCTGTTGGTAGACGCAGTATGTGGTTGTACATCTGTATAGGACAACACTTGACCTGCTCCCCTTCCGCGAGCTTCATTGTAGTGAGTTTGTCCTCATGCCTTACTTCCATCGGAGGGGTATCCGAGGGAGGGTTAAATAGGTACACGCTGTTTCTGGGCATTAGCAGGAACTTAACAGTGTCCTTGCCATACTGGTGCATCTCCCATTGAGGCAGCGGGTCCAAGCTTTACGTCATTTGCAGAGGTCAGTCACACCGGAGATTACCACATATCTTCGCAGCACCTGTCCGCCTCATTGAGGAAATGTACCCAGTGTTTGCTGCCTACATGAGTGGACAAGACACATCCCACGTGATCGCCAACTCACGCTAGTGGGGAATTCAGATAGAGCCAACCCCGGTAACCGTACATCCTAGGGAACGCCTGACCACCAGCCAACCATGTTCTAACTCAAAACAAGTCAGAAACACTGCATTTCCCACAAGTTATGTGTCACCCAGGTATACCTTGTAAAGCAAACTCACTGAAGCACAAAGTGGCACTCGCAGTATTAGACTTTGTGCCCTATCGCAGAGCTACTAGGCCCGTACTATACACCGGACGTGCTACGGTGTCATGTAAGGATTAGAATCCTTAATCACCACAGCCTCAGGTGCGACTGACCTAAAACCCACCAAAAACACTCTTACATGTTGACGTTCCACTCACTAGCCATGCGGCATCACATGTCAAAAATCTCTGTTTTTCTTGTGCCCAATGTGGGGCATTGCGCCTTAATTAAGAGCATTAATTATGCCGGACCATGCCAGCAAGACACTGAGCTAGCAGACCTAGCCAGGAGCCAAACAAACTGCTAAACAGACTTCGGGGAGTCTGTAAAACATCTAGTGGGGCTCAACAATCACGCAATGATGCCAGACACTGACATGCATGAGCACGAGCCTGCCGGCAACAATGCAACTGAAACCGAACCAGACCGCTGTCCCAAGCTGAACTGCCACTGCACAGGAACGTACCGCATAGAATGTGACCATTGTCAACAATGGTTTCACTACACCTGCCTAGGCTGAGCAGATGAAGCCAAATCACATACAGTCTCGAGTATAGATGTGACCAGTGTTGAACCCAACAAACTGCCTTCTGTAATTGGATCATGTGCTTAAGGTGTGATACCCACACAGTGGGCTGCATGCATGCTTCGTGGGGAAACATACCACTACTGTTGTATCGGTTGGCCGGACGAGAGGATAACTCGGCCAGGAATGGTCTACCAATGTGAAGTCTGTGGGCGGGCCACTGGATATAGACCACATAACCCTGGACCAACCTCCCTTACAAACACAGCTTGGTGCATAGGAGAGCCGCATATAGCAGAATTCGTGGGGCGCCCTCGCGAGGACCCGTAAGTGTTCACAGCCAAATTGCGAGAGTTGTATCCCCACGAAATTACCCAAAAGCCAGGGGTTGCCAGAGCACAAGTGAAATAAAGGGCAAATCCCTCGAATGTTGGCAGAAGTACGGAAAATTAATTTCCGAATGGAGCCAACTCAGTGACCGTCTCACCACACAATTTACCGGTGAGGAGGTACTGGCGCTCCTCACGACAGAATTCTATAGCCATACACAAATGCCTGATGAAGAGGTTGAAATATTTTGTCCACTGTAAGGTACAGATGTACCGATGGATATTCCCGGCCAGAGACAAGAAAGCTGTGTACGGCATGTAACCCGTATGTTGTTACCAAAGCTGAGAAACATTCTTCTAATTTTGAAGCCACTCACAGTGGATGACCTAGTGGAACGAGCATGGGAAACGGAGCGGAATTTCAAGGTGCAAGCAATCCTTGACCATCCAAAATTAACCAAGCCTAGCGAGTCAGACAAGCCGTCTGAGCGAAAAATCAATAAACTGCCACCCGCACCTAGCCTACCAAAATACTGATACTTGCCAGAGTACCACTTTCACAATGACTGCCCACAGTGGCAAATGCAACTTGAACGTGCGTACCACCCAACAAGAAGCAGACAAGAGAGTAGACCTGCAGACAGGAAACACCATGGCCAGCGGGAGAAAAGGGTGACCCCTCCGGACCACAAGGGCAAACTATCCAACTCCTAGATGAGGAGACTGAATCACAAGAACCCCCTCATATTGAAGACAGTGTGAATGGGAAGAATGTACTCGCACTGTTCAACCCCGCCGCAACCGGATATTTTGCATGAAGCAACATCCTAACTGAAGAGCAAAGGGCATGACTACACTCTCAGACCAAAACCGTAAGGATGGCCAAGTCAGATTGTACACTCGCAGTCGATGGGTGCATGACTCTCATTGTTGAACTTAACAAGATTTCAGGACCTGCAGAATTCGTCATGTCAGCTGACATCCAGGAAGAAATCATGTGGGAAACCCCTGGCTTCGTGAGCAACAATGTGTCCTGGACCATGGGCAATAGAAAGTATACCTGGGTTACAAGCACTGCTTGACCATCAACTGGGAACACTGTCCTATGTGTGTTAAACCTCTGACTCTCATAGAAGAGGAGATTAACCACAAACTCTCCGAAGCTCAATTCCAACAACTGAAGAAAGTTCCCAACGAACACACCGGTGCTTTCGGATGTGGAGGAACACTTCGGCAGACCAGAACCATACAACATGAAATATGGCTCAATGCAAACATGCCACTTTAAACCAGACCCTACCAAATGTCTACCAGATGACACCGCCTTATAAGGGAGCAGTTAGAAGATATGAAGTGACAAGGAATCTGTGAGCCTTCAGATTCACCATACAACTCACGCATGGTACTGGTTCCGAAAAAAAAATGGATAACTGCAATTCTGCTGTAACTGCAAAGCTCTGAATGATGTCACTCATTCGATTGATTGCCCCACCAGCCATCAACGTAATGCACATGCTATCAGGGTACTGGCAAATTGCAGTTCACCCTGACAGCAGGAAATACACTGAGTTTACTTCACCAGAGGGAGAAACCCTCCATTTCGAGTCATGCCTTTTAGGCTCGAAAGCACTCTTGCCACATTCCAGCAGCTCGTGTCAGCTGAGGTGTTGACAGGTTACGTTGGGGAATTCGGCTTCCCGTACCTATACGGCGTGATTGTCTACTTGAAATCCTGGGAGGAACACCTCAGCCATTTGAAAATGGTATTAGAATGTCTCGAACTCCACGGCATGATGGTGAAACTCTCGAGGAGCCACTTCGGGAAGTCTTTGATCGAATACCTGGGCCAAATGGTTTCACCCAAAGTCAACTACCCTCAAGGTAACTCAATACGGGCTATACAAGAAGCAACTATGCCGCTTCCTTGGCCTGTGTAACTGGCTCACAGACTTCATGCCCAACATCGCCAGTCACATGGCACAGCTGCACCCATTGTTAGGGAAGGAAGCCTGGTGGCTATGGGGACCCGAACATCGCGCCGCCTTTCAAGCTCTCAAAACCAGTTTCCAAGACATCAAGCAACTGCATTGGCCACAAGGAGAAGAACACCTAATCTTACAGACTGAAGCATGCCAGAACGGCCGCGGCGCCATAAGGACCCTGATGGCAACCCTCTGGTAATAGTCTATGCAAGTAGATGGCTCAACACCACCGAACAAATATACCACATCAATGAGCAAAAATTCCTTGCGGTCATATGGGCTGTCTGGAAATGCCGTTATTATTTTGAAGGCACCCACTTTACTCTGAGGACTGACAGAAAAGCCCTCCAATGATTACGAGAATCCAGAAACAACAAAGCCAAGCTCGGACAGTGGGACCGGTTTCTCTCAGAGTTTGAGAAATGCAGCACTGCCCGGCAAAGACAACGACCTTCCAGATGCCCTATCTCGCCAACCGGACCTGGCAGACAATGCCAAGTCGGATGAAGAAAGGGAATGCACGTCACTGCATCAACCTTCGGGCCGCAACCCAGAATAACAATTCAGGCTATTACATGTTAAGATTAGCCGAAACTACCAACAACAGGATCCGGATATCAAAGACCTCCTACGGAAGCATCCTCAGTCGTTCGAGCTACGAGAAGACATTGCCTGGTCACGCAACAATCAACCCGGAACCAAGTGGAGCATTTGGATACTGAAGGATCTACGCGCTGACATCTGCAGGCATCATTACGATCGCCATGAAGCGTGCCACCCGGGAACCCGGGAAACACTAGCCAACATAAGTACGCATTATATATGGGACGGCATGAGCAGGGATGTCGGGCAATGCGTCCCCGGTTGCACGACGTGCTGCAGGAACAAAGCCTACCCTGTGTGACAACCAATGGCCAAACCTTGATGACCACGCTCACCATGGACGCACATTGCTGCCGACTTTATTGTACCCTATCCCCGCAGCACTAAGGGAAACGGGTATCTGTCAGTCATGACGGATCTATTTGCAAGGTGGGTGGAAGCCTTTCCCTTGCCAAGCCAAAAATCACACCACATCGTCGGAAAATCCAACACAGACATTTTCCTATTCTGGGGTTACCCACAAAGTATCCTCACAGACAATGGGACCCAATTTTCAAGCTGGAAGGGGCTAACGGCCTGCGACGAGTGGGGAGTGGTGACGTGGACCACCACACCGTACCACCCACAAGCCAACCAACCCCACTAGTGGAGGAACTAATAGCTCAAGAAAAACCTCCGTCTCAATGTGAGTGATGACCACAAGCACTGGGATAGCCACATCCCGAAAATCCTCTTCGCACTGCAATGCTGTATGAATGAGGCAATCAACTCCAGCCCCAGTCAACTCCTCCTGGGCCAAACACTTCGCCGCCCAGGTGATTAGCAATGGGAAAACAAACGTACCGAAATGTCTCGTCCTGAAGACATCCAATTAGCTGCCCTGGCCTGGACAGACAATGCAAGGGACACTCCAGAGGCCTACATCAAAAAGAAGTATCCTTAACCATGGACTGGCATCCAAGCCTTTGGAATGGGCAAAGCCGTGCTGCTGTGCAGCCACCCTCTGACCCGAGGAAACAGTCAGTTCATTGCGGGACTAGCCGAAAAGTGGGAAGGCCCACACAAAATTGTCGGATGTCAGGAAATGTGTACTGGGCCAAGGATCACCACAGATGCATCCGGAAAGCCATGAGGGGACAAATGAGGCCCTACCCCAGGGACACCTCAGAGTCAGAAGTACACACCGCCACCTCAATTACCTCCAAAATGCTGGGCGATGTTGAAGAGCCAGCAACAATAGCTGACCCCAAAGCATGGCAACCACCACCCGGGGAACAGGCATTCAAAATGCAAACCAGCCAGGAAGTCGCCTACTTCACGCCAACACGAGTGGTATTTCCGAAGCCTAAATCAGTGGAATCTATTAGAACGCTATCCTCAACTCCCACAGAGTTTAAACGGAAGTTCGCCAACCAACCCGGAAAGTGGACTCCTTGCACCAGCGAAATATCTTGGCGAAGTCCAGTGAGTTGTGTGCCACACACTATGCACCCACCACCGAGCCCAATTGCCAAGAAACACGAAGAACCAAGAGGCAGGATGCCTGGAATCACCACCTCGACAGACGATACCCGCACTGTCGGCTTCAGCTAGCCAAACCAGCGAGAGGACTGCAGCATTGGATGACATCGCAGCCGCCGCCGGAACACATGCCTCCCGTGAGGTACCTACCAGAACTGCCAGCCAATATGAGGCCTTTTTTAAGGCCTTACTTCAGCTCGTACCGTCGGCTGCAAATCTACCTAGACTAGACAGCGCGACCACCCAGCTGGCTGAAACACCACCCAACGCAGAGGCCACCAGCACCGAGGTTATGGGGTCGCCTGACGCCAAGGCCGTTTTCACTGCCACTCTTCTTGGACGAGAGGAGGGGCCATCCATAGGCACTGTCAAAACGGAGGTCACCACCCGACCTCTGACTCAGGCGTCTTCAGTTGGAGGGGCAGGAGAAGAGGTCCATTCACTGCTCCACATGACTGACATGGCCCCAGGATCCTCAGATTCCAGGGTCACTCCAGCAGTACAGCTCCCTGGACGAGGGGAAACCATTGACGAGTCATCAGCTGGAGGGGCAGCACAAGGAGGTCAGATGACAACCCTACCCCAGATGGTCGATGAGGGCCTAGTGTCGCCTGACACATGGGCCAAGCCGCCAGCGCAGCTTTGAGGATGGAGGAAGAGTATCTACAGCGAACCTGCCGTCAAGCTAGAGGCCATCTCTAGGCTTCCGGCTCTGGCATCTGCAGCCAGAGAAGTGGTACCACCAACAAAACCACTGGCTACTCAGTCAACAGCGTAGGTGCTTCAAACGAAGGGGTAGGTGATGCAATCTCCAGACTACCCCTGATGGCAACGGAGCCACCTGATGCCGAGATATTTCTAAGGTCTAAAATCCAAGTGTAGAGTTTTGTACAGAATTATTTATAAGAATGTAGTTCATGGATGTAGAGATATGGGTGCCTTTTACATGTATATTTGTTAACATCAACTTGTTAATTATATTGAAGAAAAAGTATGAAAAAAACAAATCTCATCTTCAGGATTATCACCTTAAATCATCATGCTTACTGTACTAGTAATTATTTAATAGTGCAACCTTAAGATATGCTCTACCGACAGAAGCACATGTAAAAATCAAGTGTATAATTTTTTTATAAACAGACGATTTTAATACTATACAGGACAACATGTCACAACTACCCTTCAATCCTACAATTAAAAAAAATTAAAGAAGGAAGAACTGCTATCTGTTGTCAGAAAATGAATAAGATGATAATAAGAATATGATTACTTTTAGAAATCAAATTTACGATGTCCCCATAATATTTCATGATAGCTAAACAACGAACAAATGGAAATGATTATTAAGCTCGATCAAATGGTCCATGAAACTGCACTCCTATATGTGCCATCGGCCAGCAACTCAGTCTTACAAAACAACGAATCTCTCAATTGTGTGACTTCAGCTTCACATCAAATAATGATCAGGACCTCTGAGACTAAGCCACTTTGATGAATCACTGGCTGGAGAAGTTTGAAATAAAAGTTCATTATGAAAATTTGGTACATATTTAACTTTAAAGGTAATTATACGCCTTACTTGACGTAATGCAGACACAAAGTCATGAAGATCTGGTTGCAATCAAAGTCAAAGGTCCACCAAACCATAAGTTATGAAACTTATACAGCAACATCGGTTCAACACGTAGATGTAGCCGTCATCAAGGGTGGACGATACTCTCCAGGACTGCAGGACATCATCTTCATCCACAAATCATTTGGTTCTGCAGGACACTAGTTGCAACTACATACTTATTTCAACAAACTTTTTTTACAGCAGTCTCCATTTAGTGCTCTCTCAATTCACGTTCACACCAAACATTCCAAGCAAAAAAAAAACTCTGCTGATTACCTTCACGATATGTGTGTGCTTCTTCAAAAATAAATATTGTTCTTCATGTAATATAAATTGCACAGATTAACAGTAATCTTATAACAATTTAACAAAATACTTTATATGGAAATTTTAGTAATACGCTCAATGATGATTTAGTTTAACATGTGAACTATTTTATGATCAAATGAATATTAAGTGAAATGATAAGTGAGAACCAAGTGTAAGGGAACTCCTTCAATAGTCCACATCAAATTACCTAAACCCAATTTATTATGAATACTGTATTGTCTGGTAACAGTTTTTGCTTGACTGTTAAGTCAGTTATTTCCCAGTTAAATTGTATATCTTATAATTTATTATTAAAATTAGTGTTGTATTTTGTTTCTATGCTGTAGACACCTAATACAAAGTGCCTAAGTGTTCACAAAATTGAAGACTTAAATTTAAATAATAATAAAGTATTTCCAAATATTGGAAATAGGAAATTAAGATTGTATTTAGCAAAGCTGGTATTGGTATCGCTGTAATCGGCGGCATCTGCAGCTGATAATCAGTATCGTTGGTATCGGAAAAATATGGTATCAGCCCATCCCTAGTTAAACCATTAAATGTACTGTATGCTGACAAATTTCAAAATATGTTTGGGGGAAAAAATTTTTTTGTGCCAATATCTCGTATATAAACAGCACCCTAGTTTTTGTAGTAATTTTTTTGGTGAAAATGTGCTGCCTGTACACGCCAAAACATGGTATTCTTTCCTCTTGGGTTGAGTAAGTTTAGTGTCACGTGGGGTATCCAATGTGCGTGATTGCGCTTGGCCTTAGATTTTAAAGTGTGCCACCCTACAATATAAGCTGTAAGGCTTGGGTGCGTACAATAGAAGGTTACATAGTTGATCTGTGAAAGAATGCAAGACACGGTGGCCGGCACACACAATAAAATTCTAACCTTTGGGAGAGTAAACTAATGATTGTGATAACATTCAAAATAAATATTGTCAAATGCCTTACTTGTAAAGACGTGTATTCGCTAACTATCCTGCTGTGGCCGCCTGGTGTGGAGAATAAAAATTTCTTCTACCAGTGGTCTTCATACTATCGCACAGCAGGAAACGTTATGTTTAGTAAAACTAAGGGGATTAGTCAAACAGAGTTTCCGGGGTCTCAGCTGACTTAAGTTTTGCTAAAATGAATGTGTGGCAATTAAGTTAACTAATAAACAATGTGTGCAATACACCACCATACATATGAAAGAGATAGAGTGCATGGAAGAATACCCTTGAAAAATATTACAAAATATTTAAACTTGCTATTACAAACTTTCTGGTTTAGAATGTCTGTTTTGTTTGTGATCTCTTGGGGGTTTGAAAGTTTTAGGTCGGCTTGCATTCGGTGTTGGATTACAAAATATTATATACTGTATTTTGAGATGTTATATTCTTTATTTGTACTAGTTGAGGTGAAATCTGTTTTACTGTATTACGTACAGTAATAATAATTCAGTAATACATTTTTTTTTAATTTCAATTTTTATTGTGTTTAGTTAAAATTTATTCACATTTGATGTACAGCGCTCATTATACTCCACATGAAGTCTAATTAGGTTAGAAGTTTTATTTTATTGATGTACATGTCAGAAACCTGATCTACTTAAATCGAGCATATAGAAATGTTTTGACAGTCCCTGAAATACAGTAGAAATGGAGTCCACTTTAGCCACCTGTCTTAAACATTAGATAACTCATTCACCACATTTCAAATTTCCTCTCTTACGCTAGTTTGCCTCCTGGCTGGTAGGTTCACAGTTTGCCAACCATCAACAGACTGCATTGTGCCAACACTCACCACGTAAAGAACCTGGCCCAGCCAGCGAAACATTGCGACCGCACATCCATATGGTAAAAAAAGGGTGTTTGTCCCACTTTTGTGTGTGCGTGCATGCACGTATCACCTAGTAAGTACTAGTCAGTGTTTTCTATCTCCTTTTTAAAACGTAATCAGTATCATAGCGGCCTTTTCCAGCCACATTTTATATTTGATGTTAGTGGAAATGTAATTTACTTTTAAAAGTTACAGTTTGCTATTGAAATAAAATAGTTTGTGGTTTGAATTTTGACTAAATTGAAAATGTTATTGAATAATCACTGGCATCTTCCTATTTTTTTACAGTGTGTTTCTAAGATAACAGTGCAGGTAAGCGATCAGTTGATTGAACTTTTGAAGAGTGGTGTACAAGTTAATGAGTCAAAAGGAAAAATGTTTGGTGCTGAAATTGAGTACTGTCCTGATGATCTTCGCGTACCATACATTGATACTAGTTTTCTGGTTGACCTGAGCTCTCGTGTTGGTGTGAAGACAGTCAGAGAGTTTTCGATGGACTATGACACTATGGCGGCATCTCTTTTCACAAGGGAGGATGTGAAAAAGTCACAGAAAAAGAATGGGGTGAGTAATTCATACAATTCATCAAAGGTTAAAATTTTACACAAATGGCATTATCCGTTTGTGTACTGACTGTAAGTTGTAACTGGTGATACATAGATAAAACATAGCACCAGTTATCAGTTGTAAGATGAAATGTAAGATGAAATACAGTGTTAAGGTTCCAGGTTGATCAGTGTAACTCCAAGTAATGAAAAGCAAAAGTTTGGTACTCAAAATTGCAAAGTTTGGTGGAGCGAACCACCCTTACCTTCTTTCCCTAAATAGGCCTACCTATTCATATTTTTTCTCTTTCCATTCTCAACCCTCCCATCATCCCTTCCACCTCAGAGGAGATTGACGCAGGGGATACATTTTGTCACTTCTGGTTTTGTTTGCACTCTGTGCTTAGGGACCCTCAGTTAGGCGTCGTGGTGTCTTTTAAAAGGGAGTGTCTCAACTAGTCTAAGGAGTTTTGAAAATTTTTGTGTTTTGAAGGTGGCATTTGTGGTAGTTAAGATATTACAGTATTACAGTATCTGATATAAATTACTTATTTTATGTGCATTAATTAATATGAACACGTGCCATTTTTACACACTTTATGTTGCAGCATAGATAAACATGGAAAAATTAATTACTTTTAGTGTGTAGAGTTAAATCATTCACTAAAATATGTTATTTGTGGTAAAATTTAGCTTTCAGTTGTATTGCTAAAAAATTACTTAGAAATTAAATTCTAATTTCTTACAGACAGATGTAGACTTTTCAGGTAATATAGCCTGTAAGAGGGTACTACATAGCATTTAAGTTACTTATAAGTAATTTTTGGAATCATAAATTTGACTTTCTTAATGGTATTGATACCTATGAAAGAATTTTATACAAGATGTTTCTTTATAAAAAAAAATTGGGAGAAAACTTATTTTTGAAGTAGAAAATTTGTACATTTTTGGGAATTGATGTCAGTGTGTGCTGAAATTTTGCCCAATATAATTTGTGAAATTTTTTGGAAAGTTCTGAATACGTGCAAGAAAAGTACTGTAATTTTATTTTGTTTTTGTCATGAGGCATAAGAGGCCACAGTTTGCACACACTTGTTTTAATGTGCTAACATATGCACAATCTCAACTGGTCGCCATATGGTAAGATCATCCCTATCTTACTATTTGCTGATGGAAAAACTTTATAAATGAAGTGTTTCGTGTTAATTATTTCTGAATTTGATGAAACTTTCCCAAGTAAAATATTTTCAGTGCATTATGTTGACGCATGCCAACATGCTGCGCAGCGCAGATGCTCTCTCTATGGGCGACTTCACCCCATCTACGAACGACCTGAGCTCGGAGCAAGTCATAAACAGTGCAACAATGATTTCATGCGTTGAGCAAACAGACGCCAAGCATTGGACGGCCGACTACGGAACAATAATTAACTTGATTAATTATTATGAAATGCATTGCCCGCCTGTAATCCCGCATGCAAGTGCCACCCCTACGAATAAAATAAATAATTCTGAAAATCCACTACCCTTCGGTTAGCCGTGAAAGCAGTTCCAATCAACCTCCGAGATGGCAACACCCCTGTGACCGTGTGACATCACATCCAGCCAGCCTCCGATTGAGGTGCTTAAAATTGTCGTCACCTTCAAGTGGGGAGATAAGAAATGTGCGTTGCTCCAGCATCCCTATAAACCTACCCATGCGCTGGAAGGCTACGCTACCGCCCGCACTCTGAAGAATCGCTGATGCAGAGTTTTTCAAGTATAAAGAGAAGTCCAGCACTATGGTCCAGCAGAGACGCCGGGCTCGTGGGCCGAATAGGTTACGAGCTCAACCCAGTCTGCGAAGACTCTCCTTAGTCTGCGAAGACTCTCTCTCCTCTCCAGTGGCCTGCAACACGGCTCGAAGTCCAGCCCGCTGCTTGGGAAGGCAGCACTCTCTCCAGCCAGCAGCTGGAGAAGGCCACCGGCACTCCAGTCCTTCAACTTGTACAAGGCTCCTCCACACCAGCTGACCACCAGGTTCAGCTTTCTCTCCACACGGTAATCCAAACACCTGTACCCACTATCCCTTTACCCCAGTCAACTTCCTTTGACTCCCGTTAGCAGGTCGTTGCATGATTAATGTCCCCCTGGAAAAAGCTGTTGTAACGTCAAATTCTCTAAATTGCGTCACGTAGCTTTTTTTGCTATTTTTAAAATTATTTATTTCATCAGGCTTGCCTTCTCCTATTTTCCAGCTCGTTATAATGATTTATATTATTACTGTAGCTAACTTTTAAAGTGGATGTATTTAGCCGGTCCTTTCCGCCATGCTTACTCTTGGCATAATAATTATTACGTGAATAGAAACATTGTGCGTCGCCTACCATAATTGTAGCTTAGTTCTTTTGCTAATATTTCTGTGTGATTCTATTCAAGTGTGTAAATTAATATCTGCAATTATCAGACACGTCAGTAAACAGTTGTGCGGTGTGCTGGACTCCACAGGAGATGGAGCCTGATGGGATTGTCATTTAAGCCCGAAAGGGGAATTGCCACTGCTTCGGGGTTTTTAGTGTATCCTCAGCCATTGCTCGACGTATGACTCAATACCTTGATTACCCATCACACAGCAGGACCTTGGGAACAATTGTAAAGTCGATCACACCTAGGACTGCTACGTCTGCAGAAAGTTAGACAGCCCTTATATCAGTGCACCACAAACATGGCGGAATTAGGAGCCACCAGAGGTGCCGTGAGAGACGCGCCCTAGGTAGACAGCCTACTACTGACAGTCTTATAGTAAATTCAAATCCAATAGAGTTGTTACCTAGAGAGCCTGTTGATCTGCCCCTGTGTTATGACACCAAAATTCCACCTACACATGAGGGCCCATTAAAGCGTTGGCTGGGCTGGTGTCCACCAGATGACAACGAACCGAAGGATACTTCCCCGAACAATCAGAGGTTGCGTCACCTATACCTACTCCAGAACATCAGGTAACCCCAGCTCCCTCTAGCATCATTAAATTCGCCATCCACAGGAGATCTGCTGAACTTTTGCACGATAAAGTTGGCATCTGGGAAAATAGTCAGGGTTCGACTCCCCCGAAGGTCGTCCCCAAGCCTAGGGGAAATCAAAGTCCAACCAACTTTGTCCCAGCATGTTGGCCGATTTGGCCACTGCGGATAAACCCAGTCGCGTCGGCCAGATCATCCACAGCCATCATCACCCTTGAATAATCACAGACTGTCTCCTCTTTCATATCCCTGGGACCACTGGTGTCACACATTTTGACAGCCCTAGTTGTGAGGATAGTGAAGCTCCCTGGCAGGGAAATGATATCATTCCGCCTCACCCTGGGGTTTGATTACCCTCTCCTATGCCGTAATCGAGAGGGCATTCAGCGTAACAACCTCTTAGCCAGTAAAGCCCAAGAGGGGCATGCATCAATGCACTTGTCGCATGCCTACATGCTGCACAGCGCGCTTGTGCTCTCTACGGGAGACTTCGTCCCATCTCGAGTCGATGAGTGCTTGGGCAAGTCATAAACAGTGGCAAAGTAATTTCATGTACCGGCCAAAGGAACTCCATACGTTGGACAGCCTCTGATGTAAAGTTGATTAACACGATTAATTATGAAATGTACCGCCCACCCAGAACCTTGCATGTGTTCACCACCCCCGGGAATAAATAAAATATTTTTGACGAACCGCTACCCTACATTTAGTTGTGGAAGAAGTTCCTGCGACAACAGGAGATAGCAGCACCTCTGCTGCCCTGTGACGTCACATCCCGCCAGCCTCAGGATGAGATGTTTAAATTTGTAGTCACCTCCACGCAGGGAAATAACAAATGAGCAGTGGTGCCGCAACCCTGAATAACCTACTCCTGCGCTGGAAAGCTACTCTTCCCCACACCGCCTGAAGATCGCTGACCACTGGGTTTTTCACTGTAGTCCGAGAGCATGCCCTGGCAGATTGCGGGCTCACCGGCCGCGTAGGTCAGTGAGCACTCCCTGGTCTGTGGAAGACCCCTCTCTCTTCTCTCCTCAGCCTGTGACACAGTTCAACCCCTCCAGAAGCCTGCAACACGGCTTCAACCACCAGACTGAAAAGACTGCATCATTCCTGCAGCTTGAAGAAGGCTCGTCCATAACTGCACCAGCCGACCGTAAAATTGGAGACGTTGTAAACAGCGTACTTGGCATAGATTTAAAATCTAGTGTTTTTGTTATTTTCATCAGGCTCACCTTCACCTGTGTACTTGCGTAACTCATTTTATAATTTATCTAACTAGTTTGTAAATTAACGGGGACTTTCCCATCTTCCTAGTAACGTAATAAATTTTACATAAATTTAAATTGTTTGCTTACAGTCATTTTAACTTTAGTCCCTGGGTCACAATTGATATTTTTAATATTATTTTTGTATTTCAGTAATTCTTGCGACAGGTGTAATAGCAAAACCTTGCTGAAGACTAGCTGTGATGCACACCAAACTCCACAGGAGACGGAGCTTGCAGAAACCCTTAGTCTGCACAAGACACGCCGCTGCTCCTGTGTTCCCGTGCCTACCTTCAGTGACGTCCTAGTACCGGACTGCATGTCTATATGTTAGGGCTTTGGGTGTGCCCCCAGGACTGCACGTCTATGGAAGGGTCAGGGGACAGTACAGATGCACCATAAGAAGGGTGGAACTAAGTGTCGCATATGACATAGAGAACGCAGTGCATTACATAGAGCTTTGAATCCTAACCTCGATAATGAAGCCACGAGCGTGGTTGATATCCTCCTACAGAATCTGAATTCACACCTATCACCTAGTCCGATATATTTTTTCGTCCCCCTCAATCACTGGTCGTCTTTAAATAAGTATTTAGGTACTTTTTGGCTGGAATACGATCCAGATCTGACACTCCCTACCCAGCAGGAGACTCCACCACTGGTAGCAAACGTTACCCCACCTAAGGTAGTCCCGCCGAAGGATGAACAGAATACGTGTTTGATCAAGTTGGCTTCCGGGAAGACAGCCCGGGTTCGACTCCCACCGCTGGTAGTCCCCAAGCCTTGCGTAGTTAGTTTCTCCCCCTGCAAACTACATTCCCGCACGTTGGCCTACACGGCTACTGCGAATAGCCACAATCCCTCCAGCCAGATCATCAACTCCCACCAGCACGTTCGTTTAAACCCCCCTCACATCTTATACACCCCGGGACAACTGACGCCCAGCCTGTTGGCAATCTTAGTGGTGAGGAAGTCCCTGGTCGGGAAATAATCTTGTTTCGCCTCACTCTGGGGTTTACCCTCCCATCTCTTCTGATGGTATTCTCCCACTAAGCGGCCTTCCATAAAATCTACCACGACCCACCGGGCCAATATAAACTCTAACATGCCTCAGTAGGACCACTTGAGGAACTCGGGAGGGTAGTCAGCGCCTTAACCACTATTCCTTGAGATAGTGCACGTCAAACTACACTGAGTGTAAAAGAGGCTAAGAGCTCTTAATGTACTCAACAGAATCATGAACTTGATTAATTTAATGTTTTGCTTGGTTTTAATTTATTGCATGAAGAGATTTCGAGTGGTGACTGTAATTTTTGAGAACTGATTTCAGAGACTTACTGATGTTCCGATTACTGTGTTATAGACTTAAATCCATTAAAAAGTACCTATAGTCCATTCCTGATTGGAAGCGACTTATGAAAATTAACCTGTCAATCTGTTTTATCAATAATATGTATTCCACAAATATATAACACTGTGGTTAACTTTTGAATACTGTATTATTGAATAAATGAAACTTTACCTTAATATCTTCTATAACTTGTAATATTTATTTCTTTTTAAATATATATTAACAACAGCCATAGCAGCAACATGTTGGCAACGGGCGGTGAGAAATAGTTCACAGTTAAAATGTTATTTTAACCTCATTTTTTAGTATGCTATTTGTAAATTAAACGGTGCCTATTGAAGTATTTAAATATTTAGGTAGTCCCGATGGCAACATATCTCATTTTTACAGTTTAAAACAACAGCGGAAAATATTGTGAGTAGGCCGTAATGGTACAGTGTTGTTTTATCGAACGAGAGCAACTTTGAAGCAACTGTCTGCTGAGCGAGGCTTGGCGCTCTCTCTCTCTGTCTTTGTCTCTTTCACACTCGGGAAGTTTCACTTCGCTAGTACGTGGAAATAATTGTACATGTTTTCAATTGAAGCATATTTCATACTTATTACAGCAAAATAATGATTTTTGAATTTGTAATTTACAACTGAAAAGAGATTTTAATGTTTGAATACTTATTTTAATATATGATGGCGGGGCAGAAACAAAGTGAAGTTGGCAGACGTGGCGAGCCGTGACATGGCCTGTTGCTGTTTTACTGAACAAAGCGTAAATTATACTTACTCAAAAAAAACACTTCAAATTACCACATCATGTTTGTAGACGTAGTGTTTATAAAAACCTACCCAGGCAAGTTACGATGTTGTGATAAATCTGTGTTTCCATGGCAGTAATAAATATACTGTGACGTGTGTTTCGTTAATCATTGCGTCTGTGAAATGGCGTGCCTTTGTGCATCGTGGTCGATGCGCTGGCCCTGTGTGTGCATGATTTCAAATATTTGATATTAACTTTTCATGCAATGTAAATGTGAACTGTTTTTATGGCAAAGTTATTTATATCCACGTCTGTTTATTTATCACAACATTGTACCTTTGCCTTGGTGGGTGTTTGAAACACAGTCGTGTAATGTGATTTACCACCAATCAACAAAATAACTAAGCCCAGCCCCAATAAATTTCAATAAATCTAATACACAGTAAGAAGCAATACATATAAATATGAATAAAAGTTACTGTAGGCTTATTTGTGTGCATGTCCACCGCTATATTTTAAGTTTATATAACAAAAAATGAGCGACACGAGCTGCGTGCTTGATTTTAATGTCACTTTTTCGTTGGACTGGCTATTCCTTCGTTATTCGAACTGAGGCGATCCTCTTAAAGAAATAACCCAAGACATATCAATAACAAAAATTTAAATACTACAGTTCATTATCCCGCAGTTGTAACGGTGTTTAACACAATCGCGGCAAAATAACGTGTATTACATGTAATGTGCTATGTCGTGGAAAACAAATATGTTATTGTAACGTAACTGTAAGAACTATCGTTAATTCAGGCCTTTTTAAAACATCATAAAGCTGACCTAAATAATGTTATAGGCCTTAACTGTGAATATTCGTACGAAATGGTTTTTGAAATAGACCTAAGACAGAATTCTTGAAATAGTCCAGGAATATTAGTCAAATGAGGGCAAGAATCTCGGAATGAGAGATAGTCAGCTATAAACTTGTATAAACCTTTATTTTGACACCCTAAAACGTGTCTCAAAACCTACCTATCATAGGGTGTCCGCTACCACAAATATTTCAAGGTCAAAGGTCAAAAAATCGATTTTTTACACATTTATTACAAATATCTCGTTTCCTATGGGTTTTATGCTATTTGTATTTATTATAAATATTGTAGAGGATTAAATTCTCTACAACTTTTGTTTAAACATTTTTTTTTATATCTTGAACCATTTTCGAGATAGAGGGCAGAGCGCGTGCAGTGTTTAACTATTTAGAGTATCATTCGAGGTCAACCTGTAGTCCCGATTAAAAACACGCCGTATAAAGTTTATAAATTATTGATAGATATATAATTCTAAATAATTTGCATTTTTTTACTAACTATTACGTTATAATTAATAATTTTTTTCAATAATTCAGTAAAATCTATTTTTTGACCTTTGACCTTGAAATATCTGGTCGCGGACACCCTACGATAGGTAGGTTTTGAGACAAGTTTTAGGGTGTCAAAATAAAGGTTTATACAAGTTTATAGCTGACTATCCCTCATTCCGAGGTGAAACCCCTAATATTCCTGGACTAAAAAGCTGTAAACAGTAAACAACACATTTGACATGTGTAAATGTAGAAGTCACATTTCAATATTTATTTTTAGGTGTAGCGAAAGTATATGAACTCGAGCTCGTATACACACAATGGCATGTAAACATTGAGTTTGACAGATGCTAAGTAGATATTTAGCAGGGCTCTGAGAAAGTTGCTTACAATGGGGAATGGACTATAGTTAATTTGAGAAAATATTCACTTATAAATAATGTAGTTTTTTTTACCACACTTTGGCATTCATCTTTTACTGAGAGACCTGTGCATGCTTTTACACTACACACCAGTATTCTTATTCAATTACAGATGCAGTTATATTTTTCTTTACGTTAATAGAGGTTGTGTTTATTTGAAAGGTTGACGCATGTCTCTTAAACACCGGTCGTGCAAGAGACTTTTGGGTCTGTGCTAGGTCAGTTGTGCTTATGCTAGGGACTCAGTTCCCTTTCTCTCTGGATACCACTGTCGGCCTTGTGGGCTGTCTAGTGGGTACGTAGTCAGGTGCAGTAGGACGAGCAATATGCCTCACGACACTGGCCCTCTGGGGCAAGGTGAACTTACCAGAACTTGGTGGACTTGCTTAGCAGATGTAGAAGTAGCACTGCAGGTTGTGCATGTGTTGAGTCCTTGGTTCCACTGGCCTTGGCGGAGGTGGAGCTGCTGTAGTTCTCCGCCAGATGACAACGATTCCACTTGGTGCTGGCCCAGCTCCGATGTGTGGGTTAGCCCTTCTGAGCCTGGTGTCGCTCCCGTTGACTAGGGCCTGGACCACCGGATATACTTACTGGGGCGGAGTGAAACACGTAGCTCCCGACGGGAGATGTTGGTCTGCCTGCGTGTCGGGCAGCTTGGGCTTACTCCCGCGGAGTGATGATTCCCGGTGCAGCGAGGTTTGTCGCATAGACCTACTTGGCGGCACTGAACGCTGCCATCTTTTCCACCCTCAGAGCTCCTTGCCGGCTGTTGAATGGCATAGGCATATAACACAACTGATTGAATGAACAGTAAGCAGGTGTTTGAAAGGGGGAGGTTTTACATTTTTGATGCCAAAGACTAAATTTTAATGTGCAAATTTTGCAATGTTTTTGTGGATTCAAATTGTAAAGACACATATACAAAACATGTTTAAAATGAGAAAAACAAAAGAAATTAAAGACAGTTCATCGACCAGTATTAAAAAACAATTTGTGTGAGTCCCTTGAAAACTGCAATGTAATGCAGAAAAACAAGCAGGGATTTGTGTGAGATTGTCGGAATGATCATAGTTAATATTCCTCTAGAAAAAAATGGTTGATCTAACACTAGGAACTGGCTACAAAAATGTGTCCAGTGTGAGGCTGAGAATATTTTACTTAACCTTAAAAGATGGAACAGCCTTATATACTGTTAACCTAGATGGTTTTAATTTGTCTAGTAATGTGGTTTTTAACCTCTAGGAATGTGCACGTTAAGTCTGTTATGTTCCGTTTTTGCCAGATAATTAGGATGGGGTTGTAATTATTTATATATTGCATCTACATAATTGAGTCAGGATTTTTGTTTGTAATTTCAAAGGGACTAAGGAAAATGGAGAAGTTGAAAGAATTAAAAAAAATGGAAATTTGTACTTTATATTAGATTTGTATTTCAGCTGTTTTGTTTTTCAGAAGTTTTGTTGACAATATTTACTACTGTTGTGTAAATTTGATAGTGTTTTTTAGTTTTTGCTGGTAAAATAAGTGCATTTTAAATTTATTATAAATATACTGTAATATATAGAATTTCTAAAAAAAAATTAAACAAAATTATAATTTTTTGTTGCTTCAAATGTTATTTTAACATATTTGCACCTAAATTTTACGTTGCTTCTACATTTTTACATTGAAATTGTGTACAACTTTTGTCTCATTAAACAACAAAATTAGTCAGTTTTCTTTACCTTTTTTTGGCTTCTCTCTATTTATGATGATGCAGTTTGGGGGTTTCTCCACTAGGGAAAAATTATTATTCCACATGTACCAGGTGATATTTGCTTTTGCATTATTAAGAATGCTAATTTGAACCTGTCTAGGAAAACATTAGTGTCACCACCAATCCACTGTTTCCTTTGGATGGTCCAGGGTACAGCCTTATTTGATTTAATAATTCTCTAGTTCATGCGGTTTATGGGCAGTAGGGAAGTTTCTGTGGTTTGTGGGTTGAGCTTAGAGTGTATCGCAGGGATTTCACTTGTAAAATTGCAGTGTCGTTTCTCAATGATATAGTGTTTTACTTGGTTGGGTTCAGTGTTGCATTTACACTACTGATGACTTTATCTCTAGTAGTGTGAGCACTTCTGATATTCTGTAGCTCTGTCCTATCCTGATTTAACTGGCATCCATATAGAGTGTAAATGGGATTCAAAATGTGGGTCTCCTAAGGGGGTAGTATGCCCATGAATCAGGAATGGTCTGGGGTGCTGTTTGTTTGTCTTTGCATTCTATCAAGTACAAAAATGATATTGATATTTATCTTTCCTGGATAAGTGGTTACTTATGAACTGTGGAAAAGTAGTCTCTTTATGTTATTTTATGAAAGGATATGCAGAATGAAACCATTACTGATTGTCATTGCCTAGAGAATCAAAATTATTTCGACATGAAAGTGTTTAATTAAAAAAATCATGTGTTATGTCATTGTTTATTAATAATTTTTTTTTTCTCTAGTATGGAAGGTCATGGTTAGAAACTGAAATAAATAAATTTTACAATTCTCTCAACTCTGTGGACTTGTCAGTTGAAGAGTTTGTGGACGCCATTATAACGCTGCTGAAGTCTGGCCGCACCAATGATGAATTGCAGAATGAGGTAGGAATATTTACTATACATATGTAAATTTTCTGAGTACAGTACAACAGTGTGTGTTAACTATTTTCATATTCAGTTCCTTCATAAAAATATTTTTGCCAAGCAACATTAAGTGAGGTAGTTTCTGTACAGTTAAGGCAAATTTGGAGGAAAATATTAATACATACAGTGGAATTGTCCAATAACAGCAACTCACATTATACAATTATTCTGGTTTCCAAATTTACAGAATAGAAAAATTTTACATACTATGTTTTACAGTCTCTTCATAAGCATGCTGTGTGTGCAGAACACAGTAAGGGTCTGACCATACATCAAGGTTAGTTCAGGACTGGGTCAGGGTCGGGTGCCGTCCAGGTGACTGATGGCATCCTGAACCAACTTAAACAACAGAAATAAATGTGCCTGTTCACACATTTATGGCCTGTGCCTGGGCTGTGTCAGGGCACAGATCTGGGATTGAAGAAAGTAGTTTTGTTTTCCTTTTTGCCAAACCTGGCCCTAAGCATGATCAGTGTTTTATGAAATTTTGGAGTGGCAAGATGGCATACATTATTGAGGCTATCATTTCACTGAGAGTTTCAGGTCTGACTTGACCTGTAAGTTTTTAAGAATGTACAATCTGGTTTTGTTATGTATGAACAGATGTAAATTATATTTCATAGAACATTTTGTTTTATGGCCTATGCTATGTTACCTTTTTGCAACATTTTCCAAAGTTTGTGTTTGCAGATATGTATGTAAAAGGATATTATTAGGGTTCAAAAGTATTGCATTTTATTTGGTTGTTTATTACAAAAAACTACACATAAAATAATCACCCAAAAAAATTTTTGCGCAATATTTATAGCGGGCAGTGAAAATCAATCCATCCAATTGATGAGATTTCAGTTTTTTCATGTCAAGGGAAGGTCAAAACTATTGAATTCCAGGTACCTAGTGTGTAATATATTATGTGGTCATGGTGAAATGTAAAGCCTCTAAAAGGTATCTTTTATTCATATGATTATCCAGTAACAAGAATACCATTTGGAATGTTTAAAATACTCGTAAAATTTCTTTTCATCATCCATCAAATAAGGGAACAAAGTTAAAACTCCCCCTCCACTGGTCTACTTTTCAAAGCACAGTGAACCTACAGTCTTTTAGTTCTTGTACACTGTTAATCTTTTATTGCTAGTGCTGTGATTACAATGTTTCTAGTGAAAAAATTTGAAAACATTCAATGAGAAAATTTGAACACCATGCAACGATACATCAATGCAGACTGCTTGTGCCTGGCTTGGTTGTGTCCCTGAACAATGTGGAACCTGCCCCTGTCGTGGCTGGATGTCCTCCGTCACCTGAATGGGGCCTGGCCCTGATATGTGTGGCCTGACGTTTAGATTTTCAGCAGAAGTATCCTTGCACCAAACTTAACTGGGAAGAGGATCTGTCTGAGTGGATGGCATCCCACTCAGTTTTGGGGATCTTTTAGGTATGTTCAAGAGGGAATAGATAGATGGATTGTAAAACCACTATTTCCATGCATTAATAGTGGGGTGTAGCTGGATCAGTTTGCACCCTATTTTCCTTGTGCCCCTCAGCAAGGTGGTGGTATATAGGGTAAGCGAGCAGAAGCTAACTAGCGGTAGATTAACAATGAGCAGTGAATGTTTATAGTTTAGTGTGTGCATTTAGGAGTTTAGGAGCAGTGAGTTGGAATCCCTTTTGCCTAGCATCATCCACTTGTGGATGCGGAGCTGCAGAAGCCTGGGTGAAATTTCCTTTGCAGTAGTTTTGGAGAGTGACACTCCTCCAACCTGTACCAGAACACATACAAAGGTGGGAGGAGCCCCTGGCTTGTCTAACTTGAACCTACAGTAGTTTTTTGGGAATACGTCCCATTACTGTCTAGCTGACTTCAGAACCTTGCCAGACTATCTCACTAATACCACTCAGCTGATGCAGGAGGTATGTTGGCTTGCCCAACTTAGTCGCCACTTCCTGTGGAGTTCCCTTATGCAGGGCTGCCAACTTCTATGGAGTCTCCATAGCTTCTACGGACAGGATGTTTAAACTACGAATCTCCAGAAGCTGGATTGCAAACTACGAATTTGCTCCTGTGCACAGTGACAAAGTTGCTAGTGCAATTTTTCCGTTCAGTAAATTTTACACGGGCAGCCAAGAATGCCTGCTGTAAGTGGTCTTTTATTTTATATATTTGTAAATTATATTGCTTATGTTTAATGAAGAATGTAGACTACAGGTCAGGATGTGTCATTGTGCTCGATCTATTAGTGTGCGCGTGCTCATCTTGTCAGAATGTGCATCCTTGAGACTTACCAGCGTTGCTACACAGCAATTATAGACTATCAATTTCTAGGTACACATACCAGTTTTCAGGATCTCATATTACGCATGTACCAAGATAATTTCGGCCTCGTATTCGAAAATAACAAGATTTTAACTGTTAACATAACATACCAATTTTTTCATCTGATGTACCAGTCTTTTGCGATATACCAGTATTTCCGAGCTGCCTTTTCCCCTATTGCCACGTTAGCGTGAACTGAAGCTGGAGTACAAAAGTACTTTGTATGTTTAAGTTGAGTACCAGCTTGCATTACCAGCTTGATAAGTTGCGAAAAATACTTTGTGATAATGTTCTCTCTCTGCTCTCGAGGCTCGTAGCCGTCGGGGCACTACATCTCCATCAATACATGCTGTAAGGAGAGGATTGTTTTCTTTTTTCACAGACACTTTGGTTCGTATCATAAAACCAAACGCTATCACTTCAGGTAATTCTGACATCACAGCAGTACAGTTGAAGAAACTACATCAGAAATCTGATGAATTTTTAGTAATCAATGCCAAAGCAAGAGTTTACTTGAAGGAACATCAAGATATACTGTTGGAATCGCAGTTAAAAGCATTTTATAATTCAATCAGAAATCCTTTTGGATTAACTTGTGAATACATGATTTCAAAACTATACTCATGAAGAATGAATTCTTGAAACATGTTGAGGTAGCGGATGTAAATCTTAGGGAAGAAACATCTTTTTCATTTGTAGAGTGTTAACTGCAGGATATGTAGCCGGCACACTTTTTTTTACTAGTGGGACTGCAGTGGTGTTTGCAGTCACTTTAGTAGACTCTCACCAAGGCAAACTGGTCTTAGTTCCTGGCAAGGGTAAGGTCACCCAATTTTTCGCAAACAGTAAACACGGCAGACATTGCTATTGGTTGGCAGGTTTTCTCAGGGTACTCCCATTTCCTTTTCCCTTACGTTTCACTGCTGCTCCATACTCATTTTGTTTCACACTCATTAGCACTCAAGACTCCACTGTTGAGCGTTGAACAAAACCTCTGTACTCTTTTCTGATTCACATGTAATACACATGTAATAATTAAGATAACTCCCCTTTCAAGAATATCTTCTGCTGAGACACTAAACTAGGAAGTAGTGGAAGGGACAGTTTACTCTGAAATGGTGTCTCAATTAATTTTATCAAAGACATGGGGTGAGGGTGCAAACAGAAGTCTAAGACATACAGATAGCTAGTTACTTAACTTTCTGCTGTCAAATGATTGTATTAAAATGTACCTAAGATAGGTATGTTCGAATGATCAAAGTGATCAAGCAAAAACATTTTGAAAGAGAAGCACAACTCTTTTAATTGTTTTTTTTTTTTTTTTTTGAGAATCTGGAACAGTAACCCAGACCGCAATTATAAAAACTGAAGATTGATTTACGACTTAACTAGGATTTATTATTAATATACAGTTTACTCTGAAATGGTGTCTCAATTAATTTTATCAAAGACATGGGGTGAGGGTGCAAACAGAAGTCTAAGACATACAGATAGCTAGTTACTTAACTTTCTGCTGTCAAATGATTGTATTAAAATGTACCTAAGATAGGTATGTTCGAATGATCAAAGTGATCAAGCAAAAACATTTTGAAAGAGAAGCACAACTCTTTTAATTGTTTTTTTTTTTTTTTTTTGAGAATCTGGAACAGTAACCCAGACCGCAATTATAAAAACTGAAGATTGATTTACGACTTAACTAGGATTTATTATTAATATACCAAAACTCACTATTTAAAAATTAAAAGTATATAAAAGGACAGGAAATCAAGTATTCACAGTGTAGTACTTGTCGACAGGCACGCGCACACACATATGCATGCATGCACATGCACACGTACACACAAAAAATAGGACACATTTTCCACATGGTTGCAGGATCTCAATGTTTCGCTGGCTAGGCTAGCTTCATCAGGTATCGAGTTGTAGGACACTGCGGTATGGTAGAAGGGCGCTGTTTGTATTAAACCTAGCGGTCAGGTGGCGAACTAGGGTGGGGTGGGAAAATTGAAAATTTGCCATTATAACTGATGAGTGTAGTTAATCACAGCTCCAAACCACACTCATCAGCTATACTGGCAAATTTTCAGTTTTCCCATCCCACCCTAGTTCTCCTCCCTGGCCACTAGGTTTAGTACCAACAGCATCCGTCCACCATGCTGCAACGTCTTACAACTCTCCACCTTATGTGGCTGGCTTAGCCAGCAAAACGTGATCATTCAACTGCTTGAAAAATGTGTCATCCTTCTTTGTGTGTGTGTGCGTGCATGCACGCATGTGCATGCATGCAAGTGTGCAGATGTGCCTGTGTTTTTGTGTGTGTTTGTGTGTGTGTGTGCACATGCGCATGCGCATCTGTCAATAAGTACTAGGCTGTAAGTATTTGAATTCCTTTCCATTTATATATTTTTGGTAGCCTTGCAACCTTATTTTAAAATTAAATGAATAAACTTCCTGATTTTAATGTTTTTTATTGGCTTTATTAAAAAATCTGTTTTATCTGGATAACGATATATATAGTTTTGTGCTTTTTCTTGTGATCAAACATTTTCATTTGGTAAAATTTATATAATTAGGTAAAAATGTTGTTTGATTAAGGGTAATAAGCTCACCTGCTGTAAACTGTAAGTTTTATTTTGTTTGTGAGTTTAATATATATAAAACGTACTGTGTGATAATCTCTTATTAAGTGAGTGGTCACAAAGTTGTCTCATTTTTCGTAAAGAAGCAGAAATAGTGTAGATAATAACTGTTTGAATAGGGAGAGATCTGAAATTATTGTCCTTCATGACAATGTTGTTGGCCTTGGATATGTGACATGTTATATGATAAAAACAAGTTTTGTTAGTGGGAAACATGTTTGTTTTAATTTGAAAGGATTTAAATTTTGATAAGTGTTTATGGGAATGTTAGGTTTTTTTAAGTTTCTTTAAGCTTAATATTGTTTTCCAGTTGTTCGATTTACTGGGATTCAACATGTTTGAACTCATTCAGATTCTTCTGGAACATAGAAATGATATTGTTCTCAGTGCTACAGTGGCTGAAGAGAAGAAGCTGGTTGCTGCAAAAGCAGGTAAGGAAATGTATTTTGTTTCAGTAATATTAGTTTCTATGTATTCTTGGCCAAGTGCTATGGGTGGTGATTCTCGCTCACATGTAACTGGCTCAGTTATCACCATGCAAAGTATGGTAACTCGTGTAAGGTGGTCGCCTACCTGGCACTTAAACTATGTTGCAGCTTGTTCAAAATAATCACTTTTTGATGATTTATTAAACCTGTCCTTAATATATTTGCCTACAAAAATAAAACATACTGAAGACCAGGGCAGAATAGTATTTTGAAGATAATACGAATGGCATAAACATTACTTTAAGAGTCCTCCAACATTGTTAAAAATTGCTTTTTCATACTGCTATGTTCTAAAGCATACCATCCAGCTACAAGCAAAACTACAATAGGAGCTGTATTGAATCCTGCTATACACTTTCCACCAATAAAATGATAAGGTCACCACTGAGAGTCCCTTAGACATACGCAATATGACAAAAACATAGCACGCCAGTTTAGAGTCTTGCACATAGCTGCGATGGTGTATTTGGTGTGCGTGTCAGAGTACTCCTTATCACTCCTATGCTTCTGAGCCTTAAACTTGAAAATAACTCCAGATAAGCGATTGCTTTAACTTGTTTCCTTGGAGAGGCTACGGTAGCTCAGCAGTTAGCCTGCTCACCTTCCACCAAGGCAATTCTGGTTCCATCCCAGGCTGGGTCACTTCCGGATTTTTGCATTTGGGAATTGTGTCCGGCAATGCTGCTGGTTGGCCGATTTTCTCAGGGGGAGGGGGGATCCCCAGTATCCCCTGTCCTTTCATTCCAGCGCTGCTCCATTTGCACTTCAATCACCCTCACTGGCTCTCAAGACCTCACTGTTAAGAGTTACCCAAATCTCTTCAGTAATTCACTCTCTTGTTTCCTCTGTGTTTTGCTAAAAATGTATTGGTTTGAACATAATTTAAATCAAACATTTCTTCATGGATTTTGATGTCAAAATTCTCTTGCAAATGAGATTTGACTTTGTTGGACCTGTCTGTATAGCATTCAGTTGTGGCTACTGTTGCAGGATCTCTGATAAGGCTGAAACGTTTTGAAGTTTTCACAGTTCTAAATCTAAAATCTTTCAAGAATATTTCCTTAATGTGTTGTCTTTAACATGTAGTTATATGCCATCCACAGTAAAGTGTGCACTTTTTAAAGCCCTCTTATTTCAAATATTAGTCAATAAATATATTTTATTTTAGCCTTGGACGTTAACTTCCAAGTGCAATGGAATATCCACACTGTGTTTATTACTTACATAGCAATATTTATTTAAAAAGTTGACTAAAGGATAAATAAAATGGCTGAAAGGAAAAAAGTAACTAGGGCCTCAAAAGTGCTCACTTTACCCTGAACAGCGTATACAGTAAAACTATATTAATAAATTCCCTAATAAGACAATTTTGTACTTAATTTAACCTTTTTTTTTACCTGCCCTGATTTTTTAGTTTCTGTGTTTTATACACACATTTTCTTTAATCCTATCAATTTAATACTTCAGCAGTGAAATTTTCCATATTTTTACATTTTTCTCCATTTGCAACAATTTTTTTTTTGTTCTTGTAAAAAAAAAAAATCTTTCACTGTGATTTTACACCTGCTCTATAATACATGTAATTTGAAAACGTAAGGGTAACTTAAACTCACTGTAGTCCTGATTTCCTACTTATTCAGCCATTTAGGAAGGGGAAAATGTAATAAAATATCTGAACCTTTAACTATCTAGTGCCATTCAGTATAGATGTGTTTCTACTTATTTTAATTATGTCATAATTGGGGGTTAATATTGCAGGAGTATCTATTGTAAAGGAAACAGCTGAAGAATTGTAGAGGCATATTGTAAATTTTTTCCTTAAAAGTTTAACTAACAAGAACTCAGTGAAACCTACAAAACCGAGCCTTGTAAAAGTTTTTTAATAATTGAATAGTTACCCCGAATAGGGATCTAACCCACAAAAATGAGAAAGTTGCAATCATAGTGGAATAATAATCTATCCATAGCACATCACAATACCACTGATGCACACAGGCAATAGTTCTATCCCATGGAAAATTTTTTTGCTTTGCAAAGTTGGCATTCCGGGAAATACAGATCTAACTGCAGCAAGATGGCTGACGAAGAGACATTGCTGCTTAGTGGTAGTGCGGAAAAGTAATTAAATAAAGTACGTAGGAGAAAGATACTGTTGTCAGAATGGAAGGACAACAAGACTAAAGTTTTGAGAAATGTTGGCAAGTCGTATAGAAACAGGAAAGGGACGTTTGTACCAGGGAAATGTGCATCTGAAAAGGTGAGTGGAATAGTGATTTAACCTAACAAACTAATTCAACATTTTTATTATACAAAAAATGTAATGTTATGCACAATCTGCTACAAATTCCATAAAAAGGCCACAATCTATTTTCATTAATAGCTGTAGCAGTTTCAGAAGATTTGCCTGAAACCACAATAATGTTATGCTACTCATAATGAAATATGGTAGTAAAACAGCTTGCAGGATTCGCCATGTAAATAAGCTGTTTGTCCTGTATCGAGGGAAAAAGAATTTGATATAATAATAATACATTTTTGTTGGTGACCTGGCTTTACTGCCAAAACTAGCCTTTAATGGTTTCTATTAAACACATGGAGGTAATAGGTGATGGAGTGGCAACATCCTATCTTCTCCACGTTTTATCAAGTGAAGCTGATGCCTTGTCTGACTTCTTTCAACTGCGCATGCGCAGACCAATTGTTTACGTCAGCCGCCATATTATCAGTGGCAAAAGTTAACATTGTAAGCAATGTAAAACATGCACCTTTTTGCCATTACTAACCCTGTCCTTGTCTTTCATTTTCGGCTTCACTTTCGTGTCTCGGCTTCCACTCCACAGACTAATACCTCCATGATTAAACATGATTTGGCAAATTCGACACCATCAACAAAAGGTGAGTTTATTTGTTTCAGGTTACCATGTTCCGCTGTATGTATGAATGCGACAATATTTTCAAAGATATGAAGACAAAGTTATTTCAAGATTTCTACAAATGAACATATAATGAACAGTATACGTTTTAAATTCAATGTTGGGTGGCACTGGAAGATGTAAAATGAAGAAATGTAGCGGAAGATAACTCCTGGAGGCAGACAACTTTCAAATACACCTTCCTGTAAATGGCAAATTATACAATGTTTTGCAAGAAAACTGTGCTCAATGTTTTTCAAATTTCCTCGTGACGTGTGCAAATGCTTCAGACAAAAATGAAATTTAACCTTGACATATCTGACAAAAGAGGGACACATCATAATCGTCCATGTACTGTGTCCTTTGATGTCAAAGAACTGATAAGGGGTCATATCAGTTCTATGCCTGCACAATAGAGCCACTATTCAACATCCACCTCCAGCAAGCTTTATTTTAGTTCAGAACTATGTGTGGAAAGAATGTATGATATTTCAAGGAAAGTCATCCTAATATTAAATGCTCACATAGTTTGTATAGGGACATATTCAGAAGTGAATTCAAGCTTAGATTTGGTCCTACGCGATCAGACTCTTGTTCATATTGTGATGAACTTTACATTCATGTGGTTGCAGCTGAGACCGAAGATGAGCAGAAGAGGAGCGCAAAGTAATCTTCAAAGACTGAGCCTTCTAATAAAGTTCTTCACGAAGATGTTGTAATGTCAAAATCGAACCCCACTTATGTTGTACTTTGCACAGATATGCAAAAGGTATTGTTCTCACTTCATCATTCCTCTATGTTTTATCAAAGGCAGTTCTCAACTTATAACCAATGTGTCCACAACATGGGAACTGAAAAACCATTTTTTGTTTGTATGGAATGAGTCTGTGGCAAAACGTGTTTCTTCTGAGTTACTTCATGCATTCTGAAATACATTGAACTGCATTTTGACCCACTCAAAGTAGGTGAGATCAGGAGATTAGTTGTTTGGTCAGATTGTTGTATCGCACAAAACAATAATTGCGGTGTATTGCTCTATATCATTATCTGATCGTGAAGAAATATTTCACAACCATTGACCAGAAGTTCTTAGTCAGCGGCCACAGTTTTCTTCCCTGCGATAGGGACTTTGCCTTGATTGAAAGAAGAAATCTACAGTGTATCATCCAAAGTAGTAGCTTGAAGTTATTGTTAATGCAAGTCCGGCATTTAGTGAATACTACATGGACAAAGAAAACTTCATTGACCTGTCTGCCATTGAAGGAATGTTTAAAAAATCAGCCCGATTTCAAGATAACATGTTTTCATTGGATTCAGTTCTCATCAGAAGAACCAAATACTGTTCGAACGCGAGTTAGTCATAACACCCTACTACCTTGGCACAGCTATGTAATATGGCCATTACCCAGAGGAAGGAAATATTTTCATCCACTCCCAACTGTACTTCCCCAGCTCTACGAAGAAGCTAGACACGTGCAGGTTCCTTCCCATTCAATATCGTTACTTCTACAAAAGTCTATGTGCAGTTGAGTGATTACTGTAATCATACATGACATTTGTCAATATTGAATAATAATCTAATGGTTTTCTTGTTTCAGTTAATATTACTGAAACCATAAGAGACATTGGTCCAGTAATAATTAATAATGTAATGTTTTTCTTAGTGTTTCTACATTTGTTTGTAATGATTTGTAGGTTAGATCACTATTCCATTTGTGCTGTTTTGATCCTTTTTCCACAGAAATTCATTTTGTTAAGCTGTAAGTCAATATTTAAAAGTAAATACAAGTAATATTAAACATGAGGTGTTTTATATGATGTACAGTTATAAAGCCTTACATCATTTTTGCAGAAAGTTATTTTCCTTACGTCTCGAAAATGATTTTTTTTGCTATTGTAAACAATATATGTTTTTGTGGGTTAGATCAGTATTCATTGTAGCTATTCAATTAATCTTTAGTATTTCAGCTCTTCAAAATGTCTTCTAAAGTTTGTAGTTTAGTACATACATTAACGTTTGTGAAAAATGCAACACCAAGAAGGATACATGTGATTAAAATTAACTTCATACCACAGATTAGATACATGACAATACACAATTGATTAGGATTACAGAACTGTACATGTTCTTTGTCCTTGAGAGTTCAATATGTTGTTAAGCCCCCACGTGCTGCAATCAGAGCCTGTAAACGTCGTGACATGGAATCAAAGAGGACCTGGATATGTTCCTGGTAATCTTCCTCCATGCGGTTTGTATGCGAGTCCACAAAGCATTAACAGTGGTTGCAGGAGAACCATGATGAACAAGTCGCAGACTAACTATAACCTAGACATGTTCGATGGACGTGTCTGGCGAACGTGCAGGCCAGGGAAGCAGTGGTACCTGTTAAGATTTGTTTTGTCCAGGGACATTTGTTTTATCAAGTTGGTATGTGTAACAATAGTATGACGAGATCAACTCATGTAAAAAATACGTGTCACTAAATATGTGATATTAATTTAACACTTGATGTCTTCCTGCACATTGTACATGTGCACACTATGTGTCAACTTTGCCCCATCATCGAGCAAATAAACTCGTATGGCAAGTCACACGTTAGCAGACAATTAATCCTGTGCCTACAGGTTTGCTCCCAACCTAGTGAGCAATTACAGACACGTGGTGATTGTTTGAAATTATACTGTCCACCCAAAAGCTGCCATGCGGTCGGCCAGTTCCCGCCTGAGAATTTGTACTGTTTGACGAGTCATCGACACGCCAGACCTAAAGAAGCTAGTTTGAAGGGATGCTGCAGGAGGGCAGCACCCAACATACTAGGTGGTCTCGGCTGCCAGAGCCTTGTGGAGAGGCAATAGATTTGTCAACAACCTCCTGCCGAGGAGATAAATTGCGGTGTGACTCACAACCATAATGAAAACCACCCCTGTGAGGCTAGCCATTCCTGTACCCCTCTGACAGCCAACAACCTAACATTTTCCTTATATAAGGAGGTGCCCAAACCACAACTCAAGACAGTTTGTCGACCCTCCAGCTTGTACAAGGCTGAGGGCACTATCAAAGGAAGTGGCCGTCACCCTGACTGCGCAGTCTGCAAAGACTTTTGAGCTGATCTTAACCATGGTTGTTAATGACCATGCTATACGCATTGAAGTAAGTGCATAGTGAAAGTCTCAAGTAGAAGTAACACAACGGTATCTTATGATGCCGCTGATGCCGTCCACATCCATGGACGCCGTCATCAGACAGAGGTATCTCTACGCCCTCGCCTGTTCTGTTACCTGCAAGCTAATCGTTCTAGCCTCCGCAGTAGCAGGTCGTGCCAGTGTCCCTTCTAGACTGCCCCCCCCCCCCCCCCAACTAGAATCACGTAATATTTCTAATTAATAATCATTGCATTTTCTTCTCGAAGCCAGTTTGCCTTCACCTGCCATTAAATTAATTTCAGTTTTTGATCATTATAAAGAGCTACGCATTCCCATTGTGTTTCAACGTATGAATAAAAATACGTTCAGTTGTAACTTGAACCCTTTGTTGCTCATTTCAAACAACCTAGAAGGTCTCTTTTATGTCTGTAATAATTTTCATTTGGCTCATTATAATTAAGCAATTGCCTGTTGACAGGAGCTTACGACCCAAGCATGTTTGGTTATCTTCAGCTTGCACAAAGCTAGGATAATATTCCTTAATCTGCATAAGATTCTGGAGTACCCAAATATTGTCCAATATACCCTGTAGGCACGTGTCCTGCCTCAATTATTGTTTTATTAAAGATGTGACTGGCCCATAAGGATTTGTGCTGTCCAAGATGGGACGCAGTCGTAGGTAGAGTGCTTGTCCTAGAAGCGCAGTAAAGCATCACACATCAGAATAAATCATCTGAGTCACTTTTGGATATTAATTATCACATTTACAGCACCCAGAGGAGTGATATTAATTTGGTGATTAGGAGTGCTGTACTCAAAACAGTTAGCAAATTGGGTGCTGAACAGACCAATTTATTTTACAATTGTGTAGGTGGTATTATGTGGTTGCATGTGACAACATTATTTATAAATTTCCTCTAAAATGTGAATTTCTTACTGGTGCTGAAGTAGCTTGCATTCAGTTTATTTCCCAGGCGTCATTTTCTAGCGTGGGATATTTTGTAAACAAATTTCCAACCTTTTTAACAGTAAAAGAAGTTCATGATAGTAATGGTGAAACAGATATCTTGGGAGTCCCAATTTTGCACCTTCCAAGTTTCTGAAGACATCCCAGAGGAGATATCAAACCAAGAAAGAATTGATACCAAATGGTCTTTGATTGGGCAACTGAGGGGTTCAGGTGGCAGGTTAAAGTTTGTTAGGTAGGCACGTGTAATGCTGGTTATTTTGTCCATTCTACACAGCAACACTGAGTGTGAAAGAACAAAATATATATAATATATATATTTTTTTCATTTCAGGTCATCACTATCAGAACATTCATTTGAGAAACTATTAAAAGTGAAATGTGCTCAAGAAGGTTTTTGTTGCAAACAGCACTTAAATTAAGAATTTTTGAAGAAAGAAAAATCTTTAACATACTCCTCAATACATTAAAAAAAGAAGCAAAAGGGGAAAAAAAATGGATTGCCGAACGTGTAAATATGTACAAGTATGAGCCTTATGTGTCTCCCGTATATCACAGGGAAGAAGTAACATCACATTTTTACACCCAGGCATGGGCTATTGCTAACCACGAGGCATCAGATTGATGTAAAGGTTTTACAATTTTACACTGTCAAAACATTCATTGGGCAATTTGGGTGAGAACTGTGGGCACTTCTGTAACAAATATGGATTGTTTAGCATGACACAAAGAGGGGAGTCCCCCTGGCTTGGCCTAAAAATGACTGTGCAGTCATTGAACAAGGCATCTTCCTCTACGATTGACTGTTCAACTTGTGTGTTGTTTTGGTATGTTGTCCTCCCCGTAATGACTCTAGCATCCTCTGTGTTCCTTCCAAAACATCACGAACTGCTAATAGCTTCAATGCTGCAGCATTCTCCTGGATATTTGACAACAACTGCACCAGTGTGTAAGAATTCCCACTACATAACTGACAGTGCACTGATCAATGCTTTGATATAGAGATTAACAGTTGTTATTGTACTAAATTTAAAAAGTTTCCTAGTGATTTGTATGTGAGTGGCAAGGGGCAAGGATTAGACTATGGACAGGTGTTTGCCAGGCAACGCCATCTTCTTTAAATGCGAAAATCGTGCCGTGTTCGTCAACGTCAGGTACTTTTCTGTCAGTATCTCAAAAAGATTAGATAAAGTTAGCCAAGCTTTGATTTCTCCACCATACCTATAACTAGGTAATTTGATGGTGGGTAGTATCACCCTAGGAGTGTGTGACATAACTGGTGATGTTTGATTGCCATTGCTTACTGACTATCAAAGCATCAGCTGTTGCCATGATTTTTTTGTGATGTATTTTATCGAACGCCTCCATTTGCGTGCTGTGTTCGTCTTCATCATAGCCTGCATTCTCTTCAGCTGTGTAGGCAATGAGGAGATGATTGTCTTCAAAATTAGTGTGACTGTGAGCCAAATTCCTACAATTGGCCCAACAGGTATTGTTATTTTGGGGTCTGTTAGGGTATTTTCTACAAGAGTTGCAGCTCATTGCAATTGATACTCCGTACATGCCATCCCGGGCTGTGCTGCACTGACAGCTGCAGACATGATACTGCCCAGTTTTCTCAGACAAAAACTGTTTTGTTACGTATAATCCTACACTTCAAACTCCAAGATGCTCTATAACCTTTTTACTGTTATTTTTCACTTAAGCTCCCCATAAAAGCTCTTCCATTGAACGAAACTAATTAAGAAACATTACCTATTCACACACAAACTTGAACTTTAGCTTACCCAAATTATCCCTTAAATCCGGTCACATGGTTCGTTGGCACACTCTCAAATTCTTTCTTTTATACTTCCTGATGGTGATTGATAGTGGATGATTGCGATAGTACTGGTGATTTCCGATGGCGCTACAATCTGGCAGAGACCATTTGATGGGACTGATCAGATTATCCTACAAAGTTATGTTGGTGACATCATCACTATCGCAAACTGTTGCAGACTGTACCTTACATCTTATGTTCAGTGGTGGAACTTAGTTTTATCAATCAACAAAGTCAATTTCAACAATATGAACATTAACAGGGTTGGTTAAAATCTTCCAACAAAGATCAGTTTGCACAAAAGAGAGATGTGCTCCCAAGTTGGTCATATGGAGTACCACAACTAAACTTCACAAAGGATATAGTTCAAAGTTTAATTGACACAGCTAGACGAGCAATTACACACATAACAAAGATGCCCGGAAGCATCCTAAAACATATTCCCAACCTGTTTCCTGTTGGCATTGAGTCACTGAACATAAACATTATTGTAAAATCCATATACGTTGCACTTATATAGCACTCATTAGTACATTAAATGCGTTTGCAGTATTCTTAAGTAACATAAAATATCAGGATTATCCAATCTTTTGCAGTTTATCATGTTCGTGATTATTTTTTATTGTATTTGTAATGTTATTTTCATTTTATGTTATCAGTAAGTGGGTTGGAATGAGAGACTAAAGAATAAATCAAACCAACAATACAAAACAATTTAATTTATGTTACCCCAGAGCCAAAACCCTTTGTTTAATGTTTAAAAAGGGGTGGGGGGGGTGAGTAAGGGGGGGGGGATAAATATCATAGTAATAAAACAAATTTAGATTACCCATCCGACACCATATGCTACAAGGGAGGGAATAAGTTAATGGTTACAACAGCTTAAGGCTGTGGTAGGAGGGAGGGGGGGGGGGAGTATAACTCTGCCAAACGGCAAATCATCCGATTAGCAATCCAAACAATTAAAACAGGTAAGCAAAGACTCAGTATCATCTCAACCTCGGCTCAAAAGTAAACCATAAAATAAACAGATAAACCTATAGATTTAATAATAATAATCATCGTCGTACTCATCTGCTAGTCGACTCAGCAACTCGTAATGTCAACACTGTTACTTCAATAAAATTTAATTACCTCCAGAAATGTTTGGCATCACTATCAACATCTTATAAAACTGTTATCTTCTCCTCCTACACTCGTTGGCTATTATATTACATCAACCAGAGCTGGGAGGGGGGGGGACTAAAACTGCCAACTGTAAAATAACTATATAAACAACTTATTTAAAAAGAAAATCAACAATAATCTTCTACTTCTTATATGTGCAGGCATGCATGCGTCAGTGCGTCTAAAACAACTCACATCGTCGTCTCAAGATGCTCGTTGCAGCAACACACATTATTTTCTCCATGACTCGTCGACATTACATGGGGGCTTAAAGCACATTTACCACAAGGTTTTTTGTAGTGGGCAGCCTAGAATCCCTTCACTTACTACTATTAGCGACTGGTAGAGCGATGACTCAGATTTCAAGCACAAACTTAGCAATTTGAGAGGTGTGTTATAAGGAATCAAAAAGCAGGCTTTACTGACGGGTCAAATAGATGAAATTATAACAGAATAATAGAGAAGAAAATTGACTCAGTACCAAAAATAATTCAAATAAATTAATTAGTACTGGATAAAAGGGGAATTCTATTTCCTAGTGAATAAAAGATAATGAATTCTAAAAACAATTAGTTTTACTAGACAAAATAAATAAATCTTTTACACAAACATTAACAAGAATAAACTTTACAAAATTTGGAACAGAAACAAGTATAATTTTTTGTTTATTAAATAAATAAATAAAATAAATAAATACATTATAATAATGTTATAGGACATCAGGTTTGTTTTGATGTATTAATTTCGATTATGTCATATGGAGTTTATTTAAACTATATTTGTATGTAGACAACTCGTGAAATTCATTTAAATAGTTAATTATGCAGCTCTGATCTTAGCCTAATATGTTGGTAAGCATAATTATTTATCCCACAAATTATTACTTTATGAAATTATGTGGTATTATTTATTTATATAATTTTATGGTATTACTTATTTATATAATTTTATGATTTCCCACAGCTTAATTTATTAATCTGAGCTCAAAAATCTCATTAAAAATTTATTTGAAGTGACAAAGAGTAATTTGATTTATTTTACGTCATTGTCAGTTTTACTCTACTTAAGGGACCAGCCTGACTGATACATAGTGTGATGACGGTACCGGAAGTGACGCAGTGAACTATCACGCCGACTTAGGTGTGATAGTCACACACTTGAGAATGTGTGAACCCCGGTTTGCCCTCTCTCTGCCGCTATCATTGATTGAATATAGATGCTTTTCTGGAGTGGTCTCCAGCATCCCACATGATGCGACATGTGTGCCATCCTAAAACTGGAGTAGTTTACTCAGGCAGAGATAAGTGTGCGGTAGGAAGGATTTAGGCTATTTTAAGAAGAGGTCTAGTCCTAAGATTAAATTTCTTAATGTGTCAACGAAGTAGACTAACGTCTGAGCCAGCTATGTGTACAGCAGCCAATGTTACAAGCGGTCATGTGTCTTACTGTCTGTTTTGACCAGGAACCTGTCACAAAATTTCGAGAGATTTGATTTTTGAACTAACTTTTATATTTGTGTGGGCCCAAGTTTGATAGTGTAAACCTAGAGGTCTTTGAGTGTGGACACTATGTGCTTGGCCAGACAGTGAGCAACGCTGTGTGCAAACCTAAATGATTTGTACAGTATTTAATCTGAGCTAGATTATTTCCTTCTTTAAAGACATGTACACCTAATTGATAAATTGTCTTAGCTGTTGGGATTTGTGGGAACAAGTAATACAAATTAACATTTTCTAATTTTCTGGACAGTGATTCGATTCAATCTAATTAAAATAATAATTAAAAAAAAATTGATTTTTCACTCATCAGTAAATTAAATATATTCTTTGAATTTCCTAAGTAAAGAAAAAGTACTTCCTACAAGTTTTCTGATTTATTTTTCTTAATTGTTGACACAATTTCCTTGATAAATCTAAAGTTGAAACAGAATATTTTGCCTGTGATTTCTAGTAGCGTGCTTGATTATTCGCTAAGATGTCTTTAGGTGTGTGTTTCGTATTTAAGATGATTTTGAAAGTGAAAAATGCAATTTGAGAGTGTGGTGTGCAGTTTTGTATGCTTTGTTTAAGTGAGAAGCTCGTTTCATGTTTGGTAAGCGAAACCCAAGATGGTATACTGAGTACTTACTTTGTGTTTTTATTCTTTCAGTTATTATTCCTGAGAAGCGTTTTCTCAAATAAGTTGTGGTTTTGAGAAATTTTCAATTGAGTATGAACCCAGGTTATTAAGGTTTCATCTACCATGTACATTACATTGAGCCTTCATATGATGATTAATGGCATCGCAGATGCCACTACTTTCGTCACCTCCCCTACCTTCCTCTCAATCGCCTCTCCCAGGCAGTGCTAAGCGGTGCTGTATATCTCACGCCTAGTATCTACTCATTTGAATAAGTTTTACCAGTGCCTCCACACGATAATAATTTCACAACAATTACTCTCTCTCTCTCTCTCTCTCTCCCTCTCTCCCTCCTCCCCCTCTCCCCTCTCCCCTCCCCTCTCTCCCCTCTCTCCCCTCTCCCTCCCTCCCCCTCCCTCTCCCCCTCTCCTCCCCCCCTCCCTCCCTCCCCCCTCTCCCTCTCTCTCTCTCTCTCTCTCTCTCTCTCTCTCTCTCTCTCTCTCTCCCTCCCTCTCCCTCTCTCTCTCTCTCTCTCTCTCTCTCTCTCTCTCTCTCTTTTTTTCTCCTACAACATAAATTAATGAATATGCCCTTTAGAGATTGACTTGAAACAATTACAGAATTAATTCTTAAAAATTGTTCCACGGGCCACAACTTTATGGATGACAGGGAAAGTGCCAGAAGTTTCTAAACAGCAAAACTGTCAATATTACTAGGGTTGGTAATTCGTGACAAAACTTTAACTTCCCTTTTTGTCCAAATTGTTTTTACTACTAATACCGGTAAAAAAATTAATGCTTAATCGACTAGCTTTCAAAGTCTGTACAGCAATTTCCTGCCTTAACTTAAGCTTCAAAAAAATGTACTTCCAACTAAAAGTTGTATCAGATGGTTCGCTGGCTTTTAGTGTGGTCCTTAACCAAAACTACAAAGTTACTAAAGCTACAGACATGAATGACACTTATCTGCTACACCACTAAATGCTGAATGATCCCAACGAGGCTCCTCTGGCCTCCATCCCTGGAGCAGTCTTCTTACTTCCCTGGTGACGACTTGACGAAGACACTTGTACGTGACAACGCGGCCTCGCCTCCTCACCACGTCCCCACACTGCCATGTCGCTGTTGCAAAGTGGTCGTCAGTGGAAAAACTTCACTACCGCTGCTCCCGCCTCGCCCAAAAGGTACCACAGTTTCCTACACCTTTCCCCTCGGGTGCCCCGGAGTTATGCACAGCCATCCAACTTATCGACTTTATGAACCACGTTATCGCTCGCCGCCTGCCTTGCATTGTCCCACAGAGACAGCCGCCACACACGTGATCAACATCCTGCAGTCCAGCTGACCGAATAGAAACCAGTGCAAGCACCGGCTCACGACCGCGGCGCGTGATCGCAAGGGCCCCCAGTTTGCTAGATCCCTAACCAAGCCATAAGGCTATAAACAAGTTTAGCTTTAGTAGAATTTTGAAAACAAACTGCGAGTTAAAAACAAACAACAACCAAGTTAAAATCCAGAAAGGGGTCTAAGATAAAACACTTAAAACAAACGACTCAAACCAAATTCTAAAACTGCCAAAACATAAAAAAAAGACTCACATCCGAACAAAAAAAAAACAATGACACTCGAAATTACATGCCTAACAGAAAACCGCGAACATCTATCGTAACAAAAAAATAATTTAAACACCAAGTATAAACAAAAGGGGGTTTAAATTGACTTCATCACAATATTATACCATCTGACATTACACTGTGGCTAAGAGTTGGTGGACAAGACACCCATTGCTATTGGTTCCAAATGTGGCAGCTTTAAAACTAATAGGACCCAATGTGGAGCTAACAGGGAACAAGGAATACACAAAACAGAACAAGTAATAACAAACCATGTCAGTAGGAATGCAGTACAACTTAGGTTTACACCATAGTGAATGCACAAAACAGTGTGACAGTAATGCTTCCTTCAAAATTGTAAAATTTAAAAACAAAATGTCCACACCTTTGGATCTCATCTTTTGACAAGTAAAAAAAAAAAAAAAAACCGTATTTTGGGGTGTATAGGCCGCACATTTTTACAAAAAAAAATGATTAAAAAAAGTGGGGTGTTGCTTATATATGAGATATTGGCAAAAAAAAATTTTGCCTCCAAAACATGTTTAGAAATTTGTCAACGTACAGTATGTTTTAATGTTTTCATTCAGTTTCGAAGGAAGGGAAGAAGAAGAGAGTAAGGGAAAAAACTTTCCACTTATGCAATTATTTGTTCTTTTGCATTAATAAACAAGAGAAAAATATCTTACGTAGTTTACATGCCCACCACCGCGTTACAAGTACACATTGATAGAATGCCATTTTGTGTAACATGTTGCAGTGGTTTTGCTTTATCAGGTCACAGTACCATCTGGGAATATTAATCGCACAATGTATATTTGTAAACATTGCAACTTAATACACATTTTCTGTCACAAATGTTTTGTAGGGGAGAAATTAAGTTGGAATTTATTATATTTGTATGGAATCATGACAACAATTTTTTCAGGAATATGAAAATTCAGTGCTGCCTATACTTGAAATATTAATTATCCCTAATTTTTCATCAAAAACTTCTGGTGTGGCCTATACACACCAAAATACGGTATTTATGCTAAAGATCCATGATTCAAACATAAGGTAACGTGATGTTAATGAAGCATCAGAAAGAACATAATTATATAAGTTGATAACAGGATTCTGTAAGGGCTTAAAACATTGAAAAGAGCACATACAACTAATACAGGTGGAACACCAAACTAAGGTTACAGGGCTCCTGAAGTGGTGTGTTAAACTCTGTACATAAGTGCTGTGAGCTGTACAGTATTGCAAATCTGCACAGTGTTTCCACTACAGTCGGTCACCATGGATAAGAGGAGGCTATCACCACATTGTTATTGCATTTTTTTCCATTATAAAATAGCAGATGATAAATTATGTTACAACTCTTTAAACCAGTGGTAGTTTCCATTTCACTTTTTAACAGTTTCTGGCCTTGTGCTAGATAGATATGCTGTCAATCAGTCCACTTCAGCCTACCCAATACAAAACTTCAGTAAATTACATAAATTGATTCAGTGAAAGTTACCTCTTGTAATGTAATGTGTGAAGCGGTGTCTTTCTTTCTAGTTTTGAAATACTATGTAGAATGGAGTCTCATGTAGGAGCTGTCTAGGATGCAGGAAATTTAACCCAAATAAGGGACTTACTTGTATAATCCAGAACATCTGGCAGTGCTGGCAAGATATTTTCACTCATGAATATAAATCTATGTGAAAAATGTAAACATTGAGAACAGTCACTATTATTAAGTTCGTACATAAGACCTTCAGTGCAAAGATTGGAAACTGCAAAGAAACGCATGTACACTCAGATTTGAGCATATTTTTAACAAAGGTGTATATAAGTTTTTAAAGAAATACAACAAATATTTCAGCTTGCAATAGGTTTTATCCATGTGTAAAATCTTTCTCATTACCTACATATTAAAACAAAATAAAAGCTTTCTAGGGCTAATCATAAGCCAATATATTGTCACACATACGCACCTCTTTGGCTGCTGCACGAACGAGGAAAAGGATGTAGAGTTTTAATGTGATAGCAATGGCGGCAGGAGGCAATGACGGGTATTGAATTACAGATGCCCGCTGCAGACTCTTGGTTGTTTTGTTTTCGGCCGCTTTCAGAAGAATTCTCTGGATTACTGACCTCAGTCTCTCAGCGCGTCTCGGGATGCGTTGAACCTTCCAGATAGTCGCCCTGACTGTATAAAAGCAAGACAGGTCTCTGCGACGCAAGTCTTAGTTGGAGCTGGAGGTAATGGATTCAGAGCGATAGAAGAGCGGGCGGTGTGACCAGTGACAAAGAAGGGAAGGTGGCAACTGCGAGTGTCAATGTTTTGGAGGACGTTGCTGGCAGGCGGGACTATTGGACTAAATGTGTAAGTGAAAGACATTATGAATTATTGAAACAGATAGACTGAACACGTACTAATTATGAGTATGAGTTACTTGACTGTAACCAACAGAGACAATTATGAGGGACATTAGTTGGAGTTGAAATAGACAGTAAATATTGTGCTCACTGATAAATGAAAAGAGTAAAAGTGGACAAAGCTAAATTAATGCTGTGGGTAATAGTAGAGTGAATAAATTAGAAATAAAATTTATTTTCTTGTATTAATTTTTCAATTAAGACCGCCATCCCTTACAAACTCAGATACGCCCCGCAGGCATCCTCTCTCATGTAACACTGGTGTCAGAAGTAGGACGGAGGCAAATATTAATTAATTAATTGTAAATAAAATATTCTATATGAAAATAATTAAGTCTGTTTTGTAATCCTGACTCAGTGAATGACAAGGAAAATGTCTGCAGAACTGCAGTATTGCACTGAGCATACTACAATCTCTGCCAGAGTGACATCAACTGGAGTACTCCACACTGGTGTCAGTCTTGGAGCTTTCTTTCGGGGACCGGTACCTGCAACATGCCCACCATGCACAGCTGCGAAGCCACACCCAGCGACCAAGGGTGCCACTGCAGGAGCCATGGCAAGAAATGGTGTGGCTCTCCCACCTATCTCTGGAAGGGTGCCCCGAGGAGGTGCGTGACATCATAGCAGTCGGCTTCTTTATTGATGCCATCGCCGAAACAGAGGTTTGACAAACAGTACGTCTGGCAGCACCCCACAACATGCAGGATGCCCTGGCCCGAGCACTTGGAGGTGGAGTCAGCGAGACGGGGCTGCACTCCGACAACCGGTACGGGCAGTGATGCTGAACAAAGATGATGAAAACAGATTAATGAAGACACTGAAGGAGATGCAGATGGCCATAAGGGACATTGCATCCAGGGTCCATACTACAGAGCCTTGCTGCCCCCACCTAAATGGCAGAGTGTTGGTCATGTGGGCAGCTGGGCCACCTGAGAGCCTACTGCCCACAGCAGCAGCAATGCTACAGCCCACATCAGTGACAACAGCAGTAGAAACAGCAGTGGGATAAGAGGCAGCAAGATGCAGGTGAGAATACAGCTCATTGGGAAAACTTGTAAACATCGATCGTAGGGTGCGAAGGTCGGTGACTGTAGGAGGGAACGCCCCAATGTTCTTACATGTACGGTTGGTAAAGTAGGATTGGTATGTATTTTGACTCACTTACATAGAAGAGAGATTAGTCATTTGTTCACAGGTCCTTACACACCCGATGCGTGTACATGTCTCTTCACAAACTCATTAGGAATTCACAGCACCAATGCATGAAACAACTAGTGCAAATGTCCAAGGTAGTCCACACTCAGTCCATGTAGCATTTGCAATATCCCGAACACCCTATTTTCCTGACTTTGACGACCGGACACAACCATTCCCGACTAGAATAAGCAAGGTACTAACATGGCGGACACAAGTACGCTGCCTCTGATGTCACCAACATGGTCATCACCACCTTGAATAAAACTGACGTGCCCCAACATTCCGCCCACCAAATTTGGTACAAATTTAAGAATTGTCAATATTTATTTACACTATGTACAACACTGAGGAAGAAGTTACTTAGTGGGGAGGGGGCACAGCCTCACAACTGCCCTCTTGATTACTCCCTGGTGAGTCTTGATACTTGCCACACAACTAACCCCATCTTTGCCGGGCAGTTCCGTTAAGTCATCATCTGGTAGAGCTACTAACGCACAGCCAATGAGAAAATGTCCTGGAGTCAGGGCACTCAGATCATTAGGATCTGTGGAAAGAGCACATAATGGTCTTGAATTCAACACTGCCTCTACTTGAGTAGTGAACAGTGTGCTCAATTCATCAAAGGTCAATACTTGCTACCCTATTACATGTTTCACGTGACAGTTTGCTGATTTGATGCCAGCCTCCCAAAGCTCACCAAAATGAGGGGCCAACGGTGTATTGAAGTGCCACTGGATACCATTTTCTGCCAGACTACTTGCTACTTGGGTTGAATTGGTTTTATCTCTCATGTATGTTTCTAGTTCAGTAAAGTGCTAGTGAGCACCAACAAAGTTAGTGCCACAATCACTATAAACATCTGTACATAATCCTGTACGAGCAGTGAAACGATAAAAGGCATTCAGGAATGCAGTTGTCAGTGCAGAGACTACCTCCAAATGCGCAGCCTTTGTAACAAAACAGACAATCAAACATAGGTATACCTTCAATACACGTGCATTCATTCCGAAGATGAGATTGTTTGATATGAAATGGACCTCCATAATTCCCACAGTCTGGAATGCCCTCGTGCTCTGAACCCTACTGGTTGGCAAAATGCCCATTATCGGCTGGACAGGTGACTTCTTAAAACGTAAGCACCTCACGCATTTTGAAATTCTTGATCGTATCATGCCTTTGCCCGCCAAAATCCAATACCTGTGTCTGATGATAGAATGCACAGTGCTGAAACCTGCATGTAGGGACCAGGCATGGTAGTAATCAACGACCAGATTAGTGAGGTGACACTTCTTGGGTAACAGGACTGGATGTTTTTCAGCGAATGACAACCTCGAGTTTTGGATTCGTCCACCAACTCTAATTAGGCCTTGAGGATTGAGGAAAGGGTTGAGGTTTCTGACCTGTGGTGAGCATTCCCTTCCCTTCTGCAACTGATCTATCTCCATCTTGAAAACATCTTGTTGCACTTGGTGTACACAACAAACTTCTGCTGCTTTGAGTTCTGTTGATGTCAAGGGGCTACAACAGTGGCTTGACAGATGCCTGAACATTTGAAATGAAGCGCAACACAAACGCTAATACTCGTCGCAGCCGCAATAAGGAACTAAATCTCTCGATCCACTCTGAGAAGAAAATCGTGGTCTGCGCAGCTAGGGCTGTTGGGCTCGAAAGCTTCAATTCTTCTCAATACTCTGGGGAACTGGAGTCTGAGTAACCTCCTGGCCAGGCATCTTCTGATTCAACAAGCCATGATGGACCACTCCACCAAAGGTGATGACTGACAAGCTGGCTTGGCATCAAGTCTCTCGAGGCTCAGTCTGCGGGGTTGTCTTGCGATGGTACGTGTTGCCACTGACGCACTACTTTGCTTTCCTGTATTTGAGATACTCTTATTAGTGAAAAAGGTGTTAAGACGATGTGGTTCAGTATGGATCCATGCAATGACGGTTGTTAAATCACACCACGCTATCACCTTCTCGACAATTATCCTTTTTGACAAAATGGATATGATTAAGTTCATGAGTTTCACAAGCAAATGAGCTCCCAGCATCTCTAGGCAAGGGAGACTTAGTTTTCACTGGTGTGACACGGGACTGATTTGCATTCTGCAGGTATACAACTGCTGCATAATCTTGGGTTGATGCATCACAGCTTGTGTCACTAGACGAGGAATAGCAACTTCGTGTAAACTATCAAGTTGCGCAATGAATGTGAGCCACTTATCTTTGATATCACGTGGTGGAGGTTCATCCCAATCAATTCCAAGAAGCCATAGATTCTGCATAAACAGTTTAGCCTTGAAGACAACTGGGCCAATCCAACCTAATGGGTCATACATCTTTGCTATATCCGACAACATCACACGTTTAATAATAATATTAGAACTGGCACTGTGAGTACGATATGAGAACATATCTCCCTTGGACTGCCATTCTAGTCCCAGAATTTTTATGTCTTCATCCCCATTATCTTCAAATGTAAGAGGGCACTCTCTGTGGTCATCTGGAACGGCATCTAGCACAGCAGGATGATTGCTGGTCCATTTCCTTAACTCCAAACCACCACTCTGGAGTAGCGTTATCAACTCTTCCTGGAGTGAGAGAGCAGCTGTCACTGATGATGCACCTGCAATCACATCATCCACAAACACATCTTCCCTTAGCACACTTGCTGCATTGGGATAGTTAGTTTGCTCATCAATACCTAGCTGATGCAGGGCCCTCATAGCTAAGAACAGAGCTGAAGGTACACCATATGTAACAGTGTCCAACTGATACTCATGAATAGGTTGATCATAACACTCGCGCCACAAGATTACCTGGTATGGCCAATCATCTTGATGCATGCAAATCTGCCGATGCATTTTGCAAATGTCTGTCGTCATCATAATGGGAGGTATGCGGAACTGGGTGATAATTTCAATTACATCCTTTTGCATCTTCAGTCCCTTGAAAAGTGCATCGTTGAAAGACTGACCTGTTGATGTTACTGCAGACGCATCAAACACCACATGCAATTTAGTCATCGAGCTGGTTTCTTTGCGGACACAGTGGTGAGGAATGTAGTACCGAGCCTGGTGCATCTGAGCTTCACTCAGAAGATGCATGTGACCAAGGGATTCATATTTCTTGAGAAATTTGGAATACTCTGCTTTCAGTTGTGGCTGATGTGCCAGACAATTTTCAAGATGACATAGTCTCTTTTCAGCTTGCAAATGTGACTCACCCAGGTTGGGTTCCACATCTTTGAAGGGCAATCTTACCATGTATCGTCCATCTGGACTACGTGTGTAGGTCTCTTTGAAATGAGCTTCACAGAAATCCCCTTCAGGATCAGTATGTTTGGTTTTCGGCAACTCTTCATGTTTCCAGAATCGCTGCAGCACATCTGAGAGGTTTGGTGAAGTAACAAATAGTTAAACAAGGCCATCTGGGTTACTAGTGGCTTCCTTGCTCAACCTTCTCATTAAGATCCAACCAAATTTACTGTGAAAAGCTCCTGGATAACTGGTAGGGCCTGGATACTGCCCACCATCAAAAATCTCAGGACAAACATTAGCACCCAACAGAATGTCAATGGGCCCTGGAGTATGGAAGCCTGGGTCAGCAAGATCTAAACTCTCGTACTGGGATTTTACTTGTTGAGGCAATGCAACAGGTAGCAAATTTGAGGTTATGTTATTCAGGATTAATGTATCTACAATTACCTGGAAACCCTCATGAAGGAACGAATTTAGCACACAAGTTACAGCACCTTTATTGCCTTGAACGACTGACTGATCTAGGCCACTAATTGGTACATGTGACCTTCTCCGATGCAAACCCAATCTCTTCACACATTCCTCAAATATGAAGGAAGTGTGTGATCCTTTATCGAGTAGAACACGAGCCCTCTGGGAGAGTACCACAGGCATCCTTCACTCTCACAACTGCTGTACCTAGAATCACAGTGGCAGCACTAATGCTGGAACTAAGTGAAACTGCTTGTGTAGATTCCTCACATGTAGTGGTATGGCCTGCTAAGCTATCAATATTTTCCATCTCATCAACTGATTGTGGTGGTACTTTTTTACTAGCCTTGTTGACATCTGATGTGGAATCAGGATGAATTAATGTGTGTTGGCGTTTATTGCAATATGCACATGAAAGTTTTGAAGTACATACATTAACACAATGTGGTTTTAAGCAGTTGAAACACAGACTGTATTGGCGCACCACATCTTGCCTCTCCAGAAGTGTGTGACCAACAAACACAGGACATTTATAAATGTCATGACCCTGATTACATACGATACATACCCATTCTGAACTGGTAAAGAAGGATTTTCTAGAATTTATTGTCACAGGTCCAACCTTCCTTTTTGTGCTCCGTGATTTGGACATCACTGAAGCAGCAGACATCAATGCTTTGCACCGAAATTCCAAAAACTCTTAACAGCTGCACAAATTTAGGCATCTTCATTTCTTTATGCTACAGCTTAAAATTAAGTCATGTTTCTGCTTCAAGTTTACATAACACAATGTTCAACATCGCAAAGCACCACTGGTCTACTGGAAACTTCAACACTTTCAGAGCACCTAGGTTTTTCTTCAATTCATCAACTAGGCATCTTAGTTTATGCTGACAACCTTCTGTTACCACTGGCACGTTCATGATGTTGTCCTAATACATTGTAGCTTTTTGACGCACATCTTGGTATCGCTCAGTTAATATCTGCCATGCTAATTTATAATTTCCTTCAGACAATGGTACAGATTTGATGAGGTTAAGTGGCTCTCCAGTGAGAGATGTGAGAAGATACTGTTGTTTCTCAACATCTGAAAGCTGACTGTTGGTATGTGCTAACATCCTATATAGTTCACAGAAACTCATTCACTGTGTCAGTTGCCTTGCTGAATGTCGGTAGCTGCAATTTTGGAAGCTTCACAGATTTAGATTTGATGTCAACATTTGATTTCCCGTCACCATTATAATTTTTTTTTTGAAATCAAAGATCGTGGTGTGAACTTCTAAAATTCGATAGTAGGCCAAGTCAAAGTTTTCCATATCTGTGCTTAGAGACTCGAATCGGTCTGGTTCACTAGTTTCTAACTGGATGATGATGTCTTCAAAATCTGTTTTCAGTTGTGCTAAATCACGGCAATGGGCTTTAAACATATCTAATTGCAACTTATCCTTTTCAACTTCATTAGAGAAACAAGTCGCTTGAGCCTGTGTTCTGTTAACTGAAGTCTCGTTTCCAACTTTTTTAGTGACATCGTTGCTATGGATGTAAACAATAACACTCGCAGGAACATGTATACCAACACAACATACAGCGAAGCAGTACTTTACGTAGCAGTTTGATATCATGAAGAGCAAGATCGATTAACACTCGTTTGTCGACTGCACGAAATGGTAGATCCGGCAACTGTTACAAATGTAAACAAAGGATAGTAACAAACTTTAGTTTGATGTTGAAACACACTTCCAAGTCCGCAGTTAGCAGATGTCCAACAAATCCGGCCCGGAGGATCAAAATATTTTGACTCACTTGCATAGAAAAGAGATTAGTCACTTGTTCACAGGTCGTTACACACCTGATGCATGTACATGTCTCCTCACAAACTCATTAGGAATTCACAGCACCAATGCACGAAACAACTAGAGCAAATGTCCAAGGTAGTCCACACACTGTCAATGTAGCATTTGCAATATCCCGAACACTCTATTTTCCTGACTTTGACGACCGGACACAACCATTCCCGACCAGAGTAAGCAAGCAATTTGCCAGATAGTTATGGCATGGCAGACACACGCATGCTGCCCCTGATGTCACCAACATGGCTGCCACCACCTTGAATAAAACTGACGTGTCCCAACAGAATGCAATACTTGTAAATTGGAGCCTGAATCATGTTCCTTGCCAGATGGTCATCGACCCTAGGATGACCATAACAGTTGTAAGACTAGACATCCATGTCTCGGGCCTTCTCTCCAGCTATCGCCTGACAACATGGAACGATGCTATTTGACTAGAGTAACAGGTGATACAACACCTGTTAAAGGTAAGAGCAAAATGAACCTGAAACTTCGTGACATTAGCATAAAGCACGATGTTTACGTAGCAGAAATAGAAGATTAATGTCTTTTGGGGCTTGATGTACTATGTAGATTGTAGTGTTGTATCGATACTCTACTTGGTGTGTTACGGGTAGGCAATACAGAGTTGGTGGTGTCAACACGGCATGATTGGTCCTCCCCAGTTAGCTGCCCAGTAGTACGTGGTGAACCCACTGTGCTGTCCGCTTCTAGTGAAATTGTCATTTCAGGCAGATGCCTGGGTCTAATTGAGCCAGCAGAGAGAATTGTTGTCCTGTCAGGTAAAATAGTTGAAGCAAGAATTTTGGTCTCTTCTAATTCTGACAGATTTCCAGTTAGAATGATAAATTTGCCCGATAGTGACATCCTTCTTAAGGAGGGAGTCGTGATAGGTGTTTGCAAGCAGGTCACACAGGTACTGCCGAGTGTTTCAGAAGATTCTAGAATGGCACAAATAGAATGTCCTCTACCAGAAGTTTTGGATGAACTGCTAGCACGAACAAATAAAAATATTAACTGGCGACAGGAGAAGGCTGTCTCTGAATTATTGCAGAGAAATAGGGATGCCTTCTCTTGTGGATCAGTGGCCTTGGAAGGACTAATGTGACTTGCCACCACATTAATACAGGAGATGCCAGGCCAGGCCCATTAAGCAGCCACCAAGATTGCCACTAGATTTGCATGTGAGGCCATTGAGGGAATTCTGAAGGAAATGGAGGAGTTAGATGTGATAGAAACATCAGTTAGTCCATTGTCATCACCCATTGTACTTGTTAAGAAAAAAGACATCTCTCTGAGGTTTTTTTGTATATTATCGCAAGCTTAATAATTGTGACAAAGAAAGACTCTTATCTGCTTCCAAGGATAGATGAAACATGAAATAGCCTAGCAGGTTCACAATGGTTTTCTACTTGGACATGAAGAGTGGGTACTGGCAGTGCGAGGTAGCTCCAGAGGACCAAGAGAAGACTGCATTTGGTGTCCAAGGGAAAGGAACCTTGCAGTTCAAAGTTATACCTTTTGCCATGTTTGAACACCTCATGGAAAAAGTTTTGCCTTTAGACATTTGTCAGGTTTGATGACATAGTTGTGACATGAAGGACATAAGAATAGCACCTATCTTACATAGACTCTGTATTCCAGAAAGTGGCCGCAGTCAACTTGAAACTGGTTCCTAAGAAGTAACACCTGTTCCAAAAGAAAATAAATTTCTTGGGACATGTAGTATCGGCCCATGAGAGTGAAACAGACTCCGAGAAGACTAAAGCAATAACAAATTGGCTGACGCCAACTGACAAAACTGAAGTGCGAAGTTTTCTTTAACTATGTGCCTACTACCATCAGTTTGTATCTGGGTTCACCACAATTGCTAAGCCACTACATTAATTGACTGAGATGAAAAGGAGATTTCATTGGACCATTAAGTGCGAAGATACTTTTAGTAAACTAAAGAAAATTCTGATATCTCCTCCAGTCCTGGATTTCCTGAAAAGTGAGGGTGTATTTGTTTTGGACACTGATGCTAGTGATGTAGACATTGGAGCTGTGCTATCTCAGGTTCAAGATGGGAAGGAAAAACCACTAAAATACTTCAGTAAGGTATTTCATAAGCCTGAGAGAAATTACTGTGTTACACTCAGGGAGCTTTTGGTCATGGTGAAGGCAATTTCACACATCCACCCCTACCTTTATGGCAGACATTTTATTCTTAGAACTGATCATGCTTCATTACGCTGGCTACTAAATTTTGAGAACCCCAAAGTTCAAATAGCGTGGTGGATACAGCATTTTCAAGAATATGACTTTGAAATACAGCACTAATTATGGACGCCTTCACAGCAATGCAGATGCACTCTCGAGGAGGCCATGTGAGTCATTTTGTCATCATTGCGAACATCATGAAGTAAAGAGTGGTGAATTACTGCAGATACGGAGGAGAACAATTCAAGGTTCTCTATCTTGGGACGATGGTCTGTCTAGGTCATTCCCTTACCTGGAGTGATGAGGGTATTAGGAAAGCCCAGATGAATGATCCCACTTTGCAGCCATTATTAAAGTGGAACGAAGCTAGCTTTCAGCGAAAATGGGAAGAGATATGTAGTCTGAGTGCAGCAGTCAAAGCATGTTGGGCACAGTGGAATTCCCTCGTACTGAAGAATGCTGTACTTTACAAAAACTGGGAAAGTAATGATGGAAAACACACGCAGTTACAGTTGGTCCTTCCAGAATGCCGGGTTCCAGAAGTCTTAAAAGAACTGTATGGTGAGGCAGCCAGTGGGCACTTTGGTGTTAACAAGACACTTGATATAATAAGACACTTGATAGAATAAGATTAAGATTCTACTGGTTTCACTGTCTGGAGGATATTGAGAAGTGGTGCCGATTGTGCGACACGTGCACTGCGAGAAAGAGTCCAAGGAGCAGAGGACAAGATCACCACCAGAAATACAGTGTTAGAGCCCCATTAAAAAGGATGGTAGTAGCCATTCTGGGTCCTTTGCCTCTCACAGAGAGAGGTAAGCGGTACCTACTGGTGGCTCAAGATTATACTAAGTGGCCTGAGGTCCTTCCCGAACCAGGAACCACGTGCCGTGGCTGAGGCACTTATTTAACATGTCTTTTCGAGGTTTGCGGTGCCACAAGAACTCAATTATGATCAGGGGAAGAAACTTTGAATCTGCAGTTTTCCAGGATGTAATGAAAACTCTGGGGATAAAAAAGACTAGAACTACAGCCTTACACCCTCAGTCAGATGGAATTGTCGAGACGCTTAACTGCTCTTTTGAGCAGTACCTGTTAATCTTTGTGGTAGACAACCAAATTGGATTGGGATTCAAAGGTGCCATTGTTTCTTCTTGCTTACAGCTCAGCAGTTCATGAGTCCACAAGGGTAAAACCATCAAGGATGCTGTTTGGAAGAGATCTATGCCTCCCCAGTGACTTGCTGTTTGGCCAACCGACTGAAAAGGAAGCTGCAGCCCTGATTTTGCCAGTAACTTTTGTAACAGACATGTTGGATTCATGATTTTGATCGACAGCGCTTCAGAATAAATAGTGACAGGATGAAGTTGCGGTATGAGAGGAGAATGCTGGGCAATTTATTTCAAGAAGGACAACTAGTGTGGCTGTACAACTCGCAGAGGAGAAAAGGGTACTTCCTGAAGCTACAGAAATGTGGGAAGGCCCCTACAGGATTTTGAAAAGTATCAATGATGTGTCCTTCGGATTTGTCGTCAAGGCCCTTTGGCGGAGCCAAAGGTTGTCCACATCGACCAACTGGCACTCTACAATGTTCCAGATGTAGCAGTGTCTGTTCGGGAAGAACAGAATGGAGGAGGGGGCAGCATTATGCACATGCGCCACTTTGCCTGCTGCGTGAGTCAGGAAGAGGACGGAGAGTTGTAATGTTATAGTGATGGTGGCAGCATGAGGCAATGATGCATATTGAATTACAGATGCACGTGGCAGACTCTTAGTTGTTTTGTTTTCGGCCGATTTCTGAAGAATTCTCTGGATTACTGACCATGTTCTCTCAGAGTGTCTCGGGGTGCGCTGAACCCTTCCAGATGGTCGCCCTGACTTTATATAAGTGTGACAGGCCTATGGGTGGCGATTCTGAGTTGGAGTTGATGGATTCCGAGCTATAGAAGAGCAAACGGGGTGACCAGTGGCGAAGAAGGGAAGGCTGCGACTACGAGTGTCAAATGTTTTGAAGGATGCAACTGGCAGACTGGACTATTGGACCAAATGTATGAGTGAAATACATTATGAATGATGGAAACAAATATACTGATCATGTGCTAATAATAAGTATGAGTTAATTTATTTTAACCAACAGATACAATTAAGAGGGACATTAATTAGAGTTGAAATAGACAGTAAATGTTGCACCCATTGTTAAATGAAAAGAGCAAAAGGGGTAGACAGCTAAATTAATGCTGTAGGTAATAGCAGATTGAATAAATTAGAAATAAAATTTAGTTTCATCTATTTATTTTTCTATTAAGACTTTCATCCCTTACGAACTCAGAGCAGGCATCCTCTCTCATGTAACAGTCTCATTGCTTGGTTGCCACATTTATCATTCATCACAACACACAGTAAATGATGTTGAGAAACAGTATAATACTAACCAGCTTTTATTCAATTTGTTTAAATTTATAATGTCATTAGTTAACCAACACATACAATGGGCATTGTGAGGCCAGCTTTTAGTGATTTGAAAATGAACTTTTTTATGGTAGTTCTTCCCACTAACCTGAATCAGGTTCAATGCCCGGCAGGGTCACTTCCAGATTTATGCATGTGGGAATTGCAGCTGGTCAGCAATTTTCCTTAGGATCTCCAGTTTTCCTTAATCCTTGCGTCTGGCACTGCTCCATTTCTACCATGTGTCACCCTGATCAGTTCTCAAAGACCTCATTAAGAGCTGTCCAAAGTTCTGCACTCTGCTCCTATTTTTAGGGTAGTTGGTGTGTGTGTGCCTGTGTCTGTGTGCCTGTGTGCATGCATGGGTGTATGTGATAATGCCTGACACTTGCATGGCTAGAAGGCTGGATTGGTCCAGGTGATTCATTCCTATCTCCTGACGTGTCTCAATGTACGAGCACCAAGGCAATCACAAAGTGCTGTGGAGTCTATTGTACTAGGCTGTGTGCCTAGTTGTGTAAGAGTGAAATCCAAGCTTTAACTTATTCCATTTCTGTAGCAGGGAGTTGGGATACATATTTTGTAAATTGTACTACTTGCCCACTTACACAAAATAATCATTCCCTTTGCTCTTATGGTAGCTACCTGTTTAGTTGTATATAACTCTTGCTGCAACATCATTGTTTTTGTGGTCTTTTAGTTTGTAATTTTTTGGCATTGCTTGGTGTGTCATGGCAGGTTCTGAAGTAAGCCTGAGGCCAACCTGCTTGCAGCAAGTTGTTGTGCAATCTGAACAGGAGAAAATTCTGCTGAAACAAGCACGCAAGGAAGAGAAGAAGATTAATAAGCTCTTGACTCGAGATGATGGAGAGGATGAAGCTGAGTTTAACCCTACAGAACTGAGAGCAAAGAGGTTTGTTTATTTTTTTTGTTCAGGCATCATTTTCAAAATCCACAGTATAAAAATGATAATGAATTATGCTAAAAATGTATTGCTGCTGGATGTGTACTACTCGTGAAACTTGATGTACTGGAAAAGTCATGAATAATAGAAATACTGTAGTTGTGTAAGCCTTTAGAAAGTTACATTATTTTTAAAAATTTAAAAGCTTATTAAATATTTTTTAGTTGTAATAGTAATGGGTGGGAGTTTGTGTGTAACTTTTATGTTCCAGGCTAGAAGTACTTTCTAAACCAAGTGGTTCAGCATTAATGCAGTTGAAGAAAAAAACGCCAAAAGCAAAAGAGAAGGAAGTGTATCCAAATGTGTACGATTCTCAAAGCCAAGCCCAGAACACATCAGGTATATATACTTATTTACAGTTACGGGATGTTTTGTTTTCTTAAATGTAACTACTGCAAACTTTCCTCTTGTTATTATTTGCCTTTTCTCTCCAACCTCCAACTGGCTACTTGTCCCAGTGGCGTAGCGGCAGGGGCGGCACTTTTAGGGGGTGGCAAAATTTCACAATAAATAATAAAATAAGCTGTTTTCTTCGTGAGATAGAATCATTGTAGAAATTCGTGAGCATTTTCAGCAGCTACAGAATTTGGCGGATAAGTTTGCTTATCTAATGCCGACTATATTACTGGATTCGGACGACACTAAATGTAATCTAGACTACGCATCTGCCGAAATTGACGAGCAGGACTTCAAGCTGGAACAACTTCGACTGCGGACTTTCTTTGCTGCCACAGGCAACGAAAATAAATAAATTAATGCGGACTCACTTGAATTATAAAAATTTATTGTGAAATCCAAGCTGGAAGATACTCTGCCCAATATTATAATAATGCTCCGAATATTCTTCACAATTGCCATAAACAATGCCAGCTGTGAGAGAAGTTTTTCAAAATTGAAATTGATCAAAAATTATTTAAGATCAACAATGAGTACTTTAAGGCTAACCAATCTGGCTATCTTGTCTATTGAGCAAGAGGTGTGTGATGCTATAGACATTGATAGTGCAATAAAAGACTTTGCTCTTAAAAAAAGTAGACGAATAAAGTTTTAGTTAAAGACAGAAGTTTTGTTTTTAATTCTAACAAGTATATTATTTTTCAATAAAAAAATATATATTTTAACGGTATCGTTCTAGTTCTAATTGGAAGTCGATTTGCGTTTTATATTCAATTCGCTAATAACTTAATCTTGTTAATCGTCAAGGTATAATCATAAGTGTTCTATACCTGTTATATCAATGTAAGTGGCATACGTGTAAGAATTTTTGTAATAAATGTGATTATATATTGTAATATATATATATATATATATATATATATATATATATATATATATATATATATATATATATATATATATATATGACTTTTTTATTTGTAACCTGTACAATACACAATAATGATGACTGTTCTTGCCGAAAAGTTCTTTAGAATTACTGTATATTATAGTCTTTTAAATTGAAATACCTAAATAAGAGGGCGGCAAAATTTTCTTCCGTCCCGGGCGGCTGACTCCCACGCTACACCACTGACTTGTCCCCCCTTCCTGCAAGTTCACTGATATACGTGCATTATAAATTTACCACTATAGTACTTTTTTTTTATTTTTACAATTTTTGACTGTTTAATAGAATGTGCAAAAAGAAAGTGTTATTTTAACTATTGTATGCAGTTTTATAAGTTTTGATTTAAACAAACTGATATAAATTTTTTTTAAATTAGCTCTTAGGTTTGTATGTATAATTTAATTAAATACAATGGCTGTTTAGTTCAGTTTTGCATCTGCCAACAGTTCTCTCTCTTTGTTTTTAGATATATTTTTACATACTGTTTTGATTAATAAACTTAGTAAAACTTTCCCAAATTAGATTTTTCCCAAATTAAAATTTTTGTACCATCTTTAATTAAATATAAGACAATTGTTTATAGATTCCAATGTTTATTTCAAGAAGTTGAGGGTTGTATTTATTATCACATACAAAAATTTCTATTATTTGCTTCAGAATTGGCAAGTAATTGTCAGTGATTTTTGACAAGTCATACATTTCATTACAATGCAAGCTATTTAACAGAATCTTAAAAACATGAGCAGACTTATAATCAGAAAAATTGTACGGAATTATAAAGAAAGTAATGTTTTCAGGTATTTTTAGTCTACATTTTCAGGTGTATGGGTATTTTCTACATTTATTTGGTTTGTTTAAGGGTTCATTTCTGGTGTGAAAATGATGTTGCCTGCAAACTTAGATCGAAAGGATTCCAGGCTGTGTGAAGAAGTACATATTCCTGTGTCTGATCCTGGATCTCTTGAGGTTGGCAAGAAACTAGTGGCTATTTCTTCATTAGATGAGGTAAATGACTGCTACTGTCTGCATTACCAAGCAGTTGTTATCAATTTACATTTAATTTTGGTAGAATTTACATTTCCCATAGAACAAAATTTTTACATCATGTACTTTGTGTTTTTGTCGCGAGTTTATTACTCTGCTCGTTTTGATCTCCCTCTGTGTTTTTCAGTTTGTATTATGAAATAAGCTTCTTAAGAAGTATTAAAGTAGAACCTTTCTAAAATAACCCCTCGAGGTTTCCACAAATAATATAATTATGGAAAGACTGCTGCTGTAAATATTTTGGGAAATTTTGTACCATTTTTGACCCCTTCCCTCCCCACACCAATTCCTATTGACAAACTTTGTACTTTTATGCATGAAGTCAAAATTGAAGTTTTTAAAAATTGTTTATAAATTTATTTCAATTAGGGCATACGTCTTCTGAAAAATGACTATAACTGAGAAGTGTTCCCCTTGTCTCCCAAAAGGTTTAAAACATTGAGTGACATGAAAATTTACCAAGCATTGTAAATCCATGTTCAAAAAAAAAATTATACCTCAGGAGGGTATCTGCAATCTCCCTTCTAGGCAGACAATTACAAAAATTGTAACATTTATGCTGCGTCACAACTTAAATTTTTGGTGGGTCTTGTAGAAAAATCTGAGTACATATATTTTAACGAAACATTAATTTATATTACTAAACAGACATCTTCTGAATGAAATGATACCACAGAAGGGTATCACCTCCTTTGTCACCAATCATAAAAACAGTAACACTGAACTCAGCCTTTTTCCAAGTGCAAAGTCAAGGTTTGGTAGCCTCTTGTTAAAACATCTGAGGATATTTCAAGAAAATATTAATTTATATTAGTTAATATAGATGTATTCCAAATAAAATTATACCACAGAAGGGTATCTCTGACCTCCTTTGTCACCAATTAGTTACAAAAATGTTGTCATTGGACACTGCCTATTTTTTGCCAGCATAAAAAATTTAGTGTTTGGGCATACAAAGTCTACTCAGAAGTCCAGGTTACAGAAACATTGGTTTCAACTGACAGCATAAACATACTGAAGGCCATGTCTGATGAACCCAGTAAAAGGGTGAGATATAGGGAGAGGAGAACTCTGGAAGTGAGGAAGCGAGAATGTATCTGCCCCTCGTCACTTGTGTTGGATTTGTGGAGAGGGATAGGCTACAAGGGTAGGAAGACTTGTCGTAGCTGCACGCCACTAGTGATGGAAGCTGCTGCTGTCCAGAGTTATATTTGTGCTTCCACGTCCAATAAGACAAAGCGCAAAAAGTCCTCAACAAACAGTAATCAAAAACCAAGAGATATTCAAGTCATAATAACATAACATACGCAAAATAAGAAGACAAGCAAGCAAAAGCACAGTGGTAGGATAAACACTTTATGGAAGTTGCATCACATGCTGAAATATTCAGCTACTGAGGTACAGAGGGTGGATGGAGTTAAATAAGTATTGACTAGCACTGGTGACCTATGGGTGTGGTATCTATTTTTTAGATAACCACTGCAACCTGTGCAATGCTGGCCAAGAGAAATGCAATGTGTAGTAACAAAAAAAAAGTGCAACAAATTTATTTTTCAACAGATTTAAGTCTTAAATTTTTTATTTTTTTTCACCCAAGTTTTGGTTATATTTACCCAGATTTTTCATGGTTCCTCAAAAAGAGTTATTATAGGAAGACAGCCACTATGAATTGGCTCAATTTAGAGATGTTATACTGTATTAATTCTTCTGTAATATTTATCATGTGTACTTAAATTGCATGTGGTTCCTTTCACATCCCCAAATGTTACAAACTTATTGACGTGTTTTATTGGCATTCACTGTTGACATTAACATTTGAGTATTCATGTATTGTTGGGATGTATTACTATAGTTATTTTTTTTACAGAGTTGCAGAGCAAATAGCATGAGCAAAATGGTAAACAGTTTAAGTAAATTCCACGAGTGAGTGTCAGCATATGCATAATGTAGTTGTTTTGTTATGAACAGGTGTGTCACACTGAATGACCTAATGTATTGACCTAACATGGGCAAAACACTTTAATTAAAAATAAAAACATAATTTTGTTTTCAGGTTGGCCAAATGGTGTTTGAAGGAGTGAAGTCTCTGAACAGGATACAGTCTGTTGTTTTTGAAACAGCGTACCGTACAAATGAGAATCTATTGATCTGTGCCCCAACAGGAGCAGGAAAAACAAATGTTGCATTGCTTACAGTGGTGCACCAGATCCGACAGCACATGGAGAACAGTGTTATAAAAAAGGATCAGTTCAAGGTAGGGAGATTGCGTGTGTGTGTATGTCTGTCGCATGCATGTGTCTGTGTGTGTGTGTGTGTGTGAATGTGTCCTGTTTCACAAATAATTATAACACCAAACAATTTAAAATTACAACTTCTTTTAAAAAATACAAACTGCCACAGGGCAAAAAAAAAACATCCATTCAACCTAGTGAATTCAAAACTTTAGTACAAAGGGGTTACACTCTCGAGGGAGTGTTGATGCGTGACGTATCCGGGAGTAAATACTTACACATCTTGGAGTCGTGGTCCTTTTTGTCTAGGAGCTAGACCGGGCGCTCATATTCCTTGGAGGGTTCTAGTCCTGATGGGGCATTGGTGCTCATCCAATTTACAGAACTGACCTGGTTGCTTGTCTGCAGGGCACAAAGTTGAGTTCGGAAAGTACGATCTGTTTAGGGGCTGCTGCCTTGTGAATAAAACCTGGGCGATGGAGTTAGATAGGTTTGAGTTCAGCAATGGTTTGAATGTGAGTTGGCGGAGGTACTACAGGTACGGATGGTGGTGTGGACTGAGGTGTTGAGCAAAGGACAGCTGGTATAGTCCATTCACGCTTTCTTCGGCCTTTTGGAATCGAACCTTTGAAAAATCACCCTAGGCGTAATATGTCAACCTGTTTTTCCAATAACTTGTATCCACCAATATTTAACACTGTGATTAACTTTAGAGTACTTTATTATTGAATAAATGAAACTTTACCTTAGTATCTTATATAACTTGTAATATTTATTTTGTATTAAACATGAATTAACAACAGTGAGAGCAGCGACGTGTTGGCAATGGCCGGTATGAAATAGTTCACAGTTACTATCTTTTTTAACCTTGTTTTTATGTATACTATTTGTAAGGTGAACGTTACCAATTTATATATTTGTATTGTTAGATAGCACTGACGGAAACACATTTAATTGCTGCAGTTAAAAATATCCGCGCGAATTCCCATGTGTAGGCTGGTGTTTTTTTCATCCGGAATAAAAGTTCAATAAAAGAAGCAGAGCGTGTCGCTCTCTCTTGTGATCTCTGTCTCTTCTCTCTCTCGGGAAGATCATACCACCTGTATAAGAAAGGTATACATTTTGTTATTTCTACTTTCAGCACATTTCATAGTAATTACAGCAACAATAATGATGTTTGAGATTGTAATTTACAACTGAAACAAGATTTTATTGTTTAAATACGTATTATGTGATATTTAGATGCAACAACATATTTTAGATGCGATGACACGACACAGCTCGTTGCGTAACACTTACAAATCCAGCAGGTTGGCAGACATGGCTTAGCCACGCGCTTGTCCCAATATGGCGGGCGGGCCGTTTACATAGTGCCTTATGATTGCCAGTGGTGTGTGGCGACATGACAATGATATGGCGTGTTTCTGAACGAAACGTCATGTTCGTACTTGTGTTTTCGAAACATCCTAGGGAAGTTACAATTTTGTGATAAATATGTTTTTCCAAGACAGGGATAATTAATATACTGTAACGAGTGTTGTGTAAGGGCGTAGCCGCCATTTCCATCTATGGTGGCTGTGTTGTAATCATTGCGCACAGGCCAGATGTGTGTGGATTTCAAATATGTGCAAAGTTTATATGTTTTAACCATGAACTGATGTTATGACGAAGTTACTTATTGAAATTCATGTCTGTTTATCACAACGTTGTACCTTTGCGCTAGGTGTTTGAAACATAGTTGTGTAACGAGCTTACATTTCTGTGATTTTAATGTCTGCCACAGTCCCAAAAATAATACTAAGCCCAACCACATAAATTTAAATAAATAATAAAATAAACCTACAAACCAGTAAGTACCAGTGCTTGTAAATATTAGCGGAATAAATGTTACGGTAGGCCTATGTGTTTGCATGTTCACCACTATCTTTTACATTTGTTGATGCTATGTACAATAAATAAGTGACACGAATTGCGTGCTTGAATTGACTGTGTCATTTCGTTGGACTGGTTGTCCCTTCGTTTTAATTTTATTCCAAACGCATATTAATAACAACAGGGTAAATACTACTGTTGTTTCCACCACAGTTTTAACAAACACCGTCGTTGCTAAATATTAATGTGTGTAACGTGCTATATTGTGTGTAACAAATAGTTATAAAGCCGACCTAAATATTGTTATAGGCCTAAATTGTGAACATTTGTAGGAAATATGACAGCATTCTTGAACAGCTGTAAACAGCAATCAATGCATGTGATATTTATAAAAGTAGTAGTCACATGGCAGTGTTTATGTTTACATGTAGCGGAAGGATACATAATCAGTAACCAAAAGTAGAAATTTAGCAGGGCTTCAGAAAAGGCCGAAGTATCATGGAGCAACTATATCAGATAAGCAGTAGCCGGGGTGTGAGGTTGTTCAGGTTGGCTGAGGTGGCCGATCACCCACCAAGGGTATTCCTCTGGGCCGTTGCGAACTGGGTCAGCGAACAAGTCCTTTGATATCTCAGGTTCCACTGGGTTTTGCAGGTGTCTTAAGGGATGAGCCTGTTTCCTGGGGTTGAGCTTGACTATCGAAGCAACAGCGGGAAGGGGATAATTCATGCAGGTGGCCAGAAGTAAGCAGTGTCTATTTCATTTGCTCTTTCAGACCTCGCTGTCTGGAGTAGGTCATCAGGACTCACACAAAACACCCTCCTCATACATGAGAAGGAAGGCAGGTTCCTTGTTCTTCACTTTACATGTCGGACCTCGTGAGAGCTGTAGACGAGGTGGACACCTTAATCCAGATCTTGATGCAGATGCGCAGTGCATACTGGATGTCAGGCCGCACCGTTGTGGTTCACACACGTGGCTGTTGCCCCGGTCGAGTGTTCCCAACTTGGGGGTTGTTTGTCTTTCATGGCACAGATGCGCAGTGGGAAGACACATGAACACCAAGCAGACAAGCTGGCACAGAGACACTGTACCTTTGTGGCTCCCCTGTTCTATCCATGTAGTAGACAGAAAGAGTGGCTGAGTTATGTGCTTGTGGGTAATTAAAGAATGTGTATTGGCTCATCTGGATATTTTCCCGTGATTACCTCTGTTCACTTCCCGTGAGGAGTAACTGGTAGCAAGATGCAATGTCTACAGGAATGCGGAATCCAAAGGATGAGCTTTGCACACGTTTTTACGGAAACACACGTGGTGACGTACTCTGTCTCCTGCGTGGTTGAACTGGTGGAGGTGTCCGGTGTAAAAGAACTGGGGTGCGTAGTATTATGTGAACACTATGCTGTTTGTTATGCCTTTTAGCCTGTTTCCGTATGCATCAATGTACGCTTGAATACTGGCATGGTGCTGGGATAACTAAGCAGGTGTAGGGTAGGATTAGTCCTAAAAAGGACTGAAGGAAGGAAATCCCTTGGTTCTGGCATGTCCGTGCAGAATAAGGGGGTGAGGTTAGCAGGGTTTGTCGCGAAGAGATACACCTGACTAACGCGAAGGTCGAGTGGTCAGACTCCTCTTAACAATTCCAAGTCACGTGTGCTGGAAAAGTAAACAAAGTTAGGGGTGCAACTGGTCTGAGCAACGAGTGCTAGACAGCTGAAGACTGGTGGCAATAAGTGAAGGCTTAAAGGGCGCAGGTTGGTCAGATCCAAGTGAGTGTTGGAAGTCTGGAGACTGGTCGTTCAGGCTGGTTAGAGTTCCACGGGGGAGAACTGGTCCTGAGTTGAAAACTATTGCTCCTTTTATACTCATCCGGGCCTCCGCCTGATGCTGAGCGGGGGGTAATGAATGTATGACTTGGGAAAGCAAAGCCAAACAAAAATCCTACTAGTACTGCTATCTATCGGGGGATAAAAGAACTTGTTGCCTTAAAGGCAACAAGTTCTATTATAGTAAATAGAACAATCTGCACTATTTAGGATGTCCATCCTACACGTTAGATAAAACCACCTCAAAATACGGGGACAAACGTAGTGCATACTTCTGAACTCACAAGCAAAGCTATGTGTAGGATGGGGCTGAAGTTTTCAAATCATCATTGTTTGAAAAGTGTCATGCGTTAATTCGCCTCCTCTCTGCAGCGATGAAAGCTAATCCTTGAGGGAGTTGAAAGATATATTCTCCCTTGGACTATAAGGCTCTCTCTCGACTGGCCCCGTCTGAACAGGATGAGGTTAGAGCTCATCCCTGAGGAGAGATAGAAGAAGATTTTCGTAGGACAACTCAGCTTTCCGCTCAGTAATCAGGCTTGATCGGGATGCAGTAGATTGGTATTGCACGGGGGAAGTGTCTGGCATTTTGCAGGCACTATCTTGCTTTCCCATCTTGCCATCACTCCTCTTGACTAGCTTTCTGCGCAGTGACGAGACTAGCCCCATCCCCGAGGAGAGAAAGAGTGTCTCTCTCCCTCTATTAGCCAACTTTGCAGGCAATAGACTTGACAGCATTGAGCTGAAACTGAATATATTCCGTGCGTTGGATACCGGAGTACCCATGCAGAAGAATAGTTATTCCTCTTGACTTATGCTGTATAGCAAGCCTGAAACGGAAGCGAGTTGTCTCTGATCTAAAGCAACCTCCCTTTTGGGCAAGTCACCTCAGAGGGATGTGCGGGTTGAAAAGGAAATTCCTATGATGGGGATAGCTGTGCCGTTCTCTCAACAGTAATATTGTCTTCTCCCAAATGTGCTTCTAGCATGCACTCTTCTCTAGATGCACAGCATCTCATGCCGCTCCCATCTTTACCAGCCTTGACCTTGCTGCAACATCAGCTGAGCGAGATGAAGGTCTCTCCTTCTAACAGATGGCATCTAAATGCTCTTTTTATTACTATTCTTACACACTGCTGAAGGCAGACGAATGCTAGCTCACTCTTTCACCTGGGGTAATCATATCTCTCTCTCTTCGCTGAAGGGAAAAGTGGGTGAAAAAGAAGTTGCTGAGTATCCAGTGGGTGCTAGGCAGCATTTGTCGTCTTTTATCTGTCTGCTCCTCATATAACGGTGCGTGTTTTATGTTTGCGTCTTTTATTTTTCTTACTGGGAAAACCGAGTGGTGTGCTGTGGGCCTCTATCATTAAAGCGTGCATTCCCAGACTACTTTAGTTTGTGACAACAACTTGCAAACACGTGAGTGTTCGTGGAATTGTATGTTGTAGGGAATAATCATTCTACAGTTTATCCTACAACAATTGTCACTGTTTACACTTCACTCTTTTATCTACTGTAATGCTCAGCTTTGTCTGTCTATACGGAAGAAAGTTCATTATTTCCTGGTGTCGCACAGTAGGCATCTCTTTTTACGTCTTTGCTATGGCAAACTAAGGTGTTTTAGTGAGCTAAGCGCTTCCAGACTTTTCTCACTTCTAAGGTGTCACAGTAGGTTGAAGTGGTGGGTATATACAAAATGCGAGTACGATATCACTACAACAAAATAGAATGATAGACTTAGAAGAGTATAAGCACATATAACCCTTTGAGAAAATATTTACATCAGCAACATTTTCTGGCCAGTCTTCTTGCAACCTCATTTTAAAGTCCTTGGTTGCCTGGTTTAATGCAGAATTTTCAAAGCCTATACTTTCATCTCATCTTTCGCGACTCTGATTCTACATAATAGCAAAAATTGTGAGTTATTCAAGCAATTACAGAATTATGTACTTGAACTTTTACATTTTTAAAAGAAGTTGACTCTACACAGTGCAAAGATTAGGAACAGGTTTCACAACTTTAACAAGACTATGGTGTGTTGGATTTTAAATTCCTAAAATACAAAATACTTACGACACACCAACTTGTTTAATTGATGTGATTTCTCTCTGTCTTGAGTTTACAACACTACTTTCTCACTCAACATAAAAAATGTTTTTACACACTGGACGTCTTCTTCATGGGAAGTCTCTTACAATGGAAGCACCTTTGCTAATTAACTGAGCTATCTACAAACTGCCTCTTGCTGTGGGCTACGTAATCGGTAAGGGTGTTTGGCTGTAGTAAAGGCGAAAAAAAAGGCACGGTCTACCATGTATCCTCTTGACAGGTAATCGGGCAGTATGAAGCATGGAGCATTGATCGAGGTATATTTTGGGTCCCTTCACCTAATATTTCCCGCAACTATCGTTTTTAAGCTGCTTGCTTATGTAAATGTGTAGTAACTGGATGTGAACTACGTCACATGCAACACAGTTTATAACTGCTCTGTGGCACGCTGTCTAATGTCTTCTCTTCTCAACATGTCTGTTGACACTGCGGCATGGTGTGGTGAGCGAGTCTGGCTTGCTACTTCCCCATCACGCCTCCGAGAGGGGAAGTGGTAACCCATAGCAATGAGCGTCGTGACCTAGCGTCCTCTCTCTCCTCTCTTTCTCTCTCAGTTGCGTACCTTCTTTCCTCCCCTCACAAGTTATACACGCCAACGAGAGGGGAAATGGTCTACCAAAAGATAAAGCATGTCCTCTCTCTCTCTCTGCCATGCCTGCTTCGCTTGCCTTACACATGTCGCCAGCTGGCAGCAGAGCAAGTAAAGTGCATGTGGCGAACATAATTTTATCAAGTTTATAATCATTTTCACAACACCATTAAACAAGAGGCGGGAAAAGTGAAGCAAGAACCCTGCATTTAAACACCTCAAATGTGCCCCCATTTTCATAGTTAATTTCTTCAGTTATCAATTGCAAAATGTAACATTCTCACATAATTGCTACTGCTCTTAATACTGTCCTTTCTGAACAAAGGTGTAGTTCTACTACCGGAGGCCACTGGGGAAAGGGGTGACACATTTTGAAGACCCTACAAGGAAAATTTATCTAAGTTTGGAAGGGTTGCTGTAACAGTTACTGAGGCCGAAGACTGAGCGGACTGCGCCATTAAACCCCCTTGCTGACGCCATAGTGTCACTGCAGTGCGACGCAGCTCAGCTACCATCTTCTCTGCTTCATTTGTATATCCAAAGTCGTGCAAAAAGTTGACCTCTTCTTCTTTATGTAGTAGGTAAACTAAAGTCACTTCCATTATACTGAAACAATTAATGTAACAAATAAATTCTAAGATTTCAAAATAATGAGCAGAGAAACTATTAAAAGCAATTCAAATTCCGCATCCTAACAACAATTAAAAACTGGGCCATGAGTATTGTGTCTGAAAACCTTACAGAAAAAATGTGTCATTACAGAAGATTCGAACTCTTGTGAAACATTTCCACGACTGCCGTCAATATTACTCCAACACAAATCCACAACTTAACTACTGAATGACAGTACAATGAAACCTCGTTGCTGTGATCCTGTTTATTTCGCTTTCCTGTAGTTTTTTTTTTTTTGGACGGTCCCAACAACTATTTTATATAAACAATGTTAAAAAAAACCTGCATACTACAACTCTTAATACATAAATTTCCCACTTCCATCAATCAGATATTCTGCCCGAAAGCCAAAATATATTTGGAACAATAATTTAGTTATTAAATACTGTGGATTTCTGATAATTCTTTCCAATTATTTTTATTTTGCAGCATTTATCTTTGGTACATTCGCCAAAGATTGCACAAATAATTCATTTTAGAACTTTATGTGAATGCAAAACAACACGGAAAATTGATAACTGGTGCTATCGTTAGTATTATTTACATTCCGCAACAGTTTTTATTCTTCTTCCTACATCTTTATTGCATTTGTAGGTTGGCTACTATGAGAAACCATCTCGAAATCTTATTCTTCTTACGTGTTTACTGCACCCTTAGGTTGGCAGTAATAAGAATGGATCAAACAATCTCTGACAGTGTGACGCGTGACAGTCCCGGCTGTCAGACTATCCCCATCCCCTAGGTTACGCTAGGCGAGGTTCGTCTTAACTGGCTTACTCTGTCCTGGGCACGGGAGCCCGCCTGGTGTATAACACGGGCCTAGTGGGTCGGTGACTTGGTACGAAGTGGGGCTCTGCGACCTTGATACAACAGGGTGCAGGCTTTGATGGTGGTGCAGCAGTTCGGGCAAGGTGGCGGGGTGCTTGCACGCTTTCGTTTGCTGTGACCGGTGTTGCACTCAACCGGGGGGGTGGGGGGGGGTAATTGATTCAGGTACAGGAGCTGGCTGCATTTCTGGCTTGCTAGACTGACGAATTCCACATAGTACCTCCTGCACTATAGGGAGGTATCCCTCCGTCCTGGTGGGTGGCTCGAACAAGCCTACGGGGATCACATTGGGTACTGGTACGCAGAGGCGTCGCAATATCGCAGCTTGCTCTCGTGAACTGAATAACCCGAACCGCTGGGAAGGATATGTAGCCTCTGGGAAAGCTTAGCAATTACTCTTGCCTTTCTGGCCCGTATCTAAACCTCATCCATGTGGGTGTAAGGCATGAGGTACTAGATTGGCACTACAGGAGGTTGGTAGTTGACGTGTCAGTGTTCGTGTGTATGTGCTAATTACTGCCGCCAACACAGCTTCACTCTCGACGACTCTACCAGGTAGAGCCGGTGCAGCCTACAGGGTGAAGATTGTGGGAACCACACAGTGTTAGATTTCCTTGCACCAGGTTGCAGCCCCTCTGGAGCAATGAGAGTTGGGCACCTGGCCGGCAAGTCTATCCAACTGGGAGCTTACCTAGTGTCGTGGCTCTACCGTTCTTTCCATGTGGTGCAAGAAACGGGTTGCCTTCCAATGGTGGTGAGGTGATGATGGTCCAGTGGTTACTGGTCTCCCCGAACTTGGAAGAAGATCCCCTCTGCTCCACAAGCGGGGACGATGAGGAAGGGGCGACTCTTGAGTTGGCAAGTCAATTTCCAAGGGACGGTATCATAGTGTTGTGGCTCTTACCGTTCACTGCCAGGGGGCAGAGAATGGGTGGCCTTTCAAGGATGAGCGGTTGTGTTGTTCAGAGTGCATTTGGCAGAAACAAAACCATGTCTCCTGCCAAGTCCTCCAGCTCTGATTTGACACAAGGAATGAGCGTGGAGTGAAAGTCAAGATGACTGGTAGTATCAGTGTTTATGTAACCAAAAAGGAAATACAATACTGATGATGGCAGAGATGATGACTCCTAATCTCCCCACTGGCTATGCAGATGGTAAACACCTGCTGGAGAGGATCTTCAGCCCCGCGAGGAGAGTGATGAAGCGTAGGGAAGGTTTGAGCCTCTGCACCAAGAGTTTGGGTGATGAGAGCTCAGGAGAGGTGATCGAGAACTGAACTAGAATGGACGACCTTGAGGCCAGGCTGCAGCTCCTTAGATACGCCTTGGCTACCCCTTCCACTGGCATATCATGTCTGGAGAGGGGAGACGGCAGGTGCAAGCCCAGTGCCTAGATCCTCCGAGCGTGTCGCGTAGTGAAGTGTGCCGGGATCTAGGCATCTTGCATGTAGCTGCATCTAGCGGCATGCTTCTGTACTCGCCTCTGACGTCTTGTGTGTTATCGGTGGCTCATTGGACGAAATAATAAGAATTATTGGGACGTCTGTCCCGGGCCGGTAGGCAAGAAAATGTTGCAGACTGCGCCAGCGGTGACGTGACTCCTGGACAAGCTGTCAGGAATGCACTGCACTGATGAGAAGCAGTCGTTTAGTATATTTGAGCAAGACGTAATGCTTCAACTATATCTAACAATCTATGGCCTTGTTATTGTAAACGGGATTTGGACCTAGGTTAGAGCCTTTGCAGTATTTTAACAAGCATGATTATTATTGGAAACTATCGGCTGCGTGTTTGGTTAGAATTGTAAAGGTTTGAAAAAAAGACTTGGCAAATAATGATTGGCAAAAATTGTTGCAAATAAATCAGTTGTGGTTAATTTTACTTAGGGATTCAGCATGCCTCGGCCGATGAAGGAACACTGAGTGAAAATATTGATATAAATAAAAATTAAATTTCGCATTATTTAAAAAATGTAAGTTTTTAATTTAAAGTGAACATTTAATCATAAATTGACTTGAATAAGTTGTTTTAATGACGTCTATTGGATGTTGCTTTAACAAAAATACATTTTAAGGTTATGTAGGATATTTCTCAGGTCTAAAATTCACGTCTCCATCCTTCATTTTCCCGTAGGCTTCTCTTTTTTCTTGTTGGTCCACTGAAAAATGAATAATCGAGGTTCCACTGTAAATACCGATTTTATTATTGATAAAATAAAAATACTCCTTACATAGTAAAAATGTTTCTACAGAGAAGTGGCCAGAAACCTATCTGTTCTTGTTTTCTTGGCAATATGAAAACTACACAAATTTGTTTTAATGCATTTGTCTTTTTATTTTGTATGTTCTCAGCTATCACTAAATCGCTGTGCATATGGCATGGCAGTGTTTAAGCACGTGTCTTTTCCCACCCATTGAGCGTTTACATTGCTGTTTTGCACTTCGGTCAGTTTATAACACCAAAGAAAAACTTCATTTTCAAACTCCAAAGCATGTTCTAAAACAGCAACTATTTTTTGGCATTCTTAACCAGTTTTGCGACTAGCAGCCGACTACAGTTGAACCCTCTCTTATTGGTTTAAAATGCAGTATTTGCTAGTTGTCAAGAACCTAACCACAAAGAACAGAGTAAGGATGGAGGTGTTTACCTATACCATGCAAATGCTTAGTGCATAATTATTACATTCAACAAAAAAATATTCAAGTGTATTATATATACTTACCATTTATTTTCTTCGCATCACTAACATTTTTCGTTAGAGATGTTCGTTTATAAATAAAATACACATAGGTGTGAGTGTCCGTGAATGAGCGCTATAGCGATTTGGCTCAATATGTTTTGAATCTTACATGGAACGATAATCTTCCGACCTAGCTACCAATTGATTTATGAGTTGCTCTTGTGACATAAAGTTTCTTCTACGTTTTTAAAGTCAACAACTTGGTCACCACATTAATAGTTTTGTTATTTACACTTATGTGAAGTATATGAGAGATAAGGCTGTATAACAAATGGATAATTGTAAAACTTAATGTTTGTAACAGTTTCTATTGTAAAAGAAGCTCACACTGTGGTTTTAGATACACTTAAACATGCAGTTTCATTGATGTTTCACGAATACGGGAATCATTACAGAATTTCTGTAATAAACATAATTTTTCAGTATTTCGCTTTTTTCCCCCATTATTCCATGGTTCATGAATATTTCAAGGTCCTAGCAAATATGGTAGAAGTACAATACGAGAGACACCGATACCAACGCCCGTAGCGGTGTGAACTGTCATACTGTGATAAGCGATTTATTGAATGGGCAGTTTGAATATTTTGGATGTGTTTCAACTCACATTTTTTTGCTTGCGTGGGTTTTTATTATGGCAGGAAAGATTTGTGTAGTTTTTGGCTGCAATAATTACAACATTGCGAACTACAGCAAGTCCTTTTTAATATTTCCAAAAGATGCACGTTGGTAAGTACACGAGCTGTAGTGGATAATATTTTCCATTAGTGTTATTATTGTCAGTGTGTTTTTATTGCAAATTCCATTCAGTCAAACCTTAATTTACTTAAATACTGTTTTGCCGTTTTCTAGGTGCAAGCAATGGGTGCAGAAATGTAAGAGCAGACCTGGATGTAAAAGCGACGTGGTTTATACGTATACGAGAATAGTGTGTTCCAACCTTTTCAGAAAAGAGGATTTTTGCAACCTAATTTTGCTTCCACAAGACCAAGAACGAAAACACTTGATTATCGTAGCTGTTATTTCTGATCTTGTTCACTGAAGGGCCTTGCGATATTTGATAGCCCTTAACCTGAAAGGTGCAGGTTTGTTTTTATTTGAGCGGCACTTTCGAAAAATAAAAGTAAATAATGTTTATAAATTCAGTATTCATCTATTAAACTGGCTGAAGTCTCTTGTTAAAGTGTGTGTTTAGTTCAGCAAGTTGAGCTAGGGATATAATTGATTGTTTGCTTCAGAAAAGTTGTTTACATAGGTATGTGTGTCCGTGATTGCTCATGCAATGTTTACATAATCAGTGTTCATGTATTAAACTGGTTGGGTTCTCTTAAGTGTTTGTTTAGTTCAGCAAGTTGAGCTAGGAATAAAATTGATTAATTGTGCCGAAATAGTGTTTTTATATTTGTGTTGGTGATTGCTGGTACAATGTTTACATATTAGCCAAACATTGTGCACCGAGCCAGAGACCCAGCACCAGCAGGGGAATAAATTCCATAAACAATGATTCAAGGTGCGCCTGCAATTCTTTTTAGGTGGTGACACGAAGCATCATACTCAGCGAAGCAGGGAGTTTACCCATAAATGATTGTCATGTATAGTCTATTTTCACTGAGAAGTAATGTGTGTTTTGCAATTTAATATATTTCTGTACTATTTGTTATATTACTGTAATATTATCTCATGAAAACATGTTTAATTGTAAAAGGATTGAACTGAACATTAGGTACCTAAATTGACAATGTTACCAATACAATTTAGAAATACAATAGTGGGGAGGGCTATTTATTTGAGGGGTAAAAGTTTATAATGAAAGTGTACGTATTTTGTATTTTGTTTTACCCCACAATTTCCCTGATCTTAATAGCTCTCCTCACTATCGTATTTGTAGCTTTTATTGGTAATATTGTCTATTTAGTTAATGTATGGTTCAGTTTTTTTTGCAATGTAATGTATTTTCATAAATAAATATTACATTATTTTCATATTTTTCACCCATTTTACCCCACAATTTACCTGATCTTCATAGCCGTCCCCACTATCGTTTATGGTTTCTATTGGTCAAACCTTGATGCCCCTAGTAAATTTGTGTTCTGTGTAATTAGTAGAGTGGAATTATACCACTTTCTGAGATTTTTTTTTTTAAAAGCCCCTGTTCTTTAGAATTGCCCAGTTTTCAGCATATTAATTTTATTTACATTCATATCTATATTGTTTATGTACTTTTTCACTGTATTTTTATACTTTGGAATGTTATTGTTTACATTTGGGAAACTATGCATTTGAATATTAATTTGTATGTTATTTTGTTTGTGTGTGCGCCAACTCCCAAATATTTTTGATGATTTATTAAAGAAGCAACTGAGAAAACTGTAATAGTTTCCTTTCTGGGTAGTTGCTTACCCTTTACACACCTAAAGGTCTACATATCATTACTGTTTTACTGTGCAAATATTTTAATTTCTCTACATACTGAGTTTGCAAGTAATTTTAATTTGAATGATTGGAGTGTTGTTGAGTACAGCTTTTGGTGGCGAGAGTAATTCTTCTCCAGTCAGTGTATGAAAGTTTATTCTGTGTGCTAAACACCATGTACTGACACCACACACCAGACACTTTAATGCAGCAGTGGAGATGTCATCAGGTTGTCTACAGTTGGTAAGTCAGTTTACCTATATATTGCAGAGTGTGAACCAGCTATCAAGTGAGGGTTATCGTCAAAACCAATCAAAAGTAGTAGCAACATTCCCCCCTCTTCATAATACTCACATTTGTATATGCAATTGTGTACATAACTTTCAAACTATAATATTTCACTCCTGAGAGTCATCGTTACATTTCAGTATTATTTATTATAAATTTTTTACAAATAAATAAAGGATTTTTTCAAAATTTCACTTCCTTTTATTAACTCCCTGAAGTATGCAGTATTTTAACTTTGTGCATACACCTATACTATTAACTTAAATCAGGTGTTTTTCAATGAATTATTTTGCCACATTCTGCAATGCAGGTAAGTCACTGATAGTAATATGCACACATTTATTTTGACCTGTTAGCCTATTTACACAGTTTTGTTTGCGGTGATTGTAGTATTGGAGAAAGTACTTGCAATTGCATTACAATAACAAGTGCCATGAATTTAAACAGAAAGTACCTTAAATTCATGACCAAAGTAAGTTATTTTCAGTTCAGCTGCTTTTGAATTCCGCAACATATTTTCCAGTCTTCTTGCTATGAAGCATTTGAAAATCTGTTGTTAAATTTATTGTAAAAAGCATATATTTAGGTTGGTTATTGGAAGTGACTTATTCATGATGATCTAATGTTATGAAATTTATTTCGATTCCTGTCAATTTGGAAATAAGTTTTGTTATTGTAAGTGAATTACAAAATTAAATGTGCTTAATGCATGCAAAATTTAAGGGGTTAAGTAAATAAACTGAATGGCTTGAGTACATATGTTAGTATGTATTATCAAATATTTTGACCAATTGCATTTTCATCCTAGATCCAGCTGTACTACATAAATTGCATTAGTAAAGGGGCGAAAATGGTTGGTTAAAATGTTTAAAGATTGCCATCTAGTTATGTTCTGAAATACTCTCCTTAATAGAGTAGACCTTATTTGTAATTCGTGTAGTATTTAAATTATTTATCTCATCTATAATCTCCCAAATGTCACTTAAGTGGCATGATATCAGACGCGATGGTACATTTTCATATTTGGTATATGCATATCTCTGTGTTGTTGAAAGCTGCAAGCATTTTGCAGACAATGTTGCTGCTTCCTCCATGGATTATCTACACTAGCCAAGAAAATGGATGTCTTAAGTAGGAAGTTGTGTTCCAATACCTGTATGTATAGGCTGTTTACAGTAAAGTGAGCACTTTTTAAGGCCCTTATAAATTTTTCCCTTCAATTTCCATTGCAATGTGAGCAATAAACACAGTGTATACATTTCACCGCCCTCAAAATTTAATGCTTGAGGCTGCAATAAGATATATTTATTAGCGATTAATGCCTGTTGCAAGAGTCTTAAAAAGTGCTCACTTTATCATGAACAGCCTATAATGTCATGACGGTTTGCTACTCTCCAGGTTTCATGGTCAAAGTAATGATCAAACTTAATAGTTCTATGAAATTTAATTGGAGTACTCTCCATAGGCACTGACATAGTTTTCTAAGAGGTAATGTGACCTGAATTAGTCAAGTAAAATAATGACGTATTTGATATTTTACTATGGAACGATACTTACTAAAATGCTAATTTACCAAATTGCAACCATTTGTGAACAAGTGACTTAATAACATCTGAACTGAATGCTGCTATCTATTAAAAAACTTTTGAAACTATTGTACAAAATGGTAACTTTGAACACAGTCTCACTCTGTGTGGTATATTTGGGTGTCGCTGTTTATTTTTACATAAATACGTTAATAAAAAATTTTAAAAGGAGTGAGGTGAGCAGTTTACCATAATTTTTAAAAACCTGCTAAATAATGAATGAAGTGATCAATTAGTGTCTATGAAACCAGCATTTGGAAATGAGCAGGAGGAGGAGACGATACTCTTGCCCATTCTGTACTTAACTGTGCCTTTAGTAAAGTTACAAATTTGACAGTATGCCCATTTCAATTAAAATTTCCCCCAAATCCCGAGTTGCTGTTTACTACAAAGATACTTTGTTTTGTTCATGAACAGGCACTAGATATTGCCAAACTACAGAATAGTCCTTTGTGTATAATTTTTGGTTACAGCCCCCCAAAATTTTATAACTGGTCCAATCAAATTATGAAGAAGTGATTGTTACTTATAGTTGAAGCATGGCTGCCAGTGGGTTAACCACAACTGCCTATGTTTCACTTGAGGCAGTGAAGTTGTGGCATAACTGTATGACAAAACTGATTTATATGTGTAATGGTGGACTCGCAACCATCTGTCACACCCGTGAGGCGGTCACCTAATCTTCATCCAATTGCAGGGCAACGTTTTTTTATCCGTCAAATATATCTCAAACTTTAACTTTCGACAAACCGACAGATGGGCCACCGCCTACTGACGACTTTCTGTAAACACGAATACGCACTTTGAAATTAAATGCAACATGCTGGATATGTGTTTATTTATCTCGCAAAAATTTATTCCCCCAAAATGTTTTTCTCTTCAAAATGTATTTCCAACCAAAATATACCTACTACGAAAGAAGAAAGCAGAACAAAAACCATATCTGTCAGGAATATAAATTTGTGAACAATTTATTTTGTTGCTAATTGAATGATAATAGCTTCAAATAGCAGTAAGATATTTGGTTACGAGGTTAATCTTAAATATCTACAAGATATTACTTCCTATAGAGCTAATAAAACTTACAATGTTAGTTCACTAAGTGTAGTAGAGCTATTTTAAATTAATTTTGCAGTAATAAAACAGATAAGTTGTGGAGATTTCGCTGTCCAAAAAATTTTTTGGTTATGTTCATTTCCAATTTTTTTTTACATAAATTTAAGTTTGGTGACAGCTGCATTCAAAAGAATTTATTGAATAAATGCAGTCAGTTATGTATCTGACAAATGAAATACCATTTAGCATTCCATTCTCTTATGTATAATTGATTCATATTTGTCCTTTGTAACTTGCAACATCTAAGTCTGTGTCTAGTAACATGATTCTGTTACAATTGATTGTCCTCGTTTCAATTGGCAATATTTATGCTTTAAGTACTTTTTTTAATACGGCATAGTAATATGAATATGGAACTATTATATTACATTAGGCAAACAACACGTTTTAATACTACGAGACGACAACTGCACTTAAATTGCGCATAACAAACCATGCGAATTTGAATTTCCTGGGTATTTGTCAGTTCAAGCCGCTAGGGGCGCTGTTGTAACGTGTCTCGCATGTTGACAATGTTAAAACTCCTCAGTTTCCCCTATTCTCCTTCTAGCATATTTGGTCCTAATAATACAATATCACAAATGATAAAGTATACTATCGACCAAAAAGTAATTCGGCACTTGTCTACAATGTTTGCTCGGTGGTTGTCACCCCGTAAGAATCTCGTAGGGCCACCTCGTGCAGCTATAACAGCAGCCACCCTGTCTGGCATGCTCTCTAAGAGTGTTTGCAGGATATCCACGGGGATTCGTCGCCATTCCTCTTGCAACTATTCCATGAGTTAAGCAGTGGATTTTGGCAGTGCCTGATGAGCCCTCACGCGACAATCCAATTCGTCCCAAAGATGTTGTATAGGGTTGAGGTCGGGGCTCTGGGCGGGCCAATCCAATCGGAGAACATTGTCGTCGGCGTACCACTGCATAGTAGCCCTTGAAACATGGCATCTGGCATTGTCATCCTGGAAGTAACACGGGTCCATTCCGTAAAAACGCCACAATGTTGGGAGCATTTGACTATCCAGAATGTTACAATAGGCCTCTGTGTTCATGCTACTACGGACATACACCAATGGTCCTACGCCGAAGGCTGTGAAACAGCCCCACACCATCACTCCACCACCACCGAATTTCCTAGTTGGCACTATACACTCCAGCAGAAGCCGTTCCCCGGGTAGACGCCACATCCATACACTTCCATCGTACCAGAATAATGTAAAACTCGACTCATCACTCTACAGAACTGATTTCCACTGCTCCAGTGTCTAGTTGCGATGGTCCAAACACCACCTGAGTCGCCAAGCTTTATTGCTTGTTGTGATATGGGGCTTATGTGCTGCTGCTCTTCCGAAATATCCAAGTCGGTGGGCCTCTGTACGCAATGTTCCAATGGAAATTGATACTCCTGTTGCTGCATGAAACTCCTATCGGATGTTAGCCATGGGTAGTGCCCTATTTTTGACAATTTAACGTTTCAGGGTTCTGCGATTTCTGTCGGTCAAGAGTGGAGGTCGCCCAGAACGTGCAGTATTGGCACAATGCCCATCAACCTTCCACTTACGCAGGACAAATGCGACCATTGATTTGGGTCTGTTTACCTTCCGTGCAATCGCCCGGCTAGATAGTCCACTGAGATGGCAGCCCACAATCATGTCCTTATCAAAGTCCGATAGCTCTGTACCTCGTGCCATCTCCTTGTCAACTGGTTCTATACCGGCCTGCAGCGTATGGCGGCCACAAAGGCCACACAAGTCAACTGACATACTGAATTACCTATATTCATGAGTGCCCAGTTACTTTTTGGTCAATTGTGCGTTTGTATAGGTAATACAGGTAATTTTGATTCAGTGAAATATTAAATTAAAATACTTGATTTTATGTTATAATATATTACTTTAATGGCTGAAATTGTGCAAGTTCAATAAAAATCTGTAGTAAAACCCATATTTTACAAGCATGGATGTAATGAATACAGCGACTAAAAAAAAAAAAAAAGTTTGAGAACCATATTTAAAAAAATACGCAAAATGTTATTTAAAAAGGTTATTAAAAATATGTTTGTTAGCATGCAGCATTAACATACTAGAGGTTGCGCCACTATCATCAATTGGTATGCCACAGCTACAATACAAAAAATCTTGGTTATAATGTAAAAATATCATAAATTTGTTAAAATAAAATTGTAAATACTTTTCATTTTTACAGAAAATTTTTGAAGTATTAAATTTGAATAAGTCCTGCTATATTAGATTATTTTCCTGGTTTTTCCTTGAAACTTCAATTTTGTAGATACTAGATGTTTTCCAGCTAAAGTGTAGACTTCAATAAGTGAATCCTCCTCTAGATATATATCTGCATTCCCTATATCAGGCATTGTCTGGACCAGTGAACACAATATTGGGAGGTTAAGTGATTTGTTATGAATAATGTATCTTATGTTAGGCAGTTTGACTCCTTTTAGAATTCATAATTTGTATAGCCAACTTTAATGTACAATATTTGTAGAGTTACCATGTAATGTTGCCAACCCAAAATTGTTTAAAGAAGTACGTACTATATTTGTTGTCGGACTAATAAACATGTGTAATTTCCTATTTGTAGGTTAGCATAATCCTCTGTTTTGTATGTTGTATATTGCAGGCAATTTTTGCACGTTTAATAATTATTAAATTTTTCAGTTTGGTTATTATATGGTTATTGTATTCATTGGAATTGTTACTCCTAGCATTAATGATATTTAAACATGTGCCAGATTGTGTACGTTGCACCGATGAAAGCACTTGCGGCAGAAATGACACAAAACTTCAGCAGAAAGCTTGCCTGTCTGGGTATATCTGTCCGTGAGCTGACTGGTGACATGCAGCTCTCTAAAATGGAAATTCTGCAGACCCAGATGCTCGTAACAACTCCAGAGAAGTGGGATGTCGTAACCAGGAAAGGGACAGGTACATCTCTTTAATTTGTTTTGTTGTGCTCTTCCTTTCCTTTGCAACTTGTTAAATTGTATGTAATCGGTAAAGGTGAATTTTCAGGTGAAAAAGTCACTAGCTGCAAAACCAGAGAAATGTGTATTTTTTTTCTTTTCAGCATAATCAATTTTAGTGACAATTACCATATTTACAATTTTTTCTGCAGATTTTCTTTCTACTAGTTAATATTTTGTGAAATTGCATCTCAGTTTAGAATTGCAAACAGCGATATTGTGTGTAGAACTGATTAAATGTTTATAAAATTTATTAATAATTTTACATTAATTAAAAAATATTTAGGCTGTTTCTGTTTTTTAAAATTTGCTGTAAATCTCTAAAGGAACATTCCACCCAAGTCCTCTTCTGTATTTACAGTAGTAGTTTTATGTACAGTAAAATTCCAATACAGCGTACTTCAGTGCTCTCTGTTCCTCTTCAGTAGCTTAGAGAATAGTATTAGCAAAACTGAGCCAGCTTGCACTCTTTCAGTCTTCTACCACCATGTTTGCCATGCCAACCTAGGCTACACCACATTGTGTGCCAGTCAGATATTGACAAGGACTACTTACACACTTGTGCAGTGGTTACCAAACCTCTTACTTTCAAGGCAATAAAAATCATCTAAACCATAATTTGGCATTCTAGTGAGAGTGTGCTTCAAACCCCAAGACAACCATTGTTTACCGCCATTCTCACCTACAATTTTGTCTTACATTACTTACCACAGTCGGCTGTACCAGGCAGTATATGACAATAAGGATGGAAAGAAAACAGAGTAGGTATTCAAGATGGGTGGCAGTGATTGTGTTTTAGGGGTGGCGGGGGAGGGTTCACTTCTGCATCAGGTACATGATGTAGTGGCCAAGCGGCTGTCCTCATTTTTGACCACTGATCATTCGAACACTGCTCACTGCTCATGAGCATGATACCTGGCTGCCAGCACTCACAAACAGAAATCATGCCTCTCTACTCAACAACCTCTGTTTGATTCAACACGTATAGACCAGCCAGAGACACAGGGGTTGGAGGACAATAGCTCGTGGCACAAAGGCCTCTGACACATGTGGAGGGCACCAATCTCTGTTCGATCCACAACTTCTAGACCTGCTGTGGACAGAAAATTGGAGGCAGGGGGAACATATTTCACCAATTTTGACCATATACAGAGACAAGATGGAGATTTTTGGCCATTCGCTATTGCAATACAGATGTCTGGCATGGAGAATTTAACTCCACTCACTCAGGAAGCTGACAAAATCAAAAGAAAAATCAAGGAATCAGCTTTTATTGCTAGCAATAATAATATTTTCAGTCAGCAGAGTATTGAGTTAAAAAATGTGTGGATCTAATTAATTAAGAGGGAAACTTCTTTGCAGCACTAAACAACAGCAAAATCACAAGCCATACAAGACCACACTAGCCTATTCTAGCTGCTTTTAGCTGCACAGCCAATAACGAGACAGCTCGACTGTCATTGGCTGCGGCAGAAAGATGGTCATTTACTATATAAATCCATGTTTTTCCGTTCTCCTTGTCAGTCGTACTTGTGTTTTTGGACCCTGTGTGTCGCTGCCTGAATATGGAAACAGATTGCAGTTCCCAAAACGTTTTATTCTGTCAGTCGTGGGAAAACTACTGTTTTCTCTTGTGGGAGTCCCCTCGCTGTGTTTGTTTTATTTGTGAAAGTAGATAGCTAGCCTGTGTCGTCTTTGTTGTGTTGTCTGTTGGTCATATATAGTTTTTTCATATATATATATATTAAATAAAATAAAATCAGCAGGTTTCTTGCCTGTGTTGGTTTCTATGTGTTATCTGTTGGTCATGTATATGTATTGATGCATGTCCTATATGGGTGGACTATCGTAGAAGGTAGTATGTTACGTTGATCGCCCTGCCAAGCCCTAGCCTAGCCTACCACGACAAATACTATACTTTCAACTATGCCTCTGAGGTGTTAAGAGATTTTGCTATAGCATTCGGTCACTTGGGGGCAGGTTTGCCTAGTCGGAGGGGAGTCAAACCCCAGAGTGAGTTGAATACAAGTGGCTTCCCGGCCTGGGAGTGTGATTCGTCTCACTATTAGGGCCGCCAATATACGCAGGATGCCAACGATCCTGTCTGGATGAAAAGGGGAGAATATTATTCTAGAGTGATGATGGGGGTACGTAACCTGGCTGACAAGACTAGCTGGGTGGGTTGGTTTACATGCTGGGACGTAATCATCAGTGTGACGTGCTATAGGGATACGGGAGTTGGGTTGCATCGGGAGTCGAACCTGGATTAACTTTCCCATTGCATGCTTCATGATACAAAATGTAGGTAAGACTGTGCCTGTGGGTTGTGCGACTCGGATTCTTCATCCAGATTTCAGCTTGACATTGCTAACGGTTTTCTCAAGTTGGCTAGCTGGGTTGTCCTGGGGAGTAGCTCTGTTTTCTTAGTTCAGCAATTGTTCCTGGATCTCATAATCCGTAGTGGGATATCCCGGTCAATTACCACCTAGTAGGTGGTCAAGGGGAGAAGATTGTCTAGCGGAATAAGAGGAGAAATGGCTCGTGGTGTTTAAAGAGTTTGTTTAGGCGACGGCTTGTCTACGGACTTAGGTTGGGCGTTGGCTCGGGCAAGGGCACTATGTTTCTTAGGTCTTTGCTTGCTGGGCGCACCACCTTTCTTACTGTACACACAACATAAAATTATACTGAGGGAGCAGGGATCCACTACTACAGTAATGGTACACATATAAATATGTAGTTGTTTATTGTGGCGTTTCGTTCCCTGGGGAGTAAATGCAAGGGTAATTACTAATAAAAAATACACAATATGAGTAAACTGTTTTACCAGCAATAAAAATAATTTCACAAGTTTTACATGGAGAAAACGGGGGTCAGGCGAAGGTGCGCACGTAATATGCCATTATGTGATCGGCCGCTCAGGCTTGTGGGCTTCCTGGCGCAATACATTTGATTCGGATTGCCGCTTACACATTCCGTCCCGGAGCACACGTGGCTCGTAGATGGGGTGGAGTCATCCGTAGAGCGTGCAGTCACACTGCGCCACATTCTGGCATGCGTCAGTACATACAGTAGAGTCCCTTATAGCGAGATGTCACAGTTCCAGGTTCGATCCTCGCTATAAGTGTGTCCTCGCTGTATACAAATTAGACCAATTTTGATCCCGAGTACTACTTAAAAATTGCCCTAAATTTGCTTTTAAATTGTGTTCAAGCCACCATAACATAAAAATATTGTGTGATATAATTGATTGCATGAAAATGAGCGGAAAATCTGACAGTGCTATGTAAGTATAGCCGCCCAGCCTGCAATCAGTTGCTCGGCCTACGCAGCATTGTCCCGCAGTTAGTTGCCCGGCCTACATAGCATTTCTTGCTATCGCTTACTCGGCCGCCGAAGCACTACCCTGCAAGCGATAACTCGTCCGTGCCATCACAGCTCTGCATGACCGTCTCAAACCAAATAACGTATTTACTGGCATAATTCTCGCACCTCTTTTACAGGATTTTAGTGTCAAAATTAGGGTGCGTGAATTATGCAAGGAATCGCCAATGAAATCACTTGCGTGCTGGGGCTAGCAGCGAATACATTGCAGCGTGACCATAGCGGGGCAAGCGCCTAGATCCTCTGCAGCGTGGCCTTGTGCTGCGGCTTGTGGCTGTTGCTCAGGCCTAGATCCTCGGGGCTGGGCAGCTGTAGGTTGGTTGCTACAAGATTACTCTGGCAGGCAACGGCCATCCGGCTGATGTCACTGTCGTCGTTACAGGGCCGGTTCACTTCGTAATAGCAGCCTGGTGTTTTGAAAACATGTTGATAGATGCGATTCACTTCAATGTGTTGAATTTCTACAAAATTTAGGTGGCGTGTTGGCCTCTGCACTGGCATGATGAGGCCTGGCAATGTTTACGGGAATGCAAATATTTAGTGTGGTCTACTTGAAATATTAACTATAGTGAATTTTCCATCAAAAACTTCTGACGTTTCCTATGAACACACATGGCCTTACTGGCCAAAACATCTTAATATAGGAACACATTTTATTTGCAGTATGACTGGTATATTTACCCATTATTCATTCATACTAAACAAAAATTAATATAAATGTAAACTATTCCCTTCGCACTAAAAAAACCTCCAGCATAGAGATCAACTCGTAACTGATTTTGTTTACATATTTGCAGCGCGGGCGTGGCAGCCAGAAATCGATAAGGGAACCAGTGACCTTGAAGTGTCAGTGACCTGGCACGGTCGATCAAAGTGCGTGCCACACAGGCCTGTTGGTATTACATGCCTCGCTGAGAGAAACACACTGTGTAAAATATGAAAGGAAAAGATTTCTCCCTAATTCGGCACCATAAAATTCGGGGGCGTGAATTATGCCAGGGCGAGAATTATACCAGTAAATACGGTAGTCACTGAAAAATTATACGTTTTCAACTAACAGAACCTGCGTGGTGCACTTACTCAAAACCAGCAAAAATTGAAGAAAACTATCAAAATGGATTAAAATTACATTCTTTATAGCACAGCGATAAAATGTAGTAGTAGTTGTGACCCTATCTTTAATTGGTATGTCACAGTATAGAGCGGCACAAGGTACTGTGGGAAACAAGGAGGCGGGACGAGGGAGTGGAGTTACGGCAGACAGATAAAAGCATGCTTCACACAGTCACGAATTCTGCCACAAGTCTGCTTCACACGATCTCGCCGTACGTGTTCCAATTCGTAAAATTACAATTTTTCGTGCAATATTTTTGAGATTTTTTGACGGTTCCTCAAAAAGCTCTTGTTATAACCGTGTTCATGCAGTTACCGTGCTCGCTACAACAGGATTCTACTGTATATTTTTTGTAATCATTTGCTGTTCTGATTTTTTACTCTATTCTCTCTTGGATTTTTCTAGTGTTGTGTACATATATTTATTTTCTCGTCCATAAGTTGCTTTGCTTGTCTTTTTTTAAGTATTTTTTTGTGCTCAGTCCTGTTTTTCCCATGACAGACATATGCATCACAATGACAAATGTCCAAAAATCTCCATCTTGTCATTCACCTCCATTGCACTATTCATTCAAAGATTATATACAGTGTGTGTGTAGGGAAATGCAAGGTGGCTAGCATCAGGGAAAACAAGGAAAAGTATGGGAATTTTACATTTCTAGAAAAGTCATAGAAATGTCAGGGATACTTGTGCAAGGTCAGGGAATTTAATTAAAGTATTTAAAAATGTTTTTAGTAAAAAATTTAATATTGGATTCTAGCATTTCTGCTATATGCCATCTTATGAATTGTACTGTTACATTAAATTTTTAACCTTCATAGGAAGATTTATGAACCTCGGGACAATTTGGTTGTCATATGTTTAATTGCAAGTACAGTATTGTTACACATATTTTCTTGGCTGACTTTTGTGTGGTTAATGCAGCTAGCATTGACATTGTGGAAAATATGTTTTTAGGTGTAAGTGCAAGATTTTGCAAGTAAAATGTTTACTTTACTAAAATAATAATTCAAACACTTTTAGTTAGTGGTTGTCATTAATGGTACATTATATTGTCTCTTGTGTCTGTATCACAGCTTTTTTCTGGTACCTAGAATGCTAGTATTTAACCTTTTGTTTTCTTTTTCCAATTTCTAGCTCTGTAGCTATGTATTTTTTTAATAGTTTTTTTTATAAATGTAGTTGGTGCAACGGAAAGCATCCATAAATGAAGGCTATAATATTTTTATCTGTAAAAAAATTTGTAATCTATTTGAGGAAAACCATAAAAACATTTTTAATGTTTACGGTGTCAGTCAGGGAAATTCAGGATACCTGTAAAAGTTGGGGAAATGTCAGGGGATTTGCTATAAGGTTAATGCTAGCCAACCTGAAATGTGAATCAAAATGTTGGGGGACATCCTCTAATCCCCCAACCTTATTACATTGCAGACACAATACCTGTCACTTTACCCTTTGATTCACACCACCATATCTGCCAGTGCAATCAACATCTATAAGAGACAGTTCAACCTAACATTAGAAATTGAGAGAGGGACGATGCCCAACAACAGTGTTGGCAAGCAAGTACTGGACCAACCTGGTCCTCACCGAACCTCTTCTCCCCTCTTTTGAAGTATCACATGACCAGCTACAGTGGCGCCTTTGGCCACACATTGGAATTTGTACCGATGCAGTAGGACCTGAGCAGAGAAGACGAATTCCAGTTTCTGAAATCTATTTCCCAAATAAACACACAAATACAATTCATTTAAAAGCTCTGTGGGAACGTCTCAGAAATCAGTAACCCCATTTTTTCTCCTCCAACCAAACTTCCTGGGAAGCGTAACACCTGGATAGAAACAGCGACTAAGGAAGATCATGCCAACCACTAGGCTACAGGTAGTGCGAATGTCATTACATATAAATAAATTAACCTGTCCATCTGTAGTGGTATGTGGTTCAACACCACGTCAGAGCCTGTACTACCACCAAGAGGCATCTGTGTTGTAGAGTAATTACATTTTTTAATAGTATGCAGTCACCATGTTGGACATAGTGCTTATGTTCACTTTCTTTGACACAAAAGTTAAATACATTTTTGAGTGAAATTTTTAAAGTGAAAAATTACATACGTGTATGGTTAAGTGAACACATTTTTATTATGGGAATGTTTTTCCCATCGTTGTTGCAGGTGATGTTGCACTAACAAATCTTGTGAAACTGCTGATTATTGATGAAGTCCACCTATTGCATGGAGACAGAGGACCTGTGGTTGAGGCATTAGTTGCTCGTACTCTTCGTTTGGTAAGTACAGTAGAACCCCTTTTTTACATTATTCAAGGGATCCAGCAAAAATGATTTAAAAAGCAGGAAAGTGTAAAATGTGGGAAATGCTGTAAAGTGTTTCAATCTTAATGGTTGTAATAAATCAACATTGACATACCATTAATACTATACACAACCTTTTTTACATTAAAAACTGGTGAACAGAGAAAGTTGTACCAAAATATAATCTAGTATATTTACAAATTGATTAAAAATGATATGCATAGCAAAAGGAAGGTATGTAACATTGGCAAGTATTGAAGATAGAAAAAATAAACGGACAAATATAAGCATGCTTACAAATTTTGCCTAGAACTTTCTTGAAAATTTCTGTCACAATGTGTAATTTTCTTAATAAAGCACATTAGAATCAAGGGAATATAAATAGAGAATGATTATTTACTAATGCTCTACAATTTATCACACTTTCTATTTAATTAGGATTAGAAAAGAAGTCTGAAATTTTTGTCTGCTTCAGCTACTAGTGTTGAGAGTACAGTGGTGCTGTCACATGATCTAGAACAACTTACTGGCCAACAACATGGCATAGAGTTCCAAATTACAAAAGTTTCATCTACAAGATTTTGAGTGCTGTAAACATTGATTGTACAGAATAGTTATACTTCTCCATGCTCAGTCGTGTTCAGAAAATAAACAAGTGAGCAATGTGGTGTTAACATAAAGAAATAGTGTAAATAGTGGGAAACAAAAATATTCGTATTGTAATTAGCGGGAAGGATGTACATAGAATCAGATGGAGATAAAACGGGACCAAAAATAAATTGTATAATTTGCGGGAAAATGTAAAAAGCGGTAATGCAAAAACGGGGTTCTACTGTAACTGCAATTATCTTAAAATTTTCATATGAATAATTTTTGTAAAGTCATGTTATTACTAGTCCTGATTTGTGTGTGGGTCAGGATTAACCCTTTCCCCTCTGCACACTCTTCTTAGAACTTGGGTGGTTCGCTGCTGTATTGCATTGGTGCATGCCCTACCTTGGCAGGTAAGTGGTTAAGACGCTGACTGCCCTCTCGAGATCATTAGTCTACTGTGGTGTGATTGGTTAATGTTATTGGCCTGATGGGTCGTGGTAGTTTTGGATTCTGTGGGAGACCGCTTAATGGAAGGGTACCATCCGAAATGAGGGGAGTTAAACCCCTGAGTGAGGCATAATGAGATAGTTTCCTGTCCAGGGAGTTCTACCTTCCTCACTACTACAGTTGCCAACAATCAGGACGTCAGTTGTTCCAGGCTGTATGAGGTGTTGATGCAGTTGAAGCAATCTAGGGGGTGGAGGTGGATGGCCTGGCTGTGGGAATCGGGGCGACTCAAATGGGCTGAGTGGGTTGATGTGCGGGAATGTAATTTGTGTGGGGTGATGCCGCACCTGGCTTGGAGACTACCTTTGGTGGGAGTAACCCAGACCGTTTTCCCCGAAGCTATTTTAATGAGGTGCGTATTCGGGTTGTCCTCCGGATGGGCTACTTGGTTACAATAATGTTGGCTAATGGGGGTGAAGGTTCTGGCTGAGCAAGCTGATCTCTCTCCGGGTCATATTCTGGCCAACAGATGCCTAAGTATTTATATAAGGGGGTTCAATGGTCTAGGGGAATAAAAGGGGAGATTGGCCGAGGTACTACTTCAGTTACTGAAAACTGGGGTTTGACCTTACTCGTGTCTCTTTGAGTGGGGTCGGCTTTGAGAGCCCTTTCTAGAGCATGACGTTCCCTACACCGGTGACAACACTGGACTCGCCCTTCTTACTATGCATTTGTTCTGTGACCTTCCCACGACTGTGCAGTCCTGGGGGCGTGACTTATGTAGACACACCCAAGGCCCTGATGTGTAGAACAGCAGTCCGGTATTGGATCATCACTGAAGGTAGGTGTGGATCCACCGGAAACCCAGGAGCTCAATGTGTAGTTTGCAGACTACGGCTTTCTGTAAGCTCCGGCTCCTGTAGAATTCAGTGTACCACATAGTTAGTCTCCAGTAGAAATTAATTACAGCTGCTGATACAAACTGTACTAATACACTGATAACTAGAATTATTAATGGAATAGGATCTAATGTATAATGATGGTAAACGACAAATTAAGTTTCACGTAATTTTTATTAGGGCAAAAAAAATGAAAATGGAAAGGCCTGACTAATCAATTACAAGAAATAATAACTAGCTAAAAATGTGAACATTATTTAATGTACTTAAACAGGCGAAGGTGAGCCTGGAAAAATGATTAAATAAATGTAGACAATAAACTACGGCAAAGTTTAGGGTGAAGTACGCAATTCACAGCGTAAACTGATTTACTAGAGTTTATCCAGGAGGCAATCTAAGGCACGTCGAACTGCTACTGTGGAGTCACGGAAGTTGACTGAGGTAAAGGGTGCAGGATACAGGAGTGGTATTACCTCTGGAGTGGTTGTTGCCCTCACAGTTAGTTGGTACAGTGGTGGACGAGCCTTACGCAAGCTGTGGGGTGGTGCAGCCCTCACAGTCTGTGGAGGTAGAGTGAAGTCTTCTTGCAGGCTTCTGGGTGCTGAACCGTGTTGCAGACTAAGGAGAGGAGAGAGGTCTTCTTGTAGACCAGGGAGTGCTCACTGACCTATGCGGCCGGTAAACCCAGTGTCTTTGCTGGAGCGTGGTTTTGGACTTCCTTATATACGAAAAAAATCCAGTGATCAGCGTATCATCCGGGGGTGCGGGGTAGAGTAGCCTTCCAACACAGGGGTAGGTTTACTGGGGGGTTACGGCAGCGCTGCTCATTCCTTATCTCCCTGCTAGGAGGCAACGACAAATTTGAACACCTCTTCTTGAGGCTGGCGAGTCCTGACGTCACAAGGTCGCAGGGGTGCTGCCATCTTGTGGATTTACTGGAACTTCTTCCATAGCTAAATAGTAGGGTAGTGGTTCATCAAAAATATTTTATTTAATTGTCAGGGTGCCGCTTGCATGCGGGATTTCGGGCGGGCCGTACATTAAGAGCGTCAATTACTTTTACGTAAGTGGCTGTCCAATGCGTGGAGTCTCCTTGCTCGCTACATGAAATTACTTTGTCACTGTTACTGACTTTCCCTGATCTCTGGTCGCTCGTAGATGAGGTGAAGTTGCCCGTAGAGCACGTATCTGTGCTGTGCAGCATGTTTGTATGTGACAGCATGAAATATTCTCTCAGGCTCAGCTGGGCAGTGGGAATTTCCTCGTGGGTAGGGTCTGAGGTGGATCCAGGGTGAATTATTTTGTGTGTCTGCATTTCCATCACCTTCACTATGTGACCTCACACCTGTTGCTCTTTCCAGGTAAGCAGCTTAGGTGCAGGGTAAGGGATGTAGGAATTCTTAGTGTGTGTATTGAAGGACTGCTCTAGAAGAATACCCCCCAACCCCTTACTTGGTGTGAACTTGTTTGTCGCAGGACACTGAATCTGCTGTCAAGACTGACTGCATATCTGCGTAGCTTTAATGTGGAGGCTAGATGGTAGCATTTTGGAGATGTGTTTTTTGGGGGACGAGGTTTGATCTTCCTGGTAGCTGTGCAGGCTCAGGTAAACAAAGCTGGAGGCCACTTCCTCATTTCTGCTGTAAGTTGCTGGACTGGGAGCCGGTACTGTTACGGCAACTACTGGGTGTTGGCAATGAGGGTTGTGATTATGGAGTTAGCAGTACATTAGCATATAAGAACCAAGCTCCAGTGGGTGGATACCCCCACTTTGGCTAATCCTCACAAGATATGCTGGGTGCTATCTTGTTTTCTTATCCTCATCCTGCTTTCCTTCACCATCTCCATCTTAGAAGTGGATGTGTCAGAAACATCAAGGCCACAAGGTATGTTCTGGTTAACTCAGCCCTTTGCATGTCTTACTGTCTTACCGAATAATTTTTGACAAGTTTTGGGATGCACCTCACCAACAATTTGCATCCCTTTCCTTCAGATTTACTGTAGTACTGATTAGCAAACCACCCCTTGTGAGTTTAGACTGTTAAAGACTAAATTAACAACTTAGGGCCTGGTGCAGGATGGTCCGAGGCACTGATCTATCTCCTTACCCTCAATAGTAGTCACTGGATGCACTGTGGCAAGAATTGAAAAACCAACACTGTGAGTTGTGTAGTAATGTAGAAGGTTAAGTTTGTGTAGTAATGTAGAAGATTAAGTGAAGTCCGCTGTCTACTTGTGTATGACTAGCAGTTCTTTTAATCCCACCGCGCTAGCCGCCAGGGAAAGATTAAACTGTCTTCAGTTATCCAGCAGTCGTTGCTCGGACACTGAGCAGCCTGCTTCTAGGCTACACTCTCCGCAGCACCTGCTGCCAGGTCTTAACGTTAACCCCTCTGTGCTTACAAGTAGTCTGACCACTCGCCCACCATGTTAGTCAGGTGTATCTCTAGCTTTGTACCAGGCTAATACCTTTCTTCCTTCACTGCACGGACATGCCAGAAGGGAAACACCATTCCTTGACAGTCCTTCTGAAGACTTATCCTGCCATCCCCTGCTTAGTACCCCAAGCATCGTGCTAGTTTCACCGCCGCCATGTCTTACACTAGACACTACGGCCCCGCATGGGCAACAATGGATAGGGAGTTCACCTAGTCACCAGTTGTGTATTCAATTCTATGCACCCCATCTCCTGCTCATTCTACACCGGTCGCCTCTACCGGTCCCTCATCGCACCTCTAGCTTCCCAGCAACTGTTCGTACTGATGTAGGAGTGAGAGTACGTCATCACTTGCATTTCCTATTACACAGAAATAAACTGGAGCTTATTCAATCTCTGAATACCACCATTCCTGTAGACTTGAACCTACTTCGCAGTTGACTCCACACGGGAAGGAAACGCGGGTGATCCCAGGAAGGTTACTCAGATGAGCTGAAACACCAGTTTTTATCCACAAGCACCTAGCAATGCCAACCATTCTGTCTACCTCGTAGATAGAACAGCGGAGCCTACACTGGTACTCTTATCGTAAGCCAGCTTGTCGGCTCGGTGCTCACGGGCTTTTCTACTGCACCTCTGTGCCAGAAAAAGCAGACATTCTCTGAGTTGGGAAGACTCGGCTGGGACAACACCCACGTGCTGTGACCAGAAACGGAGTGTCCTGACTTCCAGTGCGTACTGCGCTTCCGCGCCAGGTGCTGGAATAGGGTGTACATTTACTCTACAGCCTACACGTAGCTGGATACGTAAGTACGATCACAATGAACGTGCATTTATTCTCTTTCTTGTGAGAGGGTGTGTGTGTGAATCATGATGACCTACTCAAAACAGTGTGGTCTGAGAGAGAGAATTAAGCAGACGTTGCTCGCCTCTGAGCACCTGCATGAGCTGTCCGCCACCTTGGTTGCATTCATTACAAAGCTTAACTCCAAGGAACAGGCCCAAGTCCTGAGACACCTGCAGGATCCAGTGACCCCAGAGGTACTGAAGGAGTTGTTTGCTGACCACGTATGCACCAGCCTTGAATTGTTCCTGTGGTGTGTAGTAGGCCACCTCTGGCAGCCAGATTGTCCACCTACTTCAGCTGTTGCGTGCCTGCTCCCTGCAGTTCTACGCCCCACTCCACGACCAGTGCCTCCACATCACACACCTACACCTCCATGGTCCAATACTCAGTTCAGAGTTGCACCCCGACCTGTCGAAATACGTCGCCCAGGTATATTCCACAAGGCATCACAAGATCATGCTACCCGAACCTGACTTTGTGCCCTGCCGGAAAGCAACCAGGCATGAACGTGAACCAGTGCCTCATCAAGACTAGACCCCCACTTCAAATAGGAGCGCCCGAGCTAACACCTAAACAAAAACTGAGTCTCCTCGACGTGTAAGTACTCACTTCCCCATACATCACGTATCAGCATAACTGTTACCTATGCAGTAGGACATATTGGAACTAAAAAATATCCTGGAATATCCTGCCATTATCAGAAATTTTTTTTTTCAAAAGCCCAGTACACACCATGACTGTGGCAGGACCTGTTGCTAGTAGGTTGAGGAGATGTATTGTACAGTCGACTCTCATACAGAAATTGCATATAACGGTAAACTGTAACCCCAGTTAATTTTCAGTGGTTCCTATCAAAGTATATTTCTGTCCCATCAACTAAGATTTCCAGCAACAATCTTTTTAAACTGGTTGAATATGCTAATGTCTAATAACTGGATGTGAAATTTGTCACGCACGCCGTTATTTATCACCGCTTTGTGGCCCGTACCTATACCCCTCTCTTCCCAACACACTGCAACATGGTGCGAGTCTTGTTACCTCGTCGTACACGCCTAAAGAGAGGGAAAGTAGTTACCTAGCAACCAGCATGGCGACCTAGCGGTATCTCTCTCTCTCAGCCCCCTTTCTGTCTCTCTCGGCTGTGCACCTTCCTTCATCCCCTTACTTGCCATCAATATGGGAAGTTGTTGCCTAGCAAAAGAAAAAGCGCATTTTCACTCTTGGCCCTTACCAATTACACGTCTTGCCATAGTGCAAGTAAAGGGTGCCTGGCCATCGTAGAAATTTTATCAAGTTGTACCTATCTGGTATTTCAAAGCAAACAATTTCGCCTGAAAATGTTATGCAATACATTTTAACAAGGAAATATTATTTACAGAGATTTTTTTTTTGTGATTAAAAATAATTTTTTTTTGTTATGTTTGGTGTTTAGTTGTAACTAGTTTAAAATCAACATGATTTTAAAACAAAATAATAATTTAACTCAATGCGCAGTATCTTCATGAATAAAATTATTGGTCTAGAAGCTTATACGTGACCTCCCCTTGTCGTCAAAAATTGTTTGAACATCGAGCGACTTGTATTACTAAGGGTAAAGTTCATTTTAATTATTTTCCTGCAGGGAAATAAATTAATATCCTGTAAGGACCTTTTTCCACACCTTTTGTTACCTAATAATGAGTAAGCATTGAGCTCGAGTGCAGTGTAACACGCAACACGGAAAATCAATGAATGTTGTTTTGAATAATTAGTTAGTAAAGATAGTGAAGAAATAAATTATAATTGCATTATTTATTAATTTCTGTCTGAAAAGACAGGCATTTGCAGTGTGCATAAAGTGTCACTAACATGATGCGGAAGGGAGGGGTACATTCTTTCACCTCTCTTGCCGCTTCCCCTTTGCTGTCACACCCGCTGTGAACACACTGCTCAATCTATAATCTCTCCACATGCTCTGAGCTGATTGTGTGTTCACGGGACATTCAAAATTTGCTTTGCATTTGGTGTCATATTATTTTCATATGCAAAGGGTTTGAATGTTTTAGGTCTGTTTGCATTTGGTGCTGGTTACAATAAATTATATACAGTATTTAGCCTTCAAAGGTTGGGCGGACTTACCAGGTCACTCACCAATCTCCTGGGTTTCGGCGTAGGTGTAGGGCGGCTGGGTCCAGCCGTCACCTGGGTGCTGCGTGCTAACGAGATGCTGTACAGAGAGGCGAGGTATCTCTGGCTCCAGGCGGCGGCTGGCTGCTTCCAAAGAACAAGTTAGCTATGCCCAATCTGGTGTCACTCCCAGTGGTCAAGGCACGTACTGCAGGATATGGCTCTGTGCCACGTCTGGTGTGTGAGGGGAAATAAACTGGGTGCTGTCTGAAGAGGACTGCCTCTCCAGGTGACGGGTAGACTGAGAACGTTCCCGTGGGATGTCTCCACCAAGCATGGATGGTTGTTTGGTGCCCACTCGCTTAGCAATTAAGAACTCCTCCTCTTTCTCCCTTTGAGTACTGTGCCTTATCCCAAATGGCAACGGGGCAGTATTGACACTTAACTTACTTTCCGTCTGTGTAAGCAATCAACGGTATCCCTACTAAGTGTAAAGCCCAACAGCAGTTTGATGGCACGAACCTTGTGCTCCTATGGCTTCGCGCCTTGACGCAAAAACGTAGAGCAGTATCGCGTGGGCCCCCTTCCTACTACTGTCAGGGTTAGTTCCAGCTAGTTGAGCACTCCAGTCCCAGGCAAATATCCCTGCCAGCACCGTTGGCGTTCCGGTCAGCGATACAACCTGATGTGTCTGTCGTGCTCCTGATGGAGGTGTTCCTAGTGGTTGGGGCTCTACCTTTCTGTACACCTGGGTGTACAGAATGAGTGGCCGTCGAAAGTGTTGTGTTTGCTGACGTAAAGATACCTGATGGGGATCTATAGTCACGCACTATTGTTTGTACAGTTTTTATACCAGGTCGCTTGCTTGCTCTGTCTAGAAGTAGAGTTCCTAGTATCGGACTGGATTTACCTGTAAAAAACTTACTCTCAGGATAGGATTAAAAATGGTATCTATTATAAATAATAAATACGGGTGACTTGTACCTATGGCCAAGCAGAGTGAGAACGGAAGTAAGCTACACTTGGAGGTGACCTGTTCCTAGACTAACCAAGTATAGAATGAACTCAATGGCTATGAAAATAACTCTGATGCAGTTACACTAACCTGGGGTGTCTAGAAGGGACTTAAAACGGGGCAACTACCAGAAGGGCAATGGTTGTAGTTGCCACTTACCAGAAAGTAGTGGCCGACTGTTGATCCAGGAGGGTCAACAGCGGAAGTGTGGAGTGTAGTTGAGCAGACTTCTGGTGTTAAAGACTTCTGGAAGCAGGTGGTGCTTGAAGTCTTCGGAAGCTTCTGGACGAAGTGGTAGAAGCCTCTGGTTGTTGGAGAACTGGAAGCTCTTGGAGAGGACCGTGAGGACCTATTATCAGTAGAGAGCCCCAGCATAGAAGTGTGGAGGCGAGCTACTGGAGAATACAACTCGCGTCTTTGGCCGTACATTTCCCTATGTTGTGCGCTCAGCGGGCTCATGCCTAGACTAGAATGGGAGGCATGATTTCGCTCTGTAACGTCTGCCTTGGTGCGAGCAGGGTGGGAGAATTGCCCTTGCATTCTGTTATATGGCCTAGGGCGCTTGGCGGCACTTGACCTTCCCCGGGCAGCCTGGTGACTGTGGGGACACTGTCTGCCAGGTGCGTCGGGAGGTTGGCGTGTTGCGCGACCGCTTGGATACCACGCTTGGTTCATGTGCTAGAACCACCCACTAGGGTTGGAGCAATCCTGTGCGCACTCGTGAATAACATGCTAGATTTGACCCTTCCTCAGGATACACAGATACTACGAGTAGTATGAGGAAGTTGGGTCTGGTACATCAGGGAAATACCACGTGTCTGTAACTGTCTCTTCCGCGGGAAACAATCCTGTAGCCATCTATCATTGTGATTCCTGGTATGGGTAACACATTAGTATGGGTCGTACTCGTGTTTGATATATTCTTATAAGTGGCATGCATCAAGTATTACTTCTTTTTTTTTGAATCCCATTATATTGTGTTTATTAGCTAAACTTTATTCACATATAATGTATAGCTCTCATTGTACTCGAAATGAAGTATAATGAGGTAAACAATTGTATTCTATATTGTACATTTCAGAACCCTCATCTACCAAAATTCTGCTTGTATAGAAATTTTTTGACAGTCCCGTGAAAAATGGTAGGTAGGGAGTCAACTGTATTAAGAAGCCAGGGGCAGAATGAACTTGATTTGCCAGTGCTTGTTGTTAAGAAAGCCACTCAGTAGGTTTAGTGGGGTGGTACAAGAGCTAACAGAGACAGATTTGAGCCAACAGGCATAGGAACTAGTCAGACTCTGGTGTCAGTGGCATCAGCAGGCTACATAATTTTCTCTTGTCAGAGCTCTGTCTCTCTTGTTGTCTGATGATATCATGCACAGCTTAGCATTGGGCCATACTGCTTATCCTGCCAGTATTTGGCATAGCGCAGCATGGCTCTGCTGGGCTGAGAGATGGGGAAATGAAACTGACAAAACACCTATTATGGACTATGCGCACCACACAATAACATAAAAGAGGTCTTTGTATTACTTTTTTGCTGTAAGTTTTATTCAGCACTATGATCTTTACATGTAACCGTAGGACCTTTTTTGAGTTTTGAATTGTTTTTATGTTATTTTGCATTTATTCCTGTTTTGAGTGTAAGTAGATAATTTATATCATAGTACACTAGACTGTGGTTAGTTACACTAAAGTACTGTATATTAAAAGAACAAACATGAGGTTTTTTCTCTGTTTCATTCGTAATTTTACATAAAATAATTGCTTTGGAGAAAAGGATTACCGTATTTTGGTGTGTATAGGCCGTACATTTTTTTACAAAAATTGTATATCCGTATTATGGTGGTATAGGTGACACATTTTTACAAAAAAAAAGTGACTACAAATGTGGGGGTGTGGCTTATTCACGAGATATTGGCATTAAAATTTTTTTTTTACCCAAAACATATTTAGTAATTTGTCAACATTCAGTACATTTTAATGTTTTAACGTAGTTTCTAATGAAGTAAAAAAATAACAACAAATGAATAGCTTTTCACTCGTGCAATAATTTGTCCACTCATGTAAATAATCTTCATCCCGCTCACGTAAAATGTAAACATGTTGGAGCTTGACCATAGATGCCGTAGATTAGAAAATACTGTAATTTCGCTGCTGTACAAGAGAAAGATATCTTACATAGTTTTCATTTTCACACTCGCTGCCATGCCATAAGTACATTGATAGATGCCATTTTGTGTAACATGTTGCTGTGGTTTTGCTTTCTCAAGTCATGTTACCATCTATGGAATAGTAATTGCGCGATGTATAATTGTAAACATTGCAACATAATACAAATTTTCTGTCACAATGTTTTGCAGGGGAGAAATTAAGTCAGAATTTACTACGTTTGTATGGAATCTTGAATTAACAATATTTACAGGAATACAAAAATTCAGTGTTGCCTATACTTGAAATATTAATTATCCCTAATTTTTCATCAAAAACTTATGGTGCAGCCTATACGCGCACGCGACCTATATATGCAAAAATATGGTAACTTGTTTCTACATGGGTAAAATCAGTTGTTATACTATGTGATGGCAAAAATATTTAAAATAAATGTATTGCATTCAGCTGTTTACATATTTATAGTGACACGTGCCGCTTATACAACTAATCAACTACGACTATGACATTGCTTACTCTACAGGCAACAAGAGCTAATAAGCGAATTCTCATCACCTGAAGGTTATGCAAACCGGCTTGCACCCCCCCCCCCCCCCCCATGCGCTGAGAGCCTACAGTCTGTCCGGACCTCAGGCAAGGCCGAGTGCCACCAACGAGGCACGAAGCAGAAACGCTGACTACTGCTGACCCGAGTTTTTCAACTACCACACCAACCAGGGCAGGAGACTCGCCCTCCCCGCAGCCCGCACCGGCAGCTTACAAGCTTCACCTATATAAGTCCAGATGGTGCCGGGCTCGGGACAGTTCTCTTCTTGACTCTCGCGTATCTTTCCAGAGCACTGGTCAGTGCTGGAAACCTCTGGAGAAAACCTCTTAAGTATTCAGTACGCCCCCAGAGGCTACTGCAAACGTCGACGATCAATCAATCCGACGACCAGTGAACACGCTCACCAATACGTTTTAACTTCACCTTTGTCTTCTCTAAATACCTTTTACTAGAACAGTTTAACAGTAATATATTTTACCATCTAGATTTATCTTTCCCGCCTACAACCTAGAACCAGGTCGCCTACACCTGGCCAGCGTAGTAACCTTCAGCACTCAATTGCCTGGCAGGAGGTAGCATGCGTTGCATGTTTATTAAGACTTCAATAAACATACTTTTATTTCCTACCTTTCAGCTTTTATTTCTTAGAGTATCTGTCTGTTTGCTTGGCAGATACAGGTTGCTACGTACGCCCTTGACAAACCGGGTATTTTATAATAACCGAATTAGCTTCAACTACGGGCGCCCTTCAGAGGTCAGTCATATTTTCTCACATACCTATTAGACGGCCATCTGTTGCTTTCCAAATGTCAGAGCACTGTCTAGTGCTGGTGGAGAGGAACAGAGGAGCCACCATCACTGGTAACACCTTCACCTGGGGAGGAGCGACAGTCTCAAGTTATTGCTTTATCCAAGAGCATTGCTAGTGCAGGGATATTTCAGACCTTGAGACCTGCCATCCGTTTCTGTGTGAACGCACATCAAGTGGCGGCATTGGTGATCCAAATAGTTCCCCGTCTGATCAGCCTGCCCTGCATGGGGGATCAGTGGAGACTTTACAGAGCTTGGTCAGCAAGCCAAAACCAGACTAACACTGTCAATTTTGTTTAGTTTGTTCACATCAGGGTGTACCCAGTAAGCTGTGAGCAGATACTCAATACCTTTTGGCCAGAAGCACGGCCAAAATGGTAGGGAACGAAACACAGCGTTCCTTGCCGCCAGACAGTTAAGTGCACTTCCTCAACCTACACCGGAAAGGCAGGTGTAACAGGACTCAGGCACGAGTCTGTGTCAACTTCTCTGGTCAGTGTATTGTACGTATCTCCTTGTCTACGTAGTCACCACTCATGTCACCCTGTGGTAAAAAGGTTGTTGACCGGTACCGAAGTGAGATTTGGATGGGATAACTTCAACTTCTGGACCAGTGAAACCTACCAGTGGAATTGCCGCTTTGGCAGGGGCCAAGCTCGCCACGTCTCTGTGAAACCCACCCGACCACAGCGCCCAAGAAGCAGGAGTAAGTAAGTGCTAACTAACACCGCTCGCCTATCATCATCTATCTAAACTTAACCACCCAGCTTTTGGTCTAGCGGACAAAATCCTCGACCAACGTGCCAAGTCAGTCTAACCGGGCACGCATCAATTGTAATCATTACGACAATAGCATTAACTTTCTGAGCAACTTATTTTCTGTGATAAATTGTTGAAATTTGTTGTTCATTTGAGGCACACATTAGACCAGCATTATTTAACAAATGATAAAATATGTTTTGTACTTATACTAAGTTTGTAATAAATTTTAAACTTGGTAGAAGTAGGCAAGATTTTGAGAGAGTTTTTAATTTCATCTCTTTCCTAATGAAATTATTGTTATTGTTACTTGCATCATCTTTGAATAAAACTAAATTTTTTACGTACTTTTGTTTGCAGGTGGAATCCTCTCAGAGCATGATCAGGATAGTTGGCCTGTCGGCCACGCTGCCCAACTATATTGATGTGGCTCGGTTCCTCCGCGTGAACCCATACATCGGGCTGTTCTTCTTTGATTCAAGGTTCCGTCCAGTACCCCTCAGCACGACATTTGTTGGCGTCAAAGCGCTGAAGCCATTGCAGCAGATGAGCGACATGGATCTGGTGTGCTATGAAAAGGTGGTCGAACAAGTGCGTAAAGGTCATCAGGTATGTGCAGTCCTGTCTATTGTCTCTTCTGTGCTATTGCCCCAAGTTTGTGACTGTCAGCATCTGTGATCTTTACTGTAGTTATTTTGGTTCTGGTTTTGAAGACACAATTTGAAAACTCAGGGATTTGTTGAAGGGAGACGTAATGTTTTATTATTTTTTTCAATCTACTGAATAAAATAGGACCAACAGAATGTATGACTGAAGCTAGGAATATGACTTGGGTTGTCATTTTACCATGATTTGTGTGAAATTGGCTTGGTATTTAAATTTTTCTCCAGTCATAGAGATGGTAAAATTTTATTTCATATGTGTCACACTTTTTATGCATAAATTACATCATAAAAATGAGACGGAATACACAAGTACTCACAGAGTGCTACTCATGGATAGAGACACATTCACATGCATACACACATGCACACACTCTGGACGAACACATTTTACCCTTGGCTGCATGGTCACAACGTTTTGTTGGTTATGCCAACTTCATCAGGCTGCGAGTGTTGGTGCACTGCAGTCTGGTGAGAGGTGGTTGGCATACAGTGAACCTAGTCACCAGGAGGCGAACTAGGGTGAGGCGGGACATTTTAAACGTGGCAGAGGGTTATCTTATGTTTAAACCATGTGTCTGTTTGGATTCGGTGATGTTTTGGTGGGCCAGTGCCAAGCATTACAGTTCTGTGCTATTATTAGAAGATGGTAGGGCCGTCACTATGGTTTTGTAACAGGAATCAAAGTTATGATTGTGAGATGCTGCATATGCTGCAACTGGGTACTCCTGTAAATTTTGTTAAACGTCTGCTATGTGGCTATTCATTCTCTGTCTGAGCATGTTGGTAGTAAGGCTAGGGTACTCTGCATTGGAGTAATGTACTGTATAGTCCATTCCTGATTGGAAGCGACTTATGAAAATCAACCTATGAAAAAACACTCCAGGCATAACATGTCAACCTGTTTTTTCAATAACATGTATTCCACAAATATATAACACTATGTTTAATTTTAGAGTTCTGTATTGTTGAATAAATGAAACTTTACCGTAATATCTTCTATAACTTGTAATATTTATTTCTTTTTAAATATGAATTAACAACAGAGAGAGAGAGCAGCGACGTGTTGGCAACGGGTGTTAAGAAATAATTCACAGTTAAAATATTATCTTAACCTTATTTTTTAAGTATACTATTTGTAAATTAAACTGTGCCTATTGAAATATTTAAATATTAAGGTAGCCCCGATGGCAACATATCTCATTTTTACAGTTTAAAATAACAGCGGAAAATATTGTGAGTAAGCCGTAATGGTATGGTGTTGTTTGAAGCAACTGTCTGCTGAGTGAGGCTTGGCCCTCTCTCTTTGTCTTTGTCTCTTTCACACTCGGGAAGTTTCACTTCGCTAGTACGTGGAAATAATTGTACATGTTTTCAATTGAAGCATATTTCATACTTATTACAGCAAAATAATGATTTTTGAATTTGTAATTTACAACTGAAAAGAGATTTTAATGTTTGAATACTTATTTTAATATATTTAGATATGATGGCGGGGCAGAAACAAAGTGAAGTTGGCAGACGTGGCGAGCCGTGACATGGCGTGTTGCTGTTTTACTGAACGAAGCGTAAATTATACTTACTCCAAAAAAACACTTCAAATTACCTCATCATGTTTGTAGACGTAGTGTTTATAAAAACCTACCCAGGCAAGTTACGATGTTGTGATAAATCTGTGTTTCCATGGCAGTAATAAATATACTGTGACGTGTGTTTCGTTAATCATTGCGTCTGAGAAATGCGTGCCTTTGTGCATCGTGGTCGATTCGCTGGCCCTGTGTATGCGTGATTTCAAATATTTGATATGAACTATTTATACGTTGTAAATGTGAACTGTTTTTATGGCAAATTTATTTATTTACATCCATGTCTGTTTATTTATTACAACGTTGTACCTTTGCCCTTGTGAGTGTTTGGAACACAGGCGTGTAACGTGATTTGCCACCAATAAACAAAATAACCAAGTCCAGTCCGAATAAATTTTGATAAACCTAATACACATAGATAGCAATACATATAAATATGAGCGGAATAAAAGTTACGGTAGGCTTATTTATGTGCATGTTCACCGCTATATTTTAAGTTTCTCTAGCAAAAATGAGCGACACGAATTGCATTTTTTATTTTAATCTCACTTTTTCGTTGAACTGGCTATTCCTTTGTTATTCGATTTGAGGCAGTCCTTTAAAAGAAATAACCCAAGAAATATCAATAACTAAAAGTTAAATACTACAGTTCATTACCGTGCAGTTGTAACGGTGTTTAACACAGTCACGGCAAAATATTAACGTGCATTACGTGTAGTGTGCTATGTCGTGGAAAACAATAATGTTACTGTAACGTAACCGTAAGAACTATCATTAATTCATGCATTTTTTAAACGTCATAAAGCTGATTTAAATAATGTTATAGGCCTAAACTGTGAATATTCGTACAAAATGGTTTTTGAAATAGACCCAAGACTGAATTCTTAGAAAACCTGTAAACAGGAAACAACACATTTGACAGGTATAAAAGTAGAAATCACATTTCAATATTTATTTTTAGGTGTAGCAAAAGTATATGAACTCGTATACACACACAATGGCATGTAAACATTGAGTTTGACAGATGCTACATGGCAGTCACATGGCAATGTTTGTTTACATTGGGCGGAGAAATACGAAACGGGCCTGCAAGTAGATATTTAGCAGGGCTCCGAGAAAGTTGCTTCCAATGGGGAATGCACTATAGCTGATATATGAGATTGTCGTACATTTGAGACTACCCTGGATAGGATAAATCTGGTGAGCGAGTCTGCTTTTGGAGGTGGAAGACTAGTGCACAGCACAAGGTTGTTTGTGGGTCTAATGCGAACAGCTGTTTCAATTTTGCCATTTTGAAGGGCTAGTTCCACATCCAGCAATATGGCGTGTGATATAGAGTATGTCCAGGTGAACTTAAGCAGGCTGTGCGAGTTAAGGTTGTTGAGGAGGTGGATGATATGGTCCCCAGTTGAATCCCAGATCATGAAGATGATGTCTTTAAAACACATCCAGCAGAGTGACTGAATTGGCTGGTGGCTCAAAATGTTTTGCTCCAGTTTACCCATGAGCAGATTGGTGTAAGAGGGGGCCATGCAGGTGTATTTGGCTGTGCCTTTAATTTGGAATGGTAGTGTTTTATTTCGGACCTGGGCTTCAACTGAGGACCATTTCATCTGCTTCCTCAACAATCTTATCTCGCACAGCCTGCTTAAGTTCACCTGGACCTACGGTAAATCACACACCATATTTATGGAAGTGGAACTAGCCCTTCATAATGGCAAAATTCACATTAAACCCACCAACTACCTTCAATACAAACACTTGAAGAGCAACCATCCATTCCATTCCAAGAATTCTCTGCCGTACAGTTTTGCCACGAGAGCTAAATTCATATGCATGCACTGTGCATGATAAGGTTGTCAGTAAAACAAAAGGACAGGCTAGAAATCCAAAAACGTAAATAAAATTGTAATCCATTAAACATGGCTTAAGTAGGCCGTCAACAGTCACTTCAGTGAACTTACAAATGTTATTTGAACTCGAAAACCAGAGAAGCTAAAATCAAACTTAAACAGCAGTATTACAAAACTGATCCGAAAACCAAATACAGTGCACACGTTGTGAATCTTATCACGTGACTATGGGCTGAATGGCTAAATGTGAGGTGCTATTAATTGCCGGCTTTGCTCGCGGGAGAGACTGTTGTGAGGATAGGAGTGGGTTCAGAACAAAGCTTCCCTTCCTGACGTCATGTGTCACGCACAGGACAGGCCCAATTGCAAGCATCAGGTTGCATGCTTTCTCAAATAACCACTGGCACATTAAAAAAAATGGATTTTTGCCATTCAGTTATTAATTTTTGTTGTTTTTCTCATGTTGCAGCAAACCAGTTAAAAGTCCTATAGTTGTACGTATTTTTGTAGTGCTGAGACTACCTGTCAACTTGACAAGGGTCCTCTTATCTGATGTCACCCAATGGTAAAGAGGAAGCGCTTTGCTGGGAAGCAAAATGGCTCAAGTCACGAATATATAACACCCACAAAAGTTTTCTAGTGTAAGAAAGATGCTGCTACTATACAGCCAGGTTAGACACATTTCTTCTTGAAGTGTTTGTCATAAATTAATGCAAAAATACTTTCAATGTAAATAATTTTTTCAGCACTGCACAGGGATAGTCTTAAATTCAGGTTTAAATATTTTTCCCTTAAAAATATTTTTTAGGAAGGTGTTGTCTTAGATTCAGGGTCGTCTTCCTTTCGGGTAAATACAGTATCTGTGTATACATAAATGTGTCTTATCTTGACGCGTACCCGGATAGGCTACTAGGCATGATGGTAGAGGATTTTGTCCGCTCCAGATTAAATAGATGGCGAGAGACGAGGGGTGTTGGTTAGTACTTATTTACTATTGCTTCTTGGGTGCTGTGATCATAGTGGGTTTTACCCAGATGTAGCGAGCTTGGCCTACGCTGAACTGGCAATTCCACAGGTGAGTTTCGTTTGCCCAGAAAATGACGTTATCCCATCCGAATCCTTACAATGCCGGTTAACAATCCTTTTACCACGGGATGGCACGAGGGATGAATTTGTATACATGGAGATAAAGATAGTTACCGGAGCAGTCGATACTGACCTGACTCTTGCCTGAGTTGGGTGGCGCGGCCCGTTCTGTCTCGCTCTGGTGTAGGTTGAGGAAGGGCACTCAACTGTCTGGCGGCAAGGAATGCTGTGTATCGTTCCCTATATTTACTGTCGTGCCTATGGTTGTAAGGCATTGAGTCTCTGCTTACAGTATGCTAGGTACACCTTGACGTGAACTGATTCCTCACGCATGTGGACTGATCAGAGACGGGGAGCTGTTTGGGTCACCAATGCCGCCACTAGATATGCGTTCACAGAGAGATGGACGGCAGGTCTCAAGCTACAGATATCCCAGCACTAACAATGCTGTGGGATAAGGTAATAACTCGAGACTGTCGCTTCTCCCGGGGTGAAGGTGTTGCTAGTGGTTGTGGCTTCGCTGTTCCTCTCCGCCGCCACTGGTACAGTGCTGTGGCAGTTGGGAAGCAACAGATGGCCATCTAATGGGTGTGTAGAAAATATGACGGATCCCTGAGGGGCGCCCACTGTGGAAGTTAATTCGGTTATATCATTTACCCAGTTCTTGTAAATGGTGTATGTAGCAAACTGCATATAGCAGGCAGACAGATACTCTCAGAAATAAAAGTGGTAAGGTAGGAAACAAAAGTATGTTTATTGATGGTTCAATAAACATGCGACATGTGTTACCACCTACCAGGCAATTGAGTGCTGAAGGTTACTATGCTGGCCAGGTGCATGGTTCTAATGGAAAAGCGGGAAAGAAATATCTAAACGAGAAAATATATAATACTTCTAAACTGGTCTAAGAAAGGTGTCTTGAGGAGACAAAGTGAATTTAATGTGTTAGTGATCGTGTTCGCTGGGTGACTGATCGTCGATTCAATGCTTCAAAGTTCTTTAGAGGTTCCAGTACTGAGCAGTTCTGTGGGAAGTCGCGAGAGAACAAGAATTACTGTGGAGCCCGGCAGCACCCTGACTTATATAGTGGAAGCTTGTAGGCTGCTGGCACGGGATGCTGGAAGGTGTGACGTCCTCCTGCCTTGGTTGGCGTGGGATAACTCTGGTCAGTGTTTCTGCTTCATGCCTCGTCGGTGGCGCTTGGCCTTGCCAGAGGTCTGGGTATCTTGTTGGCTCTCAGCACGGGGCAGGGGGGGCAGCGTGCCCAGCTGGGTTGCGTATCCTCCAGGTAAGAAGGATTCACTCATAAGTTCCTGCTGCTTGTAGGGTAGGCAACGTGTCACTCGTTTCTGTAGTGCTTGTAAGAGGTACTCTTGGCGATGAGTAGTAATTGTATTAGATTATATGTATAAGCGGCATGCATCTATTTGTATTTATTGGTGATGTGCGATACAGAGGAAAACCGACAGTGATATACCTTTTGATACACTTCATAATCCAATCCGACAACCAGTACAAAACAGATTCGATACTACTGCAGGGTCAGAAGTAATTCCTATATTTTTGTTTTAAGTGGCCTAAATACACATGTATGTCACATAGGCACTCATTTTTAATACATTATGATAGTGAAAAGAAAAAGTAAATTTAATGTTTTGCTTAAAAAAAATGAAGTTTTTTTTTTAATAATGATATTTTATGTCCCATCATAATAACTAAAAGTAAAATCACAAGTTTTAGGAAATGGAATGTTCAAATAAGGACAGTAACACATTCTTATATACAGTACACAACATACAAATCAGAATTAACAGGACATAAAGAACAGTACTTAAAACAGTTAAGTCTTTGACAGTCAGTTCAGTATTCAATATGAAAAATCAAGAAATTTTAAATTTTTTTGTAAAAATAGCAAGTTCTGCAAGGTAGTTAGAGCCATCATGTTCCTTCGTGAGTTACATATTATACCAGAAATGCTAAATGTCCTTTCACTGTAAACAGATCCAGGTGGGGTACCAAAATAATTTTTTGCTGCGCTTCTTAGTACAGGCAGCGGCAGGTGAGCACAATGTTTCCAATAATGAAAAGGACTCGGGTCATAGGAAACCAAATGTTCTCTTAAAAATATTTCTAATTGACCTGCACCAACATTGGGTTGTGCTGCAGCTCTTCCACTGTTGCTGTTTTTTTGGATTATGTAAGACATAAATCCAAAAAGTCCACTTCTACCAGTGTTATCAGGAACTCTTACAGACCCACTCTGATCATCGTCATCATCATCAACTTCAGCCTCAGTTGTAATTTCCATTTTCAAAGATTGTATAGCTTCCTTTTTATGCATTTCATCAAGGAACACTTTGTCTCTATACCTCGGATCAAGAAGTGTGTCCATAGCATGAAGCGTAGAAAGTTTCAAGTCTGAAAATCAATGGTTCATTTCTGTAACAAGCTCATTGGCGAACATCTTCACTCTTTGTTCTCCACACAAACTTTGTAAACCTGTCTTAATACAATTGACAACAGATATACAATCTGCAACTGTTGACTGTTCACCAGTTAAGGTTTTGGTAGCTTCCCAAAATTGCTTAAGAATTTTCACCAAAATATCGACTAACTCCCAGTGTTGATTGGTGAGTTCAATTCCGTGGCTTAAGTTGAGGGACTGACAAGCTAGTGCCAGTGCACGTCTCTGTTCACAAAGTCTTTCAAGCAACAGGTATGTGCTGTCCCATCTGGTTGGCTCATCCTGAATGAGGCAGTGCTGGGAGACATTCACATTGTCTTGAGCCTTCACTAAACTTTTCTTGGCCAGCACCGAGTGGTGAAAATGGCCCACAATCCTTCTGCATGTTCCATTTACATTAGCCACACTTCTTTGTTTTAAGCATCCTGAGTTCACTACAAACTGCAAAGAGTGTACCATCCAACTGACAGAAGTGATTTTAAGTCGAGATACTGCATTCTTCATGTTGGCAGCACTGTCTGTTACTATTGCGGAAATGTTACCAATTTTTAGTTCCCACTTTCTGAAACACTCACAATTTTCTTCAATGTTGGCCACAGTATAAGATTCCCCCGAAAAAGGCCACACTTCTAATAATAATTGCTGAAACTGCCAGTCAGCATCAATGAAGTTTACAGTTACACTAATAAAATCATTTCCAGATTTTGATGTTCAAATGTCACTGGTAACTGAAAGTGCACATGCTGTGTTGACAATTCCAGAAATTTTTTCTGGCACACTTCTAACAATCTTTGGTATAACGACATTTGAAAATGTCTTTCTAGAGACATCTAGCACCGCTCCTCTGTATGAGACATCAATCTTCGGAACCCAACATCATCCACTATAGTCGGCTGAACTTTTGTAGACGTGGAAGTGTTACTATTTTCCGAGGATGCACGTGAAGGTCCAGGTAATGAAAGCTGGTCCGAATTTTTTACTCGAGGATTTTCATCCAACATCAGGATTTTTGCATGCTTTTGTTTCAAATGTGTACGTAAATTTGATGTGTTGAAATTTGCTGGGTTTACTCCACCTTTTGAAATTTTGCGAATGATACAGGAGACATTCTGCCTTGATGAATGTGCTGCAGCAACTTTAAAGTACTGCCACACATTACTACTATTTGAACGAGTACTCATCTTATACGCACAACTTCAGACAGTGATCATGTTAATATTTTTGATGCATCATCATAAATTTGTTTATTCCACAGTAACACTAACATATTCGCTGATTGAAACGAAAATTTACTAAAAAAATCAGCCTGTTAAAATAACTTACATTTAAAGCAACAAACTGCATATTTTATCATACTAATATGGTACTTTTTAAATATTTTCATTATTATTGACATCAGAAATATATAAATAAAAATTATAAAAAACATTTATGGCTGCGCATGCACAACTTCCGAGTATTTACTACTAGCGCTCAAGTTGTGGGGAAATCAGTTGGATAGCCATTTTGTTCGTAGTGCTGCATGCACACATCATATCTATGGAGAACTACGTTTGGTTACCTTTTACGTTTGTGATTATATTGTGCACACAAATAATAGAATTAAATGAGTGGGCATTGAAGCACAGCCTTTTTTAATACGTATTTCTTATATGGCAGTCGTTTGTTGCAAAAATAATTGTATTCATAGAGTCAAACAAATTTGATGTATGGAGGTAAAATCGACATTGTACGAACAAGAGTTTGGTGGTGTTTTACTTTTAAGGTTACGAAAACGTATCGGTTTATGTATGTATCGGTTGGGAACGAATACATCGGAAAATCTACAAAAGTGGTCTGTCACCAGATACCGATACAACAACAAATACATTGTTATATCACTTATATATATATATATATATATATATATATATATATCCTGACACACACCCTTAGGGGGAATTGCAGTTGGAAGGTGGCACCAAGGTTCTTCACCCGTGGGCGATGGTGAAGCAGTGGTCACCACTCGTGTAGGGTTTTTCTTGGGGCCTACATTGCTGAGTTTGGCCACTTCTATAGTAGAGCGTTGTGCCTTAAGGTGCGTGCTTGCGTGCAATGGGTGAGTGGGTACCCAGGTAGGGGTATAGGTAGGTCATAGTGACGTTAGTGGGCTGAGTGAAGGTAGGCGGCTTTTTCGGTGGCATTGAAGGCAGTGGAGAAACTGTACGTGGCACGTGCCGGGATGAGGTTCAAGGTTGAGCTGGACGAGCTGGATGTGCACCCTCTCTGACGTGCAGCCTTCTCCTCCATCCGGGTGTATGCCTGGTTGACACCTGAACCACTGCTCTTCAGAACTCCAGCCTGAGCTAACCCTTGCTTGGCAGCTTTGCCCTACCCAGCCTAATGGAGAGGCATAAGGGGTTGTTAGACCAGATAGGCAGTTAGTAGGTGGCCAGTAGGGGGTAGGCATGGCCTAATGTAGAGTAGAGGTGTGGGCTGTGGGGTAGAGTAGGTTGCCTGGCTACTGGCCTTCAGTCTAGTGGCTTGGTGAGCGGGATGTCACTGGCAGTCCCAAGTACCAAACTGAGGGTTACAATATCAGGTATGGGGGCGACCACTCTCGTGGCTCTCTGGTGAGTGAGACATTGCTGGCGGACCCATGTGTCACGTAGAACAGGTCTCCTCAGGAGTTCAGCTCCTCGGGAGTTGGCCTATCATTTCCAAGCAGGTGACCTGGTGAGTGAGACACAGCTGGTGGACCCAGGCACTTACTGGAGGGACGATAGTCTCAGTGACAACTGCTCTAGTGCTGCCCTGGAAGACAAGCTTCCTAAGCTGCACTTTGAGACAGTTCCCAAAAGGCAAAGTAGAGGATGGGAATTTGGCTCGTGACTGTCCCTGAAAGAGTCTTACTAGGAGTGGTCACGAAACAGGAAATAGCGGGAGCAAGGTGTAGAAAGTATAAAGTGCTGGAAGAGACAACTCAATTAAGTCAGATTTATGTCTGTTTATTGATTGTACAATTAACACACACAAAACAGGGTATTTGACCTAGTCTCAGAAGATGCTGCAGTGGGGAGGGGCCGTAGGAACCCCAAGTTAGTGGTACTCGAACTCTAGTCAATTGCAGGTGAGCTACAAGGTAGCTGGAAGCGCGACAGGCTTCGGTGTGCAGACGGGCAGCGAGGCAGCATCATGCAGAGTAAAACTCTCGACAGCGCTGTGAGTGGCAGTGATGACGTGAAGAAGTCGGTTGACTCTTGGGTATGGTGACATTGTGCGAAGGTAGACACATTGTGTGATGGCTCTCGGGCAGTGTGTTGTTCTGCAACTAGGCTGGTGCGAGATAGCCTCGAACTAATCACTATGAGTCCTATTTATAAGCAGTGCTCAGGGCCAGCATGGGGGTTGCAGGGTGTTGTGAGAGAGGAAACGCAGAGAGGAGCTATGTAGAGAGAGCGCTGCGGCGGTGAGCTGACAGAGATGGCTGAAGGTGGCCGAAGGTGGTGCCGAGTTCCCCTCTCTCAGCCGAAGGCTGGAGGGGTATAGAGTGGTGACGTGATGCAAAGCGGGTTGTTGTGCAGAAGACAGCATCAGCTGAGCAAGCCACCTTGTCTTGAAGGCGTGCTGTGGCGTGTACGGCATAACGGTTCTTCTTAGAGGAGGGGGCTGTAACTGTTGGCGAGGTTAGATGAGAGAATGACGTTGCTCATGGTGCGTCAAAACCCCCTCTGGCCTTCCATTAGCCGGAGCTATTAGGCGAAGGACAAACATCCTCTCGAAGGTGTCTGGACTCTAGATGATATCTGGAACAGTGACTCTGTCTCTCTCTTACTACTCACTCTCAACGTCAGATGTCCCCCATGCTTAACGTGTGAGACTGGTGTAAGGAAAGGTTGTTGGAGTGAAAATGGTCAGCATTACCAAACAGCGTATGTTTAACATGTGCAGATCTGAAGGATTCTAATCTCTACCCTCGGGTATGTGACTGTGGTACAGATTAGACTGAAGGCCTGTTTACGTACAATTATATCCTAGTTGATTAGGTTGAAAACCTTAAATGGGATAAGCGGTTAAAATTATTTCACAGTACTTTGCAAATCTAGTGAAAATTAAAATATAAGATTAGAATTATATTGAATCCTGGCCTTAAGAGAGAAGCTAAGTTCACTGTGTAAACTAAGTTCACTCATGGTGCGCATGGGTAAAAGAAGTTAACTGGTGTAAATCACAAACTGTAGTGAGAAAAATGTGCAATGCAAAAATGCTTATTTGGTTGGCAACTGCTACTTACATTGAGGAAATAGAAGCTGCTAGAGGGTACGAAATTCTGCCAGTTATACTTCAAAGTGCAACAAAAGAACTGTTATGATGGAGCCATTCAGTTGTTTATCTTGAGTTAAGTGTCCGTGTAAAATTTATTTCTTGTTTTACAGCATTGTTTCAGGTTAAAAGAAAATAATTATTACGTCCAAAATATAACACGATGTTACAAGATTCACGTAACAAGACAGTGGTTATAAAAATATGACACAATACATTGGATTGCGTTAGGTTGACAATTAACAAATTGACAGTGTGAATAAGGTAAGTTACTTGAAGGTAAACAATGAATGAGAACACAAGGTGCAACGTGAATATAGGTAAACAGTTACATTGTGCATGTGAGGCATTCTAACAAGGTTAAACATGATTTTAACAAAAGAGATTAAGACAAAAGTGGTACATAATAATAAGGGCAAAAATTAACTTGAGTAGCAAAAATGCTAGTGAGAACTGCAGTTTAAGCCAGGCGAATAACTTAAAAAGAGTGGTTCCACAAAACAACACGTGAATAAAAATGTGGTTTGGAAAGGGCTAGCCATTAAAGTTTAAGGCACATTACTAGACTTGAGTAATGAAAAAGGTTTAAGAGTGAGCCAAGTCATCTTAGCATGAGGTGCTATACTATACAATAGCAAAGTACGATGAGTGGTACAATAGTAGTACAAAAATGGTTGTACAATAGTGGTAGGTGTACACATAGTACTATAGAGAGGTACGCAAAATGGTTGGCACAAATACACAGGTTTGCACTAGGCATAGCTTGGCTTCCATATTTGCTTTGATGTAGGGTTTATTTACTTAGGCTGGTATTATTTACATGTGCTTTAACTTTACCGATTAATACTTCTGGCTCATGGCCTTAGTTTTCAAATGGCAGTTAGGCTACGTAACAACATTTAAGTTGCAAAAACTCCAAGCAAAATACAAGCAAGCAAAACAAGTGAACAATTAAAAGCAGAAACAACATACTACATACATCCTTCATGAGTCAGTGCACGTTGTGGAAGCATAGCTATTACCTTGGTCTGTGGCATCAATACAGAAATTGGCTGAATAAAAAACTGTGCATTCCTGGTTGGCAGAACATAATACATTATTAGGTGTTTCCTCAGCTTACAGGTTTCTTGACCTAACACACACTTGGCTAGGGGGTACTTTGATTTTGATTACATAAAAGGGCTTTTGCTTCTGTAAACACTCCCTAGTGTAGGCTATCTGGCTAACACGTGCACTTATCTAGGGCTGACTAAACTTAGTCTCCTAAACTCATATGTGGATGAGTCACTTCTCATTGTGAGGCGGAGGCTCTCAGCAGATGTGGCACTGCCAGTGACTGCGTCACACACATAGTCTGTGGCTCTAAGCAGGTGAGGGGTGCAAAGACACTTCCTCTCACAGAGTCATTTCTCTGCAGAGCTGGCAAGTTGTTGGTGGGAGGGCAGCATCACGGCATCTTCTTGTAACGCCTGTGCTTTCCGTCGATACTCATGCTGCAGGCCTACCAAGGCTGCCCTCTGCGCTGCAGTGGCATGTAGCAGGGCCGAGCTGGTGGTGCGGCGGCACTCTTGTCAGTGGGCCAGCGGTCAGCGACCTGCAGCACGAAGACTGGGATCTCCGGGAGAGGTAGCAAGCACTTCCTTTCTTGGAGGGTGAGCGGCAGACTCCTTTCCTGTCTCTGCTGCAGTAGGTACAGAGGGTGGAGTTAGTGGTGGAGATGGCAGTGTAGGCTGCTCTCTGCGTGTTGATTGGCCTGCCAGGGGTGGTGCTGTGGACTCTCTTCTCCCCCTGGTTGGCGCTGGTGCAGGCGTAGGCAAGCATGACAGTCTGAAGACAGCAGTGTCGTGGTAGGAGTAAGAGCTTTTGTGTAGGGTGCTATAGGGTTCGTGGCTGGTGCCAAGAGGTCTACGCTCACCCACATGCTCTCCTCTTCGTGGACAGCTTCCCCCAGCAGTCATGTAGGCACTGGGTACTTAATGCTTGACGTAGCAAGCTTGACTGGCACGTGCACCATCTATTAACTTCAGGTTCTCATGGCAAAATTTCTTCTGCTTGTGGAATTTTGCTGAGTTCTTCTTCCCAGTCCCAAACCTTAGAGCATTGCAAGGGGCAGCCAAGCAATAGCTCACTAGGTGATGCTCCCAAGGCCTCGTTGTGGCGATGGTGGAGAGTAAACGGAATGTCTGGCAGATATGTGTCCCACTTCGGGTGATCTCCGTACATTCTGATTCTGAGGCCTTTCTTTATCTTCTGGTTTTGTCCTTTCCGTTGGGTTCCCTTGCGGGTAGGAAAAGTTCTCTTTCCATGGTGTCTATGATGGTCTTGGTGTCCCTTGGCTAGGTGTTAGGCCTCAACCCACCTAGAAAACAGGTCAGTGACTACCAAGATATAATGCTTACACTTCTGGGTTCGCAGCTAGGGTCTCATCAGGTTGATTGCAATCTGAATCCTTGCTTGTGTGGGTCGTCGTGCTATGTCTGTAGTGCTTAAGGCTCCATGGACCCTTGTACTTACGCAGACCTGCCATTGTCTGACGTAAGCCTCCATATCCCAGCTTACATCATCCCAGGTGTATATCTGGTTTATTTTGCAGTGTGTTTCTTCAATTCCCGTTGTCCCACATGGGGATGCTGGTGGTAATAACAGATGTCCACTCTGAGACTGTGCGGCACCCACAATTTCATTGAGCTGTGTTATCATTTCAGTATCTATGCTACAGATTAAGTCCGCAGGCTCTACTACACAAACATTTACATGTTTCTTTTCAGGTTATGGTTTTTGTTCATGCTCGAAATGCAACAGTTCGTACTGCTACAGTCCTAAAGGAGATGGCAATGCAGAAGAATCAGCTGTCCATTTTCGAACCAGATACATCGTCTGCTGCAGGACTAGCACGAAAAGCACTGAGTAATTCTAGGAACAAACAGTTAGCAGAACTGTTTCCTTATGGGTTTTCTGTGCATCATGCAGGAATGATGAGAAGTGACAGGTAAGCAATGAACCCCTATATGTCAAATCTGCAACTTTTTGCATTAAGTCCACGCTAAATTGTCTCTAGCACAAAAATAACAATTTTTTAATTAAATATAATTTTTTTGTTAAATATAAAAAAAATATATCTGAGAGGTCTGTAATTATGGTATACTTTTTTTCAAGCACAAACTAAATGTTAGGTGTACTCTTGCAAAAAATCTGAGGATATTTGAATGAAATATTAACTGACATTAATTAACAGATATCTTCAAAATAAAACGATACAATAGAAATGTATCTGTGACCTCTCTTATTGCCAAACAATTACAAAATCTGTACCGTTGAATGCTGTGTAGATGTTTTTGCCATATTTACGAACTATCGTAGGGTATCTAGCGACCTGGAAAACCGGAAAACCAGGAATCGTCAGGGAAATGTCAGGGAAAAGTCAGTAGATTTTAGGAAATAGTCTGTAAAGTTTTAGTAATGTTACTATGTTTCTTAATGCATGATTTATACGTTTCGTATTTACATAATTAATTTCAGAGCGATTTGTTTAGTTACATATTAAAGTTTTGCTTAAACCAGGTCAAAATGGATTTAAAACCACAAACCTACATGCAATAAAATGGATGCTCTCTCAATTGCTTCAATATACGATAATGTCGAACAATTTTTTTGAGTAATCGTTTGACTTGTCAATGCTGAATTTTGAAACATCATGGCTTTGTTGTCGGTGGTTAATTTGTTTTCAAATTTTGATAGCGATGTTGACGAATAATCATTTGTGTTAGAATATCTGAAGACGCTTGTTTTGGAATTGCATTGTAAGGTATGTAAATAATATTTTTTATGTAACAGGATGATTTTGTGTCGTACGCTACGAACGAACAGCACTGTAAAATAAATTTTGTGGTGTAGGCTATAGGTTATCAATTGAGACCAATAGCTTGGTTTGGAAATATATTTCAGCTACGAGCCTTTGTTAAAAAAGACCGCTGTATTAATTTTGTTTAAGTCATTTGTTCAATCCGTGCTTGGACATCAAATTGCAAATTTTTGGCGGGAATGAGCCAGCTCGTAGGTTAGGGAACGTATTTTCACAAGTGTTCTCGTCTAGACATGTGTCTACAAAGAGTGTGTGCTTGGTATAGCTTGCATTAAGATTCCTGAAAATTGCTTATATGTAGGCAGTAATAGAAAGTGCGGTTTTATTTTTCAAGTGCGGCTTTTTGAAATGCAATCCACCTGCGAACTGAAATTTTCAATCTGTAGCATGTTTTTTTAAAATCAAAATCACGTTTCATATGCTGCTACCTAAAAGTGAACCTTCATGTACTTAATTTTCGTAATGAGCTTAGCATGATCATCAAATTTAATGAAAGATTACCTTATGTAATTAATTATTTTGTGTAGTTTAAATTTGGGTTTAGCAACTGTATTAGTTATGTAATAATTTCACGGTTGCAAATACTTATTGACATAAATCGCGGAACAATCTAAATTAATGCAGCAAAGTCAATGTATTACAAATGTTTTGATGTTTTTAAAAAGAAAGTTAAGTTTAAGTATGTTTTGATGTTTTAGTAAAATATTGATGACAGTGTATTATTCAACTCAACCAGGTGTCATTATGTCTTCATCGAAGTTTCGTAAAACAGTGTTCAGGACTGAATGGAACCAAGACCCATTGTATTCTTGGATAGAGGGTGTCGACGGCAACCCCTAAAGTGTATGGTGTGATATTTGCAAACAAAAGTTTGAGCTTAGCAACATGGGAAACAAGCTCTCACAAGTCATGCTTCTGGAGCTAAGCGTAAACAAAAAGCACAAGCAGTCTGTACATCAATTCCCATTACAATTTTTTGCAAGTCAGATCCACCTCAAGCAACCTCATCTCAGGTAGTCATCAGATATTTGTGAAGTATTGTCTCAATCAGAATCTTCGAAAACACCTGATGTTATTTGAGGCTTCATTATCTTCATTAAATGTTAACGCAATCAAGTTGTTTGGAAATTCAATTGGTAGCTCATTATGTTCATGTATTTGCACATGTGCATCTGTTTCTAAGGAGTCAAAAGCATTAAAGTCTTATCTATTCAATGAAAATGTGACAAGTGTAGAACTTCTGTGGTGTCTTGTTTTGTGAAATTTCACATAACTCATTACGGAATGCTGAAAGTAGTATTTCAATTCACCGCATGATGTACCCTGATAGTAGTATTGTATAAAAAATGAGGTTGAGTAAATCAACAGTGTCTTACATTATTGTTCATTTCTTAGCTCCACAGCTTGAGCGAAATTTAACAACTTCTATATCAGAGAGTTCACATATTGTCAAAGATTTTAACTAAAGTTTGAATAAGGTGGTACAAAAGCAGCAAATGGACCTGTCAGTGAGGTACTGGGATGAAGTAAAGAACATGACTCATATTCGTTATCTCTCCTCTGTTTTTTTGGGTCACTCAACTGCGGAAGATTTATTTAGTGCATTCGAAAGTGCTTTATGTTCAGATGTTTTACACAAGACACTTCAAGTATCAATGGATGGTCCTAACGTGAACTTACGTTTCTTAAAGGGTTTAAAAGGAGGTCCTCCCCATGAAGGTGTAATATTGGAAATTGGTACTTGTGGTTTGCATTCATTGCACTGTGCTATCAAGGGAGCAATGAAAGGAACAAGATGGGAAATAATTCTATTTCTGCATACTATTCACAACCTTTTTCACAACATTCCTACTCACAGAGCTGATTACATCTGCATTACAGGATCACATTTGTTCCCGTTAAAATTTTGCCTATTTCGTTAGACAATGCATCCGGGGCTGACAAGGCTTTGAAAATGTTGCCTAATTTTCTCAGATATGTTCAGAGTGTTGGCAAAAATTATGAACCAAAGTGTGCAAGCTTTTTAGTCGTTAAAAAAGCTCTACAGGATGAGATGCTTGGTCCCAAATTGGTATTCTGTTCTTCGAATAGCATCTGAAATTGAAGCAGAATTACAAACTAACAATCCTATGGCTCCTTTTCTTCACTCTGATTTTTCTGCTGTTGTGAAAATTTTGTGACTAGGTTTGTGAAACCTGAGATGTTGGAATCCATGTCCTTGTCTACAATTGATTTATCTGCAACAAATCTTTTGTCTCACAAAGAAGTTGACCTGGGTTTTGAAACAAAATCAGTGTTACGGTCTGCAAAAAACATGTCTCAGAAGGACATCAAGCTATTCAGGTACGAGTGTTCAAAGTGTTTCCAAGGACTTGTTAAGAAGATTTTGACCCACTCTCCAATTACTGTCAGTATGACTACGAGCATTTCATTCATTGAACCTTCAGTAGCATGTGTTCCTAGTTTAGCAAATAAGAGGCTGCCTGGTGCTCTGGAAGTTTTTTTAAGCAATAATTGGCTCTCTGGAATACAGGCTGACAAAATTTCCAGATAATTCAAGCAAATGTGCATTGTAAGTTCAGTACAAGAAAATTTGAAAACATACATACGGAGTAAAATTCATTTTGATAGGTTTTGGTTTGATCAGTTATAAAACTGTTCAAGTGAAGAGAGAAAAAATTTAGCATTATTCCTAAAGATGATTTTCATCTTTTCACATGGCAGTGCTGCTCTTGAAAGGGGATTCTCTATAAATAAGGAATGTTTATTTGAAAGTCAGCAAGAAATTTCACTTATAGTCTAGAGGAGAATTTATGACAGTGTCTCTGATGTTGGAGGCATTGATAAATTCCCTATATCGAAACAACTCTTACATGCTGCTAGTAATTCACATTCAAATTACAAGGAGTACTTGGAACAGCAGAAAAAGGTTGCCCAAGAAAAGGATCTAGCTGTCATCATGAAACGTAAAGTAGCAGTTGAACTTCCTGAGCTTCAAGTAAAAAAGAAAAAAATTTGTAAGCTGCACAAAAGGTAAGTGTTCTTCTTGATTCCCAAATAGAAGCTATCAAGAATTAGTACAGTTATAGCTAGAGATGGGGAAAAATGGTGTTATGATTTTTACTTGAAAATTAGCGAAAAAACTTTAAATTTAGTTTTTATAACATAAAAATGTGAAAACGGACTAAGTATCAATATCGGCCTATACTTTACTAATATCGGTATCAGGGTATCGGCAATGGTATCGGGGTATCTGTATCTGTATCGGAAAACTTGGTATCGGAACAACTTTAATTTCTTGTGAAAAAATACGAAAATGGATAATTCTTGTGAAAAAATGTGATTTCGGCATGTATAGGGTACACATTTTTACAAAAAAAAATTACTTACCTTTTCACTCTAGCAATAATTTGTTCATTCACGTTCATAAACAAAATAACCTTCATTCCGCATGCATAAAATGTAAATATGTTTGGAGCTCTGCCATAGGTGCCGTACATAAGAAAATAATTACCCTGTTGTACGGGATAAAGATAGTTTACGTAGTTCGCAAGCCAGCCGCTGCCGCTCCACAAATGCACATTGATAGACGCCATTTTGTGTAACATTTTGCCATGGTTTTTCTTTCTCAAGTCATGTTAACATCTGTGGAATAGTAATCGCATGATGTATGTCGGAAAACATTGCAACATAATACAAATTTTCTGTAGCAAATGTTTTATAGGCGAGAAAATTAAGTCAGAATTTTATTCAATGAACAAACTTTAAATATAACAGACAAAAATGGGTAGCTATATGATTATTGAATACATATAGTGACTGTCAAAAGTAAATAAATTTGTTTCGCTGGCTGTACAGATACTACGTGGCCATTAAATAATGTTTACGGTTTGTTTCCGTGCTAAAATATTCCCCACGAAATAACTAGACACATTTTCATATTTTGCCGGCACAAATATACTTGTTTTTATGCTGGGTAATTATTACTGCTAATGATTTTGAAGCCATTCCTGCCTTATTAAAGTTAGTCAGAGCCGGGGTTTCATCTTAACTGTAATGCGAAAATTTAAGGCTACTCCCAAGTCGCGGGCGACAGAATTTAAATGTGAAGGATTGTACGTGTCTTAATGAAATTGTGTTTTGCATATGGTGCAATTGCAGAGTGGACCATGAAAAATGTGAGACTGTCTTAAAACATGTGTAAAGCAACATCTTATAATATTACTCTGTTGCTGTTGCTGTTTGACTGTCAAATATTTTTTCCCATACCCGAATGATTTAAAAATATGCCTGGAAAATTTTAAATCTTGCCTGGAAAAATCTGGAAATGTCAGGGAATTTGAAAACAGCATGGCACTAGACATCCTGTATTGGAAACTTTGTTGTTGATGCCTAACATTCAACGTAAGTTACACACCTCAGTTCAAAATGCAGCAAAACTGGAAGTCCTTTACAATAGATTTTACATATTACTAACCATGTCTTATGTAAGAAAAAAGAAAATGCAGGTCGGAAAAGTTAGGCAGGGAAATCCATTTTCATCACCACCAGTCATGCAGTCATGTATAAGTTAGCCATAAGAAACAGCAGTACCATATTTTGAAGATTATATATACATCCCTTTGAACTCATTAAAATATTCCGCCACATCTTGGTAACACTGTCGATGGTGGTGCATGATTGTACAAGACCAGTTCAGCTTTGTTCTTGTATCTCTATGTCACAATTTCCAATGTTTTTGCTAAACTGCAGTCCACATTGCTCTTAAGCCCCGACAGAGATATTGAGTTACCTTCCAATGTTGTCATAACACTTGTGTACTGTCATTTTCTTGTGAAAAATGTTAACAATACATAAGTAAATCTAACATAAACATGAGATGTTAAATAAATTGTAACATAGTTTTGAGGACACTATATGTATTAAATTTTTTTCTAACACAGAATCTTAGATATTTTGGTTTGTTGGCTCGTAGCTGGGACTCTTAAAATAGGTTTTTAAGTAAGGTTTTAAAATTTGTCAGAAAGTAAGTACATAAGAGAAAAAATGGGGATAGATTTTGTGGTGTGTTTTTAAGACTAAGAATGGCTCACTCAACTAAAGTAAAGAACCGAGAGCATTTTGACAAACAATAAAATAATTTAAGGATACTTTTTAAGTTCCTCATTTGTACTGTTTCATATTATTTAAATTTAACACATAACTAATGTAGGTCTATCAGTATGTTCAACATAAAGTTTAGGATGGGTAGTTTTTATTTTTATCGAGTTTAACTTCACTTGTGTTGAATGTCCACATGAATGGAAATTTTGTGGCACTCCACCCAAGAAGCAATGTAGAGGTTCGTATCACATGTAAAATTTATTTTGGTGTCTATTTTAGTTATGCAGCCAGGTGACAGTTATACTAGTAAAGTAGCACCATTGTTGTTGCTTACATGTTGTTGCACATCAGCTGTTTTTCACAGTAATTTAATTGGTACAAAAATTTTCCTTATATGTTAATTTTTTTATTTGGTCATATATATTTTCATTTCTTAATACTGCTATTAGTGGAGTACGTGCACACATTTTTTGGAGGGGACAATGGAAAGTGAACGGGAAATTGTTTTTGGAAAGGAGGAAGTTACTATAAGAATTGTAGGATCTAGCGGTTTCTTTGTCAGGAAAATTTTTAGTTTAATGTTGAAAATTTATCATTAATTGAACTTATTTCATGACATATTCAGGTTTGTTCATCTGGTATTAATATTTAAACCAAATTGTGTAAATAGGCTTTATAAGTCCAATAGGCATACTTCAACATTTCATTTAATGTGCACAGCACTTGAATTTCTTTTAAATTAAAATACTATACATATATAGTTAATGCAAGGCATTCAAGTTGTTTTTCAGTCTGACAGTATCATTCTGTGATAACTATCTAGAATTTTGAATTGTTGGGGGAAAGCAATCACTGAGATTGCTTCCACCTTATGTTCCTGACAGTTGTTTGATAACTACATGAAACCCTGTTAAGACATTTCAGAAAAATACTGAAAAATGTGTGCTTATTAAGCAGAAAAATATTTTAAAACTGTAAAATTATGTATTTGTAAAGTGCAAGCTTGTTAAAGTTTACTAAACAAGAAAACTTCTTAAGAGGGTTTTACTATGTGTACAAATGAACAGATACAACAAGACTTATGTGAGAAATGGTGGTGACCTGAGTTCAGCAGTGTTAAATTTGTTAGGATTTTTAAGCAGTAACATTTTTGGAATCCACAGCACAAAAATGCAGTTTTTAGATCGTCAGCTGGCAAAAGTGAAATACTGTATAGAACAACTGAGGCATTATTTATGGTAAAATATTTGCTATTTTTACAGTTAGAAAGTCATGTATCAGTGAAATGTATATTTTTATTGATCCTACACACTACTTTGTTCTAGCATTTGTAGATTGTTCCTGAGCTCTTGTTATGTAATTTGCAGAAACATGGTTGAGAAGTATTTTGCAAACGGCCTCATCAAGGTTTTGGTGTGTACATCAACTTTGGCCTGGGGTGTGAATCTTCCTGCCCATGCTGTGATAATAAGAGTGAGTGATCCCTAATGATAATTAGTTATGTGCATGTGTATAATTATTTGGTCATTGTGTAAATTATTTTATTTAATATTTTTGTTTAATGTCATATACATAATTTGTGCACTGGGTCCATGTAATTTTTTCCATTTTTAATCGTACTAAGTTAAATGAGTATTGCCAGATGGGTGTATAACTGTTTTTATTGTGTATGAATATATATATATATATATATATATATATATATATATATATATATATAATATATAAGAAATAGTGTATATAGACAGTAATAATAATTTTTTTTGGTGGGTGGTGGTTGACGGGATGTAATAATTGTTAAAGTTAATGTTTGAAAGGCAGGAATGTCTGGCATGTTGCCTAGTCTACAGAGAAGTTTATGAGCTGGTTCAGGCCGAGAACCCAGGGTGGCTGTACAGGCTGATTACTGTGGATTCACCCTGGCTCTTATGGAGCCGGTGTGCAGAGTCGGCCTAGTAGGTCAGCGGCAAGCTACGTAGGAATCTAAGACGTGGTTGGCAGTTGATGCTGGATTACCGCATACAGACCGGCGCTGTAGCTGACTGTTGGCTGGTTGCGGTAGGCAACTCTCCAGGTCCAATCCAGGGGCGGCTGGCATGCGGCTGGAGCTGGCTGGTCCTGGGGCTGCTGGGCTCTGGGTGGCGGCGGCAGACGGCTCCGTTCAGTGGATGGTGTTGACGAGACCCAGGCCCACAGGCAGTCCGAGCCGGAGGCAGACGACAACTGGATGCGGTGTTCCCTCTGTCTTCTGGGATGGCTCGAATACATGGCAAGGGAGGGACAATGGAGTGAGACCCCTGCAGTCAGCGGGTGGCTTGTGCTTGTTCCAGAGCAGAGGAAATGTTGAAAGCTGACTGGGATGGGTTACTTGGCAATTGGTTAGCTGTAGGAGCCGTAGATGCCTTCTTATCGGCCCACTTGGCCCCTCCTTGTTGGGTGAATTGCATAGGGTTAGGTACTAATGTTCTGTTTGGTACCGTGTTTATAGATGTCTTTGTAAATATTACTGAATACAGATTTTAACTTCTTGCCATTGCCATCAGTGGCGTGCTTGTAGTGCTTTTAGGAACTAGTATAATTAGACAGTCAGTTGTTCACAATTTGTTCGGGAGAACTGGTGTTTGGTATTGCCTGCCAGTTCTCATATCAACAAACTTTTGTGTAATACAGTCCATCACGATGTTCAACTCAACAGGGTCGTCGCAGCAAGCAAGGGGCAGGTGACAGAAATTTCCTTGCTAGAGTACCCAGAGGCTATAATGTCACGCCACGGCAGTCCTAATGCTCCCACTAGCTGACTTGGGTGGTCCAGTTGTTTCCTCGTGGATTGTATGTAGTAGGAGGCTCTACAGTATGTGTTCGCCAAGTGCCTTTGCACACTGGGCCCACAGTACAGGTGGGTGGCAAATCATGTAGTGTTTTGCGATGTACGTACTACCCAGTTAAGGGAGGCCACAGTCCTACTCTATTGTCGGAAATAGTTTGCAAAACCCCGTCACCTGCCGCTCCCTTAAGGGACGGATTTTACAGGGATGTTGAGAGGTACAAATCAATCTTGGAATCAAAATGCAATGCATAGACTTGAACATATTTATTCTTGGGAGAATAAACATGCTGACCCATACTAACTCCTAGACTTTCGTTAGTTACCAAAAAACCGGTGGAAATTATCTTAATAACAGGTGATGGCGACCTGTGAAAGCAACAAGCATATCTAGAGCTACTAATAAAGCACTCGTGAAAATGACTCAAATCCTACTGTTGCCTAATGTAGTCTTGAAGGGACAGAGGAAAACACTCCCAAGTGGAGTGAGTGTTAAGGGGGTTGAAGCAAGCTTCACTGATAGGTCTATTTTAGATGGATAGTCCTAGCATGGCAGTGGTAGGGCAAGCTGCTTGGTTGCTAAAGCAGAGGAATCCAATGACGTGGCAACTCAACATCAACTGGAATTTTGGGGACTTTTCCGACACTAAATACTGAATGGAGCCTTCCTTTGGTTTCCTTTGAGTCGCCTGGGCATCTTTGGATTGCCGACTTCTCCATGTGTGGGCAGCGTTATCCCTTGCTGTGCTCTCTTGGCGAGGGTTGTAGGCTGGGTAGCTCTCTGCTTGCGGGTGATGTATGACGCTCGCTATGCAGCAGGCTGTCTTCATTTGAGTGGCTAGGCAGGGGCGCATGATAAACTGTGTAGTTATTGTTACTGGCAACGGTGTGTAGTACTCATCTTCATGACGTAGCAGTCCATGTTCAATTTCCCGTGTGGGTGCTGTGGCTTCCCACGGGCTGAGCTCAAGTCGTAGATTCATACAAGGTATATTACTAGCTATGCGTCAAACTTCAAAGTAAATTAATTTTAAATCTAAATTTACCAAATGGCATTATTTAAAGCAGTTATTTCACATTCCCCTTTTGGACAACCAGTTTATATATATACACACACATAGACACACTGACGCATGCCAGAATGCAGCGCAGCACGATTGCACGCTCTACGGACAACTTTGCCCCATCTACGAGCCACGTGCGCTCCAGGACGGACTATGTAAGCGGCTATCCGAATCAAATGTATCGCACCAGGAAGCCCTCAAGCCTGAGTGGCCGATCACATACTTGCATATTACGTGCGTAATTGCAGCCCCCATTGCCCGTCCAGAATTATTCATGCAAAAGGCACCCCCGCAACAGAAATTATATTTATTGTGAATTCTACTACTTGTGTCTGGCCCCTGGAAGAAGTACCTACAATCACGAGAGATGGCAGCACACCTGTGACCTTGTGACACCACAGCCGCCTCGTGCAGAGACAGGGGTTTTAATTTGTCGTCGCCTCCACACAGGGTGATAAACACACAGCGCACCCCCGATAAACCTGCACCCATGGAGGAAGGCCACGCAACCCCCCCGAACCCCGAAGAACTGTTGACCAGAGAATTTTTAGTATAAATACAACCCCCGCAGCTAGCACCAGTGAGTGTCGCCGTGCTCGGCGATCGTGGAGGACGTGAGCCCAACCTCCAGTCTGCTGAAGACTCTCCTCAGTCTGCAAGGGCTCATCCTTCTCGGTCTGCAACAGGACTCGTCCTCAGTTTGCAACAGGACTCATCCTCCTCAGCTCGCAAGGGCTTACCTATTCTCCAGTCCGAAAGGATTCTGCAGCTCACTATATCCCTACCTATACCCAGCTTGCAGAAAGCTCTCCTTCGGGCTCGACCAAGAGCTATTCTAACTCTTACCGCCGACCCTCCCTTCTTGACCCACACCTTAAACTATGTCTAGTAGCTCTCTCACTCTTGACCTGCACATCATCAGGGACCTGCATGTGAATCAGCCAACAGCTACAGGTATATCCATCCTTAACCCGGTGCATCCTACCTAAGTCAACTTCCCGTGACTCCCCGATAGCGAGCTGTAGCGTTGTGTGTTAACTACCTGTTTTGCCTCCCCCCTTAATTAATCTAGCCACTGTAAATTGCGTTGCTACAATTTTTATTAATCTAGCCGCTGTAAATTGCATTGCTGTAGATTTCCGTGGACAGCCATGTCAAAGTTACAGAGCTATAGTTGCTACCTGAGGCTCACCTTCTCCTGACCCCCGTTTTCTCCACGTAAAACTCGTGAAACTGTTTTTATTGTTTGTGAAACCATTTAACTTGTATCTTATTCTACTATGTATTTTTGAATTAGTAATTACCACTGCGTTTACTCCCCAGGGAACGAAACGCCACAATAAACAACTACGTAACTATATATCTGTGTATCATTACTGTAGTCGTAGATCCCTGCTACCTCAGTATAATTTTGTGTTGTGTGATTGTTGTTGATCAGATGTACAATAAGAAAAGTGGTGCGCCCAGTAAGCAAAGATGTAGGGAACGTCGTGCCCTTGCTCGAGCCAACGTCCAACCTAAGCCTATAGACAAGCCGTCACCTAAACAACCGGATCTAACACCACAAGCCATTTCCCCTCTTAATCTACTAGATATTTCTTCTCCCCTTGATCACCTACTCGGTGGTAACTAGCCGGGATACCCCACTATGGATTATGAGATCCAGGAACAATTGCTAAACCGGGAAAACGGACCTACTCTCCAGGACAACCCTGCTAGCCAACCCGAGAAAACTGTTAGCAATGTCAAGCTGAAATCTGGGTGGAGAATCCGAGTCACACATCTCACGGGCACAGTCTTACCAAAATACTGTACCATTAAGCTAGTGATGGGGAAATTAATCCGGGTTCGACTCGCAGCGCAACGCGACTCCTGTATCCGTATAGCACGCCCCTCTGATGATTGTCCCCACACGTAAACCAACCCACCCAGCAAGTGTTTCATCAGCCAGGTTATGTACCCCCATCAACACTTTAGAATAATATTCTCCCCTTTTCATCCAGACAGGATCGCTGGTATGCTGCGTATATTGGCGGTTCTAATAGTGAGATGAATCACGCTCCCAGGCTGGTAAGCCACTTGTATTCAACTCACTCTGGGGTTTGACTCCCCTCTGGCCCATGGCAAACCTGCTCCCAAGCGATCGAATGCTGTAATAAAATCATGCCTCAGAGGCCTAATTGAGGGTATAGTATTTGTCATGATCGACTAGGCTAGTGCTTGACAGGGCAGTCAAGGTACCATACTACCTTTTGAGATAGTTCACCCATATAGAACACGTGTATATATACACACACACAATAAAACTCTGTTAAGAAGTTTTTGAAGGGACTAAAAAAATAATACCTATTAACGAGAAAACTTTTTAAAAGGGTAAAATTACACATGTACATATAGACAAGGTGCAAAATTATTCAACTTAGGCAGGAAAACTTCTTAAGAGGGAATTTCCTAACAGGTTTTCACTGTATATTTATTTATATGCTAAAGTCTGTGTTTAGTAATCTTTGGTGTAAAATAAGCATTATTGAAAAACTAATATTAATTTAATTCAATAGGCAGACAATGTTGTAATAAAATGATACACCAGAAGCATATAATTGACCTTCTTTATTGATTGCAAAATATGTGTGAACTACGCGTTGATATTTGCGACACATCATTTGTTGTGTCCTGCCAAAAGATAAGCAATGACCCGAATATGAGTAATTTTTATTAGTGCTCTGGCTAGCTCAGTTTTCTGGATTGCTTGTTTGATGGATTCACCACTACGAAGTTACCAATGAATGTTTTTTGTGTGTCATGAGCTCAGGCATAGACCAGAAAGATGGGGTCACAGGGGACTTGACCATCTCCCCTAAAACCGTCACATTGACATGAGACTGTCATATGAATGTATTAAAACTAAAGAAAGTGGGGGGGGGGGGGGGAATAGTATGAGAATTGTTAAAAATACTGATTATAGTTGATTCATTTAATACAGTTTCCTAAAATTATTATGAGACAGTGCCCACCTCCGATACCACGACTCAAAAGTCTGCACCTGCACAATGGGGAAGTGACCCCCTCCTCCTCACCAATCTGAGAGTATATATCTACTCCTACATGAGTTGTGTTGATCACACTAACACACATTCACATACAAGCTATAACTAAACCTGTCATTTTCTGCTCTCATGCCATTCACATTCATGTGAAGCACTTTCTCGCAGGTAATGCTACTGCTTAAATGAAAACTACCTGGGGTCAAGCTCCAAGCTGTACATTTGATATATTATGTTAGCCAGAGGATTCTTCAGTAGTCAGTGCCTTAGAAAGGTGTGTTGCCCTCACATTACTTATTTTATGCAACTGGCAGTGGACTAGACATAACTGGTGGAAACCAAGCTGGGCTTGTAAACAAAACTAATCTCTGGACCGACTGCAGATGCTTGTTCCCAAATGAAAATACCTGAATAACACAATTGCTCTAACATATTGACGTAAATTAACATAAATTGTGAATAGAGTGCTGTAACATCACAGTACTAACTCGTATATGCAGCAGAAATAAAAATTGGCGATATTAGGTAACATGTATAAAGTAAGGTGTTTACAATATTTACAAGAAATTTTTATGCCATACCGTAACCTTCATATAAGTGACAAAGTAATGGGGATATATGATTTGGATTTTGATAATTATAAATGTTGATATTTGTATGTCTTTTTATTTTCCCAGGGAACAGAGATTTACGATGCCAAGTATGGGTCATTTGTAGACCTTGGGATCTTGGATGTCCTGCAGATATTTGGCCGTGCAGGACGACCACAGTTTGACAAGTCTGGTCATGGGATTATCATCACAACTTATGACAAACTGAGCCACTATTTGTCATTGCTCACAAACCAGTTCCCTATTGAGAGCAACTTCATCAAGTTCCTTGCAGACAATCTTAATGCTGAGGTAATCTTTTTTACCAATTGCTTTAGTTGTCACATTCTCTTGGGCAGTGGTTCAAAAGAGTGCTTTTGACCACAGTATTACACTGGGATTTATTGTTTTTAAGCAGTTTTTGCTTAAGTTTTTCTTTCTCTAATATTTTTATTTAAAATATAATTTTATGTCTTAGTAATAGTCAACTTTTTGTAAAATTAGAGCAAAGGAAACTTTACATACAGTACAGTGTACAAATTTTATAAAATAAAACAATTTCTTAGTGCGGAGAGGCTTCGCAATGTTGTAGTTGGTAACAGTGCATTAAAAGATTTGTGGCAGGACACAAGTATTACACTGAAGCAACTCCCTCTCGTGGAAATTAATGAAATTAATTCCAAGAGGTGGGGAGGCTGACTTCCCTCCAGGGATATAGTGGTTCAAGGTCCCCTTTGGGAATAAGTAGTATGAGAAATATGTTTGCCTGGCTGGGTCGTAGATCTTCCCACGTTGGAAGGTTGCAATTTCTGCCCTCTAGGCTGGGTAACCTAGAGTGAGTTTAACCAAATACGTTTCCTGTCCAGGGAGTTTGGTTATGCTTACCATAAACATTGTCAAAAATATACGTGATGCCAGCTGTCACCTGAATGGGGGATCAAATCTAGCAAGATGATTTGGAATCCATGGATTCTGGCTTTCTGCATCTTCTATTGGGAGCTGGTCTAGTTGGTGTGCGCGTTGGTACAAAGTCAGATGAGGGGGTTGCTATTTTACATCAATTAGTTGTCTGAGGGGGAATGCGGACAGCGATAAGCTTACCTGCCCCTGTGTGTACTTGGCACGTAGGGCCAACAGGTCCTTACTTTGGAGTGATTGGATGGGGTTGTAATAATTCTGCAATTGGTGAGTCTGGGGTAAAATAGTCAAGATAATCAAATGTGTAATAGGGCCAATCTAATTCTAGTACTGTGTTTCCACCCTGTTTTACTGCGTCACCTCCAAAATGTGTATGACTGTCTATAGTACACTTCGATATACTCCAGACTCACTGGGCAGTATCCGCTGCAGTCCAGCCATGTTTAGGCTGGGACTGAAGAAAGGGATATGAAACAAGTTTGTGGTTCCAGGGTTATATCCCACTGATGGCCTGGGCGTCTCGGGGTGTTTCTGGAATACTCCGTCCTTGTTTAGGCTGGGGCTGTTCAGAAAACTCCGCTATGTACTTGCCTTTCAGGATAAAATTAAGGAGGTGCGTTAATACTTAAAAATATGCTTTGTAACAAGTAATGGTCCTTTTAAAATGAAAATCCCAAAACTCCAGGCAGCAGTCATTATCTCCTAAATTCAGCCTTTTTCAGGTTGGGATTTAGATGGTGGCCGATGTATTGACCTGGAGGTTTTGGAATGTTCTACTCAAAGGGAGGTCAGATGGTCAGCATTTGCCCTGCCCATTCTATAGGAAATTGAATGTTATTGGTTCCACCTGCATGAATCAGTGAGTGAGGCATATATTACCTGTGACCATTATGAGAAGTTAAATAATATATAGTTTTACTCAGAAATAATTAAAAAGAAGGTACGCACAAATACTGACAACATGTTTATTTAATACACTATGAAAGCAATGAGATGCATAGCTATGTACAATAGAATATTAATTAATAATGTTTACGCAGCAGGTGAATGCGACCTGCATAAAAACGTGTATGAAGCAAAATTAATTAATGACAGTCGTTATACAGGAAAGTTAAAATGCCTATCAGTCCAGAGGGAATGTCACGACCTGTTACCATGGATAAGAAATGAAAAATGCTTTTGGGGTAGGGATTCAGGTGAGGACGTAGTAATATAATACCTGTGGATGACTGCGCTGAGACGTCTGCTTGAGGCTGCTGACGTAGTTCACTCGCGAAGACTTTGGAGACTGTACTTCTGTCACTTTGAGTCTAGCAGTGTGAAGATTCAAGTAGCATAGCTTATTCCTGGAGACTATAACTCGGTACTAGCGGCACGTTTCTCTAGTGGTCAGAATCCTGGAGTATACCAGTTCAAGTCTTGTGCAGACTATTGAAGTCAGGATCTGAACCACTTACCTCTGATCTAAACTTTAACCTGGCTCAGGCTTAAGTATGCAGACTATTTAGCCTTTCTCAGGCTTGAGTGCTCTATCTAGCCTTGCTTAGACTGGTGAGCTGTCGAAGGGGTGCGGGGGTTGCTAGTCTCTTTTCGCAGGGGTTGGTTTATTCCGACTTCAGGGCAGCAGCACCCTTTCCTGATCTCCCCCATTGTCGGCTGTTGATGTTTTTATCTCCTTGGCACGAGGCTCTGGAGACTACGGTGTCCTTGTAGTAGGGATACTGCGATTTTGCATCATCCCTTGGAACTCGCATCTCTGGTTGACTGGTGTCGATGGCTCCATCAAATAATAAATATGAAGGAATTGGGCGACACATGGCGGTTCTGTATACAGTACATCCGTCCTCATTACTGTCGTAATCATCATCTGAGTGTAGACGGTCGATGCTCATCTAATAAAATCATGGAGGGAATTGGGCGACCACATGGCGGCTTCTGTATACAGTACAATCCTTCCCTTCATATCACATGTCTGTAATCATTCACTAGGCTGGGAGTGATCCTGTGGGCATGTGATTAATTGATCTGTTGAAAATGACTTCCCCGATGAGTATAGCAACTCTAAAGATGATGTGAAGTCGAAACGTAGAGTGCGCATGTCAGATGTGCAGGAATGTACCATGCGTCAATCGCTCTCCCTTTGGAATGACGCACTCATCTTGAGTTGTGACAAGCTGTCTTTCCCTGAGGTAAGTAGATTCTGTTTGGGTCAGGCTCCTTGGGCTGTAAACTGGGTGGGAGCTCTGGTGCAGTGCCTCTTCTGTGTGCGCTTTGCTGGTTCTACATGCTGGGGTCACTATCTCTCTGGCCGACTGGCGTGCAGGGTGTTTGTTTTGTGTCTCCGGGATCTCGCTCTCGCTTCTTCAGTCTCTCCCTTTCGCTTCCCCGCTGCTTGGTTCACAGTGGCAAGCACGTTGATCTTTATCATCTCGTAGCTTCTTTCTTCACTTCCCAGCGGGGAGCAAAAAACGAGGTAGGGAGGTGGGATAAGGTCACATATTTGTGAAAAATTTTCTCTTATTATTGTGGTTTAATCAGAGCCTTCTCACTTTGAGTGCCAGCATATCAACTTACTAAGAAATTAGGTTACTTTGATACATAGTTTTGCAAAACAAAACAAATTATCAGCCAACAGGCTGGCCTCTGAATCAAAATAGGATGTGTAAATTCTCTCACTCGCAGAGGACAAAAATCAAATTGGGTTGTTTACCCAGGCCCCCTAGTGGGAGTGAAATTAACTGACATCTTATGTGGTGGCGTTGTCACTTGGTAAACTTTATTCTACGTGTTATCCTATGACAATGTCAGTTAATAAGTATTGTCTATCTAAAACACTCTTGCTTTTGATTATAAAAACTTTTAGAATGTTTGCTAGTATCCCATACACAAAAAGAGATAGTAAGAGAAAATATAAAGCACTTTCAATGAATTACATTATACCCTTTTCTCTTGGATAATATATTTCTTAAATATTTATTATACATTGTCCATTATTCTAGAGACATTAATAGGTCGAAACCTGATAATCAATTCTTAAAATTCTATGACTACAATGTTCAATTCTTCAGCAATATTACCCTAACCTGATTGTTAATTCTCAAGCTCTATATTTTATATAATTAAGGCAGAGGGGAACATGTAAAACTTCTGAGGAAGGTGCGGGAAGTTGAAAATACGTAAAAATTAAATTGAAAAACTGCTGGGAATGTGGAAAGTGTAAGGAATACACTTCCCACATTCCCAGCAGTTTTTAAATTAAATTTTCACGTACTGTATTTCGGCGTGTATTGCCCATACATTTTTACAAAAAAAAATGATCACAAAAGTGGGGAGCAGCCTAATGACGAGATATTCCATTAAAAATAATTTTACCCCCAAGAATCCGTATTGATTATTTATAATCATATACAGTGTAATCTCGAACCATCTAACTTGGTTTGACCGAAAGTCCATGTCCACAGAGCATTTTCTGTGGTCCCGAGACAAAATCCCTATCAGCTTTTGCCGAATTCAAAATTCAATTTTTACTGCATCGATCAAACAAAAATTTCTGTAGCATCGCAGAAAATGACAAGCTCCGATCATCAAACAACAAATTATTAACAAAAAAGTATAAGTATGGAAAAAAAACATTGAAAAAATGTGGAATACAATACATATGTATATGAAATATGTACTGTAGAATTTTATTAAATGTTTAGCAAACATTATTGCAATGTTTTCGGTATTAGCCATGTTGATAACGACGAGCTAGAAGCAGTGGTGCCATATTTTCGAGATATTGATTCGCGATGCGATGTTGTCACATCTCTCGCAAATTTTCACTTGAATATTTTTTCATGAAAAATATTAATGGATTATCAATAAAAATGTAACTCTAATAAATATTACCAGAAAGTTAGAAAAAGGCAACACAAAATTAAGGTAACCCTATTCACTGCACTTTATCAATCACAACATACAAGGCATACATGAGAAAGTAATTTCTCTGCTGTACAATAGAAAGACATATGTAGTTTGCCCGCCCGCTGCATTGCCGCTAGTGGAGATTGATAGACATAATTGTGTGTAACATTTTGCCGCAGTTTTGCTTTCTCGTTGCCATCTGTGGAATAGTAATTGTGCAATGTACATTTGTAAACATAGCAACATAGTAAAATTTTCTGTTACAAATGTTTTGTAGGGGAGAAATTAAGTTGGAATTAATTATGTTTGTATACAATCGTGATTTAACAGTATTTACTGAAATACGAAAATTTGGTGAGGCCTATACTTGAAATATTAATTATCCCTAATTTTTCATCAAAAATTTCTGGTGCGGCCTGTACATGCACGTGGTCTGTACACGCCAAAATACAGTATTTTCAACTTCCCACACCTTCTGCAGAAGTTTCTCTAGCTCTATAACAATATTATTTTCGCTTTTTAAAAAAAGGAATATTATTTACATAATATTAACTTGGTAAATACTGGGACTGTATGTTGTCCAACACTAAGAACCGCTACTTAACAAGACAATTAATTTTTTAAACCTCTCTAGTGACAATATGGTCAATATTTGAGTAATATTCATTAAGACCTTACTTTTAACACAATGTATGTATATTCAATGCTCTAACTTCTAACATACTTCAACATTTTCCTGTATTTAATTCTCTCTTTACTGTTTAGGTACTGTTTAAGTAATTATGTAATCTCAACCAAGTTAAGTATCATGATCACTACTCTACATACTTTAATCTCACATTTTCTTATCTTATTTCATTTGACACTCAATTTTTGCAATCCTGACTAGGAAGTTGGTGCTTTTCCTTTCTATCGGTGGCAGATACCTTACAATTCTAGTGTCCGACCTTATGCCTGGTGACACATAGTATGAGTATCAAGTAGGTGCTTTCCAGCGTAAATGGCCCTTTCCGGGCTTGTGTTTCCATGCATCTTATGCTTCCTAACCGTGCTCACCCATTTTCTTTGACTCTACGCTATCATAATAATTATTAATTAACTAGCATTAAAATATTTATTTAATTACTATGAGCATGTGTGTGGGGGGTACGGGTCAACTTCTAGCATCAACTTTCCTGCTGCATGTGGTTGATTCTACTTTTACTATCTCTTGTACTCGTAAGCTAGCAAAAGTGATACAACTAAGTGAATATTTACATTTCTTATTGCAAGACTTATTAGTGGCAAAATGAGGGAGGATTAAATTAATGGTGTTAAGTGTGTAACCTCAGTTCCTAGCAATGTTTCTTTCTTAATTCTGTCAACTTTAGCAGAATTAACCTTCTAATGCACAAAATAATCATATTATTTGCTGTTATATTTACATTACAAAGACAAAAACCCTGTAATACTATTACTATACATGGAACAACGACAATACGAGTATTATTTGAGTCTAACAACCTTTCTGTCGAAAGTCAATGCTTCTTTGGCTTTACTTTGGGAACACTCTTTTATGTCTAATTAAAGCTTATTAATTTCCTATGCTATCACACTACGCAATTTAGAACAACAACTTTCACTTGAATTAGTCATCGCACTCTCATTCCTTATTGACTATTAACTGGATTTTCTAACTCTCCACTAGGCTACACTTTTCCTATTTACACTCGCATCATTAAGAAGAGCTAAGCAGAAGTTGTCTAGGTACTCACTCAGCATTTTGGTCACTCACTGCAATGGCGTTTGGTCCACCATCATTTCTGGGGATGTCCACACTTCTTGGGCTGCGAAGTCGTCGCTGCTGGCCACCGGAACTTAGTTGATGGTCGCCATGATGTTTCCCTGTAGCAGCCAGGGATGTGCGTCGTGCACCTGGCACGAGCTGGCTGGTCTTGTGGGCTGGTGGATTTGTCGCTCAGGCCTTGGAGGGCAGCCTCTGCAGTGCTGTAGCCTTCTCATAACGTGGCATTGGTGTGGACTGGGGTTGATGCCGTCATCGGACGTTGTTGAGGGTGGGGCTCTTTGGATTCCCCTGGCTGAGTTCCTGGGTCTTGCCATGCTCCTGGGACTGCCTCTACAGCACTGATGTTACTCAATGTCCAGGTATTACTGATGTCCTCCAGAGTTTCCTGTGCTGGTCTCAAGGTGTAGCTCATACTGGTTATGGCCTCTGGGTAGGGCTGGTCAACAGATGTCTATGCTGTGGTTCACGTCCCTGCTGACGTGACCTTTGCCTCGTTGAAGTCAGGGTTGATGTTGTCTGGTGCCTTATACGATTCTCCTACTGTAGCTGCTGCATCTTCAATGCCGGGGATTTGAGGATAGCAAAGGAGGGTTAGCGAGTAGCGTGACCGCACATCCTGTCCCTAGGAGATTTTCATGCCCTCGGGAGGTGGCATGGATGGAACTGAATCTAGTGGCAAGGGATAATGTGCCATATCAAGTTCTAGTTCAGTGTGTGCGCTGCTTCGCTGGGGGGGGGGGGGGGGGAGAAGGTGGGGGAGATGGTTACGCCATATGGTGATGTGATCTCTTGGATAGTGTGGCCATAATCGGGCTGTGCCCTGGCAAGGAGAGGAGCTATGGGGGCAGGCTGTATTGGAGCTTCTACCGAGGGGTTATTCGTGGTTCGCTAATCTCCATGATCGTACTACTGGCGTCTCTGATGAAGAGCTCTATCTACTGGGCTGCACCAGGAAACCTCTGAGCTTAGGCTAATTCTCCCGGTTGGTCGCCGGGGAGCATGAGGGAGATATGAGGATGGGGTAGAGGGGAGTGTCCCGATGGGACATTCCTCCTTGAAAGGGGTGCAGTGCATGTGTTCTAGTTGGAGGGGGAGGGGGTCCTTCCTCCTCGACCTCAATTGTTGTTTCGTTTTCTGGGATCGTCTGACATTGACCCTGCCGTGCCTGTCTCTGCGGTATCTGGTCGGGCGTAACTGCGTCAATCATTTGCGTTAGGTTGGTTACGGTGCTCTGGATCCCTTCGAGGCAAGGGCGTATTTGATTCTGCGTAACCTTGCACGTGTGGCCCTGGGCATCCCATACCCAGTACACGCTACCATAATGTCCTCCTATAGTATATGGCCTGATCCATATTGGGGCTAATCCTGCCGCAAATTGTTTGAATGCTTTACTGAGAGGGTAGTTTCTTATTAAAATCTTAGTCCCAAATGAGTAAGGACGAGTTTGTGTGTGTGCAGGGCGGTATTTGCAGGCTATATACTGCTCTTGGACCTAATGAGCTCGCCTTTCTCTGGCGCGTGTAGATGCCCTGTGCATCCCAGTAGAAGGTGACTGGGGGAGGCCATGGTGGCTTTATTTTCTCTTCGCCTTAGGGTGAATAAGATGGCTAGAATTTCCCTATCCCATTGCGTATGGTCCCTTTGGACACAAAGACGAAGGCATTTTTTTTAACTCTATGTTACACCTTTTGGTGATTCAACACTACTCCCCATTCCTCGCAGGCTTTCTGCCAGGGTTGGCTGGCGAATTTAGTGTCATTTTTGGTTAGTGTAGCATGAGGGTATCTCCAGTGTGGTAATACCTCTGTATTTAGTTTTCCTATGATTTTGGTGATCCTTTGGCTGGATAGAGGGAATGTCTTCATCCAACGGGAGAATAAATCCGTCACTATCAAGATATATCGATTTTGAGTACTCCATGGGTAATGGCCCATGACATCTGTGGCTATATGGGTTCAGGGCTTGAGTCTGTCATCAGGGAATGGTGATAGGGGCTTGTCTGGGATAGCCTTTGTGTCAGCAGTACGTTACACATTACAATATGTATTTCCTAACATCTCTGTCAATTCCTTCTCATAGCTCCCGTTCCGGGATACTGCTCAGGGTTTCCCTGGCTCCCTGGTGTTTGGCATTAGGGTAGACATGGAAATGGTTGCAGAGGTCTTGTCGTAGTGTTTGAGGCACCTAGATCTTCCATGGGGCCCGAGGATGTGCTACCCGTGTCCATACAAGATGATCTTTTAAGCGATAGCGCTGGAGAAAATGTTGTAGGAGTTTTGCCCTGGATCATGTTGTTGATATAACTGTATGTGCTCCTTTGTGAACCGTAGTTGTTGGAGTCTAAGGCTTTGCTCCTGTGATGGTGCGGGGGATAGTGGGGATACCAGTTTTCCCCATTCCTCCTACTTTTTAACGCCTTCATCTAAACTCGGGAAGCACGAGATGGCATCAGGAAGGTCATTCATCTTCCCAGGGCAGTGTTCAAACCAAGAAGTCTAATTCAGTGAGAAACATTTCCCATTGGCCCAGCTTTGCCTTTTTATGTTGCGATTAGTGTAGCCACTGTAGGGCCTTGTTATCCATCTGTAGCAGGAAATGCAGACCGTCCAGGAGGTATCTGTATTTTCAGATTGCCATATGGTGGTCAGGCACTCTTGCTCGTTACTTTGGTAATATCTTTCTGTCTCATTCAGTTGAGCACTGGCATAAGCTATTATGAGGGGATGGTGGTTTTCGTCTTTCTGATATAGTACCATGCCAATCCAAGTGTGGCAGGTGTTAGTTTGTAGGATGAGGGGTTTCCCCTCCTTAAGCCTGTGGAGTTGTTTGATCTCCGTAAAACTTTCCGTACGAGCCATGAAGGCTGTTTGATGCTCTGACGTCCACCGCCATTGGGCTTCTTTACGGAGAATTTGATGTAAGGGCGTCATATGGTTGGCAATGTTCGGTACAAAACCTTGTAACCAGTTGCACAAACCTAGAAAACGGGAAACGGTTGTAACTGCCGTGGGGGCCTCCTGAATCGCCCGTAGGGCTTTCGGTTGAGGAAAGTTTCCCTCCAAGGAGATAATGCACCCCAAATAATCAATAGAAGTTTTCCCAAAATGGCTCTTTCGTAGTTTGGATGTGATCCCATGAATGGTGAGTCTCTCTAGGACACATGACAAATGTGCACAGTCTTCCTCCTAGGTTTTGGAGTAGATGATGATGTCATCAAGATAAGTGAAGCAAAACTCTTCTAGGTATCCTGTGAGTACTTCCGCTGACATTAGTCTTTGGAAAGTGGCCGGGGCGTTCTTAAGCCCGAAGTGTATAACCTGGAACTGAAGTGTTTCCCCTTCATTGGTCGTAAATACTGTGAATTTGCGACTGTTGTGTGTATAGCATCTCCAGTATCCGGACCTGAGATCCAGTGTACTGAAGATTGCAGCCTCCCCTATGTCCCAAAGGGTATTTTGTAGCGATGCTGAACGGAGCAATGGGATGCGTTTTCTCATTGGGATTTTTGTAGTTTACGCAGAACCTCTGCCTCCCATCTTTCTTTGGAATGAGTACTATTTGTTAATTATAGGGGGAGTTGGAGGGTTCCACTATCCATTACTGTTTCATCTCGCCCACTTGTACCATGTTTTTTTTTGTGATTTTTGGGCGGACATCTTATATGGAGGGTTGAAAATTGTGGTGTCTATTCTGAGCCATATCTCATGCTGGCAGGTTTGGTGCAGTAGGCCTGGGGTCAAAAATACGCTAGCTTGCTCGTTTAATATCTTTTCTATGTCCTGGAGTTTTCCAGGTTCTAGATCATGTATCTCGAGGGGGTCTATTGGATCTTTCCCTGGAAGCTCTGGGGCGTGCCTCGAGCTAATCGTTATTCTATCCTTTTGCCCTCCATACTGTCTCTGCTGTCCATGGTTTATGACACACTGTTGATCTAGGAGCCAAGATGGTCCTAGGATAATTTCTTCTTTGATATCAGAAGACACAGAGAATTCTACTTCATGTGATAAATTAAAGATTTGTATATGGAGTCATATTTTACCCACTACCTTCAGCACTTGTCTTGACTTGGCCATTCTTACTACTAACGGTTGTGGCTGTAATAGGGCATACTGGCTGGCAGTTAGGAGGTTACTTCGTATGAAGTTTCCTGTCGCAGCTGATTCTAGTAGGGCCCAATATTGATCACCATTTATCCCTACCCAGATATGGGGGGCCATCAGCGGGGAAGCATCCTCCGAACTATGACCTAATTGCGTAATCCTGAGCAATATGCTTGGAGTAGGGGTCCTCACCCTTTGAGGACTCCGTGGGACCTCTTCCAAAATGGGTTATATGCTCTTGTGGGTTTCCTTGGGGTGGCCCTGTCCTGCCCTTGCTGGGTGGGACACGCTCTGTTTAAATGTCGGCCCGGGCAATATCAGTAGCATGGTAAGAGGGCGGCTGAAGGAGGATGCGGCGAGCCGTGCACACCTGGAGGTCTGAGGGGAAGGGTCTGGCTCGTGACCCTGGGATGCGTGCCGGGCTGTTTAGTCAGGACTGCGCTCTGTTGTTTATTTCCTGCTCCCTTGGTCTCTCTACTGATTCGTCTACCATCTGTGGCTGAGGGATCAGTAAGAAAGAGGTTGCGAATGGTGGGCAGGAGGGTAATTGTAATGTCCCATACCCTTTGCTGCTCGCTTTCAGCGATGTATATACGTTTATATATTTGTTCCTTCCTTCAGATTAATATCGGCACCTCTTCCTCTGTGTTCTGGGTTGGAGTGTGGAAATCCAATCATATTTTAAACCTCTTCGTCCCCTGTAAAATGCACTGTGAGTAGGGCTCGCAACTGGCCCCATTCCAATATGAATTCCCCGTACTTGTCCCACCACTGTTTGGCTTTACCCAGTAATTTTGGATGGGTTCAGCTTACCCAGCGTTTCTTAGGGATCTGTTGTCTCCTCAATTATTTTTCTCATTTATTTAAGAATGATATGAGGTCTTCATGGGGTCGGCCACTAAACTCGGGGTGTTGTGCTTTTGTCATGTGTAGAGAAGTGGCAAGGCTTAGTCTCGGTCCTGGATTAGAAGAGTGGTGGTTCAAATTCTTTTAACACATGTCATATTGGTACACCTGCCCGGGGCGAGTGTTCCTTTCATCCGGCCAGCCTATCCACTGGTGGTGATATTCTGCAGAACATACGATACACCGTATCATGTATCTACTTTGGCCATCACATTCTGTCCAATAGCATATTCTTACTTGCCTTTGCTGGCAAGCTTGGCAATGGAACTCCAGCCCTTCGGTGAATTGGGGAATATCTTCCCATTATAAGCATACATAGTGATATTGCCTTTAGTAATGTGCACAGTGTATCGAATGACTCCTGGTGCTTGTGCAGTTTTCTGCTGCGCACCTAGTGTTGATGTCGTGTAGATCAATCATATGCTTCTCTGCCTCTAGGGCGTCCTGATCACTTTGTTTGCATCCAGACATCTTGGATAAGAAAAAAATTTTGAGCACCACGGGGTATTTACAAAGGGCTCCCCGAAGTCCATTATTACCATTCAAATACAGAGAGGGAGGGAGTGACTCGGTCTTAACGACCTAGTTTGAGCTAATGTCGTTAAGCCTTACGTTTGAGCTAGTTGACGCTGACAAACATGATTGTAGTTGAGTAGAAGGGGAGGACAGTGACTGGCTCATTCTAACTGACAAGGACTAGCTACTTGTAGTTAAGCCCCATGTTGGGCGTCAGTCAATGCAACTCCCTCTCGCAGGAATTAATGAAATTAATTCCAAGAGGTGGGGAGGCGGAATCCCCTCCATGGATATAGTGGTTCAAGGTCTCCTTTGGGAATGAGTAGTATGAGAAATATGTTTGCCTGGCTGGGTCGTAGATCCTCCCACGTTGGAAGGTTGCAATTTCTGCCCCCTAGGTTGGGTAACCTTGAAATGAGGAGGGGATCCAAACCCTAGAGTGAGTTTGACCAAATACGTCTCCCGTACTGGGAGCTTGGTTATGCTCACCGTAAAGGTTGTCAAAAGCATATGTGATGCCAGCTGTCACATGAATGGGGGATCAAATCTACCAAGATGATTTAGAATCCATGGATACCAGCTTTCGGCATCCTCTGTAGGGTGTCAGTCTAGTGGGTGGGCATGTTGGCTCAAAGTCAGATGGGGAGGTCACTATTTTACATCGACCAGTTATTTGAGGGGGGATGCGGACAGTGATAAGCTTACCCACTGCTGTGTGTACTTGGCACATAGGGTCAACAGGTTCTAACTTTGGAGTGATTGGAACGGGGATAATAATTTTGCAATTGGTGGGTCTGGGATAAAATAGTCTAGATAATGAACTGTGTAATGGGGCCAATCTAATCCTAGTACTGCGTTTCCACCCTGCAATATTACCTCGCCTCCAAAATGTGTGGGACTCAAATTTAACCCTGGTCCAGGTAACAGTTCTGGCTCAGTAATTGCACGTGCACTAGAATGGTCACTTTCATTAGTGGAAGGAATATTAATAAGGACGCCTAGTTCTCTTTGTAATGCTCGTCGAGCTAACCTTCTTAAATTACGTTGATGTTCTTTAATGTCGTAAGGGATCTCACTAACAATAATAAAGTACACTAGGATATACTCTAGACTCACTAGGCAGTATCCGCTGATTCCCCTAAACTGTGCCAATCAAAATATTTAAATATTTAAGTAGCCCCGATGGCAACATCTCTCATTTTTACAGTGTAAAATAACAACAGAAAATATAGTGAGTAGGTCGTAACGGTACTGTATTGTATTATCGAGTGAGAAAGCAATTAAAAACTGTCTGCTGGCGAGGCTTGTCACCCTCTTTCTCTTTCTTCGTCTCTTTCACAGTCAGGAAATTTTGCTTCGCTAGTAAGCAACTTTATACATGTTTTCAATTGTTGCATATTTCATACTTATTACAGTAAAATAATGATTTTTGAATTTGTAATTTACAACTGAAAAGAGATTTTAATGTTTGGATACTTATTTTAATATATTTAGCTTTGGGGGGGGGGGGGGGGGACAGTGACCAAGTGAAGTTGGTAGACGTGGCGAGCCATGACATAGCGTGTTGCTTTTTGCCAAACGAAACATGAATTATTCTTACTCCGAAAAATACTTCAAATTACCACATCACGTTTGTAGAAGTGTTTATTAAACCTACGTATGCAAGTTACAATGTAATAAATCCGAGTTTCCACGGCAGTAATAAATATAATGTGACGTGTGTTTCGTTAATCATTGCGTCTGTGAAATGGTGTGCCTTTGGGCATCATTGTCGATACGCTGGCCCTGTGTGTACGTGATTTCAAATATTTGATTAGCACTATTTATATGTTTTAAATGTGAACTGTTTTTATGACAAAGTTATCTATTTACATCCACGTCTGTTTATTTTTCACAATGTTGTACCTTTGCCCTAAGGGGTTTGAAACAGTCGTGTAATGTAATTTGCCACGATCCCAGAAGAAAAATACTAAGTCCAGCCTGATAAATTTCAATAAACCTAATAAACAGTAAGTAGCAATACATAGAAATATGAGCGGAATAAAAGTTATCGTAGGTTTATTTGTCTGCATGTTCACCACTATCTTTAAAGTTTGTATGACAAAAATGAGCAACACGAGTTGCGTGATTTAATTTAATGTGCCTTTTTCACTGGTTGTTCCTTCATTTTAATATTTATTCCAACTGAGGCTGTCCTTTTAGAGTAATGACCCAACACATATCAATAACAAAAGGATAATTACAATTAGTACAGCCCTTTTCCTCGCAGTTGTAACAGTGGTAAAAACAGTCGCGGCAAAATACTAATGTGCATTACATGTATTGAGCTACGTCATGGAAAACAAATATGTTAATCTAAAATAACAATAAGAACTGTCTTCAATTCAGGCATTTTTAAAACGTCATAAAGCTGACCTAAATAATGTTAGAGGCCTAAACTGTGAATATTCATACGGAATGGTCTTTGGAATATGACCCAAGAATTCTTTGAAAAGCTGTAAACAGTAAACAACACATTTGGCAGGTATAAAAGTAGAAGTCACATTTCAATGTTTGTTTTTAGGTGTAGCGAAAGTATACAAACATATGTACACACACAATGGAATGTAAACATTGGTTTTGACAGATGCTAATTTTGGGTCTGCAAATAGATATTTAGCAGAGCTCCGAGAAAGTTGCTTCCAATGGGGAATGGACTATAGATGGTAGCTGATTTATTGACCTCGTGGTTTTGGAGTGTTCTACTCACTGGGGGTCAGATGGTCAGCATTGAACCTCGGAGCCCTTGGCCTTTCCTAGGCTATAGGAAATTGAAGGTTATTGGTTCTACCGGCACTAATCGGTGAGTGAGACGTGTATTGTCTGGGACCGTTATGAGAAGTTAAATTAATTAATTTTTTATGCGGAACTAGGTAAAAAGAATGTATGCACAAATACTGACAACATATTTCTTTGATACGCTATGAAAGCAATGGGAAGCGTAGCTCAGCACAATAGAATAATAATTAATTATGTTTATACGGCAGGCGAAGGTGACCTGCATAAAAACATGTATGAAGCAAAATTAATTAATGACAATCGTTACAGGGGAAAGATAAAATGCCTATCAGTCCAGAGGTGGCGTCGCCACGACCTGCTACCACAGATATGAAAGAAAAAATCCTTTTGGGATAGGGATTCAATTGAGGACGTAGTAATACCAGTGGATGACTGTGCGGAGACGTTTGCTTAAGGCTGCAGACATAGTTCACTCGCGAAGACGTTGGAGACCGTTCTCGGTGCGTGGAGTCTAGCAGTGTTTCTTTCTCAGATAATCTTGAGTTATAGCAGACTGGGAGGGTTCGAGTAGCACAGTTTACTTCCGGCGACTTTAACTTGGTACTGGCGGTGCACTTGGCCTAGTGGTCAGAATCCTGGAGTATACCAGTTCGAGTCTTATGCAGACTATTGAGGTCAGGATTTGAACCACTTATCCCTGATCTACATTTAGCCTTGCTCAGGCTTGATTATGCAGATTATTTAGCCTTGCTCAGGTTTGAGTGCTCTGCCTAGCCTTGCTCAGGCTAGCGGTGCCCTCTGCCATAGTCAGGCTGGAGGGCTGGCGAACAATGCCGTGTTGGGTCCTTGCACTTCCTTATGTACCAAAAAATGTAGCTTGACGGCTGTCAAAGGGGTGCGGGGGGTGCTAGCTTCTTTTCGCAGGGGTTGGCTTATTCCTACTTCAGAGCAGCAGCGTCCTTTCCTTATCTTCCCCATTGAAGGCTGTTGACATTTTTTATCTCCTTAGCACGAGGCTCTGGAGGCTGCGGTGTCCTTGTAGGGGGGGGAGGGTGTGATACGATCGCATCATCCCTTGGAACTCGCATCTCTGGTTGACTGGTGTCGATGGCTCCGTCGAACAATGAAATCTTGGAAGGGAAATATGGGTGACCGCATGGCGGCTTCAGTAGACAGTATAATCCTTCCCTTCATATCACGTATCTCTAATCACTCACTAGGTTGGGAGTGATCCTGTAGGCACGTGATTAATTGATCTGTCGAAAATGACTTCCCTGATGAGTGTAGTAACTCTAAAGATGGGACGAATTTTAATCATAGAGTGTGCATGTCAGATACACAGGAATGTGCCATGCATCAATACTTAACAGGGAAAAAAATATATAGCACTCCCAATCAGTTACTAAGCTCCAATAAATGCAATACTGAAGGCACGTTAATAGCTGAACACAGTACCGAAGTCATTATTGAAACATAAAATTCAATTAAACTCATTTTACAGTCATCTAAAATCTTCATGACAAAATGTGGCCACCTAATTAACATCTTTCATGCCCGTAAAATTTAACAATAAAAGGGAGTTAAAAAACTCTACCAAGGTCGTGGAGGCACTCGGAAAGAGCCAAGCAAAGTCCCACAATCATAAAATGAACACATAAAATACTGAAGCAGTGGAGGTACTCCGAAGGAGCCAGTTCAAAGCCCCTCTGCATAAACCATAAGCACATTGATACTGAATACAAAATACAAAGGCGTTGATGCCAACTAAAGCCCTGATTTCAGTCGCTGGTGGGTCATCAAACTAGTTAACCAAACTGATTTGAGTAAAGCAGTACAATTATATCACAACAACTGAAGCCTACACAGTCATAAAAGAAGCAAAAAAATTGCAAAGGTAGATAAAAAAACTTTGCAAAGCATCGTGCAAAGCAAACATCACACAGAAACTGCGTAAGTTAATCCAAATGAAATTTTTAATGGGTTCCCAAAACCAATTTTTGTGTACATAACCATGGCACAACCTCAACTATCATGTTCTCGCCCAACCTACACATATAATCAAACACCTAAATAGACATTATTAAATCACTTTGAGGACCCACCTGCTACTTTGCCTCAATGGCCGTAGAACTTGCACTAAATTAACGGCAAGACATCTGCAAGTTGTTAGGGGCAGTGACTATAAGGTTATGTCATCCTAGCAAGAACAGACTAAAGTGGCAGCAGCAGACAAACAGAAGAAAGGACGAAAAGAGCGGCCAGTACAGCTGTGCAACGTGTTAAACAAAGTTGTCTGACGTCATAGACTGCCAAATGCACATGTGCGGGAGTGGGATAAATATAGAACAGGTTCCACAGAGAAGGAAAGGGAAGGGAAACAGAGTCCTGAATGCAAGCGGAGTGACTACCACGCACAGAAAACATTCCTAATCGATGAGCGTGCACAGCGAACCTTGTAGTATCAAAATTAAATTTTTGTGGAATTATGTCAGAGCTTCATGTGATGTGAACCTCTGATGTGTTTGTATATATGTACCATCAAAAGTAGTAGGATTATGGGAAGTCTGGCACAATGCATTTTAAATGGGAGCTCTGTGGCTGTGGCTGACGGACTTCAGTTTGACTCGGGGGGGGGGGGGGGGGTGGCTCGGAAGTCGTCGACTCAGGTTTGTTGAACGTACCCGAAGGTGCTCAGCAGTTATGCCCAGTAATTCTTCAAGCATATTTTTGTTTTTGGTAACTGTATTGGTTTTATAGGCATAGGGTATGTCAAATTGTAAATCTGTATTTATTATCCAATTTTTAAACATTATTTTTATTTGCTAATTATCTATTTTTTATATTGTGCCGAAATTATACATAGGATATTGTGGAAACATGCAAAAGTCTCTCAACTACATTTATAGTCCTCTATGCTATAAGCTGCAAATTCTTCACTACCTTGACTGTTTTGTAGGTATAAGTATGCTACTCAGATTTTTTTTATATATGTATATATGACTAAACGAAGCCGATCGTACTAATCATGGAATGGATCAGCATCTACCAATAATTTATAGGCTTAATTGGTGTTAGTTTAAATGCCAATACTTCCAGGCCCTAGAGACTTAGAATGTACGAGGGTAATAAGCAGTCTTAACTCACGTGCTTTTCTTGTCCATCAATCGTCCAATCATGCCATCAATATTTTGATAATCCATTAATCTTCCAATCTTTCCATCAATCTGTAGCAATTTTTACATCAATCTTTCAATCTTTTCATCAATCTTTCGTGATCAGCAGTACAATCTTTCAATCTTTTGCAATCTTCCCATCAATCATCAATCCATATTCAAATAATGGGTTTGTCGTCTGTCTCTATTCATATATGTTAAAAAATGATTTACCAACTGTCTCCAAATTTGTACATGTCTACGGAATTAATGTTTTGTATGCAGTCATCTATCCGTGCATTTTTATAATAACATTTTTATCATCATTTGACGCGTGTCGCTCTAACTATCTTAGTACATGTGTCTTTTGGTTGGGGCTAGATCATTCGCGCACTGCAATGTTCCTAGGTTACTTAACTGGACCTCTTAGTGAACACTAACACTGGCCGCATTGTCTGTCTGCTAGGCATAAAGTCTGGTTCAATAGGTCTGGCAATATAGCGAACAGGAACACTAGCCCGTTTGGGTACTGCTGACTTACCAGGGTTCTAAGTGGTCGGTTTCTGTGGAACAGAGGTGCTGCAAGATGGCCGGTTGATATCTTGTCGCCTCCTTGTCTCATTGGTCGTGGAGCTGCGGTAGTGTTTGGGCAGGTTATGATGATTCCACTGGGTGCCTTCCCAGTTGCCAGAATTTGGGTTGGCGATTCCGAGTCCGGTGTCACTCCTGGTAACTAGAGCCTGAATCACTGGAAGGTACCCGCTGTTCGTCCTAGTGGGGTTCGGGAAGTAAACAAAAGTCCCGACAGGAGAATTCGGTCTCCCCACAGGGCCCCGTGGAGTTTCAAGACTTGGAGTGAAAAGGTTGACGGCATACACCTGCTTGGCAATAGTAAACTCTGCCTTCTTTACCTCTCTCTGAGCCCCGTGCCTGGCTTTGAATGGCATAGAGGCAGAAAAACACTTAATACCCCCTCCATAGCTGCAAGAAGTTGACAATTACCCTGGCTAGAGGGTAAGCCAACAGTAGCTGACGGTGTTCTCCCTGATTCCAATCAGTGCAAGTAACTGGTACTCGAACCTGGAGCTACGGGTCTTAAGACCGCCTCGCCTTCCTATTGTCCATTTCATATAAGTGGTCTCAAATTTGACAGTTCTAGGAAAGTGGTGCCAATGGTATCTGGGTGGCTATGTATCCTTCCGCCACAGCTGAACTGTCATTGAAGGTGACTGTTTGCAAACAAACCCCATGTGACTGCCAGTATTTGTAAACAAACAACATATCACTGCCTGTTTTTGTAAACAAACTGCATGTGCCTCTTCCCCAATGACGTTTAGAAGCTGTGAAGGGCTGTTCAAACAGTTGCAGGTTGGCAACAATCCCATTTTTTTAGTTTATAAATATTTTATGTACATGACTAACAGCCCATGTAATAAGTCTATAAATTGATTATTTTTTTACCTTGCAAGAAATTTGTAACCACGATGCACGAAAATGAAATTGTATTTTGACTGTCAAATGAATAAAAGATGTTCTCTGTTTTCGAATACACTCTAAATATATTAATGACAACTAATCTTTTCACACTTTAAGTTCTTGTAAACATAAAAATTTAGCAGGGTTTTGACGAACACCAAATACCAAGATCCCCCCCACCAGGAATGCACATATACCTAAATACCCTCCCCCTCCCCATAAAACACTTTCTTTTCAAATACAGTATACATTCTAACGTACGGGATATGCCTACTATTGCATTAAAAGTACATCATTCAGCTTTGTAGTGTGATATGACAACAAACTCTGTACAGCCTGATACGTTTATGGTGGTTATAATTCTCAGGATGTTAAAGTATCTAGGTAGCCAAAATAACATTTAAGCAAATGTTACTTAATTTCAGTAATTTTTAATAACTCTCATTTAGTAACTCAAATGTTAACTATTGCAGGTGTACATATAAAATACTTTAATAACTTTTCTCAAATACCTACGTGTTCAGATTGTCATGCTGCTAATAAAAAACTTATTTTTGACTAACTCAGTGTTGATATTTACACTGAAGTTCAGTGGCATAACCACTACCTTCAAAATTGTGACTACAGTCCTAGGCTTGTTCTCGGGTACGTAATGGGAAACTGTATTTCAGTTCAGAGATGTTACAAAGCTGCTCTAGAGAAGCAGATGTGACCTACAACAACAATATATCAAACGAACATGTTACTTACACACTAAAAAGATGCTCCACCTACCCAAGAGTGAAGACATCATATAGTTCATTTTTCTTAGCGATAAATTTTGGGATGTCGCTGTTCCTGCTGATGCATAAAACACTTCTTTATGATGTTAGAGCACCTTCGTTGGGTGCTTAAATTGAAAGAATTTTGTTTGATAAGCATGTTGTAATTTACTTGATATCAAAAAGTTGTCTTTCCAATGTAAATACTGTGTATGTGAATTATTCTTAAATTACTCTTACAATATTCTTAACAATGTATGTTAAAAACATATGAGCGCTTTTAATTTGCAAAACGAAAATGCTCAAAACGTTTATGAAAGACTTCAGCGTTGAAACCTATATGCCATAAGTTACTTTCAAATACAGCCTTTAAAAACAGGAAAAAACCTTTAAATATATTTGCTAACAAGTATTCCTTGCGTAACAAGCTTGACAAATTTCATATACGTTCTAAAAATATACAAGTGATACAACTTACAAGTTTGTATGGCCAGTAAGCTTTACATTTGAAAATGCTCCTGAACCAGAGTGTTAGAGTTTCAATCAATAATAACACAGAGAAATGTTCGTAGCAATGAAATGTAGGCCCAATTAAGGTGTCATCTTTATTTTATTTCCAGCAAAAAAGGAAAAAGTGAGCAGAGGGGGGCTTTAATTTATCGTCTTTCGTGAGACGGGATTATTTTGATATTCTTATGATGCAGGAATCACATAGCCCCAACGTGCATGACACGGCGGCCAACAGCCAATGAAATACAAAAATTGTCGTAAGCCTGACCGATTCTGTCGTCCGACGAGCAATTTTGGATTAGAAATGATTTCTATTCTTCGTCGTATCGTGCGGCACGACACACGTAACGTACAACATTGCAAAATGAAATTGTATTGCAAGCTTTTCCTGCAATGTTAAATACACAGTTTAAAAGAAAAATAAATTAAAAACTACTGTATCTAACTCTTAAAAATGATCATTTTACTGTTGTATGCATTAGTGATACCAATTTGTCACCATTATGTATTAAATATTTTCCTCTTGTTCACCACCTTTGAGACTAATGTAGCCTATCAGTGCCTTCTAAATAGTTAGGTTAAATGCTGAGAGTGTGGTGTCGGTCGTGCTGTAAATTCAAGTAGTCACATTGAAATGTGTCGTGGTTGCGTTTTTGGTTGTGTCGTAATGTGTTGGTTGGGGCTATGTGATTCCGGCATGATAGTGTGGCATTTTGAGTTGTATATTATTTTGATGGAGCAGTGGAAAATTTTGCTCGTATGGAAATAACATTTAAATTATTTAACTTTGAAAATTATAACTTTAATGAAAATGCAAAACACGATACATACATCGCCGTTCATATTCATACGAATGCAGCAATATATACATGCATACACTTTGACCGAAGTTAACCATACACTGAATTTACGATGTAGGCAAACAAATATTATTCACTCACTACAAAAGTGTGGAAAGTGTGGCATTTTTTAGGCCATGTGTATTTCAATAATTATATTAACAGTTTACAAATATATTTACAAAACACGCAAACTTACTGTTGTAACCTCTCAAACACGTGTTTTTCTATGGCAATCCTTGTGAGTTTACTTCACTAAAATCACGTTTGTTCGTCACTAGCATTAAGTAATTTATTTACAAAATCAGTCAGTAAAATCAACACTGCATATGTTTCCTGATACAAACAAATTCAAACTAATATACGGCAATTATGTTCGTGTCATTTAACTGTGGAAGACGGTTAGGAAAATGGCGGAATGAGCAGTTTTAATGACGTGCCGATTGATATTACATTTCACTCAACAGAACGCACTACAACGGTACCTACAACCAACTATGTTTGGAAAAAGCAAATAAGAAATAATTATCTACCGACTAACTATTCCGACAACACCAATAAGATATTCGTATAATAAACACGATGAGAAAAAAGTGCATGCACAACTGCCTTCGCTGGGCTGGAAACTGGAAACATAAACATGGCTAGCCATTGGCTGGAAACGTTCACTGTTCGTATGTGTTCACATACTCTGTGCTGAACATGTTTTTAAAGTCCTGTTTCTAATAGCCAATAAAATCTAGTATTGCTTTAGACACATAATTTAAACCATAAATGTTGTAATTATAACCAAGATTTTAAATTACAAATTTTTGTACCGAGTACTATTTTCTTCCAAAGACATCTTTAAAATAGCCAACCTAACAACACAGATGCCACAGCAGTTCATCAGCTGATACAATACTATAGGAGTGAGAGCATTTACTATTTACATAGTGTGTAGGTTGGTCACATTGTCTTTCAAATTTGAGACCACTTATATGAAATGGACAATACCACTGCCGGGTATAGTCTACAAAAGTAGGGCCTCCAGACCCAGGCAAATACCCCTTCCAGCACCTGCCAGGCACTCCGGTCAGCGATACAACCAGAGGTGGCTGTCCTGCCTCGGTGTGGTGTGTATTGTGTGATTGAGGCTCTACTGTTCTGTACATCGCGGTATATAGAATGAGTGGCCGTCGAAAGATGAGGTTGTGTGTGTGGTGACGGACATGCTCCTGAAGGGGGTGTACCGTCATACTCTTTTGCAATAGTAAACAGCCTGGTCCCTTGTTTGCCCCTCCCGAAGTCGGAATTCAGTGAGAAGAAAGGTTTTACCTCTAGGACAAAAGTACTTTCGGATAATGTAACACAACTAATTTATTGTGGTAATAAATTCTGGGTGACTCGTACTATAATCAAGCAGAGCATTTATGGAAGTAATGCTATGCAAATAACGGGTGGAGGTGACTTGCTCCTAAAGCTACTTAAGGACATCAAAAGTAGGTACTACGCAACTATACCTACTGGGTTGTCTAGAAGAGACACTAACTTATGGGGGCTACTACCAGAAGTAATGGTGATTGTCGACCCAGGAGGATTGGCAACAGAAGTAAATATGGTTGTTGTCTTCTGATAGACGAAGGACTTCGGGTCACTAGTGATTGCAGAAGGTGTTGAAGCCTTTGGAAGTTAGTGGCCTCAGCCACTGGTGGTAGCCAAAGAACTGGAATTTCTTGGAGATGATAGTGAGGGCCTTAGCAGTAGAGAGCCCCAGCACACAAAGTGTTGAGGCGAGCTACTGGAGACGATAACTCCCGACCTCGATCTTGCACTGCCGTATATGTGGCTCAATAACAGGTGCATGCCAGGCCCGGGTGGAAGGTGTGACGTGCCTCTATGACGTCTGCCTGGAGCGAGCAGATTGGGAGAACTACCCTCATGTGCTCGGTATATGGCCTTGGGCGCTCGGCGGCTTTCTGTCATCTTCAGCAGGTTTTCGACACTCCGTCTGCCGGGTGCTTCAGTGAGGCTGATGTAATACGCTGCCACTTGAAATACTATTGTTCACGTGCAGGAATCGTCCACTCGGGTTGAAATGATTATCTGTGCACTTGTGAAACAACGTGCTGGGTTTGACCCTTCTTCGGGTTTTAATACTACGCAGTAGAGATAGATGGCAGATCAGGAATAGTCCGGAAACCAAGCATCATCAATGTTTCTCCATGGGATCTCATCTTGTAGACATCTTGAAGTCATTTCCTTGGGTTAACAATGCATGTTATGATGAGTCGTAGTCAATACGTAATAGTCCAATAAGTGGCATGCGTCACATTGTACATGCAGATATTTCCGTTAATAGTTGAGTGCTCATAGAAACACTTAAAAGTTGTGAGGGATGATATGGTATGACACACAAAAATAAAGAAAAAACATTTATTTTGTTTAGTAGTAGTAATAATAATAATAATGATGATGATAATGTGTTATTATTTTGTAATTACAATTTCAGAAGAAAGCAGTTCATCACATCATGCAAAATATTCCCGTTCCATCAGTTTAATAATGATTGAAGATATCTCAACAATGCACGATCAGTATCCACATTTTTGAAGGTCAATCAAATATCTTAGTATCACCAAGTTCATTTGGGTCTTCTGGAAATAGGTAGGTTAGGACTGGAACTGACTTTTGAACAACACCTTAGACATCAGCTGCATGCATCGTTACTACAAACAGTGACTGGCGCGGGTACAGTTAGTTTGGCAGTAAGGAGAAAGAATATAGTTTGAATGTTTAAACGTATTTTTTAATCTATTGCTTAAAAATGAGAGTAGAAAAGATTCCGAGAAAGTCTGTTCCAGTCGTGAATGGACTATAGTATTCTAAGTGTCTTCTGCCTTCTTCGTTTCGCTCGTTGCAGAAAATGTTTTGGAGGGGTGTGTCAGTACATTGAGAAAATCATCATCATCATCTTCACATTATCACTCTCTTCATGTTTATTTTCATCTATGCTGTCTTCATGAACATCTTCACTTCCTGTTAAATTCGCAATATTATATTTGCTTTCCTTTGTAGCTGGAGTTGTATGCTCATTAGTATTTAGAGCCGACTGCCTATTATTTTGAAGTTCGCCGACTTCACGTGAATGACTTGCAAATATACATTCTGCGTAAACCGACTCTACTGCACTCATTCCGTCATTAGCATTAACTGTCTCGTCATAATTGTCTGCGGAACAGTATCCATCTATGTAGCAAGAGGTATTGCTGGCAACACTTGCTGACTCTGGATAGACAAATCCTTGCAGATCTTGGTATGTTCTTTCAATGTATCGCCTTGCATAAACTGCATGTGGGGAAGAGGAGGAGTGTGTGTGTGCATTTCTTCCTTGGACAGAAAATAAACCATGTCACTAAGGCCTATGCACCTTAATTTACACTGTATCACCTGCTATACTTAAACTAGTTTATTTCGCTCAATTCCATTAGTTAATGTCTTATGGCACAATGTACTGAGCTCTGGCAGCAAACTGCAGCAAAATATTTTTGCTTTAAAAGAAAACCATTTGGATATTAAGTGGATTAAAATCATGCGAGACATGCCACCGCCATTTTCAAAAGCTTGGTAAACTTACGTTTATATCTCAGATATATATATACACATCCTTAATGTTTATCACCAGTAGGTCATATTTTCCTTAAAAATAATTTCATTCATTCATACTACACAACAGGTACCCAGAATCTTCATGTACCACTAAATAACTTGAAACTTTTCCAGAAGGGGGCCTACTATTCATGTATTTATTAATTTAATAAATTACTGTAATCTCTAAAAAAAACCATAGTCAGGATAATCCCAAACTATTTAAAAATAATGTTTAATTTTTCTTAAAGGAGCATTCATTCTATTCATTAGAAGAATTCTTTATGGTACTAGACTGGACCTAATTGTGCAATGCCATCTTTTTATATAGAATTATATATTATTACACTTGTATTATTTTTTAAAATTATTGTAACCTTTTATGCTTGTACAACTATTTTATATTATTGTGTATTTATGTTTGTACATTTACGAATATTTCATTTGTGTAATTTGTGTATATGTGTGTGTTTGTTCACTTACAGTTATAATCTTACTGTATGCTACTGTTTGTACACCTTTGTTGACGTGCACTACACCCTTGACCCAGTAAGGGTTTGAGTTAGGATTTTATAGAGCTAAATAAATAAAATAAAATAAATTATAACAATAAATATGTTTCCATTAGTGCTACCTAAACATTTAAATATTTCAATAGGCGATGTTTATTTTACAAATAGCATACCATAAAAAGTTGTTACAACAATATTTTTACCGTGAACTATTTCTTACTAGCTTTTGCCAACACAGCAATGCTATCACTGTTTTTAATTAATATTTAATATGAAATAAATATTACAATTTATAGAAGACACTAACTTGAAGTTTCTTTTAATAACAAATATAATACTTTAAAGTTAATCACAGTGAATTATATATATTTGTGGTATACAATTTATTTGGAAAACAGGTGGACATGTTACTCTTAGGGTGAATTTTCAAAGGTTTGTTTCAAAACATTTGAAGAAACCGTGAATGGTCTAACTATGCCCTATCACAATAGAACGGTTTTCAGTGCTTCTTCCAGCCCGCCCCATCATCAAACGTTGATAGTAATTCGGGGCCAATCAAACTCCGGCAGGCAATGAATCTCATGGCTGCAAGGTTGATCCCAAGCAGTACAGACACCTACAGGCACACTGATAAGTAATGGAAATTGTACTGCCCACTCATACACGGACATGCAGTCGCCACCTCTGAAGAAGGAATTGTTTTCCAAACAGGGAGATACGAAATAATGGCGTGGCCCATTACCCTACATTAAACAACCCTTGCGAAATGAAGCTAGCAACCTCCACACCCCTGGGGCAGCCACTAAACTGAATTTTTCTGTATCTAAGGAGAAGCTACACTGCTCTCGTGAGTCTTCGTCAGCCTGGCGACCTGAACAAGGTTGGAGGGCACTCTCCAGTCTGCAGAAGACTCTCCAGCCTGCAAAGGCTCTCCAACAGTCTGAATAAAAGTGAACTAAAGAGGGCTTGAGTTACACTGATAGATTGGGAGCGTGCCATCGTAATTGTAAGCATTTATTACGAGCCAATAAAACATTAGTGTCTTTGCTATTTTAAGAATATTTAAAATGCCCAAGAAAGGAGGTGGGCGTAACAGCCAACTGAGACGACTAGCCCTATGGGCATTGAAACGTGAATTAAACCAGCCCTCAGTTATTAATTCAGTCCACCAGGCCAGTGAGCCCCCACTGGATACTCAGTCCATCGAGCACTTGTTTAACCCAGCTAAGGAATTGCCACCAATTACTGAGGATTGTAGCTCTTTCTTAGACTACTTGCTAGGGATTTGTTGGCCGTGACAATATCAAGAGCACGCAAGTAATTTAGTTCTCCTTGAACATAAGCCAGAAACTAATCCCCTGCCACAACTGTGCCCCGTTTGCAATACACGCCCTACCACATGTCAAGTGCGTATTGCTGCTGGAAAGGTGATCACCATAGTTATTCCCCCTAAGCAGGTATGTAAACGTAATGTAGTGACATCCTTGACAGAATTTGCCCCGCTACGAAAACCGACAAGGTTGGCTCTATATAAACGCCCCGGTAGCGTACGTGATACAGAATAAGAACTATATAGAGGAGTAGGATTCAGCACCATTTCTGAACCTTTAACATGTGTCACTTAGATTAGTCAAGGTGACTTTGGCGTGCGCTAAGTCAGATGTGCTCTGGTACACAATTATTGATTCTGAGTGGACTTTCTGCCAGAGAATAACACTGGTTGGGTTGGTTGACAACTCGGTACAAAATCAGCTGTAGGTGGTACCGCAATATGTCTGACTACAACCTTAGCCCGTTGGGGTAGGGGTGACTTACCAGGTTGCTCTCACACTGGTTTCCTGGGCTCTGGTGTAGAGGCAGGTCGACTGGGACCAGTAGTCGCCTGGGTGGTGCTGGCTGATGAGTTTCCGTACAGAGAGATACAGTATTCTTGCTTTGCACTGCTTCCGAAGTAGGAGTTGGAAATGCCCAACCTGATGTCACTCCCAGTGACCAGGGCACGAACTGCAGGATTTTTCGATGCCAAGACTAGTGTGTGTAGAGAAGTAAACAGGGATGCTGGCTTAAAAAGGAAGGCTTCTCCAGGTGTTAAGTGGCTTGAGCTTGCTCTCGTGAGGTGTCTCCGCCAAGTGCAGAGGGGTTATTGTAGCACATTCGCTTAGCAGTATGGAATTTCTCCTTTTCTCTTCCCTTCGAGCACCGTGCCTCTCCCCAAATGTCATAGAGGCAGAATTGACACTTAACTTACTCTGTCAGGCACAAGGAGTTGATGGTACCCTAAGTAAATATAGAGCACAACAGCATTTGGTTGTGCAAACCTTGTGCTCCTACAATTCTGAACCTTGGCACACAAGCCTAGAGTGGTGGGTCGTGTGGGCCGTCTTCCTTATAGTGTCGGGGTGTGGTCCAGCAACAGTCGGGCCTCCAGTCCCAGGCATTATACCCTTGCCAGCATCGGCAGCGCTCCGACAGCGATACAACCTGAGGTGGCTGCCCTGCTCTTGTTGGATGAGTACCTTGTGGTTGGGGCGTTACCTTTCTGTTCACTGTGGTGCATAGAATGGGTGGCTGTCAAAAGTGGCATGTGTTGCAGACATACAAATTCTTGAAGAGGATTTGCAGTCCTACACTATGGTTCGTACAGTTATAAAAAATTGTCTCCTGCTTGCTCCATCTAAGGGTTGAGCACCTAGTAGTCGGAAAGGCTTTACCTCTATAACGGATTCAATCTCGGGATAGGATTAAAATGTATTTATTACGAATAATAAATACTGGTGACTCGAACTCTTACTACCAAGCAAAGTGCGAATGGAAGTAAGCTATGCTTTATAGGTGGAGGTGACCTGCTCCTAGATTACTTAAGTTTAGAATGACTTTGGCGGCTATGAAAATAACTCAGATGCAGTTATTCTTAACTCGGGATGTCTCAAAGAGACTTTAAGAAAAAAAGATGCCACTACTTTTAATGGCAGTGGGTGTAGTAGCTACTGCCAGAACGATAAATAGCGGAAGTATTGAGTGAAGTCTTGCAGTCTTCTGGTGTTGAAGAGCTTCTGGAAGCTGTTGGTGGTTGAAGCCTCTGGAGCTTCTGGTTGTTGGTAGTGGCAGCCACTGGTGGCTGCTGAAGGTAAAGAAGACCTGGTCTGCAGTGGAGAGCCCCAGCACCGAAGTGTTGAGGCGATCTACTGGAGATGATAACTCCCATCTTCGGCTGCGCACGGCCTTATATTGTGTTCTCAGTCGGCCCATGCCTGGGTTGGAGTGGGAGGTGTGACGTCTGCCTGGAGCGAGCGGGGTGGGAGAAATCTACCCTTGCACTCTGCTATATGGCCTCGGGCGCTAGGCTGCGCTCGGCCATCTTCAGAAAGCTTCGCTGCTGTGGTGACACACTGTCTGCCAGGTGTTTCGAGGAGACTGACGTGTTACTGCAGCCGCTTGGAAACAATGCTTATTTCACATGCTAGAACCGCCCAATAGGTTGGGAGGGATTCCGTTGCACCCATGAATGTATTGGGTTTGACCCTTCGTCGGGTTACGTAGATACTACGTGAGTAGTGTGAGAAAGTTGGGTATGGAACATCAGGAAATACCACATGTCTGTAACTGTCTCTCCGTGGGAAACAGTCCTGTAGCCATCTATGGTTGTGTGGTTTCTGGTAAAATATTAACACGTTTGAATGAGTCAAAGTCGTTTGGTATAACTCATATAAGCTGCATGTGTCAACCCCAACATCCCCATTGTATTATTCAAATGTGACAGCTGGCATCACGACTTTTGGCATCCTTTACAGTGAGCAAGACCAAGCTCCCTTGTAGGGAAGTGTTTTCAATCAAGCTCATCCTGGGGTTTGATTCCCTTCCTCCATCTCTTAACTCTTCATCAAGTCAGTGTCACACTAGATATCCCAACGTGGGCAGATCTCCGACTTGCCAGGCAAAATACTACCAGAACGTAACCACATTGCTGAAGGGTAACTCATTAAATACAGAAGGGAATCGGCACTCTCGCTCCCCCCAGATTAGCTAACCGTAACTTATGTATCCTACCTGACCATAACAGTTTGGTAAGTGAGATTAGGTCAGCTTAGGTGAATTGAGGTATAAACGAGTGAGGCTCTTTTATTTTCTCAATAGGAAGGAGGAAGAGAGTGCTCTTAAGTAAGAGTGCATCATTTGGCCAGCGTGGTGCGTAAGTTACTCATAGATATATAGAGCGAGTGAGCGGAGAGAGCATCATGCCTTTCAGTCATTGGCATGCAGAACTTTTAAGACATTCTGTTTTAATGTGTGTGTGTACATATGTGTATATGTGCATGCATGTGTGCGTGCGTGAGTGAGTGTGTGTTAAATAGTCTATTTGCACCTTAATATTGTAGCAACTTTAACACCGTAAACAGTTTCCTGTTATCTGTGTTTATGTTTTTGTTCTTAGGTCACTTTGGGAACAATTTCAAACGTTGATGAAGCTGTGCAGTGGTTGAGTTACACCTATCTGTTTGTACGAATGAGGATAAACCCTCAGGTGTATGGCATCAACTATCAAGACATCATAGTAAGTTTATCAGCTAAATTATAGTGATTATGTGTATATAGAAATAACAGTTCACAGGTAGTGGTGAAGTGTAGCTATCATTTTGATAAGGTGTCCTTTAACGTACACTGTTAAACATGCAATACTGGCTAGTGCAGGCTGTTAATGTTAAAGGGCCCACTTTCAAAATCAACCGTGGGAAAAAATCACTCCCTTTTATTGCATATATTTTCACAGTTGCATTGGCTGTCTCCCATATTGTGAATTGGTATTAAAATACAAAACTTAGTTTCATTTACTGTATTGTATTGCCTTATTGAAAGACTGAGAATCAGTAAAAAAAAAAAATTGGTTTCTTTGTGTTATATTTTTTGTCTGTATGTGCATGTGTGTGCATGTTGTGCCATCTAAATTGTTTTGGTTTCTTTCCAAATGTATTTATGTTATATTAAACTTTAATATTTTTGTATTTATTATATTTGAGACATAATTTTTATTTATATAGAGATATTTAAAACTAGTGGGGTAATAATTTAGTGGATTTTAATCATTTCACTTGACGCGTGTTGCTTAACTGTCTGAGTTCAAGTGTATTTTGGTTGGCGCTGGATCAATCGCACACTTCAATGTTCCTCAGTTACTTAATTAGACCTCTTACTGGACACTAACGCCGTCCACGTTGGCTGTCTGATAGGTACAAGGTCCGGCAATATGGCGAACAGGAACACTAGCCCGCTTGGGCAAGGCTGACTTACCAGGGTTCTGAACGGTCGGCGTAGAAGCGTAGGTGTTGCAAGAGGGCCGGCTGATCTCTGTTGCCTTCCTGGTCTCGGTCGTGGAGCTGTGGTAGTTTTTGGGCAGGTGCTGTTGGTTCCAGTGGGTGCCTTCCCAGCTTTCAAAGTTAGGGTTGGCGATTCCGAGCTTGGTGTCACTCCCTGTAACCAGGGCCCGAACCATGGGATGGTACCCACTATCTGTCCTAGTAGGGTTTGAGAAATAAACAAAGGTTCCGATGGGAGAAGTCGGTCTCCCCGCGTGATGGGCAGCTTGAGCTCAGCCCCGTGGAGTTTCAATGCTCGGAGCGAAAATGTTGGCGGCACACACCTGCTTGGCAATACTAAACTCCACATTCTTTACCTCTCTCTAAGCCCCGTGTCTGGTGTTGAATGGCATAGAAGTAGAACAACACTCAATATCCCGCAGTAGTGGCAAGCAATTGACGAATGCCCTGACTAGAGTGTAAGCCGACAGTGGCTAACGGTGCGCTCCCTAACTCCAATCAGTGCGGACAACTAGTACTCGAACCTGGAGCTGCGAGTTGTAAGACCGCCTTCCTACCATTGCCGGGGTAGTCCACAAAATTAGAGCCTCCAGACCAAAGCAAACACCCCTGCCAGCACCTGCCAGGCACTCCGGTCAGCGATACAACCAGAGGTGACTGTCCCGCCTCGGTGGGTTGTGTACTTAATGGTTGAGGCTCTACCATTCTGTATACCGGGGTATACAGCATTGGTGGCCATCGAAAGATGAGGTTGTGTGTGTGTGTGTGTGTGCGTGTGCGTGTGTGCGTGCGTGAGTGCGTGCGTGCGTGCATGCGTGCGTGTGTGAGTGTGTGTGTGTGAGTGTGTGAGTGTGAGTGTGTGTGTGTGTGTGTGTGTGTGTGTGTGTGTGTGTGTGCGTGCGTGTGTGTGTGTGTGTGTGTGTGTGTGTGTGTGTGTGGTGACGGGCAGGTTCCTGAAGGGGGTTTGTCGTCCTATCTAAATTCGAAATAATAAATAGCCTGGTCCCTTGCTTGCCCCTTCCGTAGTCAGAATTCAGTGACAGAAAGGTTTTACCTCTAGGGCAAAAGTACTCTCGGATAAAGTAACATAACTGTTATTTACTGTGCTAATAAGTACTGGGTGACTCGTACTATAACCAAGAAGAGCATATATGGAAGTAATGCTAAGCAAATAACTGGTGGAGGTGACCTGCTCCTAAAGCTTCTTAAGATAAAAAGGACATCAAAACTAGATACTATGCATCAACTAGATACTAAGCATCTAAACCTGTCATGTTGTCTAGAAGAGACACTAGCTTACAGGGGCCACTACCAGCAAGTAGTGGTGGTTGTCGACCCAGAAGGATCAGCAACGGAAGTGTTAAGAAGTGATCATTATCTTGTGGTAGACGAAAGCCGCTGGTCGCTGGTGATTCGAGAAGGTGTTGAAGCCTCTGGAAGGTGGTGGCCATGGCCACTCGTGGTTTTTGAAGAACTGCAAGTTCTTGGAGAGGACTGTGAGGGCCTAGGTCAGTAGAGCGCCCCAGCACAGAAAGTGTTGAGGCGAGGAGCTATTGGAGACGATAACTCCCAACCTCGGCTGCGCATGGATTTATAGCTGACTTAGTGACAGGTGTGCGTCAGATCAGGATGGGAGGCGTGATGTGCCCCTGTGATGTCTGCCTGGAGCGAGCGGGGTGGGAGAAGTACCCTTGTGTGCTGGGTATATGTCCTCGGGCGCTCTGCCATCTTTGGCAGGTGTGGCCACACTGTCGGCCGAGTGCATTGGGGAGGCTGATGTGTCATGCGGCCGCTTGGAATACTCTTGGATTTACGTGCAGGAATTGTCTGCTTGGGTTGAAATGATTCTCTGTGCACTCGTAAAACAACGTTCTGGGTTTGAGCCTTTCTCGGGTTTTTAATACTGCGTAGTAGAGAGAGAAGGCAGGTCAGGAACAGTCCTGAAACCAAGTAGCATCAATATCCCTTCCCGGGATCACTTCTTGTAGACATCTTGGGGTCATTTCCTTGGGTTGACAAAGTCGATAAGTAATACTTCAATAAGCGGCAAACTTTACCTTTTGTGGCTTTCTAAATACATTTTACTATACACAAGTAACGTCCACCCAAGGTCAGGCTGTCTGGCTATCTCACAAGCAATTTTTGTGTACATCATAATGTACTATTTAAACAAAATGTAAAGTTGTAACTTTGCTTGTCTTTAGGTTGTTGCTTGGTAACTTCAGTAAAATGTACTTTCTCAAGACATGCCGTTGATATGGGATTTACTTTGAAATCAGTTTTTCAACATGTAATACTACATTAAAAATGGTTTAGTATCACTGCCCTTGCATGTCAGAGCTATCTAGTGGTAGTTTCTCATGTCTTTTTACACTCAACTTTGTACCATGAAAGTGTATTATTAAGAGCAGTTAACTTTCATCTTGAATATTGCTCTGACTTTGATACTCACTTCGTGATTGTCATGAACTTCCATAGCTAAACATTGAATAGATACAACCTTGAGGGTAACTCTACCCATTTCCTCCCCACTGGAAATGTGACTTGTGCCAGTTGTTGGAGCACCTATCATTTAATGCGGGCCAGATGGTGCCTCACCTTCTGGGTAGTGAGGCATGATAGATCTCTATTCTCATGAGTCATTAGGTAATGGGTAGTTTTTGTAATCACAAAATAAATGCTATATTTTGCGAAAACTTTCTTTTATAGCTATAATTGCTAAAACTCACATTTTGTTGTGATAACTGCTTTTTACTAGGGTTGTGTGAATATTCAGTATACCGAAACAAAAGTGGAAAATTACAACTTTCATTTTCATTTCTGTAAGAAATTTTGTTGCCAAAAGTTGTAACAAAATGAAAATATTTGGTTTTGATGAATATTCAGATGCTTCATGAAAGTTCATTTAGTGCACCAGCAAAGGAAATTTTTGTCTGTAGATGTTCTTGTTTGTTTTCATTATTTTATAATTAAAATAACATAAAATGGAAATTTGAATAGAGGCAAGAACCACATTGGTAAATTACACCATGTCCTGTGAAGTTTAGTTCGGTTTTGCAACAAGTTGGTTATAATGAATAACTTGCTGAAATATTACAAAATTTGTTAAACTTTCGTTGAGACTGAGCTCTTATGAAAAAATTTAAATTTTTGTTTCAATTTAATTTTCGTTTTGTGAGAAAAAATTTTTTTTCACATCCTTACTTTTTACACTACACAAGCAATATATTAGTACCTACTGCAATTTGTTTCTAAATACGTAACCATTCATTAAGTGCTTTATCAAATAACCAATCAAGGTTTTAGCATTTTACTTTAATGATAGCTTTTATTTACTACCTTAAAATCATTTTCTCATCTGTTTTATAATGTACACAATTGTTAATATGGATTTAAAAAAATTTCTATGCTATTTGTGTTTGCAAATACAGAGTAAGCACTTTACACATAATTTCAGTTCTGTTGGAGAGCATGTTGAGTGTTATCAGATGAGTAGAGAGCAGTATGCAAGCATAGCGAGTGTGTTCATGAGCCAGAACATAAGGTACAGGTACCACTATTTTCTTGTATTCAAGTTTTAATGGAATAATACTTCTTCAATTTTTACAAGTTTTGGTGTGTGTGTATGTGTTTGTTAATAAAACTGTTACGTTAATAATGAGACAACAAACCAATTTTGATCATTAAGGTAGGTTTTTAAGCAGTTTTAATTATTTAATAACTAGGTATATAAAAACTACATTTGTAACTATAAGTGCTCCGAAATGCAAAACTTTAAATCCAAAATATTAAGTTTGAAGATTTTAATGATATAATTTTCCATTTCTAGTCACGAACTGGCAGGGTATCCCTGTTGTTCCCTTCCCTTGATGAGTACAACAGTCTGATGTGATAGTTCCTCTGATAGGGCAGCTCTCTTCTTAGTCATCTCTTGGTTTCAGTGGTGGTTAGGACGTGCTGCCACTGACCTGGGGATCTTTGACATTCCTTTGTCGGGCTTACCTGGACGAGTCCCCTTTATTTCCGTACTAATATCTTCCTATTGCTAGATATCATCTTCCCTAACCTAGCAGCCTTCTAATCCAACATGTTGGTAGCACCTCTCCATGCCAGGACAGTCAAGCGCAATTCAACATGTCTCTGGCTCCAGGATGCACAAAGCACAATAATTAAGGTGGGGTTTAACAGTTTGGCAGTAAATTCTTTGTTTATTTTATTGACGATAATTCACCTCTTTAATAAGTTGGCAGAATTTTACCTATTGCTACATATATTGTAAGGTTTTTACTAGATATAGGTCCAAACCTCATTTTGCCGATATTACTGATGCTTTGTGGCCGATCCCGCCAATAGTGCCAAATACAAACTATTTCATTTGTAATTTTTTATATTGTTTCTGAGTAACTTTAAAATACCCCCAAACTTAAATTTTGTGTTAACATAGTGGTTTATCACTTTGGTCAGTTTATAAAAAAACTTCCCTTTATCAAACTCTGGGGTAGAATCTAAAACAGTTTGACATTCTTAACCGGTTTTGCAATGGTAAGCAGCGGGCTACAATCACCAACCTTGCCAAATACTAGTTGCAAATGCCGTTGAGGAAAGACTGCAGTGTTTATAAATACCGCGCACATGTTCAGTGCATAAATTACATTCATCTGTATTATATATGTGTACTATTTACTTTTGTCATATCACCAACATTTTTGTTAGGAATGTTTGTTTATTAATAAAATACACATAGTTATAATTCTGCCATTGAACGAGCACCACAGCCATAGTGATTCAGCTCATATATATTGACATTCAAATTGATTTATGAATCTTGTCTTGCTGCGAACGAAATATCAATCTGCGATGTAGGAGTGATAAATCAATATACAGTTAACGTTTACATGAATGAAAATGTACAAAAATGAATATTATAGCGGTAAAACATTTTTTTTACAAATGAATTTTAAGTACCTGAAAAGCAAATACCAGTATTAAATATATTTTAATTTAATTTTACGAATTTCTCCAGGTATGGCTTGTATGGAGTTAGCTACGTAGCAAAACCAAAGCCAGCCATTTCAGTTTTCGTTTAATTTAGAATCACCTGTAACTAAAAGATAAAAATAAAATTAATAAAATTGATTTTTGATTGCAAAAATAAAATTATTTGTTTGTGAAAACATGTCCCGCAAGATAACCAAGTGTGGTAATTTCCATGATGATTAAATCATTTGGGTTGGTGAAATTAATTGATTGGACCATGGCCGATTGTAACTGATAATTATTTTGGGATAATCGGCCGATGTATCGGTATCGGTCCATCCCTAGTTTTTACTGTGTTTTTTCACTTTCACAAGAAAACACACTGCCTGAAACCATTTTTAATAATACTTATATATGACACTAAATTAAAATCTGTGAACACAATTTGTTACATACAAATTTTGCTTTATTGACATGTGGGCAAAAAGATTTCTGTATTATACTGACGTGTACAGCTTTCCAGTATTATAACTAAACGATTACGACTCGTCAACCATCACTTATTTGATGTAATCTGAGGAAGAGTCGAACCCAGAGAAATTCACGAGTGCCTAAAGGATCGCTCTCAGCCTAGGGAGTGATTACAGACACGTGAATAAAACAAAGCAACGCCATTCACGAGTGCCGTGTAGATCACCAGTATCTTGGAAGGCAATTCTAGACACGTGAATAAGCTATTGCGTAAGCCGTCAATACGCACTTCCCCCACCCCCTCTTTTCACGCTCCGAGAGCCACCAAGTCACCTGCCACAAAGAATTCCGAGCGCGGCCGAAGCTCGCAGAAGCAGAGTGCCGGGCAGAGATTTGCTACCCCCACCTAGGCCTCGCATTACAGGGACATCACGAGGCGACGTCACACCTCCCACCCCGGTCCTGGAGAGGACATGCCTAGCGCACTATAAAGGATTGTGCTCAACCAAGGACAGGAGTGATCTTCTCCAGTAGATTGTCTCAACGTTTTGTGTGCTAGGGCTCTGTACTGACTGCCTGGTCTTCTAGATATTCAACAGCCACCACCAGTTATCAGAGGTTTCTGCAGCCTCTACCACTAGCTACTATAAGCTCCATTGGCTTCAAACCACCATCTGCATCTACTAGACGCTCTCCATCAGCATGCCTGCCAAGACACCATCACACCCCCCCATTGTCGTTCCTCCTAGTTCAGCAGCCACCTCTACTTGCTGGTAGAAACAACTGCACCCACTACCCTTAAAAGTAGTGGCCCCCTTTTTGTAAAGTCTCTTCTAGATGTCCCTTGGTTAGAGTAGCTGCAACTGAGCTGTTTTCATAGCCGTCAAAGTCATCTGCCATCTTGATTAGTCTAGGAACAGGTCATCTACACCTGTTTACCATAGGTTACTGCCTTATCATACTCTGCTTGGTTAGGAGGGAGTACGCATCACCATATTAATTATTCCTAATAAATAAGTCTTGTTCCTATCCCGAGTGTGTTTCGGTTCTAGAGGTAATACCTACAATCACTAGAAACTCATTCAAGAGGGATGAGCCAGTCTGTCCAGGTTGTACTGCTACCAGAGCACTTTTGGTGCTGGAAAGAGCTCTTATCAGGGTATTAAGGCCTACCCCTGTTGCGACCACACCCAGTAGTGGTAGGAATATGGCCCACATGGTTCACCAATCCAGGTTCGTGCGCCAGAGGTTTTAGGGCTGATTGGAGCACCGGACTCATGCCGTCAACCACTACTGGAAGTACACCTAGCTAGGGTTCTCTCTCAATTTCACACCGATCGAAAGTATACTTATGTGTCAACAAGATCGCTATGCCTTTTGGGAACGGGCACAGATCTCAGAGGAAGGGGCAATATAATATACACAACTAAATCAAATAGAAGTGTCTGTTATGTCTGTCTGTCTGATCGGATTTAACTCAAAAACTATTGAACGTATTGACATAAAATTTACACCGTCTATAGATAATAACCTCAGGACTAACTTAGTCTTTGTTTCATAGAGATATCTCAAACGGTTCCGAAAATATGATTATCAGGGATATGCATTACTGCATTACTTAGGATTACTGCATTAAAAAAAAGCACTGTCAAAAAAAAGTTTTGTCATTTCTCCTTTCTTTTTGGTCCATGGACTGTCCTCCTTTCCCTCCCAAGAGCAGTGGCTAGAGCGATTCTAAGTCGTAAATATCATGCGACTGAAGTAGCACTGGTCTGCTAGTATATAATAATACATATGACGACCTGTTGACACCAAAAAAAAAAGTTTAAATACAACGCCTTGCTAACTTTTAGCAGGAAACTTCCACTGCACTGAAAAATTCTGCTTGGCATTCTGGGACATCTGCTTTAAATTTTATCCAGTTTGACACCTCCCCATTTTTCAGATTTGCAGGTAACAAACATACTGATGGGGAGAGATGGGATTTTGTAAGCACTATACATTGTATTTCCTGTTTCGTAAATTGTTAATGCACTTAAGTGGAACTACATGTGCATTGTGTAGGAACGGGTCGGAAATAAGTCAAAAACACAAAATAACAATCTGAAAACTTAAATAACATTGTAATACAATAAACACAGCGTAAGTAGCCTGTTAAAAATCAGTACGACTGCAAACTAGCAAAGATGAACAATAACAAGTATGCCATGGTCACAATGGGTATTACATAGAAAGAAGGATGCTGTTAAGGGTGAAACCTAGATTGTGTAAATAGTGCTATTATTTGTTCCAGTAGTTTCTTTGTCAAAGAGGATGGAGTGTAGAAATGCCAATGTTTAGGGATGGATGTGAGTGGGGAGAGGCATGGGATATAACAAATAGGTAACCCCTTTGTGACATCATGTGTCATGCAAGGACAATACAAGCGGCAAGGGCAGGCAGTGCCCTTCCCAGCATGCAGCGTACCAATTAATGAGGGTGACATTGCAACCCCTATATTTTTTCACTGTGTGCTAGCAAATGTATTTTTAATTTATTTTCTTTGTCATTTCTTCTATTTATTTTCGGGATATGTGTGTGTGTCTCTCTCTCACACTTTCATGCATGCATAGACACATACGCACACAAGCACACACACAGATCTGTACAGCACATGCACGTGTCCATGCACACATGCATGCACCCACACATTCATCTTTGGGGTTTTTGTCATTTCTTGAGAATAACTTTGTAAAATTACTTTGTTCATAAAATCTAAGTTCGCAAAATTGGGCCTCTAATTTATTCTGGTCAACACAAACCTTATGTTTGGTTACCCCTTAGCACTTTCAAGTTGGATGTGATATCTCAAAAAGCATTGGGCTTTTGGTATTAAGTAGTGAATGTTGTACTGCTTTACATTAAAAGCTATGACAAAAGTTGTTTATAAATTTTATAAGTAATAACTGTTAGTTGTATTGTTTCGTTCATACAAATTTGAAGAAAATGGATCAGTAATCTATTATATCAAAAGTATTAAAATTTCTTAATTTATTATTGTATCATTGTATGCTAGGTTTATTTTTAACAACCATCTTTCAGCCCATAGCTTGTTGCAACCAGCTAAACTTTCCAGTTTCACAGTTACATATAATAATATGTTGTCAAATTATGTGTGTGTTTAAGTATCAAGTACATACTTGTGCCATAAAAAATTTGTAGCTAAAAAATTCAAGTTAATGAATTTTGTTTGTGGTATATGTGCAGTATTCTGGAGGTGCAAAGTGTTTATTATGTACTATGAATGAATGCATCTTAGTTCACGCTTCTGAAATTTTTGATTTTTCCATAGTAAACCTTATTAAAAAAATGTAGTAAGCATAATTTTTTGCAAAAAAATGTTGTGGCAGTTGTTTATCTGTTAAGGAACTCCACGGTTAAAATCATTTGTGTGCTTTACAGGATGACCCAAGTTTGGACGTGAAGAGGAGAGATCTGATCTCAGTGGCTGCACAAGCTCTTGATAAAGCACGCATGATTCGGTATGACGCGCGTACGGGAAGCTTGAGTGTCACAGGTGAGATACAGTTCTGTGTAGTTTTATTTGCATACAAATTGCCCTTGGTTATAACCCCAAACTGTAAGCAATTCAAGTACAAAATAGTTTCATAAAATAAAATTTGTTATGTTCAGACAGGCACTCAACAATCCATTATTAAATGTGAGAAACCAGTACATTATTTAAGAATTACCTATCCTATACATAATTAAAATGACACTGTGACTTGTGAGCTTTACAGAGCATTTATCTTTAATTGGCCAATCCATGCTTAGTCTAAAAAATACACCATTTCACAGTCCACTGTAAATGTTGTCTGATACAGTTACATTCCAACATGTTAAAAATAAAAACCCCTTCTTTAAAATAATTGGGCATTATCGTAGATGCTTCTATGAACACACAAAAATTTATTAAAGTGCAGATGGGATAAAATTATTTATTAAAATGCAAATAGGATTCTTGTTAAAAAAAAAAAATTTAAAAATCAAACACACACACGTGCACGCATGCACATGCACGTGCATGCGTGCGAAAAGAGTTGAATAATTGTAGATTGATGCTTTCACGGGACCAAAATTCTTTGCATTGCTTTGGGTAGCCAGTCACAGGAATTTCCATACACTTAAGCAGATCTGTAAAATAGCTGTGGCTGCTTGGGGATTGATGATGAGGAGAGATGTAAAATGTAAGAACGTAAGTCACCAAAAAATAATTTGTACCACCCCACCCGGGTGAAAAATTTACGTTCTTCCGCCCCTAGATAGGCCTAATTTCAGTGATGTGAGACATCATTAAGAACAGTGTGTTGAAAATTAATATTATTTCTTTTTTTCTCTTATTAGTGTTAATTGTGCATTTGCACATACTACATACAGGAGATGGTACCCTTATGTGTGGTTGTCCTGGTGAGTGCAGTTTGGTTTAGAATAAACAGTCACGTCATTCTAACGGGATGTCGTGGGCTCAGTAGCGGGTATCAGGTTTTGGAAGTTTGCGGTGACAGATTGATTTAAGAAGGCTTGTTCAGGTTAATTATGATAGTAAGGGTGCCAGCTCTGTCGAGCAGAGTCTCTTCTCTAGGGGCAATCTGTTCGCATGTGTGGTGTGCCCATGTACGACCATAAGGAAATAAAGTACATACCCACTTTATAATAAAAAAATTCATTCAGTCTTTGGTAAAAGCAAAAAACTAAGCAAAACCACAAACAATACAATAGAACATGGTTCATAATTTACTTATCAAGAATATCACTTAAAGACTGTACAACAAACAACAAAATGAAAACTAAGCAGCCCAAAACAAATTAGTCTTGCTGGGTGATCGTACATGGTACAAAAGAAAGAAAAATAGTTATATAAAATACAAGACTTAGTTTTTCTTGTATAATGCAATAAAATATAGGCCCAGAGGTAAACTCAGTTAATCTTAAATAAATGAAAGCACAATAATTGTGGTGTGTGTTAGGCAATTCTTTTTGGTTTTATTGAATGTTTAAATTCGTTGGAAAATAAAAGTAAGGAAAATAGTTCTACAATAATAGGCACATATAACATCACATGGACAAGAAAATTTATGTAATTAGAATGGTATGTCAAACACAAAATTCTTAATATAGTTGATAAACTGGATCGTAAAACAAATTATATCCAGCAATGACATAATTTTAACTTCAACCAAGAATTTTAAAATGTGTTAAATAGAAACCTTAAACCTCCTGGGATAAAATTATATATGTTAGTTATGAAAACTCCAAAAATTTTGTAAACAAAATAGTGTAAAACTCCTGTGTAGTATTACAGCATAAAAGGATCACTTGAAATGAGATAATAAAGTGACGCGTTTCCGATTAGACTGACTGGACACATTAGTCAAGGATTTTACAGCTAGACCAAAAGCAACTTAGGTAGCTGGGATGGGACGAGGGGTGTTTGCTAGTTTTTGTTCACTTTTACTTCTAGTTGTGTATTCTAGGTAGAAATGCCCTTAGGTGGGACGAATTATGTCGATGCCGGAACGGATGTTCCACAGATGAGCTTCTTTACACCAGAAGATGCAGTTGTCCCAGCCAAAGCGCACTTCAGTACCGGTCAGAAGTCCAGTGACAATCGGGTGACACTTGGTGTGGATGCGAACACATGCTGGAAAGTTAATGAACACAACCAGAGCAGGCGCGACTGCTCGTCGTCTGAGTTCAGCGGCACTGTCCTGTTCCACCTGTCTATCCTGCGTAGGATGGGGTGATGCTATCCTCGGCCTGAGAGTAGGGTGAGCTAGGTGATGCTTCCTGCGTTTTCTGCCACTCCTCCTCTCATGAGGCATAAGGTAACAGCTCTATAGGTCACGCAGTGTACTGAGACAGAAATACTAACAGTGTAACCGAATAGTGACTTGCCGGCTCAAGCTCAATAAGAGTCCCCACTGATCCCCCACCGTAGGCGGGCTGATCAGGGATGTGGAGCCGTGTGGACTGCCAAGCTTCTACTGGTTGTGCGTTTGCACTAGGATGCCCGGCAACACTGCAGGCTACAGTCACCGCACACTATTCAGTGCGGATGGTGAGAAGCAACCTGAGTCTGTTGCGCCTCCTGGTGTGAAGGTGTTGCTAGTGGTTGTGGTGTCACTGTTTCTCCCCTACGTGCACTGACAGTGCTGATGTGTAGTTGGGAAGAACCAGGTAGCCGTCTAATACGTATGTCTTAATTTGGTTTAATAAAATTCCCGGTTTCCGTCGATAGCGCACAGCGTAATTTACCTTTAACTGTGGATACCAAGACATACCCTGGAAATAAAAACAGGAAGGTAGAAAGCAACGTGTGTTTATTGAGAGCTCAATAAACACATGACCTGTGTACCTCCTACCAAGTCGAGGATAGATGAAGGTTACTGCGTGGTTCCAGGTGTAGGTGACCTGGTTCTAAGTAAAAGGGAAATACTGGTTCTAGACAAAAAATAAAAACAGTTAAAGTTAAACTGCTAAATAAAGGTGTCTGGGGGAGACAAAGTGAAGTTAAAAGAAATTGTTCTTGTCCATATGTCGTCGGGTTGACTGGTCATCGACGTATAGTAGGTAGCTGCGAGGGCATACTCAAAGGTCGGTAACTTCGCCAAAGATCCCGAGCACTGGCAGTGCTGTGGGAGGTTGCTAGAGATGCGAAAGAATGACTCCCGAGCTCGGCTGCAGCCGGAGTTATTAAGTGGTAGCTTGTAGGCTGCCGGCGCGTGGTGTGGGGGAGGCGTGATGTACTCCGCCCCTGGGCAGCGTGAGAATCCTCTCATCAGCGATTCTGGCTTTGTGCCTCATCGAGTGTGCTCGGCCTTGCCCGAGGTCTGGGCAGCTTGTAGGCGTCGAGCGCGGTGAAGGGGAGGCGGCATGCCTGCCAGGTTACGTATACGTATATTCTCCAGGTGAGAAAAAAACACAGAAGTTCCTGTTGCCTGTAGGGTAGGCAACGTGTTGTTCATGTCTGTAGAGATGGAAGAGGTGCTGTAGGCGATGAGTTGTAACCGTATTTCAATAGATGTAGAAGTGGCACACATCAATTCCTCCCCCACCCTCCCCGTTGCGATGAAGACTCGTCGTTAGGGACCCTGAAAAATGGAAAATAAAAACTACAAATATCGGTGCAAAAAACTGGTTGAAGCTGTGTAAAAATTTGGTGCAAAAAACTTGAAGCGGGGTAAAAACTTCAAAATTATTAATAAAGTGGTAAAAAAATTTGTAACACTACTCATAGTAAATTTGTAAAACTAAGCAAATAAATGCAGGAAAATAGAAAGCTTGGCCTTCTCGCTTTGGTACACAATATAGGATGTTGTAGGTGAAACGTATACTGGAGTTCAAAATATGTTAGTGGAGAATATTTTTGATAGATTTCATGAATTTTTTGGCCGATTTCGGTGAATCTTTCGTCAGTGTTTTGTTCATTTCATCAAAAAGTTAGCTGAAATTTGGCTGAGGAAAAAAAATGGTTTGGTAATAGCACAAAAATAAAATTGTATATATTTGGTTAAAAAAAATGCAAGCACTCACACATATTTCATATTGCAACAAACTTTGGCTACACAAAAATAAAGTAGCATACACTTAATCGGAAAATGCAAGCATTGTCATTAATTACTATCACATTAATTGGCTTTTGGTTTGTTCTTTTGTCAGTCATTGTATTCCCAGACACTGAAAAACTCTTTTCAGTGTGTACATTACTGACTGGAATACATACTGGTTTCACTGATTTTAGTGTAGTTTATAAAAAAAATCCCAACGATTTTAAACATACATGAAATGGTTTATCGTGTAATTTCCGCACCGGTAGGAATAAAAGCGTCATATTTGTTGCATTTTGTTCTTTCGGTGACGTTGCAACTTTTGAATCATAGTAATTTGAATGTTATTTCGGTACGAGCAAAATTTTCCACTGAATCATCAAAACAATGAGCAGTTATGCTACTTTTTCATAAGAAGAAGCGCTAAACAACCTCATCTTGCGAAAGATGATAAATGTGACAAGCTAAAAATTCTATGCCCTACCAATGAAATAGACAGAACTTCAACTAATATATTATTTGGTCAAAAGAAATAATAAAACTGCGCCAGCTACAATTTGTCCTCACATAACGTGAATAATTTTCAAAACATGTTTACATGAAAAACGTAACCGGAAAAAAAAAACAGTTTTGCAATGTCATAGATATACGAATCTATGGAGCATACTGTGTGCCTTTGCCGCATAAACGTGTGGCCAGCAATGGTGACGGAAAATTTTATTACCATTTTAAAAATAAGTATTCGGTACTTTTTCTATTTATCACATTTGTATACTACCAACGAGGTTACATTAATTATGCGACGAAAAGTGAAAAAGGACGAAATGCAAACAATAAGTTAATTTTAGAAAGTTGCCGAGATCAATTTATTTCCGGAACATAGCGATGTACCATAGGAATAGATGTTCCTTGGCAATATCACTTCGGCAGTGATACTTCCGTACATCAATTGTGTTGACTTCCCGATCCCAACTACATATTGAAATGGTTTATTGAATTTGCGCCATAAACATTAGGATTCACAACACAAAAATTAGAGTGAAGTTTTTATTATGATAATGACCCCGTTTTCAAAAACCACTGGCAACATTATAGAATTTATATTAACCAAACAGTTAAGTGAAAATATTCTCGTTCTAAGACTCGTTCTGTAAAACTGTCTGATTTTCTGTGGAGTTTCGCCTTAGAGAAGTCTCGTGCAACTTTTAAAAATAATGATTGAAAATGTGATATTTCGTGTGAAATTTCACAAAAAAGCAGAATTTTGGGCAATTTAGTGTATAACAAGAAAAATTACAAGAAAAATTACCAATTTCGTGGTATTTCGCGAAGTAAAAATGGTAAGTGAGACCACCAAAATATCCCCAATTGTTAAGAAACAATCCCTACTTGCTTATATAAAAATTTTGTGAAAAAACCATTCGCGAAATTAAGGGATCTCTACTCAATGTGTAAAAGGTGGCAGAGAAAGGCATAGGCCCCCTCTCTGGAAGGTCTAGATGGTCTGGGTAGATGTGCTAAAGTAGGTAGCACAAAAAAAAATTTGTAGATACTTAGGCGAGACCCTTAAGGTAGTGTTACTTGACCGCTGTAGCAGCGCGTGTTCTGTGCGCTCAGGGCATCCAGCCGGTGAGGCGAAACGTGAGAGTCGTGGAGCTGTGTCGGCCGGCTGGCGACCTTGATTCTTTCTCTCCCACTCTCTTGCGGCGGGCGGGCATGCGTCCTTCTCTGCCCCTCATCCTGGTTGTCGGGCTTTGCTGATGCAGCGAGAGTGTGTATTCCCCCCGTATGCAATGATTACTGGGTTAGGAAGCCGCGTGTGTCGGGTGTCCCGCCGGCCTACTTTTCATAATGTGTGTCATTGACAAAAACCAGCATAATGCTGGTGGATATTACAATGGAATCGTACATAAAACCTGAAAGAAAATTTATTAAAAAGAATGTTACGTCAAAACAAGGAGGTTAAAGTAAGAATATTTATAATATGTATAAGCCTTACTCACGGAAGGCGGGGAAACGTCACTACTATCCTGGAACTTGCTGCAGTGAATTAAGAAAGAAAAGGAAAATCTTTCTAGGGAACCTTTGTGTCTGTCAGCAAGCTAAATAGTTACGTGTGACATATTGCGAAGGGGCCAACCACAGGCCCTTCAATACCTTGGTTGACAGGCTAGACGAATACAAAGTGAGTACATTACATGCATGATTAACGCAACAAATTTGTGTGCACATTGGTCACTAGATACAATACATATACCCTTAAAAATTGAAGTTAAATATCTTGTACCATATTAAGGGAGCTTTATCGCTCAGTGTTACTGAGTAGGTCTACAAGCTATTGCAAACAAAACACATTCACTACAAGCATATACATAAAAAAACTCTCCTACAAAACTGCATTCTTTCTTGTAGACAGTCTTCATATATACACTTTGAAAACGTAATCTCATGTTTAAAAGTGTGCCTACACATCAAGTTATATTTAGTGCTAAAAAGCATAAAAAAAACTAACCTAGCTAACCCTTGCGGGAGTACATCACATATCGTAGGTCTAACATATAATATGTATCTTCTTTGGAATGTTCAAAGTAAGTTCCTAAGGAATGTTCACTTTTGTCCTGCTGAAAACACATTCTTACATGAGGCATTCTTCGTGTTAGCGATCTTCACATAAACACTTTCATAACGTATTCCATATTTAAAGGTTTACCTACACATCAAGTCAGATTTACAGATGATTATTATAAAAATATAAAAAACTAAATGTCTTTGTGATGTCAAAGTCTGTTAATCACTGGCACTGTGGTGAGCATCTTTAGGTAATTTAATTATAGTAGCCATTACTGTCACTGTAGAAAGTGTCTATTCGTAATGCTACTTATTTAATTGGACTGTCGGCCACTGAAACACTTTAACCATGACATGAGGTGTAAAATGTCTGTCCAAAAGTTACTGATGTACCACTTTTTACTGTTGTATATAAAAAGTTAATTATCATGTAGTCGAGTGATTAATTACTGATTCATTTATCTCAGTGGTTCTTTTCACTGGAATTGTACTGGATACTTTTAATTTAGCCTAAATGTGATTGTTCTGCTTACTTCACTGTCTTTTTGCTTGTGGATAAATAAAATATAGTACATGTGACCGGTCTATAACAAGTCCATTTGTCACGTGCACGTAGTAGTGGTTTACGACTACACTGTTTAAAACTTTGTGAACTTACTGGTGATCTTCTGTTTCACTTTCAACTGGCCTCCCCTTTGAACGAACGGCAGCGTGCAGAGGGTATGGCCACATATACCTAGTTTTGAGTCTCCATGGCGATTCTCTGTACCGGCCAGGTGTGTGGGCAGCCTTGGCAGTGTGTGGGGGGCATCAGGCATCGTGATGTTTGCTTCTGCCGTAACAAAGTGAGAGGGCACTCGTTCAAGGGACGTTGAGACAGTGTGGGGGAGGGTCAGCACTTCCACCCTGACAGCACGGGTTCCTACCCGTAGGGCAGGATGTTTCTCTGACGGGGCAGTGCGGGGGTGAAAGATCTCCACCCCGACTGCGGGTAGCACAGCTTGTCGTGGTACCAGGTCGTGGGCACTGCAGGTGATGTGCCTGTTGAGAGGTAGTGGGTGGCATAAGTGTTCTCCACGGGAGCAGCCTCTCGCGTAACAAGATGACGGGGCGGAGCACTTCCAATGTAGCAGCTCGACGTCCGGTTCTGTGGGTATTCTTGCATCGCAGGACTTGGGGATAGAGCACGTCTGTTGCAGCTCGACGCCCCGGGTAGCAGAGTTTCCTGTGTAACAGGAGGTTGGGACAGAGCACTCTTGTCTGAGCTCAACGTCTAAGCTGGTGTGAGTTCCTGCGTGGCAGGATCTTGAGGCGGAGCACTCCCGGCGGGGCAGCTCGACATCTCGATAAGCAAGTCTACTGCGTGGCAGGTGGTTGGGGCGGAGCACTCTTATTTGAGCTCGACGCCTCGGGTTGCGGGTGATCCTGCGTGGTAGGTTCTTGAGGCGGAGTACTTCTGGCGTTGCAGCTCACCATCCCGATAAGCGGGTCTACATGCATGGCAGGTGGTTGAGGCGGAGCACTCTCGTTTGAGCTCAACATACCGGGTTCCGATGGTCTAGTGGCATCCGGTACTCAGTTTCGTCAGGGGATGACCTCACTGAAGTTGGAATGGTTTTGACTTCCAGTTCCGTAGTTGTACCAGGTGGAGAGGTAGGCGCCTGGGTGATTCCTACCCCTTTCACCGAAGATACTTCCGATCACTCACTGATGCAGCTTGATCAGCGGGGTGTTTGACGGGGTTATCTGTTGCAGGGGTTCCGTCAGGATAACACAGAACAGCTAGATCTTGGTTTGGCTGCTGTCTTATCGGCGTAGCTGTGTGGCGTCGAGTGCATTGATCTCACAGAGAATGCACCTTGGCGTTGTTCTACATTGGATTTCCATGGTGCAATGTAACTGGGTGCCCTGTCAACCACGATGGGCGTTGGTTTGGGTCTTGTTGAATGTCCTGGCTCTGTGTTAGGTTCTAGCCTTTTGGGTGAAAGTTTGTCTTCATCCTCCGATTGGCCAGGTATGTCTTCTTCAGCATCGTCGTCCCCAAGTATTGGCATGTCCCCTGGGTATAGTCGTATCTGACCTCTGGTAGCCGTACAAATCCATCCGCGTATATCCTCGGCCCAGTAGACATCTTGCATGTCTACAATATGGTACGCTCCATCCCATTTGTCAGCAAGGCCAGTGCTGAATATATTGCTGGCTTTGCTGAGTGGGTGACTTCGCAGGAGGACGGCTTCCCTAAGTTGAATTCTCTTACACTGTCTTCTGTTGGGGATATTTCTTCAAAATATATGTGTTCTGAGCTTTCTGGACGTGCGTGGTATGCGCTAGGGCTGCTAACTGGATGTCCTCAGGTTGAGGCATGTCAGTGGGTTCGCTTTCCCACTGCCAGTCGCCTGGTCAGTGTAAGGGTTGTCCCAGGAATAGGATGCTCGGACTGGTGTCAACAACCTCGTTTTTACGGTGTAGAAGGGGAAACAGTGTGGTAGGGATGTGCTTACCCCATTCCATATGATCGTTGCCCACACTGATACAGAGGCACTTCTTAATCTCCTGGTTCCTCCATTCAGTGGGGTTGGCTTGTGGATGGTAGGGAGGGGTAGTCCAGGTTTCTACCCTCCACTCTTGACAGGTGGTTTGCTATTGAAGGCTAGTGAACTGGGTTCCATTGTCCGTCAGTATGGCTTTCGGATAGCCCCATCGTGCAAATATCCCCGCTTCCATTTTCCACATGATTGGGGTGTTCTCTTGGCTGGGCAGAGGAAATGCCTCTATCCATCTGGAAAATTGGTTGCTCACTATGTGGAGGTAGCGATTTCCTTTTGTGCTACGTGAATACGGGCCCATCAGATCGGCAGCAATTTGGGTTCAGGCCGTCTTGGGTCTCCGTTGTTTTGTGGTGGGAGAAGGAACCTGGTATGCTTTGCCGTGGTAGCACGTGACGCAGTTGCTAGCATACTGCTGAACATAGTGGCTTATTCCATCCCAATTATACCGGGTTTTAATGTTCAATAGGGTATCCCTAGTACCCGGGTGACTAGCTTGGGTATGGTCGTGATGGTGTCTGCCTATATCCGCTCGTAGCTGCGGTGGAACCCAGATCTTCCACAGCGTATTGGGTTGTCCACTGCTTGTCCATACGACGTCATCCCGTAATGTGTGTCGTTGGGGCTGTTCCTTTAGTATGTGTCGGATATTGGTATCTTCCTTTTGGCTTAAAAATAATTTGTTGACGGTTTATTTGTAGCTGAAGTAACCGGATTTGCTCTTCCGGACTTCTTTCGATCTGAGGGGGGGACATTTTCTTCTCCTCCTCCTCCTCCTCCTCCTCAGCTTTCTCCTCCAACGTCGGCGAATGAGATAGGGCATCTGGTAGTTTGTTTAACTTCCCTGGGCAATGTTGGACCTCAAAGTCGAACTCAGTGAGGAACATGTCCCACCGGCCGTGTTTGGCCTTTGAATTCCGGGGCTCGTGTAGCCATTGGAGGGCTTTAGAGTCGGTTCGCAGAATAAAGTGTAGCCCTTCAAGAAAATATCAATATTTCTTCACGGGCCCAGATAACGGCTAGACACTCCTGCTAATTAACTTTGTAGTGCTGCTCGGTCTCATTTAAGCGGGATGATTCATAAATTGTCATGTGGGGTTGTCCTTCTACGTCTTGCTGGTATAATACTGCGTCCAGGCGGTTTTGACACGTGTCCGTTTACAGTGTTAAGGGTTTGTCTCCTTGTGGCCGATGGAGTTGGTGGATATTCTTGAAGCTGTTCTTCAAGTCGGAAAATGCTCGCTCCGGGCCCCATCGCCAACAGGTTTCTTTCTCGAGACGTGGGTGCAGCGGAGCCATGTATTCCTCAGTGTTTGAAACAGAGTCTCGTAGCAAATTACATAGACCCAGGTACTGTCGTTTTTTCCCACTTTTTTGGAGGTTCTTCCGCTTTATTTGATTGGTCGTATTGAACTGTGTTGTGGGAAATTCCCTTCAGGGGAAATGATGTGTCCCTGATAATCTATTGATTTCTTGCCGAAGAAGCTTATTGATACCTTACAATTCATTCCATGTAATTCGAGCCTTGCCAATACTCGTTGCAGATGGCTTAGATGCCCCTCCCAGCTGTTGGAGTATATTATTACATTGTCAAGATAAGCAAAGCAGAACTCGCCGATGTAATCTGTTAGTACTTCCGACGACATTAATCGTTGGAACGTTGCGGGGGCATGTTTCAAGCCAAAAGGCATGGCTCAACATTGTAGAGTTTCCCTCTGGTGTTGTAAGAGTGGTATACTTTCGACTGTCTGAGTGAACAGCAATCTGCCAGTATTCAGACTCCATGTCGAGAGTACTGAATATTTTGGCCTTGCCAATATCTCGTAGGGTATGAGAAGTCTATAGCTAGGGGATTAATCGGGTGGGTGACTTCATTTAGCGATTCGTAAGTCACCAAAATTGTAATTTGCTGTCCTCTTTAGGTACTAGTACCACATGTGAGTTATATGGAGAATTTATTGATTCTACTATCCCCTGGTCCTTCATGTCATTGACCTGTTTCATGACGAGGTCACGGCGGCGGGCTGACACTCTTTATGGCTGGTTGTAGACTGGTACATCAGTGGTAGGCCATATTTCATGTTGTATGGACCCTGTTTGTCTTAATAGCCCTCCTTGTCCGAAAACGCGGGCGTACTCATCTAGTATGGCTTTTGATTGGCGGAACTGTGGTTCTTCGAGTTCATGATTAATGCTCATTGGGTCAATGGGCATTGGTTGGATGTCATCTGGATTTTGATCCCAGTTTACAGTAATATGGATGATTTCTCGCAAGTAAGCCCTATGTTGTCCGCGATCGAGAGTACATTGATGACGGATAAGCCAAGGACATCCCAGTATCACGGATTCAGACATGGTTGGTGAAACAATAAATTTGGTTGGGGTTTCAATGTTTTGAATTTTTATAGTCAATGTAATTCTGCTGGTTACTTCCAGGGTGGCATCGGGTTGCTCCATTGTTACCACTTTGTTTTGTGGTCGGAGTTCGGCGAGCTGGTTTGACATTAGCAAGTTTTGTCTAATGAAATTCCCGGTAGCCGCAGAGTCAAGTAAGGCTAGTACCCTGTTGTTGTTCACCTCTACCTCTATGTGTGGGGCTATGGGAAGCGGTTTTCCTCACTTAATCCTTGGAGGATGGGCCCTTGTATACCAGGGGTGGTGGCCCACTACCCCGGCGTCGGCGTTTCCAGGCTTGGTTTCGGGAGTTGGTTTTCCAGCTGGTCGATGTGGGTTGTTTGTCTGCATGGTGCCAATGTGGTTTGGTGAAATGACAGCACTTTCTGGCTTCCGCGGACAGTCCTTGTTCCAATGATTCTCCGGGCAGAACCAGTATTGGGGTACGAAGGCCATGCGAGGGGTTGTGGTTGGTGTGCCTTTAGGAGGCGCAACAGGTGGCATTCGTACCTCGGGTGTCTTGGTGGAGACTGGTTTTTCGAGGCTCGCCTGAGCGGCAAAGTTTTGTTTGGCTTCTCGAGCTTAGTCGACTAATTCCTCCAAGGTCGTGGGTCTTGTTGTCAGTAGTACATTCCGGTGATTTGGTAATAACATTCGGCCGATTAAGCGAATGGCGGTATCTTCATTGACACCTGGAAATACCCATCGAAACATCTGCTCTTTTCTTTGTATGAAGTTTTCTGCTTCCTCATCAAGCACCTGGGTCTGGCTATAGAACTGCGTTGTTAGCCTAGCCAACACCTCTTCTCCCGTGAACTGTTGATGACACTCTGTACAGCGGTATTCTAACCCATCTGTAACTCTGGTATCTTCGGGCCAGCCTATGCAGGCATAATGGGAAAGTTTCCTGCAGTAAGTGGTGTGGGGGAGGTGTGACGTACTCCGGCCCTGGGGAGCGTGAGAATCCTTTCGTCAGCGATTCTGGCTTCGTGCCTCGTCGGGTGTGCTCGGCCTTGCCCAAGGTCTGGGCAGCTTGTAGGCGTCGAGTTAGGTGAAGGGGAGGTGGCGTGCCTGCCGGGTTGCGTATCCTCCAGGTGAGAAAAAAACACAGAAGTTCCCATTGCCTGTAGGGTAGGCAATGTGTTGTTCATGCCTGTAGAGATGGAAGAGGTGCTGTAGGCAACGAGTCGTAATCGTATTTGAATACATGTAGAAGCGGCATGCTTCAAAAGTTAAATTACTTAAGTTACTTTTGCACAAACAAATAAAGAAAAGTATGCCGGTAGACACATATATATTAGTTGGCATCCTAATGCTTTGAACAAAGTAGAACAAAAATATCTTGACTAGCTGTAAGCAGTTCCCAACAAGGAAGGGGCAGACCAAGCACAGCAAAACAAAATGTACCTGCAAATGGGGAGCTTCAGTGGCAGGTTGAACTCAGGAATGTTGAATAAATATTACTTTCAGAACTCTGAGGAGGAATTTAGCAACTCGAATAAACTAGTGAGTTACGTGGAAGATGTCAAAACTTTGCAAACGCACAGACCCTCACTATAAAGTATAAAATGGTACAAAATTAATTTGTGAGTGAAACGCTAATTGGTGTTTGAAAAGAAGCAAAGTGAAATTGAAACAGTACTCACCAGAGAGGGGAAACAGAAATATCCAATTTATGTTGAAATGTGAAGCACCAAAAATAATCAATGAATAAATAAATAAAAACAACACCACAAGACTACATCCTTTTAGCCACTACACTGCGCGATGGTAAATAAGAAAAACACAAAGGGGACATTTAGTCAGAAAAGGCCATCATGGCCACCACACACCACAAACATGACATATAAGCAGCAAGCCAAGGACAAAAGTATTTAAAAAATGCTCTGTGAAGGCTGGCGAAGGTGGAAACAAAAATACAAAACAGCTACTACCAGAGTCGCCGCTAGATCTCGTGGGCTGTCCACACAAGGTGAAAAGTACTGAAAAGCTTAGGATGCATGCAACTTTCAAGTGAACAAATACAATTTTTTTAAATGTTAGATCACGTAACAAGCCGCATGTATATGCCAAGAAAATTGCCAGTACAGCGGCGGCAAGAAAGTAGTGAAAGGGTACAGGCCTGCAACAGAAATAATTTGCAACACAGCAATGCACGTCCGTTTATTTAAGAAACAATTACAAGAAACATGGGTCAACAGGCTTCTAACAAGATTAACATAGCTTTCAAAGTACAAATTCTAAATTAAAAGAAATCAAACTTATGAGAAAAATATTCAAATGATAAAATACTGGTAAGCAATGACTAAATAGACTGTAATAATTAAATAACTTCATTCATGTAGCCATTAAAAACATATCTTAAAATGTATAAAACATTTACCAAAATATCAGCCCTGACATAAATTAATATCTGAATAGAATTCAATAACTAATTAAATAACTCTTAAATACCATATTTTGGCATGTATAGGCCTCACATTTTACACAAAAAAAAAACTGCAAAAAGTGGAGTGAGGCCTATTTACGAGATATTGGCATTAAAAAAATTTTTACCCCCAAAAATCTGTATTGTGTGATTATTTATAACCATTTACTGTGGAAAGTTAAACCATCTAACTTGGTTTGACCAAAAATCTGTGTCCAATGTGCATTTTCTGTGGCCTGGAAAAAAAAAAAAAAAAAAAAAAAAAAAAGTTTCGGCAGAACTCAGAATTTAATTTTTGTTGCATTGATCAAACAAAAATTTCTGTAGTATCGCAGAACATTACATGCTCCGATCATTAAAAATTGAAATTACAAATTAACAAAAAAGTATAAGTATGAAATGTACTCGCCAAGCCATACAAAGTCGGTATGCAGTACATTATGGACACATGCACAAGTAATACTAATTTATTTATGTATTTCAACAGATGCAGTTTTCGCTTACGTCTCACAGCCATTCATTTAGTCCTATTTATGTAATTTATGACTGCCAAAATAACCTGTTGATTTCGTCACGAGGTCCGGACTTTCGTATTTTGTTACAAAAATAGTAAATAATAGCAATAGACTTCTCAGACTACACGTCATGTATTTAGAGAGCACGAAATAAAAAAACAGAATAAATGTGGAAATACATTAAATATGTTGACGCGTGCCACTTACACCATTATATTATAAATGAATACAGCTCATCCACGTGCTTTTACCAACTACAGGAACCAACTACCAGATGTCTAGTAGGAAGTGTTCTCATCAGAGACATGGGAGATATTTGAGTTCCCGGACTGTTCCTGATCTGCCCATCTCTCAATTACATGTGGGTACACATGTGAAGGAACAAACCAAGCACGATGTGTTATGAATGCGTAGATAGTGGGTTCAACTCAAACACACTTTGGATACACGGTAAACGAAAGATATTTGAAGCGGCCATGCAACACATCAGCCCCCTGACGTGCCCGGCAGACAGAGAGTCGCCACACCACCGAAGATGGCCGAGCGCTTGAGGTGATACCATGAGCACAAGAGAGTAGTTCTCCCACCCCGCGCACTCCAGGCAGACGTCACAAGGGCACGTCACACCTCCCACTCCGGGCTCACTGTGCACTCCAGAGGGAGCCGTATATAAGGCCGTGTGTTATCATCTCCAGTAGCTCGCCTCAATATTTCTTGTTCTGGGGCTCTCTACTGACCATAGGCCTTTCACGGTCCTCTCCAAGAACTTCCAGTTCTCCAGTGGCTGTAGCTACCACTTATCAGAGGCTTCTACCACCTCTTAGCATTGATGTCACCAGAAGCTTCTTCTACCTGAAGACATCGAACACGACTTAACATTTTAGTTGTTGACACCTCTTGGGTCTTCAGCCGCCACTACTTGCTGGTAGTGGCTTGCAAGTTTAAGGTTTGGGCTTCGTCTAGGCAAACCCAGTCAGTGGTAGTTGCAACCAGTAAAGGTAACATTCCCTTGCATTTAAGTAGCCTAGGAGCAGGTCACCTTCACCCATTATATGCGTAGGTTAGGTACTTCCGCAGCACAGTATTTATTGTTTAATAAATACTTAATCTTAAACGTATCCACAAGTTCCTTGTTGTAGTACTATAGTTTATCTACTACCAGCATTCGACCACCAAGTGATAAGCAAGCGACAGAGCTTTTAACCTAGAGTAGAACGTCAGTCCCCCTTCAGGGATCTGTCAGTTATATACACACTTCATCTTTCGATGGCCACCCATTATGTTCACCTTGGTGTTCAGAACGGTAGAGCCTCCAAGACACACCCCACAGAGGCTGGACAGCCCACCCAAGTTATATCACTGACCGGAGCGCCTAGCTAGGGCACTGGCAGAGATAGCTGTAGGGGATTGGAGGTCCTGCATTTGTTTTTACATCCAGTAGTGGCAGGAAGGTGGTGTACGACCCATGACTCCAGGTGCTTGCAACACACCAAGCCAGGGATTGTCGATTGCTTTTCACCTGCAGGAAATAGGAAATCTGGTATGCTGTAACCCTATGCCATTCAACAGCAGGCACGGAGCTCAAAGAGCAATTAAGATGCAGTGTTCAGTACTGCCCAGCAGGTCTGTGTGGCAAACCTAGTTACGCCAGGGGTTAACGCTCTTAAGGGGCAGGCCCAAGTCACCCGTCATGCAGCGAGGCCGGCCTCTCCTGTCGGTACCTACGCATTCTACTTTCACCCAGTGTGAACTGACTACGACATACATCCGGTGGTCCGGGCCCTAGTCAGCGAGAGCGACACCAGACTTGGGAGGGCCGATCCACACATCGGCAGCTGGTCCAGCATAGAGTGGAACCACTGCTACCACGCAGACTACTACCACAGCCTGATCTCCAAGGACTACACAATCCACCTTGCCCAGAGGGTCCCTGTAGTTATGAGACACATTGCCAGTCCTAGTGTACCTGACTACATACCTAGTAGACAGCCTACAAGGCCGACACTGGTATCCAGTAAGAAAGCGAACTGAGCTTCTGAAGTGCGCGACTGATATAGCGCAGGAAAATGGTCTCTTGTTAATCAAAGTTTAAGCAACACGCATCAATATATATGAAATATGTACTGTGGAATTTTATTAGTCTTTTAACAAACAAATGCAATGTTTTCGCAGTAGCCATGTTGGTAACGACGAGCAAGAAGCAGCGGTGCAATATTTTAGAGAGATTGATTCGCGATGCGACATTGCCAACAACACTCAAAAGGTATTTTTTCAAGAAAATTATGAATGCATTATGTATAAACGTAACTAATAAATATACCCAGTAAGTTGGAAAAAGGCAACACAAAATTACAGAACCCTATTCACTGTACTTTATCAATCACAATATTCAAGACTTACATGACAAAATAATTTTGCTGCTGTACAAGAGAAAGATATCTTGCGTAGTTCACACACCCACCGTCGCTGCTTGACAAGTGTACAATGATAGATGCCATTTTATGTAACACGTTGCCGTGGTTGTGCTTTCTCAAGCCGTGTTACCATCTGTGGAATAGTAATTGCGCAACGTAAATTTGTAAATAATGAAACACAATACAAACTTCCTCTCTCAAATGTTTTTTAAGGGAGAAATTAGTTAGGAATTTATTATGTTTGTACAGAATAGTGATTTTACAGTATTTACAGGAATTCAAAAATTTGGTGATGACTATATTAGAAATATTATTTATCCCTAATATTTCATCAAAAACTTCTGGTAAGGCCTACACACGCTAAAATACAGTAATTTTAAAGGTTATTAAAGATATTATTTACTGCAATAATTAAAATAGTAAAAGTTGCGAGTCATTTAAGAGTCGGAGGGACTTGACCTGAAATACGTGTTTTTCACACTAGAAAGATGCATGGTACTCCGTGGTTCTTATGTCCATTTTGCACGCCGGACTGGTGAGGATTAGTGTAGCACCAATGAGGAGTATGGAAGGGAAGTTTTCATCTTATTGCTGTAAACATCAACTTGTCTTCTTGCTGTCCCCGTATACCTGAGAATGCTAAAGAGACCATGCCTGGACAACACCAACTATATAGAAGGCCCCCGCGCACTGCTGTGACGTCATCACACGAGGGCCATCTGCCACAGTTGCACTACCAGACTGCCGTTAATAAGTGGACAACAGGCATACGTATTCCAGGCTTCACATTTATTGTGTGCAGTTTTTTTTTTTTTTTTTTGTGTTATATGCGTGCCACAGCAGACGTTAACAAAATGAGGCGTGTCTTAATCACTGCATTAAAAAAACATTGTTATTCCAGTATTAGGTGCCGATCCCCTGCATTTTGCTTCATAAACGATTTTGTTAGTATTCCTTTGAAAATCATATATTTGTTTACATTCTTGTCTCACATGAGCTATATACTAACTGAAAGAAAAGTGTTGTATAGTGAAACATGCCTACTTGTTAAACCCCCAGCTATTAATTCCACAGAATGCTAAATACCTCCACTTTTGTGATAAGTGTTTAATTCAAAACTAAAACTAAGTGTGCATGAATTACGTTATATTAATTACGGAAACGGTAACCTTACAGTGTAGTGGACTCAATCACAGCCGTTATATATTACCATAATTTACCCAAGATAACTTCTTTTAGTTCGTGTTTGTTTTGGTCCAACACCCAACAAAATATATCCAAAACTTTAATATTAGCCAACAAATATTCGTTGCGTTATCGCCCAGCAAAACTTTTCCAGAGATTCTGTGCTAATGTAGTCTACTTTCTTTGATTTTCGTTCTACATTAACTGGATGTTATTCTTTATATCAGCGCAATGCTTGGAATGCTATATTTCCTTTCGACGAATCTATGCACGTTTATCACTTGCCACGGCTGAAAAATTTGTACATTGATTTTGGATCAACTATTAGCTAATGGCGTATACAAGTAACTTAAAATCTCAGAATCAGTTATTTTCAGTATATTTTTAATTTCACTTAGGAACTTAAGCATGCATATTCTGCCAGAATCAATTGATTACCTTAAATTCAATTTTGTGCAGATGTAAAAATATGGTAATATTACATTTTCTACGTAACTTACAACATGCATATCTGTAACGTATTTACAGTATTACGAAGGGAGGTGTTATAGTCATAGGCTAGGTACTAAAAATAATTTTGGCAGCTGAGCAACACTATTTTCTGTATAAGAACAAGAATACATCTACAGCATTCGTTGAATCCTTCAATGGTGAAAAGGGGTGTTGGATTTGATTCCCAGTGGTGTCTAACCTTGAATGATATTAGCCTTCACTTCATTTACAGGGCCAAAAAACAGGAAAATATAGTCCATAGACCAACTCCGAAACCACTGTGTCTGATCCATACAGACAAAAATTTTCTGCAGTTAAAATCACTGCTATGCTGGTGGTGGTGATGTGTGTAGTAAGTGCCCAAAGAGAGGCCGATTTTCAAAATACTTAGATATGTTAGAACTATGGATATACATAATTAACTCTAGAGCAGTACACAATAACAACATCCATCTTCAGGTTACATGCTCAACTGGCCGTTTATTTATGTTAGTGCACTCTAGCAGCATGAAGCCAAACTAGTGTGTTGTTTACAATCTCGTGACAAAGATATTCCAAAAAAACAGACATAGTAACAGCCTAGCTAATTACAAACCAACTACCCAACGACGCACAATAATATATTGAACCAACATGTATTAAGAATTATCTATTTGCTGTAACGGCATCCTATTATGAGTTAAGCTTAAAATTTGGCTGCTCAGTCTCTGTTACCGAGAGAATTCACTTACATACACCACTATAGCGGAATTTTAAACTCATCAATGCATGGGAATGGTACCAAAGGCACACAAACACTTTTTATGTATCCATTAAGTGAGCCTTTAGATACGAATGCAATAAATAATCTTAAAAACTTAGCAGCTGTCATTGCAGCAAAATTATTATAACACTGATATTATAACAGAACATTTAATTTGTATTACGAATGTTTAGCTTTTAACCCTTTTATTATTTCTTGATTGTATTTTATCAAGTAATCTGCGATATACATTCATAATTGATTTTACTTGTATTTAAAAAAAATACTACTCTCTTAAACCCTGCATTAATGTGATAATGAATATGATGTAAGCCAACCTTACTATTGTGCAGTTTCGTTGTTCAACTTTTTCATTGTGTACAAATACGTGTTACTGTATTAAAATATGTATTTTAGTGCCATATACTTCCTAAGGCTTTTTTACGCATTTAAATTGTGATTGCACATTTTGTATGTACAGTAACTGTCAAAAGTAGACCATTAGTGTGAAGATCAAATTTCCGCAATCTTTTCATAACTGCGTAAAAGTTATAATACAGATATGCTTGTAAAACTTTATTTTTACGAGATTAATTTAGTATGCTACATTGTTTATTTTCTAAGTAAAATCAAACTTACTCTTGACTGCTGACTTTGCTAGACATTTTCCTGTGGTATAGCAGAAACACATTTTCTTTTCTGCTCTTCACTGATCCGATATTCCACACATGTGTACTTTTGACCCATTATTTTAATTACCACTGCAATGTGGAACACAACACTTACATTGTAATTTCTGTAGTAAAACGTTTGGCATCATACAAATCTTTTTTAAAACTAACGATAATAATTATGGCACAATAAAACGTCCATTCGAGCACAGCTATCTTCAACAGGAATGGTGTAAAATGGAGCATTTCCTTCTAAACGGTTTTTAAATTCTTTGATATTTGTTGTGAATTATATTAGAACGTGTACTAATATACTATGAAAAATGTTATGCAATAAAAATGTTATGCAATATATATTTACGATAAACTTTTATTTTTCAATTTTTAATTATTTTAGTGTAGATAATTACTTTTAATGTATAGTGTATAAAATTTTTAGTTTAATCAAAAAAAATTTTATTGGCTTATTTGTATTTGAATAGCGTGTATAAATTTTCTGTATTGGTGGGGCGTTCAAGAGTGGGACAGAGGGATCTCAGAGAAAATCAAGATAATATAGCCATATTAATTACAGGAATTTTTTTCTCAGTGATGAAAAACTTGATTTCTGGCTGTTTTTAATTGACGATGATATTTTTTTAAGTACAAAAGTCATAATCTTACTATAAATATTCCCGAACAGAAACAACAATCACGTTATCAATATTTTGCAGTATATAAAACAATGATGTAAATAATGGTATTAATTACTGAAAAAATGGCAAATTCTTCTCAACTACATTTTTTCTTGGTATGAAATCCCTTTTTCATCATTCAACTATACTGTATATTTAGTTTCAACAGTCTGTTTCTTGTTTATATACACTGGCGAAATCTCTCATTCAGTTCACTCCTGAAATTTTTTTTTATCATATTAACAATACTGGAACAACTAACAAATTTTGGCTATTGTTTTTTAAATTTACATAGTGTAACATTTACTACATAAGCCTATGTGATTTATTTTGTAAGGAACAGTACATTTGATACTAAGACATAACAGATTAGGCATTCTACTCACATATGTGTACTGTAGCACATGCTATCAGAATATAATTATTTAAGAACAGACATCTCGCTCGCTACGAGCCAACTTGATTTTATCCAATGGGAAACAATCAGAAACAACACACTATAACAGTTTCAAGTTGAACATGCATTTATGTCTGTATACAGCGCCGTTAATTTTGTACATATGTGTTTGGACATAATATCGCACAATGATTTACATATGTGTTTTGGACACCAGCTCTCACGTATTTACACATTACGTTGAATAATGTTGAATATTTAAACCCCTCCTAGGTTCATAATTGTTTTATTAAAAACATGTAATATTTTTATTTTTAAAAAGCACCTATCCTGATTTAATTTGTGTTATTATGTGACATGCTGATATGAATTCTGAGATGAGGTTATTATCTAAATAAGTTAATTTCAACTTGTTTGTTTATTTACGTGATTGTATAATTATTTTATTTTATATTAAAAGATAATTATTTCTTTTATTTGTTATTTTAGAAGAGAATGTATGTTTTAATTTTATTTCCATTTTGTTTGACTGGAAGTAGTTTCTTGCCAATTAGATCAGGTTTTGAGGAAGTTGCAGGAAGTGAAAGGTCCAGTGGCGAGATTATTCGCTGGAATTTTTGATTGGAAAATCTCCTGCATCCACATAAGTTTAGTTGAGGTTTTTATCCCCAGATCTTATAGTTTAGAGTTTTAGAGCCTACTAGTTAATTTATTAGTGGTGACTGGCCTAAGAAGGCACCGAGGAACTTCAGAAATGCCATGTCACAGGTTTTTGGTGTAGCCATGCTTTAGTCATTCTGTAGCCATCTGATTATTTATTGATAAATTCAAGTGATCTCCAGAAACCTAAACTTTTCTATACCTAAGAAGGCATATTTTCAGAACTCTCAAGTGGTAATTAATATGTTTAATAATGGCAGTATCCAGTAGTCCAGCACTACCAACTAGCTTAGCAACGGAGAAAATTTTAATTGAAAAACCCAACTTTAATCAGTTTGAACTTTGAAATCACATTAACTTTATTTGAAATTGTAGTGTATTGTTAAAAAGAAAGTTTGAGGTAATTTTTATTACAAGATTTTAGACAGATAATTTGCAGTACCGTAACATGGAGGAGCTCAGTAAATTCGTGTCAGGAGGAAAAGGCACAAAATTAAGAACTACTTCTGGGAACACTAACCTAAATTCATTTTATTTTTCAAGTTTATCTTTATTGCAGCAGTTTTATTATTTTATTTTTTAATTAATTCCATTATCTTCATAAAGTTTTATCTTGTGAGGATGCGGCTATAATTCTAATTTACAGTAATCCTACTTGCAATAACAGTAATTGTTTTATTTTCTTATTACGCTTAATTTAACTTGAATTCCACACACTTTTTTATCTTATTAAAGTTTGTTTTTAGACAATTTCATTTTGAATGATAATAATTAATTATAGTTCAGCTTCAAACTAATTAAATCTATTTTATCCCATGGTGTGTTTTAATTTTTCTGCAATTATTCAGTGGCATGTGTATGAGTTTTGTTTCTACAAATATTTCAGAGTTCCAGATTCCACCATTGCTTTACACGAGGTAAAATTGTGTCACGCAAAGTGCAAAATGTTTATTCTAGTCTCCTATCCCATCATAATCACTCTACACACAATTACACAATTTATAGTTTCCTAATAACATCCTCTTTTTAATTACACCTTTTCAACACCAAACAAGACATATTGCAACTACAAAAATATAACGAGTAAAATTTTATTGATGTACCTGGGCCTACTTGAATTCTACTCTTCGCGACATGCGTTAAAATTAACGATAAATTAAACAAGACAATGTGGTCTATTAGATTGGGCGTATTAACGTATCCCAGTGTTATGCCCTAAGGCTTATCAGGGGATGGCTTACAAAGTAACTTATGACCTAACTTAGACTATCACCCATGCCATAACTGGGATTCGATCCCAGAACCTCCCGCACCACAAACCAGCGGCGCACCAACCGACTGTGGCACGGGAGGTTGGTGAGGTGCTCTATAATCGTAGAATTTATTGGGAATTATTTATAGAGAAAAAAAAACAGTAAGTCATTCTCTAATGATTCATAAATTAATTGAGGATAAAACATTTTGTCTTTTCAGATTCTGTCACAGAGGATTATTAAAAAATAACTAGCAAATGCCAGAAGCCTTCATTCAGACCACAAGCTTTCTAATTCTTATCTCGGTCTGGCCACTGATGTGTATGTGTTGTTCGCAGGTGTTTGTTTAGGTTAGTATGAAAGACTGAATTTCAATATTTCAGCCAATATTATTTTGAAAACATACACACCTGTTCCCAGAACTTCAAAAGATGTTACCACAAACCAAGCGAACCTTGCAGAGACACATTTCTGTGTATAGCAATAAAACTTTTATTCTTTAGAAACTATACATAAGAATAAAAGTATTTTATTTCTATTAATGAAATTAACTAATTGTAAACATTAGTTTCCCAAGGTAAAGAGTGCTTCTGGAGATTGAAAATTGGAATCGACGATAAACGTAGTTACCTATTGTAAGATAAGAAAAATCAGGTTAATCGTGTTAAGTTTTGACTTATGTATTTAAAGTCATAAGATACTTTGAACTATGTATATTACTTACTAAACGTAGTGTTTGTTACCTTTTCTGCTTTAGTATTCTTGCAAATGTTTTTTTTTTATTTGGTTGAATACTTCACTACCCACTTCCCTTCGTACTGTATCGACACTCCATTATTTATTTATTTTATTAATTATATTACAGTGCCAACACTTGAAATGAGGCTATACTAATGATTTCCATGCCTGGGGGTCTACGCTGGAGTTCTTATTTGTTTACCAACTGCTGCTACACTGAGTGGATTGCAGTTGTGGTATGCTTGAACACCAACTTGGTCTTCATATACGAGATTTGTATACGAACTTCGTCAGTGCGGTCAAGAGCGAGCACACTCCAGTAATTAATGTTTTCAGTTCGTATGGGGCTGCTAATTCAATCATTCCTGTTAAGAGAATGTATTAATGGAGCTTGGAACACTACATATACGATTATGTAGTAATTCTACATACAGTTTTGTATCACAAACACAACGTGTAATTCGTATACAGCAGTAATAGTTACATTGGAAATAACTAGATAGTGCTAAAAGTAATAAATTATATTCATTATTAAAGAATTTTAGTTGTATGTAAGTGTAAATTATTTAAATGAATACTTATCAGTTTTTAAAATATAAAAATGTTTACTAAATGTCTACATTAAAAAAAAAAATTGTTTATTTAACATTAAGTATATTATGCAAGTATAATTAAATGTTTTCAAAGTGTTTTAATGGAATCATACTTATATTCAGATTTCTCTCTGCCACATTTTTAAATGTTGTTAATTTATTCAAATAGCACTAAAATATCCCTTTAAAATAATCAACTCATAATTATATTAATTAAGTTTTCGGCTTCGACGTAGGTTTGACCTACTATTCAAGTTGATTATCTGTAAAGTAGTTGGAAGATTTACTCAACAATTTTAATATCTGAAACCTAACCTCTGCCACTGCCATGTTGGGTACAAAAAAATTTTTCCGCCTATTTAAAATTAACATAACCCACTAATCTGATTCTCTAGTCACCGCAAAAATAAAGTCCGATGGGAGAAACAACTCATATACGAACGCTCGAGTGGTTTTTCCAGCATAGGCCTTCTGAACTGCAAATACTCTTCACATGCTTCTGTGGTTGCTCCCCACTCCATCTACCCAGTGCAATTTGCACCGTTTCTAATGACATCGCTGTCGGGGAGACGCTAATCCCACTTACCTATGTCAAGTTGTCACGCGACCTGAGAAGTTTCAGACAACGTGAAATACTCTGTAGTTCAAAACACGCCTTTGTCCAAAACGTACGTTGCAGTGTTGTACATTAAAACATGTTTTTTTAATTTAATTAAAAAGTATCAACAATAAGCCAATGGTGAATGCAGTATTGAATAACAAATAAAATTATTTACCCATCTAGATAAAAACGTTGCGTAGTTTTTGATGGGAAAGACACTTTTTCTCGTATAACATGTCTGTGCAGAAAAAACTGTGTTTTTACGTGGCAAAAATTAATATTTCAAATGATAATTTAGACTTTTTAAAAATACTATTTTGAAGGTTACTTTTGTGTTTCCAGAAAACCGAGTTTCAAAATAGCGTTTAGTTCTCTTGCAATATGCTAGTAAATATTAACATTGGTGGTAAATTGAGGCAAAATGACACCCACCGACTCTGAATAGTATTACTCACAATAGTAGTAATGACTTAAATACTTAAAATTATGTGTCAAAACTGTTTAAAAATAGTTAGTTAGTAGTGACACAATAGTAAAGTAGTCGTGGCGTATTTAAAAATAGCACAGTGGCTGCTCCTGGACTCACCCAGCACCGATAATGACGTCGTATTTTTGAAAGATTATACCTGTCTACCTGCCTTGTGATGATGTATGCCTCCTCACATGCTGTTAATTTCCGGGTGAGATTGTTACGGCCATCTCACACGCCGATAGAACTTAAGTACCAAACAATCACATCTTTTATGGGGTGCAGTGGTTCAATGGGTATATGACCCAAAATTATGTGGCCGTGAAGCAGCCAGCAGTGAAATATATCACCATTTGTAAAACAGTTTTTACTTACTGCAATACTCCTCCTGGGAGGCCTTTAACATCGTTCTAACAGCTCTGGTGTGTAAGCAACTGAAATGGAGAGAAAACGGTGTAAATGGGATGAACAATTACAAGTTTAAACTATCCCATTACCTTTGAGCTGTCGGGGCCTGGGGGTGGTGCTGCCTCTTAGTGACAAAAGTTATGTTATGGTTCATTAATAAAATACATAATGACCATTGGAGCTACGTGGTGATTGATGCAAAAACTGTGAAAACCCAGAGGCACACAATATGTGACCACTCCCGGCAGCACTAAAGAATGAACTGAAGAAAATGGCAGAGGTCTGCCAAGACCCAGCCAAAAGCACAGGAGAGACACAAGAAAATGCAAAACATATATTACAAATAGAACAAGTACACTGAAACATCATGACCCTACATTACAAAATTAATGAACACTTATTAATCAACTTTGACAAACAAATTACATAAAAATATAAAGATATGTTGGTAGTAAATAAATTATACTACTCATGGTTAAACCTCTGGGACTGTCTCTTCCAGTCTATTGTCTCGTTCATTAAATTACAAACACTATTACAGTGTAATAAAGAAATTTATGATATAATTTTTGTCTCAAATTTTACATTAGTAAAGTGGCATCGGGTGGCTCGAACTGGGTTAGTCCACTTTCACCCCAAGAGGGGTGTGGGTAGCAATGCCTGAATGGCTATAAAACAACAAGAACTGTTTGCCAAAACTCTTTGGGCTAAATTTGAAGGTGGTGATATGTTAAGAAAAATTGCCTTGATGACTGACCGCAATCACACTACGCACACAGGCACACATGGTGATGTAACACAAGTAGAGGGGGTGCACAAAGGGGGTTCCTGGAACTCTGGAGCTGTTGTGGCCCCCCCTCGCTGCATTCACTTCCCCAGTGGCATCTTTACTGGGGAGGGGGTGGGGGGTTGTTTGGTTATAGTGGTCAGTCCAAATTAATATGCTCTCAAAAGTTGTCTCTTGAGGATATTAGCATGGGATGGTCACCTGACTGCAGCAGTGGCTTGGACATTGTGCAGGTATGGTGCACTCCTAGTAAACCGCACCGAGGCAGGAGTCGTGGAGGTGTAACTGCCACTTTCGGACCTGCTTCCCCCAGTAGAGGGCACATATCATAACTGTGCAGTTGTTGTGGGACAAACGGGCTAAGGGAGGAGGAATACAGCACGCGTCAATTCTTGTGTCATTAGTGAAGAATGGAAACTTGGCTGGATGTTGTCGTTGTTGAAGTCTTAAATATAGATCTATAGTATGAAATGATTTATCAACTTTTTTTTTTAACTTGTCAATGTGAGTACAACACTGTAGATGTAGTGATGTTCATATTTAAATATTAAGGCCGTTCATGATTACTTCACACTTTTCGGAAGCCTTGCTAAATTTCTATTTTTGGTTACGGATTATGTATCCTCGTACACTTTAACTGGCAAATGCTTTATTTACTGTTTTTCAGCTCTTCAAAAAATTCTGTCGTATTTCAAAAACCATTTCATACCAATGTTTACAATTTAGGCTTATAACCTTATTTAAGTCAGCTATATGACTTTTTAACAGTGTCTGTGTTAATCATAGTTCTTATGGTTATTATTTTATATTGTTAACATATTTGTAATACCCGACATAGCATGTTACATGTAATACACATTAATATTTTGCAGGGACTGTGTTTAACCCTGTTACAACTGCTGGAGAAAGAACTGTAGTATTTAACCTTTTTTTATTTATATGTGTTGGGTTATTTGGTTAAAAGGATGGCCACAATTAGAATAAATATTTAAACGAAGGAACAACCATTTCAACAAAAAGACACAGTAAATTCAAGCACGCAACTTATGTTACTTAGTTTTTGTATGTAGCAGCGACAAACTTAAAAGAACTTGCACACAAATAGGCCTACCGTAATTTTTATTCCACTCATATTTCTGTGCATTGGTACTTACTGTTTTCTAAGTTTATTTAATTATTTATTAAAATTTATCTAGCTGGGATTTGTATTTTATTGGGATTCTGACAATCATTCAAAATAACAGAAACATAAGCACATTACACACAGTTGGGTTTCAAACACCTAGGTCAATATTACAATGTTGTGATAAATAAACAGATGTGACTTTCAAAAAAATTAATTTAGTCATAAAACAGTTTATGGTTAAAACGTATAAATTTTGCCCTTCCAATGTTTGCAATTACACACACACTCCCACATTTATGTAAAGGCAACAGTACTCTTTCACATACAGCGGTCACAACACACGTTACAGTATATTTATTCCTGCAGTGGAAAAATAGATCTATTACAACATCGTAACTTACCTAGGTAGGTTCAAAAACCATGTGTACAAACTTAATGTGGTAATTTTAAGTATTTTTGGTAGCAAGAAAAATTAACACTTTGTTCGGCCAAGAGAAACATTCCATGTCATTGTCATGTCGCCGCACGTCTGCCAACTTCAGATTTGTAACCATCTTATGTAAATATAATATTATAATAAGTATTAAAACAATAAAATCTTGTTTCAGTTATAAATTAGAAATTCTAAAATCATTATTTTTGCTGTGACAAGTATAAAATGGGCTGAAATTGAAAAATTGTATAATTTTCCTGCTACTCTAGCGGTGCAAAACTTCCTGTTAGTGGGGTGGGGGGGAAGACAAGGGTGGTTGGGATGTTAGTGATAAGGGGGAGGGTGGTGGGCATCCTCAGACAAAAAAAAATAACACCATGTCACTAGGGCCTACTCACCGTAATTTGCACTGATATTTTTAACTGTAACAACAAAATATGTATCCTTTATTCCCACCAAAAAATTTAAATATATCAGTATGCAACGTTTAATTTACAAGTAGCGTACCGAAAACAAGAATAAAACAATATTTTAACTGTGAACTATTTCATACTAGTTGTTGTCTATGTGTCTACTCTCTTTTTTAAATTTGCATTTAATACAAAAAAAATATTACCAGTTATAGAAAATACTAAGTTAAAGTTTAATTTATTCAAGAATACAATACTTTAAAGTTAATCACAGTGTTATATATTTGTAGTATACAGGTTATTTAAAAACAGGTTGACATGTTTCTCCTAGTGTGATTTTTCAAAGGTTCATTTCAAAACATCCGAAGAAACTGTGAATTCATTATACTGTATGGGTTGTTAACAATAAAGTGGAGCACTTTTGAAATCAAACTATAAAAAAATCACTGCCCATAACTATGTTCTATTTTAATGTAAAGCAATAATTTGCAATACCTACAGTTAAGTTGTCAGCGAACTACAAGAAGTAGTTCCATGTTTTAACGTCTTACTAGTCGTAAAAGTGAAAAATAGTTATCACCCACATTTCATTTTCTTTTTTCTGTATGTGAATAACAATAAAATGTGACATTATTTTAATACATTTATGTTGCTAATTCTTTCACATCATTGCCTGATTGACGCAGCATCCAAGTTAGCTCGTTCATTGTTTTGTTTAGGTTTTTCCCCCCAGTCCATGCTCATGTGTCAACAAAACAGCGGTTTAAGATCAACATTATTTAAAATGTATGTTTGTATCTTAAATGAAATATTAGTCAACGTAATAAATAAAATGTGTTTATACATGTTCTGAGTGAAGTGGCATTATTTTTCATTGATTTATGCTGTATTTCCATGTATTTTATTGTCTCATAAATTCTTAAAATTTTTAATGTCGACCTGGGAAAAAGCTGACTCATCCAATGGAAATTGGTATTAATTTTAAACCTCAAATAAATTTGAAAAAAACTTTGGATGAGTGTTTTTTGTTATACTTCCAAAATATATTACAATTATGACAGCTTAAACAAATGTGTGCATGTTACTATTTAGTATTTAGGTGATACATAACGTGCGACCCTAGAGTAAATACCTCTGCATGTTGTCACTCGTTTTTAAACAATAATGGCATGAAAAGATTTCATACTGCTTGTGAAACATTCCTTGAGTGCTAGAAATATGTTAAATCTAGTGATGGATCGAGATTCGAAAACTCTAGTCGAGTCGAACTAACAAAGATTGACTCGTCATTTGAGTTTTTTCCCAGCAGGCATGTATGTTTTTAGGTTACAAACAAATAAACAGTCTCAACCAACAGTCACTTTTCGTGACTCGCTAATCAGTAGTTTTATGTTGGTAAACCGCAAAATTTGCATTGTGATAACAGCTCTGCTACATGGGTTGACACTTGGTTGTTATTTGAAATGTTCTGCAGCAATAAAAGCCGATAATTCATGAGACGTTGTATCCTGTTGCTGCCAGAGTGGCGGGTGGTAGTGCGATAAAAGAGTTGCGGTTGGCGCCACTGGCTGGAGACAGATAAAGATCAATGTTGACAGGTACATTCTTAGCACGACACAAATACATACAACCATACAACGTACTGTAGTTAAATATGAAAAGCCTCTTTATCTCATGGCATATCACACCTTCAGCAGAAGTATGCGTCGATACAGTACATGTGCCATTATTTTTCTCTTAATTACTGTTTAAATAGTGTCTACGTATATATAGTAAATAACTATTAACAAAGAAAAACTTTTATGTGAATTGCTTGTCCGCTCACCCTGCAGCATGCTCACAGACGGGCTTGAAAGCAAACCTCTCACTCCACACCTCTAACTGTTATCTTATTTTTATTTTTCTATCAGCATCAAGTGGCTGACATTACCATACCTTTTATGCCTACCGTTTGTCAGTGGGTGGGAAAAGGCAGTGCTGTGATAACCAAGCAAAGGATTATTGTTATTGGTAGAAACTATTCCCAAACCTTGGTAAATCATCACTATAAGAGGAGGAGGCGGCATTATAGTCCATTCAAGCTTACTTTCAACTGTCCTGAAGCTCTGCTTCCAGGATATTTTTCCACCTCATGCAAACAAAGCTTAACCAAGTCTAGAAAATTACGCCAAAGAGACAACGCACACTGTATTTGTGCACACTCAGTGTAATAATATTGTGAATAAGAATTATTTCTTACTAGACATTATCAACACACATATTTTCTCCTTGTTTTTAGTCGTATTAATTATAAACTAAATATTATATCTTAAAGATAAAATGTAAGTAAAAGGTAAACCAAAAATGTTTTTTTTTTAACATTAAAAGAAGTATAAATGCTGTACAGTGAGCATATGAGCCAGCTGGTATAAGCACCAGCTGAAAGTCACATGACAGTGTTTATTTTGATAGGTACGTGGAAAGATACACAGCCAATGCGCTGAAAGTAGAAATTTAGCAGGGCTTTCAAAAGTGCTCACTTCACTGTGAACAGTCTTTATACTGTATTTACCACTTTTTTGTTCTCCTTCTCCTCAACCTTTAAGTCGGTAGGTAACATGCATGTCTCCCAAGCATTTCCTTTGTTTGGCTAACAGTTCTAAATGTTCTTGCCTTTAATGCTATTTATAAAATTTATTTATGGTCTTCCTTTGCTTTTTCTACCTTCAAACTTCTCTTCAAGCAAGGTGGTGCACAAGTTAGAATAACAAAGCAAATGGCAAACAAAGCTATTTCTTCTCGTGTTTATGGTTTCAACCGAGATGCACATTTCATTTGCTCTTTTGAGAACGTTCTCATTTGTGACTTTATCAGTCCAAGATATTCTTAGAAGTTGACACCAGCACCACATCTCAAATGCCCTAAGTTTCAGTACTGCTGCTTTTCGCAGTGTCCATGTTTCTGAGCCATAGTTTACAATATTGCATACAAATCTTTTCATGAAATGTTTTCATACCTCCATGTTAATAGACACTTATTTTTTGAGAAAGCTTCCTTCACCTGTGCGATTCGGGTATTTACTTCTTTGTACATTTTCCATCAGCTGTGATTACACTTCCCAAATATTTGAATTCCTTTACTTGGTCTAGTTTTTCTCCTCCATCAGCTCAGTGGTAATTTGATCACCAGCCTTAGTGCATGTCGTTATTGTTGTTTTCTTTTTGTTTATTCTCATATCGCACCTCTCTTTTAGTAATTCCTTCATGTGATTTAGTGCCTTTTCCAGATCTCTTTCATTCTTTGTTATCAGTGCTGTATCATCTGCATATCGTATGGTACTATTAAACTTCCCATTCATTTTAATGCCATGATTGTTGGTAGCTAAGAATTCCTTTATGGCTTTTTCAATGTATATGTTAAATAATAGTGGTGATAATCCACATCCTTGTCTTACACCCTTTTCAACTTTTGCTTCCACTCTTTCTTCGCCAGTTAAAGCTGTCTGGTTCTTCTAAAGGTGGTAGCGTATTCTTCTGTCCCTGTAGTCTATTTCCAGTTTTCGTAGGATTGCAAACAGCACATTCCAATTTACATTATCAAAAGCTTTCTCTATATCAATGAACAAAATTACCATTTGTTTGGCGATTTCTAGGGATTTTTCTATAATGACTCTAAGACGTAGGATGGCTTCTCGTGTGCCTTTTCCTTTCCTGAATTCAAACTGTTCTTCTGAAATATTATCTTCTATTTTCCTCTCTATCCGGTGGTAGATTGTTTTTCGTTAATGCTTTTTATTAAATGGTTTCAGATTTTAGTCATTGGTGATGAGACTAAAAATTTTGTTTTATCAGTACTGCAAAAAATATTGTTAGACTGTTAATAAAAACAGATATTTTTAGCATTTTTCATTTAGTAATTTGGGTAGAAACACAGAAAATATTTGTTGGTTATGGATTTTCTATTGATCCATGTTTAGTGTAATAAAATGTTTCCACTGCCTTCTATTTCATTAATATTAGAGTAGAGTGGAATTATTGTTTTGATTTTATGTTTTGTTAATACATTACACAAGTTTGTTGTTTCTTTCAAAACCTTCCTAATTCTTATTTTCCATTGTTGGCAGGTGTATGTGCATAATATTTCATTTCTCATTTAATTTCAAGAGTTTTAAATGCCTTTTTTTTTGCAGATATGGGACGAACTGCAAGCCATTTCTACATAAAATATGATACCATTGAAGTGTTCAATGAGTTAATGTTGGAGTGTCTAGATGAAACACAGATACTTAGCATGGTTTCACAAGCAACTGAGTTTGATCAGTTAAAGGTACTATCTCAGTAGTCTTCTTATACAGAAACTTTATTATGTGTTGAATTTCTAATAGAACCACGTTTGTGTTAGTTTCAATTGTTGTGTATTGCAATGGTTAAATTGATTGATTCTGGAAATTGTATTAATTGATTGAATAATCTATTACACTCTAATCGTCTTTGTATGGCACCCAGTTCATACAAGACACCGTGTTTGCAATAACAAATGTTTGGGAACTGCGCAAAATAAAAATTTTGGTCAAAAAAAATATTGCTGAAAAATCTGTTGAAACAGAGTTGCATCCTGCAACATTTAAAATAGATTTGGGTTGTGATTCTACCCTCACGTAATGCATCGCACTGTAAAAGTAAAAGAAACCCGGCAGAAATTACTGTGCATAATTGATTGTTAGCCGACACTGAATGCAAGCTGACCCAAAAGTTTTAAACCCTCACGAAAATAAATTAATATGACATGACTTCAAGTTGTATTGTGAGTGTGTGGAGATGTTTTTGATCAGGCAGTGTTCTTGGTGCGTGTAAGAGGGTAAACGTCAGCATATAGTAGAGCAGTAGTGGGAAATGTGAAACTACGAGGCAGCAAGAAGGGGAAGGCAGAGTGAGAAAAGGTTACTGCACCCTGACTTAGCAACTACCCAGCAATATCCAGCATGGTGATGGGTAATGCTGGGATATCAGAACTCAATTTCTAACTTAGGTGTGGTGTGTAAGCCCATATTGTTGCTGCTGCTGCCACTGCTGCTCAAGGATGTCTTCCACTAGAAACTAATCACTTATGTACTGTCATGAAAAACCAACATTGATCATTGTACACACATGAAGTATCAAACAGAATAGGCCATAGACTTGCTCAGCATGTGTAGGGACGGTTGAAGACAAAAGATACGCAGAGGTCTTGCTTGTTGTGCCGAGTGATTTCAAGCACTTTTTTTTTTAAAGGAATGTGCAGTTTTTGCTTTGTTGTTTAAAAGGCAGCAGTGGAGTAGCAGTCGGGTTACCTGCCTCCCACCATAAGGAACTGGGTTAGATTCCTGGCGGGGTCGGGGTCCGCGTACCTGTAGTGGTAGGACCACTCACATCCCACATAAGTGAACCGTGTTATATTCCTTGTGGGGTCGCTCCTGGATTTTTGCATGTGGTAACTGTGCAGGACCATGCTGTTGATTGTTTTTTTTCAGGGATGTTTCCCCCGCCCTTGCATTCCGGCGCTGCTCCATGCTCACCTCACTTCACCCACATCTGCTCTCAATACCTTTCTCTTAATAGCCGACCAAATCTTTCCACTTTCAGTGGGTTTATCCAGATATTGGCACACAAGTAGTGTGGCAGATACGTATTGCCAATGACAGGCAGATTTTCTCAGGGCACTTCAGCTTCCTTCAATTATGCATTCTGCCGCTGCTACATCTTCACCTCATTTCACCCTCATAAGTGCTTAAGACCTTGCTGTTGAGCACCGACCAAAACCTGGTGTAAGTTCAACTTGACTTTATTGTTTAAAATATTTGAAGTACAGAACTGTGACCAAATGAGACACATGGGATAATGATACATTTTGCATAGGAGAAGTGTGCCCTTTTTACTGCTCTTGCTGTATTCCAAGCATTAGAACAATCTGCTTATTAAAAGTTGTGACAACCATCATGTGCTATCTGTTTGACTTAGTAATAACATTTACACTGACCTTAAGTACAGTGCTAGTTTTATGTAATATTAATGTTGCTTTTTTATTCATCCAGGGGTTCTATTAATTTCAACTCCTGTCATGCTTTTACTACTCAAATGGCTCCCATATTTTTCAGAGGCCTGTTAGAGTGATACTGAGAATAATACAGAATTACTGTAAACTACTGGTAGAGCAAAATAAGATCAGTAATTAAGTGTTCTAGATGTTTAATAGCAGCCATGGTAATAAGTTTATTACCAAGTGTAGCTTGGCTTCATAACATAATATCTCTGTCCTCCATTTCTCAGTCTTACAATAAGCTGGTGTAGCTAACTCCAGTTCTACATTACAATATTGTACATATAAACTAAATCCCCATCTAGTTCCCTTAAAACAGAATCATGCATAACATATGCATTTGTAAAATTACTTATAGATTGTTCATTTTCATTTTTTAAAGGTGCGTGATGATGAGCTTGAAGAGTTGGATGAACTGCAACATGTTAACTGTTCCACATCTGTTGCGGGAGGCAGCGAAAATCTGCATGGGAAAGTGAACATTTTGCTGCAGACCTACTTGTCTCGTGGAAGAGTGAATTCTTTCTCGTTGGTGTCAGACTTGTCTTACATCACTCAGGTATGTTAATGTGTTTTGTTGAGTATGTTCATGGATGGATGCCTAGTTTCTTGCCACGAACTGAAAATAGAAAATAATGTAATTTAAAATAAAATAGATACATGCATGCTTACATGCCCAAGCAAGGCCATGCATGCATGCACACACTAATCTTAAGGCAGATGTTCAGTTGAATTAAAGTTCACAAGAATCAATCAAAACATTTTTCTACCTTTGTATTCATGTAAGAAACTTCTGTAAGGCTTTTTAAATCATTTTACTAGAAATTATATAAATATTTAATATTTATATCAGATTTGATAACCTATTTTGGTGGCTTCCATTATTAAAATTACTTAATATTATAGTAAAATGGATATTTCTGTGATAAATATAATAATATCCTTATGCATTATCATTAGGTATTTGGAAATTGTAACATTAATAACACACACATAGTTTAATTTTGTTATATGTAGATTAGTTTCTGAGGTAACCATTTGCCATATCTTTTTTGTCACAGTATTTTAGAATTAATTTTAAGGGTTAAATAATAATTGAATACTACATTGCATAGTATAAATGTTTTACAGAGTACCAGTCCAGTTACATTTCATTTATGCAACACTGTTTATTAGCATTTACTATCTCTATATGATTTTTCATGTCACATCTGATATGGTTTATAGAGCCAAGGAAGTGCTGCTACCTTTTGGCGATATTTAAAACTACCAGAACTCTTGAGACTCGAGACAGTGCACTAAAAATGTTGTGAGTCATAGGGGTTGGGGTGGGGCAAGTTTCACGCTGTGTAACTTAGGTCAAAAGAGTGTGAAGAGGTAGAGAAGATGAGCTCTGTTGCCAAGTCTGAAGGCAGTACTGCGAGAAGGAAGAACTGACTGAGACGGTTCACTGGCCGTTTTGCCCTTCTGGGTGACAGGCTGCAGCAAAGAAAGACTTGTACAGTTCATTCATGCATCAGATTTTTCTGAAGTCCCGCTACTAAGTTCTGCTTTCAGCTTTCGATGCATTATAGATCCTTCCGACCCAAATAATCGTAAACTAACCATGTGACCTACATGCATTATGTATACTAACAATGCTTATGCACGTGCGTACTTACAGCACATATCAGTGATCAAAATATGCTGATTCTCTGCTTAAAATAATTGTTGCAATGACAGCAAGTAGACTGTGGTTTTAATAATTATTGTTCAAATATATTATAATTTACTTGATATTTGCGCACTCATATTGACGTTACTTCCACAAAACATGTTTTTCTCTACGTGAAGGCAGACATACATAGTAAAGGACATGCGAGGATAGAGAGTCGAGATATTTTTTGACATCACCTAGTGTGTATATTCTGTAATAACTGTATAATCAGTTCAATGTCTCCAATAAAAATCCACTAATGAGTACATCAAGTCTCTTAAAAATTTAACAATCTGTTATATTAATTGGATTACATGTATAAAACAAGACTAATAAAATTATTATGTCTATTTAGAAAAAAATAATACAAGAATTTTTGAAAATTTTTGGCACTTTCATGATGCCAGTTATTTTAGCTTAATCTAATTGAGACAAGTGTCTGCGTGCCCCCCTTTGACTGTCCGCTCAACATATCACTTAACATACCGCTTGACTACGAGGCAACGGAAAAATGCTGTGTTCTACGACCTAACAGAAAATAAGTTCTTAAACATGAGACAGTTTTATTATTAAAACTTAAAACTACATTCGTACACGCAAATGTAACATCAGCCATATTTGTCTATCTACTGAACGATATGTTGTATTTACCCTTGTTACGACAAGGGACTTTACAACTGACAACACTTCACTCCGCGACACAACATAGCCTCCGGTCGCAACCAGCTCCAAGGGTATAATGGCGAGCTCGTGGATGGTGGAGCTTTGAGCGGCAGCCATGCGAAACAGTGGCGCCACTGGTGACGTGGTTGCCGGAAGGAAGGCCACGTGGACCGAAGTCGGCACCAACCAAGAAGTTTTTTGACGTCCCAAGACTATAATCGAATGTTCTCTTGAGCCCTGATTGGCTAGATTAAAAGTATGGTGTTGTGGAGTCAGGGCAACGGCCTGATCCTAGAGTACAGAATATTGGGAGGTGGACGGTAGCTTCAGAGACTGATTTTCCTTTTGGACTTCTCCACCAGTTAGTATTTCACCTTAAATGTAACTTTGACCCTTCAGGTCTGAAAACAGGCAAGATTGTGGCTATGTCCGTCCTTAAAGACAGGGCGTTTTTAAATTTATTTAAAGATACAATTTCTTGGTAATTAGCTGTTAGAAATTTTGTACATGCTTTTAATGCTGGAAGTAACAGCTATTTTGTGATCAAACTGATTAATGGAAATTCAAAAAAAGGGTTTTAGTAACTCAGCCATTTGTGGAATAAAACTAAAGAGTTTTAGATGACTGTTTTAATGCTGAAATGCAGCAATGTTTTTAAAGATGTAGTCCACTTTGCTATAGGCCATCCACGTTAAAGTTAGCACTTTTGAAAGCCCTTTCACTTGGAATACTAGTCAATAAATATATTTTATTTTAGCCTTGGACGTTAACTTCTGAGTGCAGTGGAATATATATACTGCGTTTATTACTTATATGGAAATATTTTTTAAAAAGATGGTTAAAGAATACGAAATGGCTGAAAGAAAAATGTAACTAGGGTCTCAAAAGTGCTCACTTTTCCGTGAACAGCCTATAGTAAAATAATAGGAAGGTTAGAAAAATTAATGAGTCTGAATAGACCTATATATTGTGGAACACTCGTTTAGAAAATTCACTTTTGAGTGAAATCAAACATTGTGATAATAATCGAAATGTCTAAATCTTTGTAGTTGAAAACTTTTGTGAGAATTTTGGAGTGATTGAAACTTTCATGAGAAAGTTGGCTTTCTTAGTAAATGTATTTAGCTTGAAAGTTTAATCACATAAACAACATATATAATATATGTTATAATATATGTACTTATCCCATCAACTTTGGAAAGTTTATAACAGTTAAAATATCTACTTTTCTTCAATATTGTAATTTATAAAATATGTAATCCAAGGTCACTTTGTTTGCCCAAAGTAATACGAATAGGCATTAATATGCCAATACCTCGAATTGTTGTATTTTCTCCTGAATATAATTCAAATGAATCAATTTGTATTTTATACTAAATGAATATTGAAATGTCATGAGAGAATTCATGTGTGTTTTTGTCAGAAATCTTTACACTATGTGGTTCTGTCTCATACATTTGTTTTTGAAATATTTTGTTAACTTGCATTGCTGCCATGCCCTTTGAGAAGGGCGTCGCATAATATTGTATACAATATTTACTACAACCTTAGTGAAAATCATTAAGTAAATGCCAGTTTACAGATAGAAAAATATTACATTATTTTGCCACTGAACAGGCAACTTATCGTCATACCAGTTAACATTTTTATTAATACATTATATATATATATATATGTACTTATTTATATTATTTAAGCCTGTGACCTAACTTTATTTACATTACTGAGGAGAGTTTTATTTCTTTACTGTGTTATAAGTACAACAGTATTGCACCAAATAACCAAATCGTGTTCGAGATACACATCAAACTACAAGTGTTTAAAATTACAGCAGTATGACTGCAAACAAATTCATAATGTGTAATGGCATGACACACAAAGATAAAAATTAATGGTTTTTTTTATAGTTGCTATGTTTCTGTATTAAATAATTAAATTCCAGTTGGTTATGTAGTAGATTGGTTAGGTAGTACTCAACTACATATAATAATTGTGGGGTGATTGAATATAAAAAAGAGTGTTCTGAATATTAATTACGAGGAAGGGAGGGGAAGAATGAGGAAACTTCGTATGACGTTGTGGAAAGATAGATTGTTGGAACATAAGTACGAAAAATGTTTACATTGTTTTAGGTATCTGCCAGAGTATAACTGCTGATCTGATGGTCAGGCAGTACGGAAGTAGGTCATTGCGAACTAAAGTTAGCATAAGAGTTTTGAATCCTTGCAATAAAAGATTGGATGCTTCATTCATGTACCATCAACAGAGTCAAGATTATACGGTGAATAGCGATAAAACCAAAATAACACCAAAATGCAAGTTAATTTACCGCCAAACACCAAAGAACAAGTTATTAATCACAAAATAAATTAAATTTAGCATAAATATATAATTTTATGTGTGAAACCATGACAAACAATATCCAAAAATGTATAAACTGAGTGATGATAAAAAAAATTTAAGTTTTGAGATGAGGGGAAGAAAAAAAATTAATTTTAAGCTGTTGTCATTCAGACTGAGTAAATAACACCAGTAAATAGTGAATACAATGTGGATGAGAAATTATCATTTAGTGAGAAAAGCAAAATTGTAAACGTAAATATAAAAATTATTTTATTTCTAGTATTGAATGTTTTATTTCTCTATAAAACCAGATCCAAGCCATTCGTGTAAGACTGTAACAAAAATCTACACTGTTTAGCAACTTCAACATACAAAATATTGTGCAAACTTTCGTGGCCATTGTAGTCAATTTCTAGGCTTCTTGGTTTGAGCCATGTCGTGGATTTCTTCTCCAACATTTCAGTAGTCGTTGCAGCTGCCATCAACAGGAAACAGTACCTGACCGATTGAGGACAGTCGAATGAAGAGGCTCTTATATATTCTGATTTCTGGAGGGCTGTTTCCTGATTGGCTGGGCTCTTCGGCCAATCACAGGCTGTCTTCCTCTTGATTGACTGGATACTCTGGCCAATTGCAGTCTGGCTTCCTCCTGATTGGCTGAGGTGGTCGGCCAATCCTGGCGAGTCTGTGTTCTCTGCTCTCGCAACACAGGATTTCAGGTCACCTATGAATAGATTTACACATATTTTGTTCATCTTGTATCCATATTCTCTGTTGATGCTATTTGAATGTTTTAATATTTCTATTGATTCTCTAATGATTCTTGGTCTATAAGTTCGTATGTTGGGTATTTTGGTGTGTTTGTCGAAATCAATACTATGTTTGGTTTTCCTGGAGTGTTCAGCAATAGCTGACTGCTGGTTTTCATACTTGTAGGCTCTTATGTGTTCTTTTATTCTGGTTGTTATATTTCTGCCAGTTTGACCTATGCACACTTTCCCGCATGAGCAAAGTATCTTGTAATCTCTAACCTGTTCTTTGGCTGGTGTTTTGCCTTTCACTGATCCCATGATGCTATCGACTTTGTTAATAGGTTTCATGATGGTATGTATGTCCTTCCTCAGTAAGTGTGCCAGCCGGTAGGTGATTCCTTTGACATAGGGCAGTATAGCAATGTATTGTAAGGGTTCTTTTTCATTAATTCTGGGCTGCTTCTTGAAGCTCTGCTGTACCTCACGTATTGAGTAACCATTAATTTCTAGAGCTATGGTGAGATGTTTCATTTCTGCCTCAATATGATGTTCGTCACACAATTAGTGTGGAGGGATACTAGCCCCGGTGTAAGGCGATAAAAACATCCGGGTGGGCATTTCTCTAACCCTGTGGTATGCTGCCCTGAAGGGTCTCTTGCTGTTTGCTTGAAGTGGCGGCAGTTTGGGGACTTGCTCTCATCCAATGCTTCAATGTTCCTGGGATGAATCTACGAGATTTCTGCCCAGTGACCCCGAACGTTAGTGTCAATAAGTTCAAGGAAGTGGGGGTAAATAGTGGGAGTAACTATGTGACTCAATGCGTGCCGGTCATTTCTGAGCAGGAATGCTCAGTCATGATTTGGGTGATCAAGAAGTTTCTATATCATCTGGAATGCACGCACTTCATCTTCTGCACTGACAGTCGTGCAATCAGGTGGTTAAGGGAGTCCAGCAATAAGGCGAAAATCAGACGTTGGGTCTTACTCCTTTCAGAGTTTGATTTTGAGGTCCAACATTTTCCCGGTAAACAGAATGACCTGCCAAACGCCTTGTCACACCAACCTGACCTACTTGAAGAAGTAAAACCAGACAAGGAAATGGACATTGTCTTGCCTCCAGAACTTTGTAAGCTTCAGCCTGAAGAAAAGTTGAGACTTCTACAATTGCAAATCTACTGCAGACAAATCGAGTATCACCAACAATAGGACCCAGAGATCTAGGAGCTGCTACGAAAGTGTCCACAATGATCCAAACTACTTGACAGTGTCGTGCGGTCCCGTCACCGACAGATACGAAGTGGAGAATTTGGGTGCTTCGAGTCCTACGTGATGACATTTGCAGTCACTACCACGGCCATCCGGATGCAGGACATCCAGGGACACAAGAAACCATCACCGATATAAGCACCCACTACGTATGTGACTGCATGAGTAGCAATGTCAGGGAAGCATGTTAATAACTGCCCTAAATGCTGCCAACATAAGGCTTAAGTCTTAACAACCCACAAAGAACTACTGCACCTTGGAACCAGGTTGCAGCTAACTTAATGGACCCATACTCAAGGAGTACAAAGGGAAACAGATACCTGTTGGTGGTCACTGATCTATTCTCATGGTGGACCGAGGCCTTCCCACTTCCAAGCTAGGAGACACGTCATATTGTCTCCAAACTCAGTCAGGAGGTCTTCCCACGTTGGGGCTACCTCCAGAGCATACTTACAGATAATGACACCCAGTTTTCTAGCCGGCATTGGCTGACCACATGCCAAGGATCGGGAGTTGAGACTTGGACGTTACCGTACCATCTCTAGGCAAATCCAACTGAACGGCGGAATTAGGAACTAAATAAGTGCGTACGTCTCAGTCTGGACTAAGACCAACACCATTGGGATCCCCAATTACCCCACATCTTATTTTCTCTGTGTAGACAGACCAACGAGGCAATAGACTCCAGCCTCAGCCAATTCCTGTAACTCCTGTTCGGGCACACCCTACGACGACCAGGCGACTGGCAGTGGGAACACCAAGCCATGGAGATGCTACAGCCGGAAGCCCTGCATCAAGCTGCCCAAGGCCACTTTGAACAACCAGAACTGCGCCAGGAGTAGTACATTGCTGGGAAGTACCCTCCACCCCGAACAAGAGTCCAAGCTTTTCAGATGGGAGAAACCGTGCTAGTCAGAAGTCACCCTTTGACCCGCGGAATGAGCCAATTCTGCGCAGGGCAGGCAAGTAAATGGGAAGGTCCCTATAAAGTCATCAGACGAGAGACTGTATACTGGATCGAGGATTGCTGTTGGAAAATATGAAAAGTTACCCAATGCTAGATGTGCCCTTACCATGATTCTGCCCCGGCAATGGTCCAGGTATCCCAGGCACCTCTGCACTCAGCCACGTCTGACGACAAGAATAAAACCACCAAGCCAGCTACCAGCCCTGACGATTGACCAATGTCATCAGCAGCTAGCAAGGACAGCAGGCCGCAGCCTGCACCGAGAGCCTACTCGTCTCCACTAAGGGTGGATTTCCTGCCACCGCAAAGCCCAAGAATGTCGGAACAGACAGTACTGTCCACCCCGTTATCGTTCTGCTGAAAATTCACCAGGTTCCCGGGAAGGGGGACTCCGAGCACAACAGAGATTTCTTGGAGAATTCCAATGGATAGAGATCCACGACAGCAGCAGCCAACACCTACCACTTGCACCATGAGAGTTTCTGCAAGCAGCTTCGTTGGACCAAAGTCTCCACCACTCGAGCAGTCAGCAGGACAAGCTACCTCGATCTTCCAAGACTTCCTCAAGCCGCCTCAGCAGGGAAACGGATGTCGCCGCAGAGCCTTGTGCCGAGCACCAGTCTTTTTCAGAGGAGGCTACATCAGCAACTGCCACCTTGACAGAGGCTGTGTCCAAGGCCTCGAAGCAGCTCACCCCAACAGCAGTCAGCGTGGATTGTGTGGCATTCCTGGCTGCACAGTCCCGACTCAATGTAGAGGCTGCCAGTTTCACCTACAAGGCCGGTGTCCTTACCCCACTCCAGGAGTGTATACAGGAACCACCCAAGGCTAGCTTCTGTGGGTTTTTCACTAAACCTTTTTCTGCTATCAACCCTTTGCGTGAAAACATGAACTATGCTCTGTCCTCTTCCAACAGATCAGCAGATGCTGATGGCGAGTTTCCGGTCCCCAAACGAGAGCATTCGGGTGGACCTGCCGGAACCCCAGAGGCTGTTCGTATTCTGGTCGCAGCGGAGGTAGCAGAGATATCAGAGTCCGACGTCGCAGAACCTCATCATAGACGTGATCGAGCTTCAGAGACATCTGCACCAGGCCATGAAAAGTCACAGTCATGTTACACCGATGGCAGACGAGGTGGCTCAGCCGCAGCCCGCCTCCCAGCTGATCCGGACACCTGATGTGGAATGCTGCCTGACAGTGCCCACTCCAGGAGCGAGTGACCTGCCTAGCCTGTGAAGGGCACACACATCTTCTACGGCACAGCAGGCCAACAATTAAGACACGGGTATGTTAAACTGCAGAATACAATGCCTTGAGCCTGCAGAAGTCATATTCTACCTGGACAGTACTGTGAAACTATGTGGCGGGCACCTCCTACGTACCAGTGGCCTTAACAACCTGATGCCCCTCCTAGGAAGCAAGGGCGTCTCAGTAAACAGAGCCAGCCGTGATGCAATAAATGCCCAACTCCTATGGACAAAAGCAGATGGTCTATGCTGCTAGTATCAAAGACAGTATCAATGCCCCTAACAGAAAGCAGACTGCACCACCCCAAATAGGAAGCAGACGGCACCACCCCTAGCAGTATGCAGATGATCTCATGTAAGTGCATCGAAACACAATGATGACGATTAGTGAAAGTGCGTCATAAATACCACAAAGAGGAAGCAAAAAGTAGACAGGATGGTGTTGCCAGAATTTTTTGAACTTTTAAAGTGATGTTATTTACGAGTAGACCTGTCTTGTCTAATGCTAACTTGTAAAACTTTAACTCTTTCGTGTATTTTTCAAAATGCTTAAAAAGGGTATGTATTGTTGCAAAGAGTAATGTCATGTGCAAAAGAAAATAGGAACTTTTGAACCCAGTTTCAATAGGTCTGTGTTAAACCAGAGAGGTAAATAAGCAGCCAGGGACTGTACAAAAGAAAAGCTGCCAAAAGAGATCTGATAAGTTTGGTTGTTGTAAAAATTATTTAAAGAGTTGTGTGTTCTTTTTCTCCTTCTATTACTATCAATACTTGTAGTGGTGATGCACTCTCATTTCTTTTTAAAAGAACCCCGCCATTTCACTCTACAACAAGCACCATAAATGTGAAATAAGTCTGGAAGCGCTTATTTGATTTAACCCCGTAGATTGAGAAGACACGTAAAACGATGCTCGCTTTGGGACACCAGGCACAGTAATACGCCTGTGTTGATGGCCACAGTGGAGTATTGGGTTAATAAAGAGTGAAGTGTAAAAATATGTGACAGAACTCATGCCAGGATAATCTGTAAAAGGATGATTCTAACATACTGTTTTCAGCGAGCATATCACATGTTTGCATTTGTACTATCACACTTGTTTTATTCTTTTAACATAGCTGTGAATGCTCACCATAATAAAAGAGGCCATGGTACTACACAAACATGTATTGTAATCTGAGTAGATAGGAAAAAGTTTCACAAAATAAAAAAACGATGGTATGCCACCTGGCATGATGCTGGGATGCACTGCTATTTCCCTCTTTTATTCCTTTCCTTTCTTTGGACAGAGAGAGAGTGAGATAGGCTAGCCAGTGTGCTAGAGTGAAACACAGTTTGTCTCTGCTGCCAGAGCAATGTGTTAAAGTATGTCAGGGGTAAAAGTAGGAATGCTTGACGTTTACCTCCCCATCAGCTCTTCTCACAGCTAGGCCAAGTTGAATCATGAGGGCAGTAACTTGAGCCATAGCACAGAGTAGAGCGCTTAGCAGAATCACAACCAGGAAAAAAGAAAATTGCCATTGAGCGAACAACCCTGCATTCACTCAAGGGAATTTCCTTTTTGACCCACTGCCATCCTTGATTCAGTGAGCCGAGAACGAGTAGTTGACATTCTGGTTTGGGGACACTTGGCATCCGCCCCTTGCTGCACAGCGGGGTTGTCTTAACGGGATACTAACCGTCCTACGAGGAGGGCCTTGCGCTCTGCTGTTACAGCTATGTTTTAGAGTAGAGAAGGATAGTGTCCCACTGTGGGTGATTATTTAGAGGAAGTAACAGCCAGCGGTAGAGCGTGAGCACTGTCCTTCGGGTTGGTAAACATCACCTCCCTCAGTGGGCATCCCTCTCCTATTCCTTATATAGACAGAAAAGAAAGTGATCCCGACTACATGGAGGATGACCAAGGCGCCCCTGGGAGAGTCGACCTTTGCTTAGTTTTCCGTGCAAGTTGAGAGAGACATATTGTCCTTCCTGCTGCTAGCCAGCAATTTGTGTAAGCTTATTAAAAAATTAGCACATATTTTTATTGCTTTATTAGTGTTGGCCATTAGAACTGTTTAATACTTTCTGTTATACAGTATAACCTCTCTATTATGACCCCGCACAGTTCCCGAGAATAGGGTTGATATAGGGGGGATAAAAAATTGAGAAAATTTTCGGCCGATTTTGACCCACCCCTAACACTGATGCCTCCAAATTTGCCATTTTTTGCATGAAGTTGATGTTCAATTGTCTCTAGCGCATAAAAAACCACTTTAAATTAAATATAAATGTGTATATTTTAATAGCTGGGCATCTCCTGATTAATTTGATATCCAAGAAAGGCATATTGGACCACCTCTTGTCGGGGTGGCAGCGAATACGTTGCCGGCTGCAACGTGTGCATAGCTGAGCGAGCGCCTGGATACTCTGCAGCGCGGCCAGGCACGGGCATGGCAGTTTGCTGCTGAAGCTCAGCCCTAGATCCTCAAGCTGGGCAGCTGTCTGTCATTCGCTCGCTACAAGATTACTGTGGTGGGCAGCGGCCGCCCACCTGCCGCCACTGCTGCTGTTACAGGGCGGTTCGCTTCGTAACAGCGGCCCGACGTTGGGAAAACATGGTGATAAATATAAAATAAATTAATACATACACTCGCATTTAGGCTACCGCCTGATGGCGAGCTCTACCCACTCAACTCCTCTAACTGAACTTACCGACCCCTCTCACAGATACCAATTCCTCCCTCAACACATTCCATTCCCTCACAGACCTCACAAGCATGGACTACCTAACCCACTCTGTTCTCCTTCGCACCCTTTGAAGCGTCTCACTATTGTTTCCTCTTCCTCTAAATACCCTCTTACTTAGCTTGGAGTGTAGCCCTCCCCATCCTCCCTCTTCATTCACCATCCTGTACATCCTGACTAACCGTTCAACTTTCCTCCTGTCCTTCAATGAGCTCCACCCCATTAATTTCATCATCACTGATGACCTATAGTTCCCTTCTTCCTCATCATCCTGCCCCTGCCTTCTTCACCTACCCTTCACCCATCTTGCTGCCCTTCTCTGCACCTTTTCAGCTCTTGCACCTCCACCTCCACATACGGGTCCCATACTGTTGCAGCATATTCTAACATTGGCTGTACCATTGTGCCATACGCCTTCTCCTTCACCTCACAGCTGACTCCCTTCAGCACCCTTCCCAGCATACCCAGAGCCATTCTTCCCTTTGCAACCACTCTTTCTACCTGTTTTTTCCATTTGAGGTCTCCCTGCAGTACAATCCCTAGATACTTATATTCTGCTACTTCTTCTGTCTCTTGTCCCTTCCATCTATATATGTCTCTGCTTATTACCTTCTTCCTTGTAAACCTCACTACCTTAGTTTTTCTTACATTTATCTTCATTTAATTTCCCCTGGTCCACAACCATATCTTGTCAATGTCCACCTGCAAATCCCCCCACTTCAGAATACATTACACAATCATTTGCGAACAATCTTATTTTTCCCCTAATCCCCAACCCATGTCATTTACCGTTATGGTAAATAACAAAGGACCCAGCACGCTTCCCAGTAGTACCCCTGACGTAACCTCCCCTTCCTCTGATAATGCCTCCCCCACTTTCACCCTTTGCCTTCGCCCCCAGGGGAAGTCCCCTATCCATTTCACTACCCTCCTGTCTGGTATCAGCTCGTTCACTTTCCTTATCAATGTCCAATGGGGCACCTTATCAAATGCCTTCTCAAAATCTACTACCTGCACCAGATCCTCTAATAACCCAACCAGCTTAGTCTGACATGAGTATCCCTTCCTGAAACCATGCTGGGACTCCTTCGACCAATTCCTCTTGTTCATAACCCTCACCACATGCTGGACCACCAGCCTCTCCATTACTTTTTCTGTACTCGATGTGAGACTCACCGGTCTGTAGCTACCAGGCCTCCCTCTATCCTCCCCCTCCTTGTACATAGGTACCACCATCGCATCCTTCCAACCTTGTGGTAACCTACTCTCTCCTAAGGACTTGTTAAATAGCGCCAATAAATATTTCACCAACTCCCTCCCACCAAACTTTAGTGCTGTGTTTCCTATCCTATCTGGACCCCCTGCCTTACTGCTCTCCAAACCCGTAATTACCTTTTCTATCTCCCACTCCCTCATCTTAATCTTACTAAACACCCCCCGAACACTATTTGCCTACCTATTCCAATCCTCCTTTGCCTCAAACACTGACAAGTACTGGCCTTGCAGCATCTTAGATTTTTCTTGGTCATTTGTCGCATACCTACCATCACTTCCTTTTAGCAGAGGGATCCCTGCGTCCCCTCCCCTTAACTTCCTAACATATGTAAACAATTTCCCCCATTAATTGCATTTTCCTTCTTCCACCATGTTCCCTAAAAATACATTCTTTGCCTGTTTGACCATCCTTTCGAGCTCCCTACCCATCTGTTTCATCATTTCCTTAGATCTTATCACACCTTCATTTCTCCACTTGGTATGTAATTTTCTGCAATTCCTCTTCATTTTTAAAATCTCGTGTCCATAATATGGCAGATCTCCCCCAGTCCGTAACTTTTTCTTTGGCACAAATTTCTACAACATAACCTCTATTAATCCTCTAAACTCCTTCCATAATTTTTCCGCACTTTCCTCCATAGACCAATTCTAAACCTATTTCTCAGGAAGATTTCTGTTCCCTTCTTGTCTCCTCTTCCATACTGTTACACCAACCTTTCTGCTGTTTGCTCTTCCCTCATCCTGCCAATCCCAATTTCCATAACCGGTATATGATCGCTTATACCATGCAATACTATTGCATCAACTACAGTGTTCCCAGGTCCTACCAACACCACATCCAGCACTAACCCAACACCCTCCTCATTCCATCTCGTAGGTGTTTCTACTACCTGGACCAAGCCTGTGCTGCTATCCTCTGCATCATGCTACCCATTCCTTCTGCAACCTCTATCCATTTCACATCAGGCATATTAAAATCCCCTGCTACAACCACACACTGCCTGTCCTTCAGTCTATCGACCCTCTCCTTGAACATCTCAACTGCCTGCCATCCCCCCTGTCCTGGTGGTCTATACACTGCCAGCAAAGTAATCTTCCTATTACTACAACCACTTAATTTAATTTCCATTACCTCGATATCTTCGCTAACCCATTCTATCGCTTCTTTCAGCCCCTTCCTTACGCACACCCTTACTCTTCTCCCATCCCTGTCTCTTCTGAAGATGTGAACTTATACTGCCTACATTCAATGTCCAGCACTTCCTCAGTCAGCCAAGTCTCCACAGTTACTACTATATCCGTCCCATATCCTTCAACCTTTCCCCAGAAGCCCTCCAGCTTGTTGTACATACTCCTACAGTTCACCACCATTATCCTTATGCTAATACTCTGCTTTACCCGCCTACTTTGCTTACCCCTTGTCTCCACACCTGTGGCCTCATCAGTGTTTTCCTTTTCATTTCTCTCTACTTCTGTTTCCTTCCTTCTCTCTGATTGCTATTTCATACTTGCTATTCGGCCCTGACCCTGTACATACAGCCAGCTACTTCCCTACCTAGCAGATCACCTAGAATCCTCTTTCCCTGCTTTGTCAGGTGAACCTGGTCCCTCCCTACACTTTCCCAGCCTACCCATTTCCTACTATCTATAAATATAACCCCCAAATCCCTACTTACCCTCTCGTAAACCTCACTCGCAGCCACTGTCGTCCTGTAGGCTAGTCCTTTCCTAACCAGCATGCCACTGACTACTGCCCTAATCCTTTGGAACTTCTCCCGCACTTTCCTCAGCAATCCCCTAAGGTCCCGCTCTACCTCTTGCCCTACCTGCTTTCGAGCCAGTTAATTTCCCCCCCCACATTAATTAAAACAACCTTTGCCACCCTGCTACCTCTCATACTACTTACCCTTTCTTCCAAGTCCCTGATATTTGCACCCCCAAACGCTGCTTTATATGTAATTTCGTTCCTTACTTCCATCAGCTGCACTCCCTTTACAATAGAGCTGCCTAGAATAACTACCTCTGGCGCATTTCCTACAAACTTTTCCTGTTTCGTGACTCTTCCACCCACCTGCCTCCCTGTGTCTACTTCATCTCTTACCTGATCCCTGTCTCCAGGCTCCTGTAGCACCCTTGTTTCCTTCCCTTTGACCAGCTCTCCTCTTTCCCCTCTGGCTCTGAACTGTCCACTTTGTCCTGCTTGCTGGTCTTTGCTGCTTTCTGTTTCCCGTTCATCTATTCCTGATTGCTTCCTGCCTAGTACTATCACTTTATCCCTTGCTACTATTTCTTGCTCCTCTAACCTTATTTATTTTCGTATGTCCTCCACTTTCTTATCCATTTCTACTGCCTCCATCTCCTTTATCCTTCTTAATCGTACCACCTCTATCTCTCTGCCTCCCTTCACGTGTGCCTTTCCTCCTGCAGTTCCTTCTGCAGCCTTACTTGCCTTCTACCTAACTCTTCCTCCCTTCTCAACTTTTCCTCCTGTGGACTAGCTTGCATTTTCCTTAGCACTCACCTATTCTCTAACTTATCCACCCTTATTTCTACTCTACTCCTACCCATCTCATTCCTGACCTTTCCTGCTCATCAATTCAACCATTTCCCCTTTCCACCTCTCCTCCTTAGATACTTGCATCTTTGTCACTGGCACACCCTCTACAAAGCTTCCCTCCATCATATCCCAAATCCAGTTTCCACCCTTTCCACTTATTTGTATCTCCTTTTCTACAGTTAATTTGTTTCCCACTACGCCACTAAACTCTTTTCCTCAGCATATTCCTCACACCTCCATTCATGCTCTTGTAGATGCAATTCATGTCAATGTGTTGAATTTATACTAAATGTAGGCGGCGTGTTGGCCTCTGCACTAGCATATGAGGGCCAGCAATGTTTACGGGAATATAAATATTTAGTGCGGTCTACTTGAAATATTAATCATCCCAAATTTTTTATCAAAAACTTTTGACTTGCTTATACACGCACACAGCCTCACTCACCATGATATGGTACTGGTAACATAAGAACACATTTTATTTGCACACATTTATCTTTATTCACTTTATACCTAAAATTGACTTCACAAGAAAAAAAAAAAATTGCCCACCATAAAAAATTAGCATATTATGTAGGTGTAGGGCACATATACTTAAAAATTACTTACCCGGGCCTGCAACTCTCCCCCCCCCCCCCCCCCCCTCGTGTTCTTCCATGGACAAGTCACCAGTGTCCGATTCTGGCATTAAGTAATTTATTGCTTCACACTGCTTGGGACAACAAATGTCAAAGTCTAAGATGGTAGCTTGAGAAATGCCCGACCACTAACATCAGTAAGGGCTAGTTTTCCATAGACTGAATATCGTGGATAATAGAAACTAGTACCGCGGTTGGAGAAAAGGTCTACAAAAACAAATCTGCGCATAACTGAAACAGCGGTTCAAGATACCGCGGTTGGCGAGGGATTACTGTATCTATTTTTAGATGTACCTCAAATTTGTAACTTTTTCGACCCAAACTTTTCACGGTTCCTTGGGATTGGGTCTTAATAGAGAGGTGGTCATAATAGAGGGGTTTTACTGTATGTTCAGCATTTGAAAACTATAATGTGAAGTCACATAAATATTTTTTTTAAAGTATTCATGTAACTGCACTTATAGGCTGTTCACAGTAAAGTGAGCACTTTTGTGGTCCTAGTGACTTTTTTCCTATTAGCCATTTTTTTCTTCCACAACATTTAAAACAAATTTTGTAATGTAAGTAATAAACACAGTGTATATATTTCACTGGACTCAGAAGTTAATGTCCAAGGCTACAATAAAATATTTGTTGCCTATTATTCCTAATGAGAGGGCTTCAAATAGTGCTCACTTGACCATTAATAGCCTATATTTTGCAATGTATAGTTACTTTTTAATGCAAAGTTGTAATCCATTTTGAATAATAATAAAAAGTATGTCAGACAGTTCAGAACTCGCGCCCAAAAATTTATACAATTTTTTTTTACCAGTTCACACATGCACTATACTTCTTAAAAATGTTTGATGTAGTAGGATTTGAAAAAGTGCTCATATTAATTTTTAATTATGTAGATAATTTTCCCAACAGGGGCCATGGTGGTTAAGACTGCTCACTTCCCACTAAGGCAAACCGGGTTAAATCCCCGGCTGGGTCACTCCAGGATTTTGCATGTGAGAATCGTGCTGGACATTGCAGCTGGTTGGTGGGTTTTTTAGGGGATCTCCCATTTCCCCTGCCCTTGCATTCCTGCGCTGATCCATTCTCACCTCATTTCACTCACATCGGCTCTCGAGAACTCATTGTTAAGCGCCAATCAAATCTCTCAACTCAACCCAGCAGTAACAAAAAACGGTCGTTAATATTTTTTGTCTTTGTTGTGTTTTAAACTCCATTTGAATGAGTCTAACTTCATAGACTCAAGATGGAGGTATCCTTTTTGTTTCTTCGTCATTCTTTTAAAGTAGTGGCCATGGGAAGCACCGTAAGTTCTGAAACTGCAATGTGATTGCCTAAATACGAAAGCTGATATGGAAACTGCCATGGAAAAGGGTCAAGTACGATTATCAAACCTGGAATGAAATGTGGTTGTATAAGGCTGTAAATTTACGACAGGTGCCTTACTACTGGCATAATGGCCACTATGGCAGACTTTGCATAAACGTTTATGGAATGTGATACAGTTTAATACGGCCTTAAGAGGCCAGTGCTACATGTCCAAGGTGGGGCCCATGAAACTCTGCGGGATTATTCTGCACAGGTGGATTAATCAATGTGTGCATGAAGGTGTCAGTGTTAATCCACAGAAGTGATGGGAACAACTTTATATCATACCGTATTTAGATTACAAATTTCTACATTACAACACTGCAGGAAAATAGACATGTAGTGTAATAAGTGTTTTATAAAAATCAGTCATTTGTATCTTGAAAATGGATAGAAATAATTTTTATAGTAAAATTTTAAACAAGATTGTAAAAATAATAAAGAATTTTGTTGTGTGTAAAGTTTATTGTTTAAATTAATCTATATTTTTAACTCAAACATGGCTGACTAGGGATCTAGTGGTTATAGTAGCCAGACTGTTTGCCTCGCACCAAGGTGTACCAGATTTGATTCCTGGCAAAGTTACTTGGATTTTTGCATGTGGAAAATGTGATGGGCATCATTATTGGTTGGTCTTCACCTTCAGTTAGTTTCATCCTTTCCGGCACTCAAGACTAGGGATGGGACCCTCGATGCTGCAATACCTCGATACCCTCAATACTTTATAGTGTCGAGTATCGCATGAGAATATCTGAAAGTATCAAATTTTAACTTTGTGCTAATGGTTTATACCATGCACATTTTTTCATCAAGCACAGTTTTACAAAATGTCCATAACAGTGAAATGTCATCGTTGTGATCCCATTTATTCCATTTTACAGTATGTCTTTTTTTTTTTAAGATCCCGACAGCTATCCTTTGTAAACAATGTGAAAACAAAACAGTCTTACTACGACTCTTAAAACATAAATTTTCAGCATCCTTCGATCAGATATTCTGCCCTAAAGCCAAAATATATTGGGAACACTCGTTTAACTATAAAATATAGTGGATTTTCGATGATTCGCTCCTATTATTTACGTTTCACCGTAATTCTCATTGGTACATTTGCCAAAGCTTGCGCACATCATTAGTTTTTGAGTGCTATGTGATTGCAAAACAACACGGATAATAAATAACTGGTGCTATCAATAGTATTGTTAACATTCTGCAACAGTTTTTCTTCTTCCTACATATTTACTGCATTCGTAGGTTGGCAACAATGAGAAACCCTTCCGGAATCTTATTCTTCTTACGTGTTTACTGCATTCTTAAGTTGGCAGCAATGAGAATGAATCACACAATTTTTGACACTAATTGACGATCTATGGCTTTGTTATTGTAAACAAAATTTGGAATGAGGGTAGAGACGTGGTTATATTTTAACCAGGTTTGATTATTATCAGAAACTCTTGGCTGCATGTTTGATTAGATTGTAAAGGTTTGAAAATGACTGGTAAGTAATTATTGGCAAAAATTGTTGCAGATAAATCAATTGTGATAATTTTAACCAAGGGATTGAGCATTGTTCAGCCAACGAAGAAACATTGAATAAAAATATTAATATAAATAAAAATAAAATTTTGCTCAAATCAAAAATCAAAGTTTTTATTTTAACGTGAATATCTTATCATAAATTGACTTGAATAAGTTGTGTTATTAACGTCTTTAAGCTGTTCGTTTGAACAAAAATGCATTTTGAGGTTATGTACAAAATTTTTCAGGTCTGAAATCCAAGTCTGCATACATCGTTTTCTCGCATACTTTGTATTTTCTTGTTGGTCCACTGAAAAACGAATAATTGAGATTCTATTTTTTTCATACTGTGTTTTAATGGATAATTATTGCCGCCTCGTAACAGTTGACAGTAATTTTTTAAGTGGGAAACCATCTACGAGTCATTTACTTCAGCCACTTCACAACACATGGAACAGCTGGAAGTATTGTGACTAGTTGTAGTTTCCTTCTCTTAAAAAGAAACAAAAGTGGGTTAAGGATGTTCGTGTTACACACCATCCACTGTTTGTTTCAAGTATAATGGGGGTTTTTATTTACTTTCAGTGTGCATCAACAACACTAGTAAAATTACCAACTTTCTTGGCCAAGTTGTTTTGTGTTCATGACAATTTTAATTTGGTATCGAGAAAAGTATCGTATTGAGTATCGTGAGAATGTTTTGGTATCGAAACTGGTATCAAGTATCTGGAAAATGTGGTATATCAACCCATCTCTACTCAAGACCTTGCTTGTTTAGCATTGACCAGTACCTCTCAACTCAACTTAAAACATTACTATTTAAAATCAATCTCTTTCATTTAAAATTTCCAAAACTATTTAATTACAAATGTGTGCATATCTGTTATGTTTGAGGTATGAACACGGTGAGGCTACTGCAAGTGGGAAATAACTGGTTTTGTAATTTTTACCTGAAGCTTCATTACTTTTATTGTAAAGAGGATATAAGAAATTATGTTGGATTGAAACTGCTACCTAGTTAGAATCATTGTCCGGTGAGATTGTGATTTTATAAAATTTGGTTGTTTAGCAAGCAGACTAAAAATGTTGCCGTGTATTTGCGTGATGTTTTCATGTGCCTGTGGTGTGGTTGTTCTCCTCAGAATGCAGTACGCATTGTGCGGGCCCTGTTTGAAGTGTACCTGCGGAGGAACAACCCACTCGTGGCTGGTCGTCTGCTCAAGATGAGCATCATGTTTGAGCAACAACAGTGGACTGAGGAGAGTTCCATGAGACAGTTCCGAATTCTCGGCCCAGATATCATTGATAAGATTGAGAGCCATCACCTCTCTGTGGAGAAGCTGCGTGATATGGATGTTCGTGAGATAGGTGCCTGATATTTATGTATTACAATTTCTCCATTGTACTGTTTATGTCAAAGAAAATAAGTGGTCACAATCACATGCATTTATTTTAGTGATGGAACAGTTCCATTAATGATTTTTCAATTCTACTGATTCTGGCTAGAATTGAGTAATCAAAATCATTGATTTTTTTTCCACTCATTTTATTTGATTCTAGAGTTTATTTGTACTGTTGAGTGAAAAAAAAAAGATGTGTTTTTATACAATATCAATTTATTTATATTGCATTCCTAATTTGTTATAGGAGTTTTATGTTTACTATATTTTCTTTGCATTTTCGATTGTGAATTGTGTAAATAAATATTGAGACATAAATTGTTAATTGATCCTGACAACAAGCAGATATTTGGTCTGCAGATGTTGGTTGGCCTTACTACAATTTTACTCATGGTGAAAGTGTAAGCATTTTATTTTTGAGGTTAACCATCTCTATGTACACAAATGTAATGCCTACAATGCTAAAACGCAGCAGTGTGTGGGCCAGTTTTACAGTGGCAGAGGATGATGCAAACTATGCAATGTGCAGTTCTTGCAATATTAAAATTTAAATTTGCAGAAATGTCCCAGACTACTATAAACATTAAAAAGCCCCTTACAAGTTTAAAATAAGTTGAAAGTGATTATAAGCACAAAAGAAAAGTTTTGAAAATGTATTGAGCTCTACGTAATATTCAACATACACTTAATGTATTACAGTTTGTTAACATTTGTCATGAAATACTGACTTGTTGATACTGGTGTTTGTATAACCATACTTTTTATGCCAATTTAGAATCATTCTGTATTCAACTTTAACTGTTTTTGTTACTAAATGGTGAGGATCAAATTGAGTCTAGAACCGAGAATCTAAACAATAATATTAGAATCAAATCAGAATCTGTAAAAAATATGGAATCTTTCCACCACTAATTTATTTGCTAAGGAAGTTAAGGTGAAACACGATATGTAGTATGATTCATACACCTGGAGGTGGTAAAAACTTTTTTAACTTCTCAAGGGAATTTGGGAAAATGTAAAATGCAGGAAAGTGCAAAAAAGGGAAATTATGCTGTATGTGCATTACATGGGATCAAAGAAAACATATGTAAAATAAGGGAAAGTGTGAAAATGAGGTTGTGTAAAATAGGCGTTTTAGTATAACAAAAACTTTGGAAGTATAGTCTGTCTCATCAAAAATTTCCACCTTTTGATAGCCAGTGTGTGGTAACATGTCATAAACAAAACTAACATTATCCTACATACAAAATGATGTACCAGAGGCGTGAACAAAGTAAGTAAATTTCATGTTTGCTATTCTTTCACCCTGCCATTGCACGATAGACAACGGAGAGATGAGTCAGCAGAAAAGAGTTCTTGGACAAACAGTTTATATGTTTTATTTTACATTGTCATAAGAAGGGAACCTGCGGTGGTGTAGTTGTCAAAATACTTGCTCCCCACCTAGACGAACCAGGCTCGATTCCCGGCTGGGTTGCTCCCAGATTTTCACGCGTGGAAATCGTGCTGGATGATGCCGCTGGTCAGCAGTATTCTCTGGGATCTCCCATTTCCCCCACCCTTGCATTCCACGGTAGCACACACTGCCAGCTGGACACTCACAGGGCATATTGTGTCTTGCAGTGGTGTAGCAATTCTTGATTGGGAAGGGTGGGGTGCACCTTTGGCAGACGCTACATGGAGTAACATCACCCATGGCACATCAAAGCAATTGTATAAAGGCCATGCTTGCATCATATGTAGACTGTGCTGGTCAAAGTGTCCTGCCTTCATGTGGCAAAGAAATTCATGGTGCCATGTATGGCAATTTCTTCAACTTCTCTGTAGCAGTGAATGAGATGTCCAAAGAAGCACAAGCATTAACGGGGTTGAAAAAGGGCACTAGTCATGGCCTGTATCTGGAGAGTAGTAGTGAGTACATAAGTTAACAGAGACATGGTTCCTGCTGAGGTTTGGACTCAAGTGCGTGAGGGTTTATGCCTTATTCCTAGCTTCTTGTAGGCTTAGGTTAGATGGCAAATAGCTTGGATTCATGTTGATTGTTTATAAAATTTGTGTGAAAGGCAACTGTAATTTAGAGCTAGAGTTCACAGAGAGACAGTGCATTAAAAACAGGAGAAACAAGTGAATGTGGATGTAACATCTCGGAATGCCAAATCTGTAAGGGATAAAATGTGTGGCTATAACTTATTTTCGTCGTAGTGATCCCCACTACAGTAAAGTAGGCTACCAGGGACTCGCTTTAGTGGGTATCTGCACTGATTGTTGCCACAGACCTTTGTGGCATGGTGGTGCTAAGAGATAATGCTAAATTACAGTACTTGAGTACATCCTCTTGGATGGCCATCTTTGTACAGGATGCTGTGGTTGGCAGCAGACATCCCTTGTAGAGGTAATGACTATTCACATATTGCCTTGTATCTGCTGAGGACACCAGCACCCTTCTATGCTGAGATGCACAAAAGCATGAATGCACGAACTAGGTTTGTGGGAAATATTTTTGGACTGGAAAAATTTTTTTCTAAATTTTACTGTAATAGTTATTATAACTTTGCATGCATGGAGTGACACCAGAAAGAATGTAAACAACCCTTAGTAGCCATTCGAAATATATTAAATATATACAGTAGAATCCCGTAATAGTGATCATGGTAACTGCGAGAACATTGTTGTAATAAGGTGTTTTTGAAGAACTGTCAAATCACAATAATATTCCATGAGAATATTGTGGTTTATGAGTAGAAACGTATATGGCAAGAGTGTGTGAAGAGGGCTTGCGGCGAATTTCGTGACCGTGTGCAGTGTATTTTTGTTATCTGTCTGCCATAGCTACACCCCCTTACCTTTCCGCTCGGGCCATATACCTTCTCCCACTGTCATGTCACATTCTTCCATCTTGCCACTTACCTCCCTCATGGGCCAGCCAAGCATGTTGCTCTAAAAATAATATCCTGCAATTTCTCTCTCCCCCCTCCCCCCCTCCCCCCCATCGCCTTAACTAGACGTTCCTGTTCTGTATTTCTGTAGTTGTTCATTGTCATTGTGCTTTCAACTGTATATGGTTTAATACAACTTGGATTTTCTGCTTTTATTTATTGATTATGATTTTGGATTTCAGAGATATTATGATTCACTGTTATTTACAACCTGCTTACGCTATTTTATTTGGATTACGATTTTGTGCTGTGGTTATTGATGACCTACGCAGTTTTTTGTACTTTGATTGTTTTTCTGTGTGATTTTGCGACATAAGCAGCAAGAGGATCTCATTACAAAGTACGAGATCATAATTAATGATAGTGACACAACTTCTACTACGTTTTATCGCTGTGGTCTAACGAAAATATTTTATTTTTTAATGATTTTCAAGTTGTCTTGAACAGTGTTACCAATTTAGCAACTTTGTCGCTAGAAATAATGATTTTTAAAAATATTTTAGAAATATAATATTGATATTTTAACTTTTCTGTTGATTAAATAGGGAGTTAGCAACTTTTTAAGTTCCCACTAGTAACAAAAATTAATGTTTCTCTGTTTATTGTATAGAAATGTAGCAACTTTTGCAGTGTCCCTTGCGATTTTCAGTAACTATGAGTTGGGAACATCTATCATAAATTTTTGCTGGTTTTGAGTCAGTGTCATGCCATGCTTTTTCAACAATCATTTCACGAAAAATTGTGTGCTGTTTATTTGAGTCAATGCTGGTAATTTGTGGCAACATTTTATAAATAAATTGTGTCAAACATGAATAGTTTAACATCGTCATATGTTACACCAAAAATGTCATCACTGTCTATATATTAGTAATTGATCTCATTAATAATTCACACTTCTATAAACTTATGGGGAATTATTTTAATGGCAATATGTTTAGGTAACTTACAAACACATCACTCAGAAAGAGAAAAGCAATGTCAAAATTATTTTATCTCTCTCTTTGGTCAGGTTTTTTTTTTTTTTTTTTTTCTCGTAACATTTGATGCAGTCAGTAATTGTATCTGCCTGTGGTGTGTATTATTTTAAGCACAAAGATATCTTCTAATAATGTTTACAGGTTTCGGTAATTGAAAACGTATAATTTCCCATCCATGTGCTGCTTTCAGGCAAGAGTTCTAGGCTAAGCTATGGTTATTTTCATTTCCTTACTTTTGAACATTTTAAACGCAATGAGTAATCGTATCTGCCTGTGGAAGGGGAGTATTATTTAAATATCCGGAATACTGTTTCCAAGTTTTGTTAATTTAAAATGTAGTATAATTTTCCAGCGACTAGCTGTTATTATTTGGTTTGAGGTGGTCGTGTGATGTTGTAGGTGCCAAGTAATTAATTGCTCGCTGAGCGGCTTTACTTATGTGGTGCTGTCATGTTTTCCACTTGTTTTTTGACCAATCAGTGGTTGTGTCTGTACTTGTTGGGTATCATTGTAAAGAGCACATGCTTACCTTCTTAAATAAACTAACATTTCATTAATATAACATTTTATTTTCCTGTTGAATAGGTTTAAACACAATTTAAATGCAATTTTAGGGTAATTTTTGTATTATGGGGTTAAAATCAGTCCAATTCAGGAACATAAAGGACACAAGACTCTTCTATTATATTAGAGATGGGACGATTCCACAATCTTGATTCTGATTCTCAATTCCGACTACGAACTTGATACTCAATACTTTCTTATACTCAATACCAATAGTGTCATGAACAACGATTTTAATGTTCTCACAAATCCAGAAAATGTTGTTTTGCTGCAGTAACATTATCCTGATTCGTAAAAACACAGGATTTGAATCTTGGTTCAGAAGAGTTGAGAAATAATGTACATAACCTCAAAATTGATTTTGTTTACACCAACAGCCTAATGATGTCATTAAGAACAACTTATTCATGTAAATGTATAAATAAATATTCACTTGGAATTAAAAGCCTAATTCTTGAAATTGAGCAAAATTTAATTTTTATTTATTCTAATGATTTATCCAGTGGTCCTTCATTGGCCAAGCCATGCTCAATCCTGTGGTTAAAATGGTTACAACTTATTTATTTATGACGGTTTTTGCCAACCATTACTTGCTGAGCTGTTTGGAAATCCTTACGGCAAACCTGCAACCAATAGTTTCCAATAATAATCACGCCGTTAAAATACTGCTTATTGTATCTGTAACCTTATACCAAACACAGTTTACAATAACTAGACCATAGATTGTTTAATACAATTTCTGGGATTGTGTGATTTGTTCTCACTGTCGCCAACATACAAGTGAAGTAAACACGTAAGAAGAAGCTTGGTCAATAGAACAAAAAAAATGCTGCGGGATGTAAACAATACCATCCATAGTTCCAGATGTCGACAATTATCTGCATTGGTTTGCATACCCATTGTCTTCAAAAACGATTGATGCGCACAATCTTTGGCGAATGTACCATCTGTTTTAAATGGACAATATAGGTCAACAATCAATCCCAAAATTAATAAACGGGAAGTATTATAAAACTTAAACAAAGTGAACAAATAATTGAGATTGCACTGTAATGCGATTCTTATTACAGTGGTATTCACAATTTTGGAAAATGTGTTAATGTGCTCAATGCTTTGCCCCACACGAGCGAGTGACATTGAACAGAGTAGTTAGATGATTTATTGATGTGCTTACTATCAGTTGCAACTGGAGATGTGGTTGCTTTTCTCAAAGGAGTGTTTACAAAGCATGCCTGTTGTGCCTGGCAGGGCGCGTGCCACTCTCGACCTAGGGTATCAGGTGTCTTTGAGACATCTGAAGAATGCTCTGGATTACTGCCCTCGTTTCTGTCAGATAGACTCGCAGTGCAGCGAACCTTTCAGGTCAAGGCCAGTGGCTATAAAAGGCGTGTCGGGTTTCCGAGTCGGCAGTTGTTGAATGGATGAGTTTAAACGATGGACAACTAACGAGAAGAGAAGCGTGCTGCAAAAGAAGTGACCAGTGGGAGGAAAATCTGCGACTGCGAACATCAGAGCAGTGAAGAGTACGACTGCAGGCTGGACTATTGGACTGGATGTATGAGTGAAAGACATTACAAATGATGGCAACAGATAGACTGAAGGTGTGTTAATGATGAGTATGAGTTGGACAACAACCAAACAGATACATAAAGGACATTAATTAGAGTTTAAATAGTCAGTAAATATTGCACTCACTGTGAAAAAAAAGGGTAATAGTGGAGACAGATTAAGCCGTAAATAATAGCTGTGTGAATAAATTGAAAATCAAATTTAGTTATTTTATTTTTATTAATTCCACTTTTTCTCATGAACTGAACACATGCCCCTCAGGCTTTCAAGTAACAATGCTGTAAGCTTTTCTTGCGCAAATCAGTTGTATTTTCTTGATAATAAATGTGGCTGGAACAACAATGTACATTTTTTTTTTGATAAATCATTGAATCGATAGGTATCAAGGAATCAAAGAATTGAATGGCTCATCTCTAATGTATTTGGACACATACACACACACTTACATGAGCTTGTGCATACACACACCCTCACACACTTACATGAGCTTGTGCACACACACACGCATGCACGTGCACACACACACACACATATATATATATATGCATGCATTCACACACGCAGAAAGAGAATTACCTGACAGATCTACAATTTGTATCAATATCTGTGAGCGCTTATTTATGCATTCTGACTATTGATCGCAATCACATGAAAAGTTTGATATTCAGGTTGCTGTATTTCATGTGTGTGTAGTCCTAAGAGAGAACACTGCAGAATCAATTATTATACACATCCTATTTTCTAGCCTGTATTACAAGGAGATGTTTACTACTTTGTATATTTTATGTTATATTGCATGTTTACTATCTCTTGGTTGGGGGAAATGATAAATTAGACACTGCACATAACACTTCACACACATACTAAGTGTTTGACAAAAGTCGGAGCTGAGACACAAGCCCGTAGGTTAATCTACGTGAGTTTAGTTAGTTCACCGGCTGTGTGTGGAGTCTGTCACGTTGGGGTAGGGGTTTTGTAGCTGGGGCCTGTTAGTGCCCGCTCTGGGGTTGGAACCCTGGACTTTCAACTTCGAAGTAGATGTGTACTGGGAAGTAGATTTGTGTGTGGCTTTTTTTTAGTCAATGTGGAGAACACATACCATCATGATGTCAGCATCATGAAGGACATTTATAAAATATAAAATTTATAACATTGGGATTATACATTGAGGAGCTTTGCCGGTATATAGCCGGGGCCTTGTAGGTATGCAGGCCTGCACAAAATCTGGAGTGGTTAAAACTATACGAGGTTGACGCCTTACCTTGTTAATTCCAGGCCGTGTGATTCCATGCTGTGTAGTCTGGCTGTTTGTAGAAGAAGATAGCCAAACAGCAGTCGACGCTGGTTGCGGCGGAGTGGTATCCAATTAGTACTCGAGGCTAAAAGAGGGTAATTGATCTGGAGGATATTTTGCCAGTGTAGGATCTAATCCTAGTAAGGCTTCCTTATATTGATTGATGATTAAATGTATCGGGTGAGGTCCTTTTGGTAAACTCATTGGTGGCTCAAATAGAGGAACTGGTGTGTGTACTTGACTAGCTACTGCTTCTAATAATGCATTTAGTAGATTCTGCACATAAAGCTTTTGTTGGTATTTAACTCCATCTTTCCTTAAATAAGGCATAAGCTTGTTGAATGCAATTGTTACTGAAAGTAGCCAGTGTATCATGTATCCTGCCGTTTGCTATTGAACACTTTACTTTCCACTGGATTTACACACTTCACCGTGGGTCAGTGCATTCCTCTCTCCTATCCCGACCTTTTACAGCGTTAAGTGTAGTAGGGAGATCCTCTTGTCACTCAATACCACAAATGAAAGTTGTAAGTCTGCCTTAAGGGCTGTGTACGTGAGGCGCTGAATATTAAAGAACTAATTATAGCTTTAGCATTGTTTAATAATAAACAATATCCAGTATTACCAAAGAGCCGTAAGAGCGTGTATTAAATAATGTTCAAATTCGCAAATGAGAACAAAGGGAATTATTTTTTTCATTAGCTTTTATTAAAAGCTTAATAAACAAATAGGGCAACTCTCTCTTTGTAATGTTAATTATTAACAATTTAAAATCAAAAGATCATTTTGGTTGTAAATCAGGCAAAGACATCCTGATGGCAAGTGAGTAAAGAGTGTCTGTGATATTGGTGAACAATTTAAATTTACTAAAGCCATAATTAAAATCTGTTTCCCTAACTGGGATGGTGTTCTTAAGGAACCTAACTGTTTGGGGAGTTCAGCATCAGAAGGGCGCTGAAGAGTAGGTGTGGCTAGCACCCAGAGGGAACATCATTGTCGTAGTGCAAGGAAGACCTGGATGATGGTATACCAAGGAAGGATATGTTAGTTGATGGCGATGTTAGCATAGCCCTCTGGTGGCGTTGGCATCTGGAAGGCCTCTGGAACTGAAGGTCGCCGAAGAGGTGGAAGACCCTCTGGTTGCTGGCAGATCTCTGGTAGCTACTGGTGGCTGGAGGGCCGTTGAGACCCTCTGAAGGCTGCTGGTTACAGACGCGATGCGAAGGGTCTAGCTCTTAGCTTACCCTGTGTTAGAATCTCTTGGCCATTACAGTGGGAGACGGGACTAGTGCCTACCCTTGATGTACTGGCACCTTCCGTGGTCTCTCAGCGGGGAAGGTGCTGCAGACTGCCCTGAGGCCATGTTCTGAATGTCCTTCTATACTAATTATTTCAGTTTGGAGGTACACCATTGCCGTCCTGGAGAAGCTGGTGATTTAACCTTTTTGGTAGGAGAGTGTTTGGGGGGGGGGGGGGGTTGATGACGTGATGACTTCTTCACGTGTAGTAGTAATATTTAGAATCACATTTAGTCATTTGGGGGCTGTCCCAAGGTTCTCTTGTAAATACGTATCCCGTCTCCATTCCTCATTCAATAATGATTGTGACTGGTCCATAAGGTAGTGCTTTCCAAGATGGGAGGCAGTCGTAATTAGAGTGGGCTTCCCAGAAGTGCAGGATGCATTTTGCGTCAGATATTGATTAATGCTGCTGAATTTATGGTCATTGTGTGGTAATTTGACAGGATTTCATCACAAGTCAGTGTATTTAATTTTGTATTGTAGCAGCATTTCATTTATATACTAATAGAGGAGTTGTAAAAAAAATCTTTTTTTTGGAGAATATTTAGTCCTTAATTTTTGTTCTAGGAAATTTTTCATGTCAGTAATTTTGTCCACCTCGGATTCTATGTTCCCTTTTTAGAAGTTATATTATGCCATGAAAGAACTGATTGCAGATTTTTGAGTGCAATCTTATTGTGTTTGTTTGACAATCTGGTTTTCACGTTTGTCAGCCAGCATAAATTAATTGATTCAGTGAGCAGTTGAGAAGCATGGGGGAGGGTTGAAATGTAAAAGAATGCTCCTATCGTGGTTTCATGATGAAGTGGGCTCAAAGTCTGCCAGCCCACGCAGCCCTCAGCAACGGGGAAAGATAAATTTAGGGAAAGAGTGAGTTGTGAATGTATGAAGTAGGATGCGAACACAAGCAAGCTCATTGGGGTTCCTTGACCCTACTGATTTAGGCTTGGCCAGCCACAACATATACAGTGGTGTAAACAAGTGCTTAAAGGGGCTTGGAGTTAAAGGAACAACAAATGTTCTCCTTTTCACTGACCAGTAAGTGAGAAACCAAAAGTATAACCATCCAGCATCCTTCATTCTGATTTTGGTTTGCTTGAAGATGCCAGCCTAAGTGTACGTTGGAATGTTTGTTTGATCAGATTGATTAAAAATTTTTCACCTTATCTCTACAAAATTGCCTTTATTGTTATCCTGTGATTGAAAAGGTTGTATTTTATGTGACTTTGCAAATTTTCAAATACAGAATAAATACAATTTAGTTTTCATCTCAAAATGGAAGTACAGTTCAGCATGGAATTAAACTTTTTTTTTAATAGGAAACATGTTGCGTCATCTTAGAATGGGGCAAATGGTGAAGAAATGTGCTGAAGAGCTCCCAATGGTAGAAATGGATGCCAGCATTCAACCAATCACCCGCTCAGTCCTGAGGATAACACTCCAGATCAGGGCAAATTTCAGGTATATTCTCTGATTTAACCATTGTACAAGGAATTGCATATAACTTTTTAATTAATAAGCTTGAAATAAAAGTAGCTACTACATTAAACATTTGTTTAATGCAACACAATGCAGTGAATGTACAACAGCTATCTCTTAACCTTGTATCAAAATGAAGTGCACAAATCAGTTTATAAAACCTAGAGTTTATGTGTCATGTGATTTGTGCAACTTGAAATTTGACGAGTTTATGTTAGCATTTATCTAAAAATTTTGAAACGTTTATTTTTAAATGGCATAAAATAATTTAGATGTATACTACACAAAATTAATACTATGTGAAACTAGTCATAAAAGTTAATTTAGGGCTGCTGTTTTTATGGATGTTATCTGTTTTTATGGATTTTTATATCATCAAACATGTTAACATATTTAAAGGCAAAATTATGGATTTTTTTAGAGGGCGGTCCAGACCCCATTTTGCTGATATTACCGATATTGATACTTTGTGGCCAATCCTGCAGATAGTGCTGATACAAATCATTTAGTTTGTAATTTTTTTATATTGTGTCTCAGTAACTTTAAAATGAACACAAATTGTCCAGGATGTGGAAAAACATGTCAGTAAATACAAAAAAAGTTATATGCAATTCCTTGTACAATACATACATTATAAATCACTGTGCACACGACATGGCAGTATTTACGTACATGTCTATTTCCGCCCACTCAGTGTTTACATTGCAGTTAAGCATTTTGGTCAGTTTATAAAGAAACTTCCCTTTATCAAACTCCGTGGCACAATCTAAAAGAGTAACTTTTTTTGGCATTCTTAATTGGTTTGCAATGTAAGCAGCTAGCTACAATCATCAACCTCTTGACAATCACCAACCGTATTTGTCAAGAACCTAACCACAAAACACAGAAGATGAATAAAGATGGCAGTATTTATAAATACTGTTTGCATGTTCAGTGTGTAAATTACATTCATCTGTTTTAAATATACATACTATTTACTTTGTTCATATCGCCAACATTTTGGTTAAGAGATGTTTGTTTATAAATAAAATACATGTAGTTATGATTAGGGATAGGTCGATACCACATTTTGTTGATACCAACGATACCAACTCTCAACTGCTGATGCCGCCAATTACAGCAATGTTGATACCAGTTTTGATGAGCACAATCATAATTCCCAATTCCCAATATTTGGAAATACTTTTTATTCCTTAAATTTAAGTATTGAGTTTTGTGAACACTTTTGACACGTTACGTACCGGGAACTTATACTCACTCTCAGGTCTTCGTAGTGGATGCTGGGGTCTTTAGTCTAGACGCTGAGTCAGGCGCTTCTATATAGATACAGGGGTTCAGTTTTGCTTAGGTACTGGCACCTTCCCATTATACAAAACTAGCAGAGTGGCTATGCGGTAGGGAACAAAATCTGGTGTGGCTATCACTACCCGGCGTTTGAGTACCACCACTGTCTTGGATATACCTGGGCAACGTTTGGGTGGAGCAGCACTTGAGGCAGGCATGACTATTGCCAGTACAGACAGTTGGCGAATGATGTCCTGTGGCTTAGGCGTAGGTATGGGATGAAGAACAGCAGGCACTAGATAGGCTATGACTGATGTGGGAGGTTGTTCAGGTCGGCGCAAATACTCGACGATCCACCCAGGGTACTCAACAGGACCGGTCCTCTCAGATGGTGTGAAGAGATTGCGGGGCACAGGAACTTCCACTGGGTCTTGCAGGTGTCGTAACACTTGCGCTTCTTCATGAGGTGATAAACTAGCTAGCTGCTTGACCAGGGATGGCCGATATTCATGTGCTCTACCTGATGGTAAGAGTGTCTGCCTGACTCTTTCTTTCAAGCCTTTCCTCTGAGCACAGGGCATCGGGAACTGGAATTTACCATTCTACTACTGTACTACGTCTGTAGGTTCTTTACACAGCGATACATGTGGCACCACAATTATAGTGGACAGGCGGATACCCTATTTCCAAGTCTGGTGAATACTGTGGTTCAGGAGGGAAGTCACCTTCTCCATACACACATGTGGGTGTATGGCCCTGTCCCAGTCTTCTCAATCTAGGAGGGACAAGTCTCTTCCAGCAGAGTCCTCTCGGGAGAGGCCAGTGAACACCAGGCTAACAAGCTGTTCTAAGGACAGTGTATCTGTGTGACTCGTCCTTTCCTTCAATCCCGGAGGGTTGCTGGGAAGGGCGGCCTAAGCTAGTGCATGTTGGGAAAAAATATAGTGTCAAGCTCGTTTGAGTAGAATTCTCCGGGATTATCTGCGAACCTTAACGCATGTCGCTTGAACTGTTTGTGTGCAAGTAGTTTTCGGGACTGCACTAGGTCAGTCACGCATTTGTACTAAGAGATTAGTTCAGTCTTTTCCTGGTCACCAGAGTTAGCCGCGTGGCCTGTTGGCTGAGCACAAAGTCCAGTATTGTCGGTCAGGCGATATGTCTGACTGGAGCACTTACCCTCTGGGGCAACGTCGACTTACCAAAGTTTGATGTGCTTGGCTTCTGCGAGGTGGTAGGGACGCTGCAGGAAGGTCGACTGGTCTCTGTCATCTTCCTGGCCTCCGTGTTGTGGAGCTGCTATAGTGTTCCGTTGGGTTTGTGCGATCCCACTGTGTATCTTCCCAGCGGCCGAAGTGAGGGATGACACGCCCGAGCCTGGTGTCGCTCCCGGTAACCAGGTCCTGTACCACCGGATGATTGTCGCTGCTGGTCCTAGTTGGGTTGGAGTGGAATACAATACTCCTGACGGGAGAAGCCGGTCTCTTCGCGTGTCGAGCAGCTTGGGCCTGCCACCGTAGGGTCTCAATTCCCGGAGCGACCTCGACCGTGCACTGCCTTATATCTGACTCATGGATAGGTGTGCACTGAATCGGGGTGGGTGGCATTATGTGCCCCTGTGACGTTTACCTGGAGCAAGTGGGGTGGGAGAACTACTCCCGTTTGCTCGGTATATGGCCTTGGGCGCTCTGCCATCTTCGGCGTTGTAGCGACACTCTGTCTGCTGGGTGCTTCGGGGAGGCTGACGTGTCACACTGTCGCTTTGAATACCCTTCATTTTACATGCAGAAATAGTCAGTTTGAGATTAAACAATTCTCGGTGCACTTGTAAAACTCCATATTTGGTTTGACCCTTCCTCTGGTTTTAACACTCCTTAATAGAGAGAGAAGGGCAGGTCAGGAACAGTTCGGAAACCTAGTATCATCAATGTCCCTTTTGGGAACACAATCTGTTGGACGTCTTGGAGTCCTTTCCCTAGGTTGTTGAAGCATGTCTGGATGAGTCGTCGTCGTATTTGGTATATTGCTGTAAGTGGCATGCATCAATTCCCCCTCCCCCCCATGCAGCGACGGAGGCTCATCTGTTGTCAGTAAAGGTGGAGAGAGGGACAGCAGAGCTAATCCCCCTCTCTGGAAGGTCTAGAAGGTCTAAACATGTGGGTGCCATTTTCAAAAAAATTTCAAACTCCTAGGTAGATTACTTAAGTTCCAGGTGCCAGGTGTTTGGCATGTGTTAGAGCGCTCTTTCTGTGTGTTAGGGCGGCGTAAAACACATCGGGCCGGGCGAGGAGTTAGCCGTAGTTCTTTCTCTCTCTTGGCGGGCTGGCGAAACTCACATTACATGGAATGAATATACCAGGCAAACTCACGCAGCTGGTAGAGAGAGAGTGAGTGGGGGGGGGGGGGGGGGGGGAGAGAGGTGTGTGTGTGTGTGTTGTGTGTGTGTGTGTGTGTGTGTGTGTGTGTGTGTGTGTGGGCACGCGGGTGCGTGCACCCTGCAACTCAGAGTGACAGTATCGTCTAGCCGACTCTGCTACGTCTGGAAGGAATCTCCGCGTGCCACCTGCTGAGAGCAGCCTGTCAACACGCCATAGAAGTAGTAAGAATACAGCGATTCTGGTACAGACCAGGGACCATTACAGAAGCCAATGGAGAGAGAGAAATTTGTTCTTGAGGGGCAGTTCTTCATTCCGTCACTAGTATTTCCTGCTTGCCATTTTTTCGCAGCAGATGAGTCTACACCGCAAGAGGAGGTGGAGCGAGATGAGTCTACGCCGCAAGAGGAGGTGGGGCAAATTGACGCATGACGTCTTAATTATTATCAAGTGACTTCTACTCATCAGTGCAAACAAATGTGGGGAACTGCAACGAAGTTTGATTTGCTGCCGCCACCAATGAGATATCAGGAATTGTTGTATCTACACAAGGCATAAGATGGACGCACCATGCCAGATATAATTATTCACCGGCCGAGCCTCTGGAGTCATGCATCGAGGCCGTGTGAGTACAGTAGCGTGCTGCCAGATGCCACTACTAGAATGAGTGCAGAGATGTGAACCTGGATCCTGCGCCAGCCACTGACGTCACTCACCGAGGATCTATGGCATGCATTTTGCACCTGCTACCCTCCCTCTCCAAGACAACCCCTATGCCAGATGAAGAAGGGGCAAGCCGCCAGAGGAGTATAAATAGCGGGCTGCACTGGGGCTCACAACCAGTCTTCAAGTTATTGACATCTGTGCCTTCATCACACACTCTCGTGGTGCCGAAGGTCTGAACCTCTCTCCTGAACTCTTCACCGCACCTCTCATAGGGCAGAAGACTCCTCTCTTGAACCAAGTTCACAGAAGATCAGACGTCGTCAAGCTGAACACTTAGAAACGTACCAGTCCCTTCTGTATGAGCAGAGTAGAGCTAGGAAAAGCCAAGTCAAGTTAGCTGATTGATAAACTGCCTTTCCTCCAGCTTTGCACATGTCACCTCCACCTACTTCTCGTAAGGTGTTTACCTTCCACAAGACCATCTTTGCTTATTTCCATAAAATGGAATAAACATTGGTTTCTCTTACTTTTGACTATCACTCCCGTATACTAGTACCCATTCCACGTAGCCATCAGCCCTAACCGGGAGACTGCAAGAGACCGGGGTTTTATTCTTCCCGTAACAACACCTCATACAACATTCAGAACAACCTTGGATGGCCACCCATCCACCGCACTAGTATGGTGAACGGTATAGCCCTGACACTAGGATACAATTCTTTAGGCTTTGGACATCCAGTCTGGGGTTTGCCCTTCTCATCACGCACTAGTGGTGCAGAGAGGGGGACTTCGTTGGGTCTTGGGGGACCAGCACCTCTGGGACACTCACTGCACCAAAGTTGGAAGGCCGCCCATCCTCTGCACCTAGTGTAGTGAACGGTAGAGCCACGACACGAGGGACACATTCCTGGTGGGATTGGCTTGTCAACTTGGAGATTGCCTTTCTCATTGCTCACTAATGGTGCCGAGAGAGGTAACTCTCTGGGTTGGGGAGACCAACCCTACCGGGACCTCGTCGTGTTGGTCCACTGTTGATATTACGCAGCTCGACTAACTCCTCACCCCGGTGCTGGAGTTGGAGAGTGAGGCACGGCGTGGTCTGTGGCCCCAGCACCTATACTGTCCACACACTACACGTTGACTGCCTTACTCTAACCACGTCTGATCCTAGATTTTTTATCCTTATGCCATTTACCCACAGTGGTAGTATTCAAAAGAGGGTGAAAAGAGCAAGGGCTGCCTCTAAATCTTCCCGGGGACTTAAATCCCTTCCTGACAAGATTCAAGCTACTTAGTGAACAAGAGCAAGCTCCAGTTTTCTGTAGGCTCACTGCTCCAACTCCACCAATCACCGTACCAGCTATCTTCAAGCCTGCCAATTAAGATAACCAAAGGTACCACCTAGTAATTCATGCCCTACAGTACGGCACCGACGGCACCTGCGGACAGAACCCCCCATCATTCAGTGACCCGACATGTTCAGCACTTCATAGACCCACAAATCAGAAACCATTTTAACCGAAAGCCACTGGACCACAGACGCCAGGGGTGGGTCTCACAACTAGTCTGTGTCAATTCAGCCTCAGGGGAAATGCTATCCAGGTATACCAGCATGAGTCAACACATTCAGCCGCCGAGCAGTGCTAACGGAACCAGATTTCTTACCCAGTCGTCAACTGATGAGGCCAAAGTTATATATGGGAAAAGCATTCGTCCTGCATAAAGAATAAGTCGCACACCACCAGGACGTAACTAGCCTAGCGTCCGACCAAAATCGCTTTGGGTCAGTGACATGACTAATTGCTAGAGCCCATCACGCGTGAAGCTTATATAATGGATTTGAGTATAGAAGAGAGGAAGATAATGATTCTTGACACTTGCTGAGAAATTAAGCACATAATAAAGATGCCCCCAAAACGTATTTGAATTTGCTGTTCAACAAGGGTTTTTTGGTTGTTTTTGTTTTGTTCCTTTCATAATTGACTAGGGAAGAAGAACACAATCAGTTGTTTACAAAATTAAGTGCAAGACTGAAGTGTTTATTTGAAACTTGAATTTTCTGCCTATCTAATGGTAAAATAATTCTGGAGTACTTTTTTGTATTATTCTGCTATTTGTTGTTTTATATTGTGTATGGAAATGTTTGTATCTCAAGCAGTTCAGGGCTTTTATATACTGTAGTTAACTTTTAACATTATAAAATTAATTGCTCTCATGTATAAAAATTTGATTGCTTTACTTTAAGAAAAATGGCTGTGTTTCACTGGTATGCTCGAGATGAGACCTTCAATTTAGTTTTGTAAAGATTCCTACAATTTGGGAACCTGTAAAAACTAGGGATGGGCCAGTACCGATACCAATACTGATTAACTGGCCAATACCACGACCATCGGCAGCGGCAGCATCTGAACATTATTTACAGATTAATATTTACCGATTAGTAGCACTAATTTATTTAACACCCGTCATGCTACATCTCGTAAAGCATTAATTTACTGCATCCATTAATCAGATATTCTGTCCAAAACCCAAAATATATTCGGAACAATTGTTTCATGATAATTTGTTCCCATCCTTTACATTTTACCGTATTTTCTGTTGGTACATTCACCAAAGATTGTGTGCATCATTCGTTTCTGGACACTACGTGAATGCAAAACAACACAGTTATTCGACAACTGGTGCTATCAATAGTATTGATTAAATCTCGCAAGAGTTTTTTTGTTTTACTTTCTTACATTTTTACTACTGTTTTTACTGCATTGGTAGATTGGCGGCAATGAGAAAGCAACCTGTATTTATTCTTCTTATGTGTTTACTGCACTTGTAGGTTTGAAGCAGTGAAAACGAATTACACATTTTATGACACTGTTGTTATTGAAAATGAAAAGTGAAAGCAAGTACACTAGATTTTGACGGGCATAGTTCTTATTGGAAACTGTTGGCGGCTGTTTTAGTTACAGTGTTAAAGGTCTGAATAAGAATTGGTAAGTAATAATAGGCAAAAATTGTCGCAGATATATAAGTTGTCATTTAAACCAAGGGATTGAGTATGGCTTGCCCGACAAAGGAATACTAAGCCAAAATATTAACATAAATAAAAAAATGTTAGCTGTATTTGAAGTGAATATTTAATATTAAATTGATTTCAATAATTAATTTTTAATGACATATTTAGGCTGTTGGTTTAAACAAACATCTTAATGCAAGTTAAAAATGTTGTTATTGATATTTAGTCCAACAATATATTCTATATTGTTGTATAACTACAATGCCATTAATAAATGATTGGTGATTGCATTTTTCCTCAGTGTAAAGCAATTTCCAATTGAAAGGATATACCATATTTATCCATTAATTGTATGCCCGTGTATATCTTGCACACCATCTGTTTTCACTTCCAAATTCTAGGAAAAAGTAGTTCACAGTGTATCTTAAGCGTATGAGTTGCAACATGCAGCTGCGAGAGGTGGGGTGGCGATGTATATTTACAAGCAGTATTGTCATTTATTGAAAATGGTAATGTGTGATGGTCTTAAAGGCAGGCGTGCATCAGCGCCTACTAGGTTTTTAGTTTGTGTCATGCCAGACAACGGCATCGGAGGGCAAACAGTAATGAGGCGGGGTCTGCAATATTTGGTGCCTGGCCTTGATTGTGCCTTTGAATAGAGTGGGATGGGTACGTCATCAGCTCAGCCCAAAGTCTAGCTGGACTAGACTGGGCTTACAGTTCTACGTTGGTAGGGCCGCAGGCTTATCTCTGATGTGCCTTGCTGCCGTAGGTCGACTGCTCATCTATGTAAGTCAGAATTGGGGTCTCCTGACCCGGCAGGCTGATGGTGACAGCATCAGCTGGTTGACTCCGGTGGTGGCTGGTTCTGTAATTGCATGCAGGCATCCGTCTCGCTGTCAGTAGCTGACTAGGATGGTATGGCGTCATCGAGGGTTCGATGCCCAGTACCAGAGGCAGACCCGGGAGGAGGTGCTGGATGACGGCGTGAGCAGCTTTGGGGTCTTCACTAAGGGGCCAAACAAATCATGGGGAGAACTGAGAGGTGAAGCCACAACAGTTGACGGGCAGCATGAGCTGGTTCCAAGGTGGTTAAGCAGCAGAAGGCTGGGGAAGGTGGGTTTAAGCAGTGCTTATATCTCAGCTAGGATATCAGCTGCCCTTCTGTTGCTCCACTTACCTCCCCTTCTGTGGGTGAATGGCATTTACAAGGGGATGGTATTATAGTTCACATCCACACTGGGGTGGCAGGCAAGGATACCCGTAGCTAGGTGTAATCCAGAAGGGGTAGATCCGTCCTTGCCAGGCCTGGCACTCCTTCCCTCCAGCAGGTTTTGGGTGACGTAGGTCGAGTCATTTTTAGGGGACAGGCTGCAAATCAGTTCACAAACTGCGGTTCCCTCCCTCTCCCTTGCGGGGTGACACCAGGAAGGTCTATGTACTGTTCACTCAAGAAGGAACAGATGGTGGTTAGACTACAAACGTGTTTTATTCCATCCAGATTAGAACACAGTGACCCATACTCTCCTGTTGTAAATCAGTGCACTGATTAACTTATGGAAGGTGAAAACAAAACATGGGTGAAGGGGCCTGTTGTCTTGAAGAGCATGCCTGAAGGGCATGCTTGAAGAGCAAAAGCAATGAATTAGATAGCAGTCAGAACAACTGTACCCTACCTGGAGGTCTGTTGTCCTAAAGGGACTTAAGGGGGAGATATGGGGCGTGTGGGTTGATGGCAAATGTCAATTGGGTGGAAAGGGGGGGGGAGTGGGAGACAAGTCTTTGGGGCTGCAGTGCAGACTGAAGATGTCCGGCATTGGTCACTGGTAATAGCAGGGCATTTCCTCACAAGGAAAAGGAGAGCAGACAGAGCAGTGAGCCTTAGCATGACTGGTGTTGCTTGTGTCAACTGGCATTCCACGGCAATGCAGGGCCTTTTATTCCCCTGGCCAGGGGGTGTCTTGGGATCTTTTGTCCTTCGGGTGGCTTCGGCGGGGTGGCCCCTACCTTCGTAAGCAGCGCTGTACTAGCTGTCATCTTTCGGGGGAGGCTGGAAGCAGGGTTTTCCTCGTTTGCGGGCGATATCCGCTGCTCGAACTTAGGGGCAACTTCACTGGCATTGTCCGCTGGTCTCCTGTCTCACTGGATTGTGTTTGGCGGGGGTGATATACATTACTCTCTTTCTTCAGGTACATTCCGCTTTCCAGGCATCCACCTTATGAAGGCGGATTGCTCGCCTGGGTGGCTGCCATTCAGGGTTTGCATCTCTTCTGGGGCACGTGACGTTCACGTGATGATACGGGGTTGCAGCAAAAATGAAATAGTGTAACTACGTGTCATGCTTCAACTATCTTCATGTTTTTGTTGCCAAAGTCATTTGTAAGGAAGACAAGGAGCTGGTTGCTTCACCTCATGTTCCTGGAATCTCTCTTCCACCAACCTCCAGCTACAGCTGTCTTCTTCATGCTTTCTTCTTCTGCAGACAAGGTAACATTCCTCTGCCTCTATAGCGCCAGCAGAGAGATTGTCTCACTGTCAAACCTTGTTAGGAAGGGTGACGGGGAAAAAAGGAAGTGACATATCAGTATCCCACATTTTGTGTTCAATTGCAGGGTGGGGAGGATAAGGGTGGATGGCTATTAGGGCACCTCTGGTTAAAAAATCTACTGCTGCCTCCATTTTTGGGGCATTTAACTAGAAGGATAGGGCAATATGGCGATGGTGCAGTTGTGTGTCTCCTTCTTGTCCCTTCTCGCTCGACCTGCTTCCCTTGCCTCTCTATCTTACTCATGGTCCCACTGGACCTGCTTCCTTTATCCCTAGCTCCCTCTTGCGTACCTCTCGTGTGTCTGCTTCCTTTATCCCTAGCTCCCTCTTACTTACCTCTCATGTGTCTGCTTTCTTTATCCCAGGCTCCCTCTTCTTACCTCTTCCTCCTTACATTCTTTCTTCAGACAGCAGTGGTATTTTATTATAAAACAAACATGATTGCTCCTTTTATCTTATCATAGCTCAAATACTAACCACTTTTCTGTAGAAAATATTTGCTTTTATAACATAGTTATGTATGTAATCATAAAAATTCACAAAAATAGTTACCGTGCATATCTTACACAGTTACACACCTTATCTTTTGAATTCCATGTATTTCAGCCACTATTTATTCTTTAACCATCTTTTTAAATAAATATCGCCATGCAAATAATGATCACAGTGTGTAGATTACACTGCACTAGGAAGTTAACATCTAAAGCTAAAATAAAATATATTTATTGACTATTATTCCAAATGAGGGGGCGTTCAAAAGTGCTCACTTTACCGTGAATAGCCAATAAGAGTGTGTAAGATGTGTTGATAAATACTGAAAACTTTTATACCAGATAAGTGTAAACAGAAAGGCTATGCAATTCTTGGTTTTTTTTTTTTAATTGTCATTTGGTATAACATTTTCAGAAGTAACTTACAATGGATCCATGGGTTTTGTGATTCCTTTTTGTAATTCTGTTCATTTAAGTAAATGCTGCATTTTATAATATGTGTTTTGCTGAAATGTTATCAAAGTTTGTTTATTACTTCCAGATGGGATGACAAATTTCATGGTAAAACTTCAGAAAATTTCTATATCTGGATAGAAGATCCAGACACAAATTACATGTATCACTCAGAATTCTTCATTCTCACAAAGAGACAGGTTTGTTCCAGTAATATTTTTGTTTTAGAAACTATGCTAAGGTGGTTTTATTTTTTATGTGAATTTGAACACCCCCTTTGAATATTTACTGATAAACTTAAAATATGAAAATGTTTTAACTATAATTTTTGTGTTGTATTGTGAGAAAAATGTTTCATCCCATTTCAGCTGCATTTGATGCATAAAACTACAGCAGAACCTTTTATATTATGATCCCATTTATAGTGACCATCTTTCTACGACAACTTATTTTTGAGAAACAGTGAAAAATTTGGCTAGAAAATAGTAAAGAATTTAAGGTTAATTGGCTGCTAAAAAATAAATTTTTTGCACTAGTTTTTAGACACATCACTATACCACTTTTTCTTGATTCCAATTCTGATTCCATGATCAGTTCTAAAAATTGTGATTCCTTTAGTTGTTTCACAATATTACATTTGTTTTAAAGAACTAATTCTTGACAAAACGACCCCAGTAATAATGATTCCCTCAAAGTAAAACCCCTATTTTGGGGAACAATAAAAATTAGGCTTAATAATTGCATTCTCAATTCCAAAAATGTTGACTCTTTTCTACCCAAATTTTTTGCTGCTCTTCAAAAATGTCGCAATACCACGTTTTCTTTATTCCAATTCCGTAAGTGTTCCCGATCGTCAGTTCTATACAGTCTTCGCCCAGTTGTTGACAAGGGTGGCGTCCATCCATGCTTTTTCGTGCATGCGCACATGAATGCCTCTCAGAAATTTAACACCCATGGTATCGTCTTCCATTTGAAAATTATGTATGGGGGAAGTTTCTACCTGTCAGCAGTGACTGCCAGCATCACTGTACAGCATAGAATTTCATTTCCAGTCATGTGCACTGTTACACTTGATGCTCCCTTTTCATTCACCATTGTATCATGCGGCTTATCAAAATAGGCATCTGATCTGCATTGCCAATTTGCAAAAGAATGTATTTGTTGGCTTTGCATTGCTATCACAAATGGTGAAAGTAAGTTATTTTGTAGCCACTGGGAAAGCGAAGTTCTATGGCTGAGGGAAAAAAATTCTCCTGCCTTATAAATCTCGTCGCCCAGTGACAACTTGCATTGAACTGGTATGAGGGATGTTCTATAAGTGTGTGATTTCCCACGCTTTACATTGAATAATTTCCAATGAAACACTGCATCCATTATTCTGTAGCTCTCTAATATATTCCATCACTTTCTTGTCAAGTTCTGGAAACTGGCTATGCTGGGTTCCTTGAAATGCACACGTGGTTAAATTTGTTTTTGCAGATTTTAAATGTTTGTGCAGATGATTTTAACTGCTGCATTAATTACATCCCTGTACATGTTATCTCTAATTAAATGTCACATGCACCTTTTTTACAATCAATTAAACATTTCATTTCTTTCTAGGTGCCATTTATTTTGTGTGTGACAACATGGTTAACCTGCAAGATGTCTGCCATTCAATAGTGCCAGTGTTTATTTCTTGCTGTTGTTTAGAATTTGTAGTTTTTGCACAATTTTTGTGGCATGTTTAACAGGAACAGCAGAAACAAATTACTTTATAATTGTGTAAACGTAAAAGCAGCGGAGTGTCTTGGGAATGCTTACTTGAATACTTTCAGAGGTGACTGAATGTTTTAAACATTCTTGAATATTTTACGTATTAATATATTATTTCTGGAGATGGGCCAATTAACCTAAACAGGAATAGAACTCACCACTGCTTAAGTATACTGGTTTCCACCAAGAATTGTACTAAAGTGTAGGATGATTTGAAGATTAATTTCAAGCAACTGAAGTAAAGCCATGTGACCTGGCATATGAAAGAAGTAACTCTAAATATAGTGAAAAAATTTGTGAAAAGAATGAATTTACCAACTGTAGTAGGGTTTTAACACTTTATTTGTGGTTAAATTTTGCCATATCATTGAAAATTGCTTTCCTAACCTGAAAAAACTAACCTCGATAGTGGGTGGTAAGAAACTATGGTTACTGAATAAATCAGTGTTTTTTTTTTTTTTTTTTTTTTTGTCATTTAAACTAATCTTGATTGCTTTGTGAATAATTATATTTCCTTTGTTATGGTAATAGGCAAACCACTTTTTTGCTCAGTTTTGGTAAGTCTTCATATCCACTTAATTGTTTTCTATCTCTTTAATTTTTGTATTGTAGTGTTTTTTTTTTATTTTTACATTTTTAATTTACATTTCAAATAAGTCCATATAATTACGTAATTTTACATGCATGTTAAAATTGAATTTTTTTATTCTAAAACAATTTTATAAGGGTTTGAATTCCAACATTTACCTCACTTTATTTGTAATTAGTAGAAGACATGGTGTGTTGATTGCAGGCTTTTGTGACCATTGTCAAGTAGGTTGTTTTGGCTTTTGAGTGCGAACCATGTAAATACAGTATATGGCGAAATGTCAGTAAAATCTGCCCTTTTGGTGTGGCAAATTTTGAAAGCCAAGACATACATGTCATGAAAAGGTCATTAAATTTTATTTATGCAGACCAGTAGACACCCTGGTATCACATGCAACTTGAAATTGGCTGGGTACGAATTTTGCATGCCATGCCCATTTTCACCTAAGTTAAGCACTTAAAAACTTTACCGAACACGAATTCAAATTCAAACCTCTCAAAACAAACAAGAACTAACAAAATTGCTTGGAGTATTGTGGCCAAGTGCACACTACCCTTACTAGTGAAACCAATAAGATTACACCTTTCAAGAGCATTGGAATTCCCCAATGTCGATAACAGCAATGTGTTTACCACTATCTGCAGGATGTCCAAAATCATCTTTCAACCATCAGATGCTCCACAAATGAGGTGGATGAAATATGCAGGGAAATTTAAATACCAAATTCTGCCTCTCAAAACGTGGGTGTGGGCTTTACACGATGGCACCCAGTACACAAGTAAACACAGTACTTCCAGCCAGTCTTGTGCATCAACTGCATGTGGTCTGGAGCACAAATGTTTCATGTACTGTCATGTTGGTGCTAACTGCTTGTGGGAACATGCCACAAAATTAAAAAATCTCAACTGTGCCCTCAGTTAGTGTAAGAGTGCATCTAAAATGATTTTAGTTGTGTCACTGCACTGGACTGCACTCAGTGTGCACTGAATGAGTTGTGCACACTGAGTGCAGTCCAGTGCATTGAAAGAGTACAAACTATGGGCAGTTTCATTGTGACCAATAAATTTATAGGCTCTTGTTTTTCACACAATTTATTTAAATATGAAATAACCATTTACCAGTAATATAATAAATGGACATAATGTAACATTATGAGCTTGCATAACTGTCAATAGGATAATAGATTTTTATTTTTATTATTATTTACAGACCACTCATTAACAAATAATTCTTTTGGTGAAAGTGAGTAAGTGAAGAGATTTGAGTGACTTTTATCAGCGAGGTCTTGAGAGCTGATGAGGGCTATTGAGGGGAGTATGAAGCAGCACTAGATTGAAGGGGAGGGGAAAATGAGAGATCCCGAGAAAATCCGCCGACCAGTGGCATTATCCGGCACTTTGGTGAAATTTGTTATAAAAAGTGTAGAAGTGCCACAGTAGGGATAATATAACACTATAACTAGTAATGAGACGATACTAGGTTTTTGTTGTTTTCGATTCTCAATTTAATTCCAAAATTTTTATTTCATTTCTCAATTTTGGACTCAATTAGATTATCAACAAATTTTAAATACATTGCAACATATACAGTTATATTTCACACAACTTAACTTACAGTGGGGACTACAATAATGAGAGTAAGAGAAAATAATTTTCTTATTTGAATTAACAAATTTAGTAGAATTAACTTTTTCATCCAGTACTCTGTGGAAGAAATTTATAGTTATGTCATATAGAAATGACCCCATTAGGTAAAACGAATGTGTCAACATCGTGTGATTTCAAGAATATACTGCACATTTCCTAAAACAATATAATTTCAAGGATATATGGTAAACATTAAGGCAAGTTGTACATATGACAAATTTTTAACTTTTGATTTTGTTGCAGCTAGCAGCATTTTATAATACCGCTGAATGTGAACAAAACAAATCAATCACAGTGCATTGGAGGTTAAATATTTACATTAGCATGGACAAAATGTCCAAATGATAGAGTATAATCTATGGAATGTGCTTGTTTACAACTTGTTACATAAGAAATATAACTTAATAAGTAATTACATACGTGTGTTGCATGTTGAACTATCTGAGATTTAAAAATTGTCTTAAGAAGAAGTTGAGAATTTTTTTATCTCAAGTATTTTCCAATATTGCAGAAACTCGCACGTCTTTGGATTTTTTATTTTTACTGTGCCGAAGTAATTTGCGTATATAACATATGGAAGAAAAGTTCATTTCTTGTGGAGAAAGCTAATTTCGTGAGATATGACGCATTTGTATTTTGTGTTATTTTGCATTTTAACTTATTTTGGTGTTACTTAGTTTTATCATGATTTACCACAAAATCGTGCCTCTAATTATGCCTTATTAAATATGACTTCAAATCCACACGAGCTATTTGCATTGCGTTTACAAGCACCACCAGGTTTGCAGAGTATGCCACCCAGTAAGAAAAGTTTACAAAATCAGATTGAACTTGTGATTGCAAAAAATCAGATCACATTGATTCTTCAATTCAGGCAATATTTGGTGGAATTGAGGAATCAATAATTAAATCTTCCCATCACTATCTATCACGTATACAGACAAATACATCTAGTCACTTCTTTTAATGGTGAAACCACTTGTTTCGTCATCAGCACACACACTGAAAACAATTCCACTTTTTTACTTTCGGACATTGCACTGGTAGGGGCACACTGTTCTCTGATTTTCAGATGAGATCAATGTAAAAACTTTTCACAAACAAAAACAGAAATGCAATTTTTTAACAATGTAAAATTCCACAATAGATATAAAAAATTAATGTTTTTGCACTATTTAAATTTTTAGCAACAATTTTTTTTTTATGTCTGCTGACAAGTATCTGTTTGTTGTATTTCATTTTTGACATTGTTTTAATTGTCTCTCCTCACTCTATGAAATTACTGAGTTACATATAAGTTCAGTACATTTTGACTGTTCTCAAAAAGATGTATACCTCTGCCACATCTGCTCTGTCAATGGAGGGGGGGGGGGGGGGGAGAGAGATAGAGAAAAACTTTGTAAGCAAATTATGAATCGAATGGCAGGCATTGAAAGACCTGACAACTTCAGTCCAGTACCTAGGCTACTATAGGGTTGCCATACCTAAGTGTTATTTTTGTTATGACCACACAGGGCCGGCTTAAGGGCCAGGCGACCGCCCGGGGCGCTGTTTCTTAGGAGGCCCCAAGCTGAGGTGAAACTGTGTTTTAAGTTGTACCTTTTAGAATAAAAAAAAAAATCCAAAGTGTTGGTTACTGGGATACAGATTACACTTTTGGGTATTATAAACTGGATAATTTTTATTATTAATTTCAAGCGCAAAAAATCTTAGTATAGCTAATTGAGAGTGTGAGAGAGAGAGACAGTATTTCTCTTTACTTATCGACTCCCCTTCCCCCCTCCATAAATGGACTCTCCCAACACGTCATCCCCCTCCTCCACCCTGTCTAAATATGTAGGCACGTGCACCACGCACCACAGTCATAAAGTCCCTATTGTCTGCCTAGATACCTTGATTGTCTGCTTTGGTTATAAACAATTGCTTTCAGTGTGGTGTGTTTTAAAATGTTAAACGTAATTTACAAGACTTATTTGAAATGTTGAACAAAACGAAGTCGTCGGGTTTTTTTTTTATCGGAAAAAGAAGAGACAGATGATTGTTGAAGTAGAAAAACAAGCGTCTGATTTAAAAAGGTTTATTACAGTCAGTCCACGGAATACTGCTCCTAGTACTTCGACATCAGAAGAGTTCGAAACTGAACAGGAAGATTTGAGAGATGCTAATGCAGAATGTTACCCACTAGTAGTCAATATGCCCTTGTCTACTACTGAGGTAAGTTACTTTAATTATTCGTAGTGAAAACAATTGTGTTTTGAACTTATTATTATACATTAAGTCCTCCGTTAATGTTGTCTTGCTTAATCTTAGTGGCTTGTGAAAATGTGCTAACATATCTGGACACACATCACAATAAATTGGTTTTCTAAAACTATAACGTTACTGTCCGGTGACTATAGCGACTGCGTACTGATAGTTATACGCAGTGAGATAACATACGAACGCATGCAACCTGATTAAAAAAATGTGGAAGTCATGTCCTTTTCAAGCGCAGCGCAATTCGTTTTCTTTCAGGTAGATAGAAACTGTGTAGTCCCGTAATTTAGAACACTAGTATCTCATCATGTTTGACTATGCTGGTTTCTTACAATCTTCTATGCTGCAATAATTAATAAGACTAGCACAATGCACAAATGTTCATCCATCACATACCGATCTGTTCTAATGTATTCACATGCTATCATGTGACAACATGAGAACTCTATTTTTCATTACTTACTTTGACCCACTGTCAGAAAATGGTAGCTTGAGAAGCAAAGTGACCTAACTCCAAAGGGAAAATTTATTAATTTAAATTAAGAAATATTATATTTTAAGTAAATACTGAAGTTATTGTAAATATGTACAATGTAAATACATATTTTAACAATCAGTGTTTGTAAAATATAATTTTAAATACCAAAAACCAAATTAATGTACTCTTTTCCTCAATATTTGTATTTTATAACTCTTAGTATGCTTATCAATTTAAAATCGTCAAAAAAAGTGCCAGCTTATCCTGAATAGTGTGTTGTACCCATTTTTTAAACTGAAATATTAGTAGTTTGTTTATTATTTCAGGTGCCAGAAGAAGAACTGGTGGTATCACACTATTCAGGAAAATGGCCCGCACGAATTACCGACCAAGTTCGTCAGATATCAGTTCAGCGCGGACCAACACAAGTCCCTGACTTCGAGTTTCCTGTTAACAAAGATGGGCGTCGATTCAGTACGAAAAATTATCTTAGGCAGATGTGCAATGGCGAAGAAGTTTCGCGCATGTGTTTAATTTATTCTGTTCTGAAAGATGTGATCTTTTGTTTTTGTTGCCAACTTTTCGGCACAGTTTGAATGACTTTATCATCTGAATCTGGTTATTCTGATTGGAAACACATGTCTGAGCTTTTATCAGAACATGAAACATCTCCACACCATATGAAAGCTTACCAGTCCTGGAGCGAATGCAGTCAGCGGCTACATTTAGAAGATGATTGATTCTGAAAATCACAGAATACTTTAAAATGAAACAGAACGCTGGAGAGAGGGTTTCAAATGGTTGGTGTCTGTGATCGGATTTCTCGGTTCTCAGAACTTGGCATTTCGTGGGAAAAGTGGCTTACTATACCAGAGAAACAATGGAAACTTTAGGAAAATATTGGAATTTATTGGAAAGTTTGATGTAATCATTGCCGACCATTTATGGAGGATAAAATAAAAACAATCCTATGTGCATTATTTAGGGAAAAATATTTCATACAAAATAATTTCAATGCTTGGCTCAAAGATACGGTAAACAATTTTGAATGAAGTATCAAAGTGGACATACTACTCTATTATTTTGGACTGTACCCCTGATGTAAGCCACACCGAACAAATGACTCCCATTATTTGATTTGTGTGCTGTGCATCAGGAAAAGAACCATGTATACAAGATAAATTTTTGGGATTCATCCAAATAGACAGCCTGACAGTAGAAACCCGGACAGACATCCTTTTAACTCAGTTGAAAGAAATGAAGTTATCTGTGCATAATATGCGTGGTCAAGGGTATGACAATGGTGCGAACATGAGAGGAAAACACGTAGGCGTCCAGAGCAAGATACTTAATATGAACCCTCTGTCATTTTTTGTGCCATGTAATACCCACTCCCTTAACTTTGGTTGTTGCTGATGCTGCTCTAGCCTGCAATGAAGCTGTCACCTTTTTCTGCATTGTTCAAAAAGTGTATAATTATTTCTTGCCTTCTACTCATTGTTGGTATGTGCTAAAGGAACACGTGTAAGATTTAACTGTGAAATCCCTTAGTGAAACTCAATGGGAAAGTCGTATTGATGCAGTGACTCCTTTTCGCTACCAGATTGGTGAAATTTACGATGCTTTGTACGATCTCTGTTGATCCAAGAACTGATGCATTTGGAAAGAACGCAGCATTAAGTTTAGCCAGAAAACTGAAAAGTTTTAAGTTTGTGTGTTGTTTGATTGTGTGGCACGCAATTCTCATCAGGATCAATATGGTCAGCAAAGTATTGCAAAGAGAAAACATGGACATTTCAACTGCAGTTGAACTTAGTGCAAAAATAAAAAGTTTCTGGGAACATATGTAGTCGGATAAAGGTTTTGAAGAGACAATGGTCATTGCAAAGGAAATGGCTGAAACCCTTGACATTGAGCCACACTTCCCAGTTGAATTACCAGTACGCCCCAGAAAAATGAAGTGCCAGTTCGACTATGAATCACATGATGAATCTAGTGTCAATGTGGACCCGAAAAAGGCATTCAAAAGGAACTTCTTTTCTACACATTGGACTGTACCATCATGTCACTGGACGAACAATTTGACTAACTAAAAGCACATAACGATATATTTGGGTTCCTATATAATATTAGAAGTCAGAAAAATTATGGCCTCCTGCAGAAGTGTAAAGACCTGCAGTTAGCACTAACTTACGAAGGGCATCTTGATGTTGATGGCACACAGCTATATCAAGAACTTATAATGCTTCACTCATTATGTGATGCTGCCAAAAGTTGAAATTGGCCACTGGAAGTAATAAAGTATCTCTACAAACAGTCTCTGTGAGAATTTTCCAAATTTAACTGTTGCACTTCGAATTCTACTCACACTTCCTGTGACTGTTGCTTCTGGGGAAAGGAGCTTCTCAAAATTAAAAACTAGTAAGATCCACCTAAGGTCCGCAATGTCACTAGAACGTCTAATGGGGTTGGCAATGATGTTAATTGAACACAATATTCTTCAAGAGATGGACACAGACATGATCTTTAAAGACTTTGCAGAGAAGAAGGCTCGCAAAGTGCACTTTTTTAAATAGGCCATAAATATCTGACTGAGCCTAGGGTTATTATTTGTTTATATTAATATTGAAATTTTGAATTAATTAATGTAAAATTGTTTTCTGGTCATGTTAAAATATATTGTATCTCCATAATGTAATAAGATTTAAGTTAAGAACTGTAAATCCTCATTTTTAACAGTAAAGACTAAACATTCAAGATATTTAGTGAAGAAACTATAGCATAAACTTATGATATTACACCTGTGTTAACATAAAAGCTAGAGCAGAAATGACCTTGTATGGTGATTGGTCCTGGGGCACACAGAAGAGAAGATATGTCAAGAGTACTAACATAATTTGTGAGAGGGGGCACCAAAAAGCAATCTGTACCATTTCGCGTGGGTGCAGAATTTACTCTAAGCCACCCCTGTGACCACATAATATACTCGTAAGGGTTCTGTTCATTTTATGGGGGGGGGGGGGGGGAACTCTAGTTTATCATCTTTCTTTAGATGTGATTGTTTTGCAGTTCTCATGAGAGAGTGGTGATTGGAACTTATATCGTTTTGGTGATGCAGTGGAAAATATTGTTCATACCGCAGTAACATTAAATTTACTATGTATAACTCTAAAACAAACTAAATGTGATAAATATGTCGCTGTTTGTACCGAAGCGAAAAATACTCAACTCACAAAAATTGTTGGATTTTTTTATATAATGAACTACACTTAAAGGGCTTTTATTTAATCCACATACATTTGAAAACCTCTTCCAAGAATAAAATGCAATAAATACATCCCTCTTAATACAGATGTGCAAAATGCTCAATGTAAACATTTTCAGCAAATTTAACTTCACATACAAAAATTAGTTTCAATAATAGGAATTAGGATGAAACAAGGTTTTTTAAAGGCCAAATACATTAAAAATATTCTAACAATAATTTAAAAATACATTATTTACAAAACACACAAACTTACTGTTCACTTCGTAATTCCTAAACATGTGGTTGGCTTTGGATGATTACTTCACTAAAATTACTTTTGTTGGGCATTGATACAAAATAATTTATTTGCTGATGTATTCAATTAACAAAACTCGTGAGCTATTTCTTGAAACCAACAAATTTAAACTTCACAACATAAATACTTTGTCGCTTGTGCTTTGAGATGGTCAAGGAAAATGGTGGACCACAGCACTCAATAAACCCTTTTACAAAGCAGTAGACACGTGTCAATAATTCATTTCAGTGAGGAGACTTATAAAAAGATTCTTACAACTAATTACATTTATTGAAATACACAAATACAAAAAATAATTAACTGCATATATAATATTCCAACACCACCAGTAAGGAATTCTCGCATGTAGATAAATTATGACGGAAGAGAACTCAATGTAAATCTCTGTTCACCAGGCGGTGGAGACCTTTCACATAACTGTAATGTTCGCTTGCTCTGCAATAATATTTATAAATATTTTTGAAGTCCTTGCTCTATAACTCAAAAAAATTTTACATTATTGTATGAGCATAATTTTAACCATAAACATTGTAATTATAATTTAATTTATAAACTATAACTTTTAATGCAAAGTACTATTTTCTTCTATGATCAACACAAAGATCACCAACATAATAACACGCATACTGCTACAATAATCAGCTGACACAGTACTTAGCAAATGGGAGCATTTACTGTTAACATGCTACGTAGGTTGGTCACAATGTCTTTCAAATTTTACTTAAGTTATGTAAAACGGAGAATACACATCAGTGTTAATGTGTATGGACTCGTTAAAATCATCACTGTAATCCATTCACGGTTACTTCACACTTTTCTGAAGCCCTGCTAAAGATTTACTTCCAGGATATTCTTCCACCTTTTGTAAACTAACCTTAAATAAAGTCTAGGAAATTACATCAAAGGACAATGCACTGCGTTCATACACACTCAGTTGTAATAATATTTTGCATGAGAACTATTTCTTACTAGGCATTACTAACAATGTTTTCTCACTATATTTATTTATGTTACTTATTTATAAATGAAGCATTATAATTTATTGATGCAGCACTTCCAAAATTATTTTATAAACAACTACAGCTCATCCACATGCTTCTACCAACCACAGGAACCAACTACCAGATGTCTAACAAGAAGTGTTTCACCCGAGACATGGAAGATACTAGGTCTCCCAGACTGTTCTTACCTTGCCCTACTCCTAATACTAAGTGTGTGTACACACGTGAAGGAGCAAACCATGCATAGTGTGATACAAATGCATAGAAAGTGGGTTCAACTCAAATGCACTTTGGAATCATGAAATGAAAAATATTTGAAGTGGCTGCGCAACATGTCAGCCTCCCCTTGTGCATCCGGCAGACAGTGTGTCGCCACACAGCCGAAGATAGCAGAGCGCCGCCGAGCACCTGTGGCAATATCACGAGCGCGAGAGGGTAGTTCCCCCAACCCGCGCACTCAATGCAGATGTCACACCTCCCACTCCGGGCTGGCCGCGCACTCCCGAGGAAGCAGCAAATAAGGAAGTGCATGGCCGAGGTCGGGAGTTATCGTCTCCAGTAGCTCGCCTCAACACTTTTTTTGCTGGGGCTCTCTGCTGACCATTAGGCCCTCACTCCTCTCCAAGAGCTTTCAGTTCTCCAGTGGCTGCCGCCACATGTACCAGAAGTTTCTACCACCTCTTCACTGACGTCACCTGAAGCTTCACCAACCTGAAGACAACCACGATCGAACACTGCAATTGTTGAGATCTCCTGGTCTTTCAGCTACCACTACTTGCTGGTAGTGGTACTTCTTTTAAAGTTAGGGCCTCTTCTAGGCAAACAGCGTTAGAGTTAGTGCGAAAGTAAGTTATATTTTTCCCTTATACTTCAGTAGCCTAGGAGTGGTCACCTTCACCCGTTAAAGCGTAGGTTAAGGTACTTCCACAGCACAGGTTTATTGATAGTATGTACGAGTTCACCAAGGTATTTATTGTCTCAATAAATACCTAACCTTAAAGTATCTCTGAGTTCTTTTCTTATTACTGTCTCTTTCTCTATCTGTGTTGACCAACGAGGGCAAGCAATCTGCAAAAGTTACATAGAAAAACGCCAGTCCCCCTTCAGGGGCCTGTCTGTTGAAACCCACATCTCATCTTTCGATGGCCACCCATTCTGTTCACTTCAGTGTACAGAACGGTAGAGCCTCAACCATCAGGTACAACCCACAGAGGCGGGACAGCCAACCCCAACTGTGTCTCTCACCGGAGCACCTAGCTAAGGTGCTGCCAGAGATTAACTGTGGGGGAATTGAGGCCCTATGTTTGTGGTTACACCCGGCAGTGGCAGGAAGGCGGTCTACAACCCATGACTCAAGGTGCTTGCACTGTTAGGTAGTCAGGGAGTATGCTGCCAGCCATTGTCGGCATTACACCATATCAGTTAGGGATTGTCGATTGCTCACCGCCAACTGGACAACTGATATACCTCCAGTCTATGCCGTTCTATGACAGGCACGGAGCTCAAAGAGCTATTAAGAAAGCGGAGTTTAGTGCTGCCAAGCAGGCCTGTGCAAGGAATCTCAACTCGCCAGGAGTCGACATTCCTTGAGGGCAGGTCCCAAGCCGCCCGTGGTGCAGCGAGACAGACCTCGCCTGTGGGAACTTACGCCTTCCCATTGAACCCGGTAAGGACTGGATACGATAAACATCCAGTTGTTTGAGCCCTCGTCAGTGGAAGTGACACCCGGATTGGGAGAGCCAACCCGCACATCGGCAGCTGAGCCAGCACCGATTGGAACAGACGCCACCATACATAACACTACTACAAGCCGACTACTACCTCATCCAGCGGAACCCGGGACTCCAGCTGCACCACCTCTTCCACGGTAACACCATGAACCAAGAACACCCCACTGAACTCTGGTAAGTCAGGCTTGCCCCAGAGGGCGCCTGTTGTGGTAAGACACATGGCCAGGCCAAGTGTGATGGAGTTTATTCCTAGCAGACAGCTAACCAGGCCGATGCTAGTGTATAGCCAGAAGAATAACCAGTAACGAAGCGCGACTGATCTAGTGCACATAAAAGTCCCTTGTCCATCTAAGTTAAAGTGACAGGCGTCATTATAAATAAAATACAAATAACATTTCAATTTAACCAAAATAAGTTCCTTTTATGTTAACACAAATATAAGACATTTGTGATACATGGCATGTTTAGGAAGTAACTAAACACGTCATACATGGGGTTGATTTTTCAAAGATTTGTGTCAAAAAGAGTGAAGAAATGTGATTGGATTAAACAAAAGTATTCTACCCAATCTTGTACTTGCTACGTTTTTAAACATTTCGTATGAACATAATTTCCTGTACACAGTAAACAAGAAGAAATTTGTTATAAAAACTGAATTAGCCAAAAGAATACTGGATTAAAATATGCAGCAATAAATTTACTAATATGAGTTAGTAAACACATATAAAACACTTTAAGGCACCTCTGGGTAAAATGCCTACAGCTGCCTCCATGGGCATTTAATTTAAAAGGAGAGCAGTCTGGTGATGCTACAGTTGTTTCTGCCTCCGTCTTGTCCCCTCCTACTAAAGTTATTTAGTGGAATCTTTTTTTTCATGGTCTTATAAACTATAAAGTACATACACAAAGTAACATAAATAAATTGAACCTGTCTCATATATTACAGGATTTACAATTTTTACAGTCAAATTATTTTGCTGATGTGCAAAATTTAGCACTCAATTTTTTTTTATTTTTTTTTTTTGTGATTTGCAATATAGTAGTTGTTTTTATGATTGTGTTTTTTGAAAGTAGATTTATATTCTGTGTGGGAATCATGCTGGTGATGTATGCCATTGCTTTTATTTTGTACATTTGTGTCAACTGTCCCTTTTACATGCATAGACACACAGACATACACACACATGGCACACACACACACACACACACATGGACACATACACACAGTGAAAGCACGATATAATGCGGCAGTCAGAGGACATAACTCAGACCTGCGTTATAGCTTTTCCGCACTATTCCAGGAGGGACAGAGTATAGTAGTAAAAAAAAATGCCAGTGTTCTAATGGTGCATCACACCTATCTGTCAAACATGGCACAAGTGTTGTTATTTATCACTGTACCTCATGAAACTTTTAACCCTTTCCTATTGGAATTTAATTTTTTTTTATCTGCATCACTGAACTTGACAGCATGCAAGGGAGGGAAACAGAAGAAGAGAAACGTGATCTGATGAAGTGGGTTACATACTTTCAAGTAAGAATAGCTAACAAATTCCATTTTTTCCAGGCAAAGTATGTACTTATTCCAACAAGGGCGATGTTCGCTGTGAGTTGTTTGTCACACAGGTTGGAGGAGGTGGGTTCACTCCCTGCCCCTTGGTGGGCCTGGTTGGGTGTGTGGGGATCCTAGGGAATCCACAAAACCTTTCTACATGTAGCAAACAATTCCAGGTTTGATACCACATTTATTTTGTGAACATTAACCTTGTACAATAATAACATGAGGCATAACCTGCCTTCAAAAGACAATACATTTAATCAATCTTTCAAATAACCATTTTTCATTATTTCTCGTTGACTTCTTGATTACCTAAAAACAAATGTTAATGCCAAAATTCATTTAAGAACATTGATTAGAAAATGAAGGCATGCTTTAATATTCATGTTGAATTGATTAATATTCATACACCATTATAAGCCATGAACACGCAACTAAAATACATTGATTTAAAAATCTACAAGCCACTGCACCACAACAACTCCTTTTGAGCCGTCAACGGCCGTGATGTGGCACGTACACAATTTTAAATATTGCAACAAGACGCATACCTACAAACTAGGCCTTCTAAAGGTGTCAGGACGCAACCAAATAAAACCAGTGTAAAAAATACACTCTTATTTTCCGTTCTGACATCAGACCTTATGACACCAAATTACTTTTATTAACGAGGGCTGAATTACCCATGACTTGAGATACCAAACCTCAAACGGTATCATACTATGCCACATGTAGTTAAAATTTCAGGCCAAATACCTTTCAGGACAATTTAATACAATTAAAACATTCATAGTCCTAACTATTACTGCTGCGCAGATGGATCAGGCAAGCCAGCGACACAATAAGCAAACAAGATGGAGTGAAATGCGCCAACGTATATTTCAATTAACATAAAATAGTTCACACCGGCAATGCAAACCAGGTGAAGGACAATAATTAAAATCCAAAATTCTAAACTCCAAGCAAGAAATAAGCCTCTGTACTGTGTTAAGCCAAACAAAAATTTTGCTGTGGGCAACCAAACCATAATTTTGAAAGCTCGTGCTCTGCAAAATTCCTAGCCCAGAATTATAGAAATGCACTCAACCATTTACATACTGTATACACTGTCAGCTGCCGAACTCACCTAAAATTTGTAGTAGTATAACAACCCACAATGCAGAAGGTAGTGCCCTAGAATGTCATCAACCAAAGTCTATGTTATCCATAGAAAGGCTGGAGAAGTAGGCCAAGGCAACATTCAAATTAATCCAAGTAACAAACCAAGAGGGAAGGCTGGCCAGTGCGCATGCACTGGAGGGAGGGCAAGGCGGGAGGTCACAGAACAGGAGCGGGGAATCTGACACTGAGGTCAGACCTTTTTAGGTGCAAGACGTGAGCTTTGAATTGGTGCATGCGACTCAGTCTTAAAAAAACCAGGCTTTGGGTTAGCAAGCCCTTCCAATATAGAACAGTGTCGTCAGCATTGTAAATTTGATGGGGTGACAAATAGTGCTAATATATAAATTTGGAAAATTCAGTACTGAATGCTGCAGCTTCTTCTGTATTAGCACTAAGCTCTTCTCCTTTCACAGCAATTGCTCTTATTCCATGCCTTTGTTTAAATCTGCTCAGCCACCTGGATGAAGTAAAGAACTCCACTTCAGTTTGTAACGTCATGTTGGCCTGACACAGGTACGCCCTCGGCTCTTTTCTGTTTGAACCAGAAATGCAGTGCTTTATCCAAGTCTGCAAAGTTGGACATTTTCAGTCTATTGTGATTCAATGGACACACACCACTATCTGTGTGACATGCACTTTCCATTAGCCTTTGTTTGTTTTTGTTTATGTCCTGCACAGTTTGTCCCGATTCCTATGTCCAATGCTAATTTCGCAGCTGTCTCGCAATTCTCAAATTCTTTAATTATTTCTAACTTTTCTGTGATGGTTAAAACTGTCCTTTTACGCTTCGTCGACATGTTGCGAAAACAACACTACAAACAGGGAACAAAACCCTGCCCAAGTGGTCGATAAACCTGCAAGACGTGGTGTTGGGGTGGTAACTGAGATGACAAAATTCTTTGAACAACTGAAAACAGTAAACAAAGTATTTGACAGTTAAAACATAGAGGTCACAGGGCAGTGTTTATGTTTACATGTTGTGGAAAGAAACGTAATTGGTAACCAAAAGAGTTAAACTTTAGCAGGGCTTCAGAAAAGTGTGAAGTAACCATGAATGGCGTATAAAGACAGCAGTGACAGAAAAACTGTAATATAGGTCATCTATCTTCCCAAGAGCTGCGTATCTGTTATCTCCTCTATGTTCACAAAACCCACCCTCAAGGCATTGTAGCTGTTAGGAATTAGCAACAAAGAGTGAAAAGGAGGGGTAGTGTGAAACATTATTTTGCTTCCAATAGGTGGCGTGTTGTTGCCGTGCCACTGCCAGAGTCTGTCGTTCACTGCAGATCCTCTGCGATGAACGTTAACTTTATGATACAGTGTTCTATAGTTCATGCAAATGAAAAACAAAAGGAACAGGTTTTATTAAACAAGTACTTATATTTACGTAAATTGTATTTAATATGTTCATCAGAGAGCATTAATAAATTATCGTTGTAGTAACTGTGTTGTAATAGGCCGAATTAGTGTATATTGTTATAACATTTTTTGTGGCAATACAGTTAACATGCCTTTTATCCATAGTATATGCTTCCAGGACTCCTGGGGATGTGCGAAAAGCACGGATGTTAGCGACACCTCTGTAAATTGTGTAACATTGCCATATACCATATGCATGAACATATTTTTGGCAGTGTAATAATTTTATGCACTTTCAAATGTTATATTTGTGTGAGTACATATTGTAAACATGTATGGGAAAAGCCATAGTAGATTTATAATATCAAAATAATAATGCTTGCTACCTGCTTGAGGTTGATACACAGCTGTCACTCGGTGATGATGTTGTAACATAACATGCCGTTCTGACTACCTCCCTCCCAACCCACGGACCAAGGACTTGTGATTGTATGCAAGCATACAGATGTAGCTGTTCTATGCTGAACATTCACAGTACATCTTTATAGACAGAAAATCTTGATACGTTTTATTGTTCCCAACCCATGAGACGAAGGAAATCTGACTCGAAACGTGTTTATAAGCAGACAAATTGGCGGTGCTAAACTAATGTTTTTAGTATGTATTCATAAACAGACAACGCTTAATTTATGTTATATATCACGTGTGTACTGGAGATTATATTCACCTTCCATCATCAGATCTAAGGAAGCCTATAGTACATTATTTAAATTTTACTCGCTCCTTCTTTTATCAATTGCTGTGTACTTTAAAATGTTTCAACTGAGTAAGGGTACCACCTTGCTGGCACAGAGGTTTGGTAGAAAACACATGATTAAAAAAATGGTTGCATATTTTGTTGTGGTGTCTAAGCACAAAAAGCGTTTAAAAAGACAAAGCATGTGTCTTTAGACACATGCCTTGTTTTTAGACTTGCACCATACTAAAATTTATTAGAATGCCTTCAAATTGTAGTGTCAACACTTAAAGCCACATTTAGTTTTGCAAGATCTCTCCAGACATTTAGGTTATTTCAGAATTGTCAATATACACGTATAAGTACGTCCATTGGCATACTAGCAGTGATGTGTACTTGTCGTGTACTTATTGAAACTATTCGGACATATATATATATATATATATAATATATAATATATAATAAATACACACACTCATTCACACACACACAAACTTCAATGGTTATGCATAAAGAAAACACATAACCATATAAACATTTGTTATTTATTTTTATGTTGTGGTTTTTTACCTTGACATCTTAAGAGTTTAAGAGCTGAAACATGACTTTAGCCGGGAATGAGAAATTAATAGGAGCATTAGTGGGCCCATATTATTTACAGGAGAGAAATTAAATGTGGTGCAGAAATAGTGTTGTACACTGGTTGCTTGGCAGAGCAGCAACTAATACGCACAAATATGCCAATATAATGTCTGTTTTTGGTCGTTGTGCACTTTGAGTACAAATCGTACAGAAAAAAAAATTGCAGGAATATTGAAATTCTTGCACATTGGTAAACTGAGGTTATGTTTATCTGTTCAGCGTCTCTTGATTTTACAAATATTCATACCATTCCAATAGCCGTGGGATATTGCTTTAAGTCAGTGGAAGTTTGTAAACAAATTACGGCAGTTGTTATGAGATTTGTTGCATTTATTTGTCATATATAAAGGTGCATTACACAGAAACTGGCATTCTTTCCTCATCCCACGATATGTGCCTTACTATTTTTAAATATATACCTTGATAACAAAATATCAAAAAATACAATTCAATGGGGTTTGCAATAACTTGGAAATGTGGATTGCAATTGTGATATTATTTGTAAGCATACACGTAAAAAATATGCTGCAGACGTCTATAAAAGCTCAGAATTGTATTCATAATTGGATGCACATTTATTAAACTGACAATTATTTACACATACAACAGAACAACATTTTGTAAATACTTATTAAATTTTAAAACTTATGATCTTTATAACCACAAAATGTACACGTTAATTTTCACAACTGAAATTAATATGGTGACTGCCGTAAGTACACAAGTATGATCAGTAAGTAAGCAATTTTGTTTACTTTCCAAGTATAGAGCTTGTATGTACTATACTGGGAATTCGGACAGCGCATATACATAGTGATGTCACTTCCGGGGACATCAGGGCATTTCAGGAGTATTCAGAAGCAGTCTATAGTCAGTAACACACGGGCATCTTTCGTGTACAAGAAGATGTACACCTTCTTGTGCAGGTCAGCTAGCACCATGTGACTGGCTAACTTGTATACTAGTAGCTAGCATGCAAGGGCTTGCAAGCTAGCTAGAATCGTTTAGAGACTGTCCTATTTTTCGTACACCTTCTTGTACAAGTTGTTTGTTTAAATTTGCATTTGTATACATTTATGTAGTTCCAGTAAATTTATTAATGCTTAAATTGTTAATTTGAGGATAGAAAACAGATTTTAATTCTGCATTATTGATTTCTTTGGCTTGTAAAATCTTTTTGTGTCGTGGTAAAAATAAAAGTGGCACATAGTTTGTTTACATTTGCATTGTATACATTTTTATGTAGTTTCTGCACATGTGAGAGTAGAAAACAGATTTAATTGTATGCATTTCATTTGATTTTTTAAATACTTTGTTTGTTGTGGTGAAAATGAGTGATTGGAATAAGGAATCAGTTGAAATTTTAATTGAATGATACCGAAAACACGAAGTACTTTATAACAGTAAACTGTCTTCTATCAAAATAAGCATCACAGAAGCACAGCTCTCGCTGAAGTTGCAGACAAGGTTAAAAAAGTATGGCCCTATACAACACCAGAAGAAGCACGAAAAAAATGACGATCACATACAGTGCAGGAAAGGGGAAATTTAGCTTCCATCATCTTGGCCAGGAACAATCTCTGTACATACGGACACTCAAGCCACAAACTTCAATATTCCTGTCACAGTAGAGGTATGTAAGAAAGTATTGTTATTGCCACAAGTTTGCTTATTACTGATTCAAGTCAATAGTTGGTCCACGATTTGTACAACCCATATTTAGCCCCAATATATACAAAAGAGGAACCGATTGTCCAGGACGTACCAGAAGACGTGCACGAAGAGGAGGTTGAGGGAGGAGATTACTCTATGCTGGAAATACTCACCTCCGCATGAAGTACAGACACAGTCGTTTCTGTCAAGTCAAAATTCCAATGAGCCAAAAAGAAAGAAAGTTTGCAAGAATGTTGCAGACCCATTACTTGAGAAAGCACAGGGAAATCTGGAATCTGTTTCTTCGTGATTGGCTGGTGAGGCAGGCCTATCTGCAGGTGATTCCACAAATTTTGAATTTGGGAAATACATGGCATCAGAACTTTCAAAAATAAGAAGGGAAAAACTTGCAATGATTACAAAATAGAAATTAATGTCTCTTTTAATGGCAGCACGAATTTAAGCTTTTAATGAAAAGGAGTGAATTGGGCTAAAGGTTTTTATTACTGTCAATCATGTACCTTTGTGTCAGGCGGGACAACAGCATTTAATTTCAGATGAGGGTTTCAAGATACCCATTTTTGTATGTATTTTTTACAACATTAAGTGTGAACATTATGGTACTTACTATGTAATGGGCTACATAGCATTTACTTCAAACACAAACATGTTATAAACAATTGCCCCAAAGTGGTACAAAGGTGCCCCAAATGATTGTATTAAAACTGAGGTCAACATTTTGTTATTTGTAGACACCAAATTACATTTTGCATTTAACAATGTTCTCATTACTTAAACATACATTATTCACAAAAGAAATGTATAACCTAAATCAATACACATTGTGCTGTGCTTGAGGTGAACATTATCAGTGTGGTACTGTAGCTGCATTTATGGCCTAGGGAAAAGTGTTTCCTGTACAACATAGCCACATCATCTGTGTAACATCTTTCATGTAAATTGAAAAACATCTAATGTACTTACTGTACAAATGTTTACAATGTTGCAATGAACAAGTCATCTACAGAAGCTTTGAATTATGGCCACAATTAGTTAAGTATTTGTGTTTCACATTAACGATGCAACTACATTACATCAGCACATTTCTATATTTTTGTATTTATTATGAAGATTGGCATAAATAATCCTTACTAACGCCATCATATGGTTATATGTGTGACGTGCAGACATGGTGATATGTTTAACTACCTACCAGTATACATGTATACATGTGGGGGTAAATGTTACAATGATGTATACCTACTTTGTAGTTTTATTGCACTTCAATAACTTTAGAAATTGAATCTCTGTATGCTGTCCCATTGCCAGGGAACTGTACCTACTGTAGTAAATTAATGACACAGTATGTCTTGGTTTCTATAGCACTGCGACTGCTTTTATTACCTCCTCGCCTTGTTATACCTTGCAGATGATGTCTTTCCCTCCAATTCTTTTCAGTGAATGTACAGCCATCGGTATCCTCAGTATCTACATTATTTAAGTACAATTCCATATTTCCTTTTATTAGGAAATTATGCAGAGCACAACTAGCTAGTGTAATGTCCACCAGAAGATTTATTTTAGTCATTAGCACTCTGAATCTGTTTGCAAGAATGCCAAATGCATTTTGGACAGTTCTCCTAGCTTTACTTAGCCAGTAATTTAATATCTTTCTTTCTTTCTTTCTTTCTTTCTTTTTCTTTCGTAGCAGACCTGGAATTGTATGGCTTCATGACATGTTCATGAATTGCAAATGCATTATCAGCAACAAACATGTATGGCACTGTAATGTTTGTAGTTAGTAGTTTAGATTGTGGAAGGAAGTTCAGTGAATTATTGTTGATGAGCGAACTCAGTACACTATTTTTTATATACGCCACTGTCACTGATGTGCCCATTGCAACCATCAACAAACAGAAATCTGTAATAGGCATCCACAACTGCCAAGAGAACAATGCTATTAAAGCTCTTATAATTAAAATAATACAGTAAAACCTTTATATAGTGAACCTCTCTATAACAAAGTCTGTGTGTGGTCCGGTCAAAACTGTATATGATGCAATGCATTTTTTTTACTTTTTATAACAAGTTATTTTTCTCTCTTTGGCACAGAACCTCTCTATAACAAACTCTGATTATATTTACATACTTTCTTTTTGTATGTGTCCTTTTTTTTTTTTATAAAACTTCACTTTGAACTATAAAAAAAACCTACATTTGTCACATATTTTAGATAAAAAACAATTAACAAAAGCCATAATGTTTCTTAACTGCTGTACAAGCTGTATTGTCTTACTCTGTGTGTACCAAGTATTTTTTTTATCGTTAGAGTTTTCATTACTTATTTAAAATTTAAGAATTTTGCAAATTTTTTTGTGTACATAATGTGGCTCCAAACAAAATTAGTGGCTTATTTTTTTTATATGACAATGGTAATTTATTAATAGTGGCCATAATGTTTTACTGCATAAGTGTTCAAAAGAAAATCCTTTTAATACTTTTCTTAATTAAATCAATACAAATAACCAGTGCTACTCAGTTTCCAGTGGCAATTAGATTCAAAATTGACTGCATGATAAAAAAAGAAACACATTGTAAATCACCTCTCTATAAAGAACCCCTGTATAACAAACACCCAAATCTTTGGTCCCTTCATTTTTGTTATACAGAGGTTTTACTGTATGACTCACAATGTCTTCGTGCTTGAAACTCTATATGTTTCCCATCCATGGTGCCCACGCAGTTTGGGAAATACCATAAATTGTGGAAATCCTGAGAAATCTGTATCCATTCCTCATGAGTACATGGCACCTGCACACAAAACATTTGAGCTAGTCTATTCGGCAAAGTGGCAGACAGTCATATAAAGATGAACATGTGTTGCAGTTACCAGTAACACCAATGTGAACAAAAAGGAATTAACTGCTCATACCTTCAAGTACTTTCTCTTCAGTTCTTCATAAATAGTTGGACAAGTCTTCGGTATTATTCCACCCATTGTTGAGGGAGGTAATCTGTAACCATAGCTTAAGCTTTTGTAGCTTTTGCCAGTCGCCAAAAATCGTAGTGTTGCACTTTGCCTAGAAGTTAAAGTAAGTATTGTCAGTACACATCAACAATAGTGACATCATGATACCTTTCAGGTTACACATGTTTATTTCTTACCTTTTTTTCAACTGAAATACTCTTGTTTTTATTGAAAGCATTTTCATCCATTCGTAGATAATTTTTGAAGCACTCTGGGTCTTCACTGCGAAGTTCATCATTCAACAGACTATGTACGTTACTTATTTTTTCATCTCTTCGACAAATCTATGGCATTATCCACCATCTATGTCGTCTCAATTGTTTGTTTTTAACAGCCGCTACTATTGTCATTGCAGAAATCACTCCTATAACCCCAAAAAGAGCCTCCAGATCCGACACTTGTGGCATGCTGCAACAGTCACCTATTAGTACTGTGTGTATGGTATGTGCATGGGACTAGTATACAAGATGGTGTTCACCATCTTGTCCATCTTTTGAACATCAAAGGTGTACACCTTCTTGTACAAGAAAGATGCCCATGTATTACTGGCATTTATCTTTTACAACTTTTATAGCCTGTAGCCAAATGTTAATGTTGCCGTCAGTCAAATAGTGTAGTGCCAGGTGGTTGGTATTGATCGCTTGAACAGCTCAACTGGCAAAGGGGGTCAAGCGTTTGCCCTATCCTCATTTCTTGACCAGAGCGCAATTGGTTAAAGACTGCTCATGATAAAGTGACTACTTTTGAAATCAACCTTAGAGAAAGTCACTGCCTCTACCTGCATATATTTTAATGGGTGCAACGAGTGACATGTGTCCAGTAAAGTTGGCAACGATGGAGGGGAAAGTAGTTCTAGGTATTAACGTCGAACAAAAAGTGTTAGGTAATAATTTATAATAACTTAAATTATTTATCTTGCTTTTTGTATTTTTTAATGCAGCGAAGTGTAAAAATAAGCAGATTTGTACAATATTTCCTTTTCTTATAATTTTACAGTTTCATTTTACGGACACATGGATAAAGTGATGAGGCTCATAGCAATGTTAATTTTACATAATGTGGAAGAACACACATCATGTATACAAATAGGATCTAAAGCAGGGCTTTCAAAAGTTTCATTTTTCCGTGAACAGCCTATTCATCTGCTACATCACAGCACCCTTGGCAAGACCTGTATAATAGACCTTTAATAGAGTTAGCATTTTAATAATAAATCCTGCAAATTTCCCTTTGAAATTAGTAAAGCTTGGACTTTGGACACCAAGTTACGTGTTGCACAGTGTTTAGGTGGTACAATATGGCCTTCCAGGTAACATTTTTTTTTGGAAAACGTCTTACCTATAAAAATAAATTTATATTTAATTTGAAAATTGCAAATTTTTGTGTATAAAGTTTGGGGATGGGTCAAAATCAATCCAAAATTGGCCGAAATATCTATTATGACAATCCTTTACTTACGACTCCGGAAACCATGAGGTATCGTATCAGTGATGTTTTACTGTATCACTTCATACTGTAATGATAAGTAGTATATCTATACTTGTATAAAAAAAATTTGTAGTTCTTTGCTGTAAAGAACTTCACTACAACAGATGAGCATTTGTGGCCCGCTCAGGTTTGTTATAGTGAAGCTTTACAGTATTTACTTATTCCTGTCTCATTCTTAGTATGTAGGTGTCAGCATTGTGGTGTCTAATACCATATTCCAATCACTGCTCTGGACTGTACTCGGTGCACACTGGCAGAGTGCCGCGTGTTCCAATTACCATGTGTGAGTTGCACTGAATGAGTGCGCACTGAGAGCAATTTTTTGCCCACCAAGTCTGGAGCTGGGGCCGCATTTTCAGAGCAACAGGACAGTGACCTGTGATTATGTAAACAACAAGAAAATTATTTCAATGTTGGAAATTCTACAATATCTTAACAGTTCGTCAGCTGAATAATACATTATAGATAATATGGAACAATTATTTTGTTTGTATATCAATGGTATTGTTTGTCATGACAGCAGTGATGAGGTTACTTTCACCCAGTGACTCATGCATACATTTGCCGACAAGTTAAAAAAGAGAAATTGGAGACAATTATTTGTACAGTTTTTTGTATATTTAAATCCTTTTATCAACAGCTTAGTTCAAATATTTTCTCCAAAAGATGATATGTTGTTGCAAATATTTTGCACTGTTTTCGCGGTGTGTTTCAGTTGCCAGTGCATAAATAATATACAGTCGTTCCTGGCAATCATGTGACTTAAGCACTCACTTGATACATGCACTTTTTCAGTTTTCAGTGTGCACCAAGTGTGCTTCCAGATCAGTCAATTGGAATATGTCATAAGAATGACTAGATATAACAGATAAAATAGAATTGTGATGTCTATTACAGTGCCTTTTATCATTGTAATTAGGGCTGGACAGATACTGATACTACTGATACATCGGCCGATAAACCCAAAATCGGTATTGGTTACAATCGACCATGGTCCAACCAAATCATTTCATCAACCCATATGATTTAATCATCATGGAAATTACCGCACTGTTGTGTTATCTTGCAAGACATGTTTTCACAAACAAAGAATTTAATTTTTGCAACCGAAAAATTATTTCCTTAATTTTATTTTATCTTATAGTAACAGGTGATTTGAAATTATACGGAAACTGATATCGCTGGCTTTGGTACTGCTACATATTTATCTCTATATATGCCATACCTGGTGAAATTCGTAAAATAAAATGTAATTAAACTTATATTACTGGTATCTGCTTTTGAGGTAGTTAAAATTCATTTGTAAAAAAAAAAGTTTTACCACTTTAACACTCATTGTGGTACATTTTCTATCATGTAAACGTCAACTGTATATTGATCTGTCGCTCCTACATCGTATATCAATATTTATTTTGCAGCATTACACAAATCATAAATTGATTAATAGCAAGGTCAAATATGTATTGTTTCATGTACAAATCCGATTCAACATATATTGAGCCGAATCGCTATGGCGGTGGTACTCTTCATGGGCAGAATCATAACTACGTGTATTTTATTTATAAATGAATATTTCAAACCAAAACTGTTGGTGATATGACAAAAGTAAATAGTACGTTTATATAAAACAGATTAATGTAATTTACATATGGAAAATGCACGCTGTATTTATAAACACTTCTGTCTTTACTTATCTTAACTGATCAAAGTGCTAAACTGCAATGTAAACATTGAGTGGGCGGGAAAAGACATGTGCTTAAATACTGCCATGATATTAAATGCTTATTGATTTATATTGTATAAGGAATGTTATGTAACTTTTTTGTATTTATTGAATGTTTTTCCACATCGTGGAGACTTTGTGCCCATCTATCAGAATTCGTGGAAAAGGAAACACAAAAAGTTAAGTTTCGGGGTATTTTTAAGTTACTCAGACAAGATATAAAAAATTACGATTGAAATAGTTTGTATTAGTAATATCTGTAGGATTGGCCACGAAGCATCAGTATCAGTAATATCTACAAATGGGGTTTGGACCCACCTCTATTTTTAATCACATCTATAACATATCCATGCCAATTTTTTGTGTGTAGATATTTTGTGTCTTGTTCAAAATTTTTAGCACACACTCTTTATTGATTAATGGAAACGAGATAGCCATTCTTCGCTATTACTTTCAAATTTTAATTATATGCTGATGTCACCTTATCTACATTTATTTATATTTTCTTTAGGTTTATGGTTTTATTTATTTTCACATTTTTACATTCTTTTTATTCTTGAATTATCTGATACTTATATGTAAAAAATATTAATGTTGATGCTTTGCCACTTTAGAAGAGACTGTTGGATTTTGATTTTTTTTTTTAATTGTAAAAGTTATTTAATGGATGCTAATTTAACTTTTTTGAGGATGGTAACTGTTTGTGTGGGTGGTTAATTATTGCAATGGTGGTAAAATGTTTTGGTTAGTGATGGAAAAGTAAAAAAAGTTAGTAATAAACCTGTGTATGTGTGTGGCAGGTCGTCAAGCAAGAAGTTCAAGAGCTGGTTATGACCATCCCTCTGCTGGAGACATTACCATCCCAGTATTATGTGAGAGCCATCAGCAATAAATGGTTGGGCTCAGAGACAGTGTTTCCATTGACTTTTCAACACCTCATTTTGCCAGAGAGCCATCCTCCACATACAGGTACAAAAATTCACATGAAATTGGGGGTTCCCTTGCAACAAGCATTTATTTTTTAACATTTTCTAGCATAGATTAGATATGCTTTAAATTAGTGATGGGTTGATTACCATATTTATTTGTATATGTACCACCTGTGGGACCACAGTAGTGAAGTGGTCAGACTACTCCCACCTAGGTGAACCAGGTTCAATTCCCGGCAGGGTCACTCCAGGATTTTTGTGCATGGGAATCGTGCTGGACGATGCTGCTGGTCAGAGGGTTTTCTCAGGGATCTCCAGTTTCCTTCGCCGTGGCATTCGGGCCCTGCTTCATACTCACCTCACTTTACTCTCATCGACTCTCAAAACTTCAATATTAAGAGCTGCTCCACTCCACTCTGTATATCACCTGTACATTTTCTCTGAGCATCAAATTTGAAAAGTAGGGGTGCAGGTCTTACATGGAAATTAAGGTTGATACTGCAGGGTTGGGGGGTTTTACATTCTCTGAGGGTGGCATTGAACCTTGTATTTCTATAGATGGGCAGATTTATTTGTGTGGCCCAAGGGTGGATATGATCTTCCTGGGGTGCTGGTCCTATCCAGGAATTACGTTTTCCAGGTAGTTTGGTGGGAGGGGCGTAAAGGAGGGTCGTGGTTTCCTGAAGCAGATCTATTGACTAGTAGTGTTCCCACTGTGCTTTCCCTTTTAAGAATTGTCTTTATGCATTCTTCTGGGCATTTGATTTGTGATACTGATATTTGTCCTCTTCCCCTAAATCATGTTGTGGTGGTACCAAACCCTAATGCGCAGCCAAAGGTGTGACTCTAGCTGGTTGGGTGATGTTGAATAGGATAGGTGAATAGATTCAATGAGAGTCAAGTGGGTCTGGCGTTAGCTTGGTGCCACTGTTGTTAGACACTGTTCCTCTCCCAACCCCTAATTTTGAGATGAACTGTCTCTCGTGGGTGCTGAGAGTACTGGACAGACTAAACTGTCTTCTTCTGTTCTCCTGCACAAAGGGAGTAAGGCATAGGGTAGATGGTAGGGCAAATAAAGGATGACGTGGTAGGTACGGAGTCTGTAAGGTAATGTGTAAGAGGGTTTAGAGGAGGTCCCCGAGATTTGGATTCTCAATTCCCTCCACTCCCATTGTGTACAGTCGAAGGCAGTAGCACAGGGCTGCCACCAGCCCTGAAGCTGAAATCCTGGTTCTTTTGTATAAAAATCCTGTAAAATCCTTGAAATTAAAAAAAAAAATTGCAAATTACAGAAAAAAAGTTTATATGCAAGATGTTTACATATTTAATGTAGTTGTTTTGGTTTGGAATGTGCAAACCATGATAATCTTTTTTACACTCACACTTATACTTTTGTTTAGGCCAGGCTTCACCATGCATGTGTGTATAGGGAATCAAAGGCTAAACTCTGACAAATGTCTCTCAGTCATTTTTTGTGGTAGTATTTTCAACAAAAGATTTTTTGTTAGAGATTGAATGCATCTAGATTTGTAAACCTTCAAATTTTAATTTTAATTAATCAATCTCTAACAAAAAATCTTTTGTTGAAAATACTATCACAAAAAATGACTGAGAGATCTTTGTCCAAATTTAGCCTTTGATTCTGTATATGCCCATGCATGGTGAAGACTGGCCTTATACAATTGTATCGGCGATAATTTTTGTTTCCTCACCATTGTTATATCAATGCCAAATGAAAAATGCAGTCACCAAATTCGAATTGCATGCATAAAAACTGCATTTCGCGACAAAGGTTTTTTTTTTCAATAATGTCCTTGGCCTTTGCAGGTGACCATATAGCCAGAAACAGAAATATGTAGATAACTGTATACCCACGCCAGTGAATAATTAAGCAAAACGCCAGTGAATAATTAAGCAAAATATTTTGGACATACACTATTGAAGTAATGGTGTATGTTCAAAATATTTCACTTGATTATCCACCTCTATTATAAGAATCTTTCAAACAAATGCATAAATCGCTGTGGGCGCTAGTGTCACCACTTTGAGCAAAGTTCTGCTTAAAAAAAAGTAGTTTGGATTTTTCTAGAGAGTTAGAAATCCTTAAAAATGGATAAAATCCATTAAAATGGCAGGCCTGCAGTAGCATGATTCCCACTGCCTCCAATTCTCTCACCCTGACAGGTCTAAATGCTGTGAAATGAACATAGATTGGTGAGTTGAGTTGATATCCTTCCCACACTCCGGGTGTGTCAGGGGCCTTGGGTCCACAAGCTATCATCCAACCCTCTGTCCCCAGCATGTCTAGGTGCGGAGGAATGAACAGAGGTTGTTGATTAGAGAGGCATAATTCCTTGTTCCCCTTCGGTGTTGCGAGTGTTGGCAACCACTTACACTCGTGAGCACTGTCCGAATGACCAATGGCCAATCAAGGACAGCCTGCACAGACACTGCACCAGGCACTGGTTATGGAAGAAAGACGCCGCCACCCCTTAGGAGCAATCATTCCCATATATAATTGTTGTGTAGTCCTGCTCTTCATTCCCTTCCATTCCTCTTGTCGGGTACCGCCTGGTATGTCTGGCTGGACGTGAAAATGCAGTTGAGGAAACTGGTAATCCAAGCTTGAATTGGGATTCAAACTACACTCTGACACACTGCAATAATCAGCACCAAATTAAAGGTGCTGCAGGTTTTTTTTGCCCCGAAGAGTAAAGGTATAGCACTCATTGTACAAATGTCTAAATAGTGCAGTAACATAAATAAAAATGACTGCTCCCTGTTACTGACACACAAAGTGGTGTAACTAGGGTGGCACTGCAAGCATGATGGTCGATGATTTTGAAGAGTTGCTGGTCTGCTCATTTTTGCTACTACTGGATCTCTAAGCAAAGGTGTCCAGGTTTCTCAAGGGGAAGAGATAGCTCTTGCAGTGAAGTTTGCTGGAGATCAACTCTGGAGTTTTTCTGTCCTCAGTGCTATGTATATACTGTGTAGGTGCTGCAATGGGCCAGGAGTATGGGGCTATCAACTCGCTAGGCCATCCCCACTTTACCGTGGCGACATGGCCAGGCTTTGTATGAAACAGGGTGGTGGTGGGTGGTGTGTCTGCTGGTTCACGTACACTTAGGGAAGTATGTTTGTGCAGTAAGTATCAGCATTTGCTTTGAAGTAATATGCCCTCATCTATCCCTTCCCTGGTTGGGTGCACTGACATCTCGTAAAACTGCAGGGTTAATGAGGCAATGTCAGCTGCAGGGGTTAATGATCATGGGTGCGACATGCATTAATTTCCAATTAACCTCCCTCCTCATGACACTAAATCACCCTGTTACTATACTGGTGGTCTTTTGTGATTAAATATCCTATATATTTGTCATCTTTGTAGCGCTCTGCCTGTACCCACTGATGAAGAGCTTCCAGTCCTGTTACTGGTCGTCTGGTAGGAAATAATGTGAGTTTCAGGGGGGCACAACTGCCCAAATCATAAATAAATAAAACGCCCACGCTATTTCTGTATTTCCAAGATGCCAAAAATTGGGTGTAACATATGTATAGCTATGCGACACAGCTGTGTACTGAAACACAAGTTTTTGTAGTCCATTCACGGTATCTTCAAATTTTTTTGAAGCCCTGCAAAATTTATTCTTTCAGTTACTGATCACGTATCCTTCCTCTACACGTACACATAAACAGTGCCATATGAATTCTACTTTGATAACTGTTAAATGCATTATTTGCTGTTTACAGCTGTTTATAGAATTCTATCATATTTCAAAAACCATTATGTGCTAATATTTAAAATTTAGGCGTATAACAATATTTTGGTCAGCTTTATGACTTGTTAAAAATGCCTGTATTGACGATAGTTCTTATGGATATTATTTTACCTATATTGTTAACATATTTGTTATACATGACATAGCACATCACACATAATACACGTTAATATTTTTCCGCTATTGTGTTTAATCTTGTTGGAATAAAAATCTAATTGAAGGAATAACCATTCCAACGAACAGACACAGTAAATTCAAGCATGCAACTCGTTTCACTTATTTTTTCTACGTTGCAGCTACAAACTTAAAAGATAGTGATGAACATGCACACAAATTATAGGCGTACCGTAGCTTTTATTTTGCTCATATTTTTATGCATTGCTACTTACTGACTTTTTAGATTTATTTCATTGTGTATTTATTTAAATTTATCTTGCTGGGCTTAGTATTTTGTTGGAATTGTGGCAAACATTCGAATCACAGAAATGTAAGCACGTTACACAACTGTGTTTCAAACACCTAGGGAAAAGGTACAACATTGTGATAAATAGACGTGAACTTAAATAATTAACTTTGTCATAAAAACAGTTCATCGTTAAAATGTATAAATTTTGCACATCCAATGTTTGGAATCACACACTGGACCAGCATGATGTCCACGATGCAGTCATCATAGAAGAAGGAAGTGGTAGCCATGTCCTTTCTCATACAGTAATCACGACGCACGTTACAGTATATTTATTCCTGCCATGGAAAAACAGATTTATCACAACATCATAACTTGCCTAGGCAGGTTTAAGAAACACGTGTACAAACTTGATGTGGTAATTTGAAGTATTTTTCAGAGCAAGAAAAATTAATGCTCCTACCATCACATCTAAAATATTGCTATGGTAGGTTTTTTTTTTTAAGGTGGGGAGGTTGTTGTTTTTTTTTTGCAGGCAATTTTATATGTTTATGTTTGTCAGGATGTCTTTTATTTATTTTTTGCTCCGCGAAATCTGCAGTCTAGTATTCTGAAAGCAGGCTGCTGTGTTCTCTTTTGCCAAGCTGCAGGATTTAACTTTTTTTCGCGATTTATTGAATTTACATGGTAAAAATGTAGTTCACCTTTTAGTTACAAAATTCCTTAGAGAAGTTTCAAGTTTTTGTGTACCGAATGTTGTCTTGGTAAGGTCCGGGGCTGCTGCAGATAATGCTTTGTTTGTGTTTCGGGAGCCACAAGCTTGGGGGTGTCACCAAGGGTGAGGGGAAGGCGACAAGTTTGTACTGGAGAGTTTTTTATGGGCCGCTGAGGGGAGAAGAGAGTGTCGTGGCTAGAATTCTTGCAGATTTGTTTTTGATAGGAGAAAACTGCGCTCTCTGATTGGCTGAGCCGGTTGCATGACTGATGACGTATAACAACGTCAGGCATGGCGGGGTTGTTGTTGTGGGAGTGATCGCGAGCGAGGCGGACGTGTCTTCAGAGACGTGTGGCTTGGAGGAAACCGTTGAGAACTTTCTCAAGATGAGATAAGTATTTTAAAATTCTGATTCTTGTTTTGATTGCTTGTAACATTCCTCCTTGAATTCAGGAGAAATGGCCCCATGTCAATCTTATAAATATTTCTGGTTAGAGATAAGCTAGAGAGAAGCTAGATCATTTCTTCTTGTTTTAGTTAAGATGTTAAGTTTAAGAGCCAAAGCAGTAAGTTGAAGTCGTAAATTGTGGAATTGACGCTGAAGCTTAGGAGTGTGCCTTTTTTAAATCTGGAACCTTGTAGTTTTAGTCTTTGATTATTTATTATTAATCTTTTAAGTTGTGTTTTCCAGACAATAACTGGCCAATAAATGGAGATAGGTAACTTGTTTTAAATTTAGAATAAGTCTGAGACAAGTTTATACCTGGTGAAAGTGAATCACTGATTTCTATAGTTCATTATTTATTTATTGGTTCTTGTTTTGTGGAGCCCTATACTGGTGTTTGGGTTAGCTTAACCTCTGACGCTGATATCCCTTCAAAGTTTCAATTCTCTTTGGATAGTAGTCCCTAAGATTATTTATTTTTTTTGTTATTTAAAAAACTCTTGAGATATCCCTTTTACAGTTTTTCACATAAGCTAGTTTAATTTGACTCTCTTATATTCTCCATAATAACAATTTCATTTTTTTTTATTATGTGCTAAAGAATAAATATGAAATTAGTGATAAACAAGTGATTTAATTATTATTTTTTCACATCATGTATTATATTTTCTATATATTTAAGAAGGGGTTTGATGTCTTCAGTAGGTTTAAAAACACATTTAAATGTTTCAATGTTTCTTTTCTTCTAAGGTTAATTATATAACAAAAACACTATAAGATTTTTATAGCAACTTTAACAAAATTTAAGAATACTCATTGGATGTAGTAATAGTCCTATATTCTCTGCTCTCAATACTCTTTTTTTTTGTTATTGTGATAAGTTATCACTTCTCTGGTTTGTTACTTATTAATAGTTTATAACTATTATTACTTGTTATATAGAATTTATTTTCTTATTATTTACTGTGTTAGTTATGGATCCTTATTGTGGTCTGTTGAATTAACTGGCAAAGTGATGTTTATTATGGTTTTTTTTTGTTATATAATTTTAATTTATGAATAAATGTTCAGCTATCGGCTGTTTTGTTTGGAAACTCTCGTGTTTTCCGTTCTATCCTTTAGTTATTTTAATTTGACTCTAATAGAAACTCTGGATAGTTACCTGGCTTTTGATGGTGGTTTTATTCAAAGGTTTTTGAAGGACTTCTTGTTAGTCTCTTGTCTCAAACCCACAATAAGACAATGGAGAACAAGTAGATGTGTAAGGGTCATAGTAGTGGTTTAAGTGGTCTACACACCTAGTTATTTTTCCAGACAGCACCCCAAAAAGCCAGGAAGTGAACCCCCTCCCCTTTTCTTCTACCTGTCGCACAGCCAAGTGAGTAGTAGTTACACAGCCTCTCCCCCCCCCCCCTCACTTTTTTATTATTTATTGAAGGTTATACAAAATGATTATGTTGTTTTTTCCCTTAAATGTTGTTTAATTCACCCTAGGAGACAAAAGTTAGCCGGCTTATCTAACTTGGGCTGGAATCCCAGAATTACACCTTTTGAGTTATTAGATTTTCTTTAGAGCTTCTGGGTTGCCCTTCATACCCAAAAATCCAGTGGTGGAAGCATGTTACCATTACTTATGTTCACATTCTTTCAGAGTGATAATTGAATGTGAAGGAGTTTGTTTGGTTGACCACCAACTTATTATTTTGGTACCAATTATTTTCATTTATTTCCAGCTTTACTCTGTCTATTTTTTCCATTCCCCTGTTTCCCTCATTTCAATTTCAATATATTAAAATATGTATTCAAACATTAAAATCTCTTTTCTGTTGTGAATTACAAATGCAAAAATAGTTATTTTGCTGTAATAAGTATGAAATATACTAAAATTGAAAACATTTCTGCTACCACTAGTGATGTGAAACTTGCCGGGGGGGGGGGGGGGGGAGAGAGAGAGAGAGAGCGCGACAAGCTCTGCTCAGCTGGCAGTTTCTTCCTCAATCAATATCAAACACCATGTCACTAGGGCCTACACACCATATGTTGCACTGTTATTTTAAACTATAGCAATTAAATATGTTTCCGTCAGCGCTACCCAAATATTTAAATATTTCTTTAGGCAATGTTTAATTTACAAATAGCATACCAAAAAACTAAGTTGAAACAATTACTTTACTTGTGAACTATTTCTTACTAGCTGTTGCCAACACATCGCTACTCTCACTGTTTTTAATTTGTATTTAATACGAAATGAATATTACAAGAAGATATTACGTTTACTTTAAATTTAATCACAATGTTATATATTTGTGGAATACAGGTTATTTAAACAACAGGTTGACATGTTACTCCTAAGGTGATTTTTCAAAGGTTCATTTCAAAAGATAAAAAGAAACCGCGAATGGACTATAATTATAGGGCCTCTTGAAAGTGGTAAATAAAATTTCTAAATTTCATCATAAAAACTGTTAAAAGCAGTGCAAAAATTACTTAAAAACTCAACAGAATGAAATGAGTTCCACCTCGTCATCAATGGTACTGGGAAGAGGGTGGCTTTCTTTTCCCCACCAGGATACTTTTCCTTCAGGATAGATACGTACGCGTTTTCTTACAAGCATTGAGAAATGCTAGTTTAGCATTTTGAACACATGAATTCAATTGTGGCAGTGCAACACTCCACAAACTAGCTACAATGTTATGTTTGTGTGCCCAGCACTGAACATGAACCATGCTTTCGGAAAATATCACCCTCAAAGACTTCATACATTTAGTCATATAGCATGCAGAGTCACTAACCATTGCTACAACATTTTTATATTTAATTTCAAGTTGTGCTACCACAGATGAAATTGCTCATGAATACTCAATGCAGTTAGCATTCTCCAGTTATTTTATGCCACCTACAAACACACGTTCACCAATGTCTGAAAGAACACGTATCAAAACAACAAATACGCAGCACATTATGCAAACTTTCTTGTTTTTCAAAGCCTCCTTTAATTGAGTGAAATGATCCTCTCCGATTGGTGGGACATAATTTTCCCTTAGGACCTGCCCTGTTGAAATATCTCGTGAACCTGAAATAATAGTGAAAAATTGGGTAGGCCTACTTCTATGTTTATTTTTAAAACTTATTAATTCCATCTAGTTAACACAAACTTATAAGGAAAAATCAGACAAATTGTTATATTTTCTGGTTTATAATTTGTAGTCAATGTTTTACAGCAATAGAAAAGTAATCTTAACAACTTTAAATGTAGGCCTACATCGAAAATGTGTTTTCAATGCACTAAATAAAAATTGTCAGTTTATGACATTTAGGATATGTGGATTTTATGGTAAACTATGAAAATTCATACACTGAAAGAGTATTTTTTTTAAATAAAGTGGGAAGACATTGTCTGTGCATCACTGTGCTAAAATATAAACAAAAAATACAGATATCAAAAACACTGTGTTTACATGCTTACCTGGTACATATTTTCGGAGCCAGTTTTTTATGGACTCGTCTTCATTTTCAATAGGTATGTTGGCTGCAAGCAACATTTTTGTGAAGTCTGTTATAAACTCTTTGTTTATTTTGTTTCATTTTCTGACTTTTATTAATTGTGCTAACAATGCTCAGTTTTTTTTTTTTTTTTTTTTTTTTTTTTTTGAGAATCATCTTTTACATGTTTTTTGTATTGACGTGTAGTAATGTACCAGAAATGTATACTCATTATCTCATCTTCGTAGTGGATGTTTGGGTCTTTTTGTATAGAAGCCTAGCCAGGCACTTCTATATGTATAAGGAGGATCAGTTTTGCTTGGGTACCGGCGCCTTCCCGTTGTACAAAACAGGCAGTTTGGCTACGTACCAGTGCACAAAATCGGGTGTGGGCAACACGATTCGGCGCCTAGGTGCCACAACTGCCTTGGATATACCTTGGCGACGTTTGGGTGGAGCAGCACTTAAGAAAGGTGTGGCTACTTCTGGTACAGAGTTCTGACTAGTAAAGTCCTGGGGCTTTGGTAGAGGTGCAGGACAAATAATAGCAGGCACTAGGTAGTCTATTACTGGTGTTGGAGGTTGATCAGGCTGGCATAGATATTTGACAATCCACCCCGAGTACTCGACAGGGCCGGTCCTTTCAGGTGGTGAGAAGAAGTTTCTGGGCACAGGAACTTCCACAGGTTATTGCAGATGTCTTATCCCTTGCACCTGTTCTTGAGGTGACAAACTAGCTAGCTGTTTGACCAGGGAAGGCTGATATTCGTGTGCTCTACCTGATGCTAAGAGTGTCTGCCTAACTCTTTCCTTCAAGCGTTTCCTCTGGCCATAGGGAATTGGGAATTTGACCTTACTGTCTATTTCATGGAGGGAAAAAGGAAACAACTAGGTAAAGGGGCAGGGCCTTTAGTTTAACATCTTTCGTGAGACAGCATTATTTTGATGTTCTTACGAGTGTGTGGCATTTTGAGTTGCATATTGTTTTGATGGAACAATCAAAAATTTTGCTCATACGGAAAAAACATTTAAATTATATAACTTCAAAAGTTTTAACTTTAATGAAAAACAAATCACTATATGTATGTCGCTGTTCGTATTCGTACAGATGCAGTAATATATACATGCACACACTTGAACGAAGTTAACCTTTCACCCATTGAATTTACGATATAGACAAATAAACAAATATTCACTCACTACAAAAGTTTGGAAAGTGCAGCTTTTTCAGGCCACGTGCATTTCAATAATTATGTTAACAATTTACAATTACATTTTAAAAACACGCAAACTTACTTTTTGTAAAATTTGAGAGCTCTTGAACATGGGTTTTTTTATGTCAATCCTTGCCAAGTTTACTTCACTAAAATCACGTTATTTGTCACTGACATTAAATAATTTATTTGCAGAATCAGTCATATAAATCAACAGTGCACACTTTTCCTGATACAAACAAACTTAAACTTAGATACGTAAATTATATTTGTGTCACTTCATTGTGGAAGACGTTAAGGAAAATGACGGAAAGGATGCGGTAAACACGTGCCAATTATTATTATATTTCACTCAAGAAAACATACAACGGTACCACAACCAAGTGCCTGAAAAAAGCAAATAAAAAATATTTAACTACCGATTAAATATTCCGACAACACCAACAAGATATTTGTATAATAAACACAATGAGAAAAAAGCACTCACAACGGCTGTTCACCGGTCTGGAAACTGGAAACATAAACATGGCTAGCCATTGGCTGGAAAAGTTTACTGTTCGTATGTGTCGACGTACTCTGTCATAAATGCTAAACATGTTTTTAAAGTCCAGTCACTAATAGCCAAGAAAATGTTATGTTGCTCTAAAAACATAACTTAAACCATAAATGTTGTAAGTATAATTAAGTTTTTAAATTACAACTTTTAGTTCTGAATACTATTTTCTTCCAAAGCCATCATAAAAATAGCCAACTTAACATCATGGATCCCGCAGCAGTTCATCAGCTGATACAATGCTGTATGAACGAGAGTATTTACTGTTTACATAGTGTGTAGGTTGGTCACATTGTCTGTCAGATTTTACCCCACTTATATGAAATGGACAATACCCTCCTACGACTGTACCACATCTGTAGACTTCTTGTACAGTGACATGTGGCACCACACACGGTAGTGGACAGGCGGACACCCTATTACCAAGTCTGGTAGGGACTGTTGTACATAAGGGAAGTCAGGCCTCACCTTGTCCGGACACACACACACGCGCGCGCGAGTGTATGGCCCTATCCCAGTATTCCCAACCTAGGAGACGCAAGTCTCTTCCAGCGGAGTCTGCTCGACAGAAGCCAGGGAACACCAGGCCGACAAACTGTTCCAAGGACAGTGTACCTGTGTGGCTCCTCCTTTCCGTCAAACCCTTGGGGATGGGTGGTTGAGGGGAAGGGCGGCCAAACTAGTGTGTGTTTGGTAAAAAATAGTGTCAGGCACGTTTGAATAAAATTCCCCGGGATCACCTGCAAACCTGTTAAGCGAGAATAACTATGGAAAAGTGCTAAGTCTATAAGTATGGTACTCAACGTAATAGCTGACCCACATTTTATTTTGTTTAGCGGAAATAAACACGTAGTGAATGTACTGTAGCCCCTGGTCAGCGGCGCGAATTTCAGCCGGAAAGCTACAAGTGCAAGTAATGGGGACTGGTAGAGGTGATCAACGCAAGAAAAGGGGAACGCGGTGTGAGCTGCTGTAGGCTAGGTAACAAACTTTTGCCTATTGTTATACGAACGTGTTGTAGGTAACGACGTAACTTAATTGCTGACACATAGCAGGATGACTAAGCAAGGAATGTGACAGGATTTAGCCTTGAAAAAGACTTTAAGGAAAGGTCCTGTACACATACGTCCATAACTTTAGGAGGTCTCAGGGTTTGCGGGGTACATAGTGGAGAGCTCCTAACTAACATAACCTAACCTTATCGCAAGCGTAGCTTAAGCAATGAATGGGATGTTGTCCTGAGCAACGGGTGCTAGAACGAACATAAGATAGGTGATTCCTGAGCAGCAAGTGCTAGGAATTTGTGAGATCAATCTGGTCAGGTCTGAGCGGCGAGTGCTAGAAATTAAGATTGCTGTCAATCTGGTCTCTTCCCAAGCTGCTGGCGCTGGGAAGGAAGACTGCTATGGAGATATGGGCCGTCTCCGCTTTTATACTAATTTTTGGCCACTGCCCGCTGTTGATTGGGCGAGGGGTGGTCGCGGAGCGGGGTGTGCAAATTAATATCTTACCTCTGTGACGTCACCGGCCGGCTGGAAGGGGATGCAAAACAAAAGACAAGCAATAATTACTACTAGAGCTATCTAGCGGGGAGTAAAAGAACTCACTGTCTTTAAGCATTTTTACGGTGGGCCAGTGAATATAACAATTTGCAAGGCAGACAGTACAATCTCACAAATTAACGGGATAAAGTTAACTTCCAACCCTGCAACAACTGACCTAGGGACGGAGCCGAAGTCGTTAAAATCACCATTGTTTAAAAGACATCATCCGTCAATTCGCCCCCTCTCTGCTGCGACTGAAGCTCATCCTTGAGGTCATGGAAAGGTATATTCTCCGTGGAAAAAGATAGCACTTCCGCTATGGCTTCCGTCTGAACATGATGAGATTAGAGCTCATCTCTGAGGAGAGATGGAAGATAATCTGATGAGGAGAACTCCGCTTTTCGTGCAGTAGTCCTAGCTAGAGATTGATGCAGCAGATTAGATTGTGATCAGGTGAAAGCCACCCGTACACGCAGGCACTGCCTTGCTCCTTATTCCATCGGCACTCCTCTCAACTAGCATTCTGCAAGGTAGGAAAAATGCAGAACCCCCATCCACCCCTTGGAGAGGATGAGCGTATCTTCCTCTTCTAGCCTCTGTCACAGTCAATCAACCTGGCTTCCTTGCGCAGAGACAGAACATATTCCTTTTCTAAGATTTCCAAGGCTGTAAAAAGGAATTAATGTTCTGCTCAACTTTTGCTGTATAGCCGCCTGAATTGAAAGCGTGTTTTCACAGGTCACAATCAACATTCCCTCGGCCACCACTCTCAGAGGGATGGATTAATGGAAAGAATATTCCTTTATGGAGATGCTAGGCAGTCCCTTTAATAGCAATTTTCTCTCCTTCAGCTTCTGTAAGAAGGCACAGCTCCGTGTGCTGTGACACGGCGTGTCACTCCCCTCTTCGTGAACTTGACCTTCTTCCATACAGCTTGGTTGGGGTGAAGGTTGTTCACATCACAAGGTGGTGTCTAAACGCGCTTTTATTTGTCCACCGCAAAACAAGAAAAAAGGGACACTCACTGTCTCGCTCAGATGCTCATAGCTAAACCTATCTTGCTCTCTCTTGCTCTAAGCGTAAAATAGGGAAGGATAGCCACGCATCATACTGGTACCAGGAAACGCTCTGTCATTTTCCTTTTGTGTCTCAAATTACAGTGCGTTTTTTCTTGTCTGCGTTTTGTTCGTTTTCTACTGAGATCCAGGCGGTGTGACTGGCGGGCCTCTTCCATTACAGCGTGCATTCACAAACTAATGTATACTTTGCTGACTCGCAACAACAAACACGTGAACTGCATGTGAAAAGAATTGACTGGGAGGAATCGTCTTTTAACGGACTGTCCTACAATTCTTGTGTCACCATTTTAAGCACTGCACTCTCTAATATCCTGCAGCAATGCTGTGGCTGGCTACATGAAAGACTTTTAGTGTTACCTAGCGTAGCACACCATGCTATTTTTTCATCTTCACTAGTATCAAACCTAAGGATTTTCAAAGAGCCAGGCACGTTCAGACCCATCTCTTGGCAAAGGGATTCTTTGTAGAATGAAGTGGCTGGGTTTGTATACACATAAAAAAACACAAGTGCTTTCACCACTACAAAGGAAATAGCGGATAGAATTATAAGAAGAAAATGCACATGAACCCTTGTAAAAATATTACAACTTAAGATTCTTACTCTTCTTGCAACCAATCTCTTGCTTAGTTCACTGCTGCTTGCTGCAATTATTTGCACATCCTTTAGCAAAGAAGATCAATATTTACCCTTCGGTACTGGCGAAAGATCCTTTTCAACTTCTCATTACTTTCTTTTGAAATCCTTTCTTAAAATTTTCTCTCTTATCTTCTTACAGTCTTGCTCATATAAAGTCCATAACTGCTGGCTGAAAGTATTTACACATAATTTAGAACTACAATTACCATTATGTAATCAGCAAACATGGCACTCAAAAGAAAAGGATAATTATTTATTAAAATATGGCTCTCTTCTCGCAATCTGCTCTCGCAGCTTAAGTCTTTGTTTGCTTCTTTTAGCCGGCCCTATTCATTTACATTATTGTGCACAAATTTTCAAAGCAAACAAAAGATAAGGCATTTTATGTACAGGTTAACCTTAGGTTGTCCTAAGGGACCTAATGTCAAAAACCTAGATATAGCACTCGACACACCATCCTGTTAAAAGATTTGTCGTGGTGAGAACTTTTGAACATCGTCGCACTGATTCTTTGTATGGCTACTCTATCTAACAGCAACTGCTGTAACACCGAAGTAAGTGCAGACATGCACTAGTAAGATTCGTAGTGCTGGGGGTGAGCTAACTATCTACACTGACACTAGGGTGTCAATCACTGTATGTTGCCTTCTACTTCCTGCTAGGAATGATGTCTTCTTCTTCCTCCTAGGGGCGGTGGCAGGCTCTGTCTCGTTCAGAAGCAGCAAAGAATGACACTGTTTATTGCCCCCTGGCACTGGGTGTCACTGGCATGGCATGTGTGTCTGCCTGCAGGGGTGCCCCTGTTTCTTTGGAGAAGCGTGGGGGGACGTGGCCACTGCAACTTAGTAGACTGCTGCCGGAGTGTCTCCTTGTGCCCCGCCTTGATGTTGGCTCTGCAGGAGCATGTCGGCAGGACACGTAGCTGTGGCCTGCTGAATTCTCTGTTGTCATCTTGTTGCGGGTGACTGCAGGTGTCAGTGACTGACTGCCTGAAGCAATGCTGGTGGCAGGTAGTAGCGTGTGTGCTGCTCAGCCCGGAGAATGAGCTGGCCGTTCCACCGTGACAAGCAGGGGCAGCTGTATGCAGGGCAAGGCAGGGTGAGCCCCTCCAGCTGGCGGTGAGACCTCATTGATGGCAGGATCGGCAGTCTCCTCTCGGCTGGTGGGTGTAGTTTCGTCTGCTGACTGGTCTGCTGCAAATGTCAATCCGGATGCTCGTTTGGGCTGCAGGCTTGTCGTCTCAGGAATGCAGACTACACTGGCGTTGTCCTCTTAGCAGGTCCAAAATTGGGAGGCGTATCGTCCGCCAATTGAATTCCCCTCACGTCCGTGCTGGTTCTCGTTTGTGGATCTGTTGGAACTAGTCATGTCACAGTTTACAGTGGTACTATAAGGGCTAACGACATGACAGTTTGTAATAAAAATTCACACGGGGTGGCTCCCTTTGGTTTACCCTGGTAGTACTCCTGAGTGATACTCTCTACTGTGTATAGCTTCAGATACTCAAAAGCAGCAGCCTCCGCATCGAATGTTGACTGTGCTGCTAGATCGGCCCACGGTCAGGAGTAACTGTGGCCATGGCGGTGAGCAGCCTTGACATAGGTGGCTGGACGTCATGGATGCTGGCTGCTTTGGGTGCTGTCCTGGGCATGGGTGGCTGTTGATCTGGAGGGGTTGCCGGGATGACGTCCGTCATGATTGGCTCATGGCTGGCGATGCTCACCTGAGCTGGTGATGCAGTCTGTCGTGATGCAGTTTTGACTGGCGATCAGGCGGAACTGACTGAAGCTATTTTACTGGTGCTGGCAGTCGGTTTTAGGCGCTGACGGTTGGATGCTCGGTATGCTGGACTTCTCCAGGAAATCTCCGTAGCTGTAGGTGTCCACTTCTCAGGGTGATGGATGAACTTTTTTGATACTCGGAGGGTGTGGACGGTACAGTCCTTGTGGAGACTTCTACTCTATCGACGTAAGGTGCCCTATTCCTAACTGGCTCATCCCCGGGTGTTTGGAGTAAGATGTAGAATTCCTTTGTTAAGTGAGCGACGACCTCTTCTTCAGCGAATCATTGCGTCAGATGTGTGCTGAGTTGCTGCCAATCCGTAATGAATTCGCAGTATACATTCCATGAGTCTAGCACCTTCCCCTCCAGCTTGAGGTGTGTTCTGGAAACTCAGTGTTTCTGGAGATTAATAGTAATTTGTAGTAAAGTTTATGACTACTGTTCGTCCACATCTTACAATTTCTACACATTATGTAACTACTAATATTGTTATTTTTCTATTTTTAGTGCATTTATAAATAAAAGATTGATATTTAAAGGTTTTTTATAGTTAATTCATTAGATATGACCCACTTGCGAATGGTATAGTACTCTTAAAGAGAATCGCAGCATTTTGCAACCAAAATTAATGCAACACACTTATTTGTAGTTCTATTTCCATCAAATTTTTAACCTTTCTAAATGAATTTTACGCAGTTCTTTAAAAATCAGTCTTAAAGTAGATGTCGCAGTCAGGTTCTAGTGGACACTAATTAAGCAAAGGTTATACAGGCGTTTGCTATTTAATAAAACAGTTTGTTAAAAACAGAATTCTTTTATATTGGGAGTCACTGTAAACTGAGTCCTTTTGGAAGACATGCTTAGGATCTGCTTCTGTGATTACATTGTATCCTTCCACCATGTGTAAATTTAACATTATCATGGGTTTGATCACTTTATTCATGTGCATCTGTAGACTATAACTGGGAAATTATCAGAATGGTAATGTTTTGTACAAATTTGTTTATTTTTACACTTAAAAGCATTAAGGAAACAGAAAGAAAATGAAATAATTTCAGTATTCACAAATGTTTACGTAACACTCTTTGTCAACGTTAAGAACTGGAACTGCTTTCTCTCAGTCGTTACCAACTTTACTGGGGGCATGCCAGATGTTTTGCCCATTAAAGTCTATGCAGGAAGGGCAGTGACAATTTTCAAAGGTTGATTTCAAAAGTGCTCACTTTACTGTGAACAGCCTTTCCCTGGGTGGACATATGTTTAAACTTGTTTTTGCTCCAATCGCTGTTTTTCTTTCTTTCCTCGCACAATGTAAATGCTTATGTTAATCCTGCACATCATATGTCATCACCACACTTTCAAACTTTGTTGTCATTATAATTTACTTTATCACAGTGTGTGGGCAAAACAATTTCATAATTTATGCTAGAGACAATTATTAATCCATTGAGATTAGTATTACTCAATAATCAGTGGTATTGGTGAATCAAACAATGGACAACCCATCCATAAATTTAAAGTAACTCTAGTTATTGCCATGTGAATTAAAAGTAACTTCTTGGTGACTTGGTGGATTGGACTTTAAACCATAGTATAATGGGATCATGTCTTGTATGCTTTCTGTCATTTCATTTTGGTATCAGTAAATTTTACCCTGACAGATCCATCTGCAGAAAGTAAAAGAAAAACACTGGGTATTGTCCATTTCATGTAAGCGGGGTAAATTTTGACAGTTCTTGAAAAGTAGCACGGCCACAATATGTCGTTCTACCACAGCTGTTTTGCCAGCGAAGAAAAAAAATGTTTGTAAACAAATGTTATGAGTGCAATACACACTTGCATTTTCTTCTTTCGTGTCATGGCAGGCACTGAAAGACTGAAGTTAGCCAACTTCCATTCAGTAAACAATGTAGGATATTGAGTGGGAATTCCAACCTGTTTTATTGTTGTAATTGCCAAAATATATTTGTCGGGGTCCTGTTTATTTTATTTTGATGGTAAAATTGAATTGGTTGGGTGGGGAAGGGGGGAGGTCCTTTGTTTGTCTTTTGTGAGACTGCATTTTCTTTTAGGTTCTTACGAGTGTGAATAATTTTTTGAGTTGCATGTTGTTTTGATGGAGCAATGGAAATTTAGGTTGTACAGAAATAACACTCAAATTATTATAACTTTGAAAGTTTTAACTTCAGTGAAAAACAAAACATGATACATAAGTCACTATACAGATGCAGCAATACATTAACACTTTGACAGAAGTTAACCTTGCACCCTCTGGATTTAAGATATAGGACAAATAAATATTATTTACACGCTACAAAAGTGTTGAAAGTGCGGCTTTAATAGGCCACGTGCGTTTCAGACATAGTAATCGTTTTGAAATGCATTATTTGCCAAACATGCAAATGTACTTTTCTTCCAAAGCAATCATCAATATCGTCAACTTAACAACATACATCCTGCAGCAGTTCATCAGCTGATACAATACTCTGCAAACAAGAATATTTATTGTTTACATTCTTTGTAGGTTGGTCACATTATCTGTCAAATTTTACCCTGCTTAAATGAAATGGACAATAACTCTGTCTTTCTGGTTTCCGTGGAATAGACCACATGATAGTTTAAATTTCTTGCTGCTGTGGAGTAAAATAGAATGTCTGTGATATTTAGTGTTACTGTTGCTATTTTTGTTTCAGATCTGCTGGAATTGCAACCTTTGCCAGTCACAGTTCTGAATGATCCTGAGCTGGAGAAGTTGTTTCCATTCTCCCACTTCAACCCTATACAGACACAGATCTTTTTCTGTTTATACCACACTGACAATAATGTGCTGCTGGGAGCCCCAACTGGCTCGGGCAAAACCATTGCTGCAGAGATAGCCATGTTCAGAGTGTTCAAAAAGTACCCAGGAAGGAAGGTAAGTTCTTTGATTGGCCTAGAAATGCGAGATCTGCAAGGCTTGTAGTTTAAACTCGGCTCAAAATATTTTTCTAACTCAAAAATTTTAACTTTTATATTAATGGCAAGTCATTTGGCTGACAACCGGTGAGACAGTTTTTACCGTTATAGAAGAAAATATCTCTTTGTTTATTATTAAAATATAAATATTTAAAAGGTAGGCATGTTCAGACTAAAAAATTCTGAAGAAATGAAGATAGATATGAATGTTGATTAACAGCAAAATTAGCATAAAACTGAGCTGCAAATCAGCCAAAGTTGCAGTGCCTGACAAAACTGTTTATTTACAGTTTGGTAGAAAATAAAACATTCTTCATTCATGAAATAACTTTTAAAAAAATAGCGCATGTTCCGATTAAAGTTATTCTTCAAAACTACAAATATGATCAGAGATTACAGTCAAAATTATTAAGGAAAATTGAGCTGTGAATCAACCTAAGATGCAGCACTCAACAAAGTAGTTAGTTTACAGTTTGCAGAAAAATAAGATGATGTTCATTCTTGAACCTAGATTACCACCAACACACAAATATTATCTGTATTCTAAAACTTACCGATTTCTTCTCTTTTTTTAGCCAGCAAAGTTCCTGCTATGATTGAGTGTGTAAAAAGGGGAAGAATTAGACAAACAATTTAGTACATAGATTGGTTAGTATCATTCACTTTAAGCTTCAGAACTGCATTTTTTTTCCCCTCTATGTCTTGATTTTGGCTGTTCTATTATATATAAAGGTCAAAATTAATCACAGCACAGTTTTATGAACGTGTGTTTGGAATTAAATGTACATATGTCCTATCAGAATAACACACTAGTGTTGTGTGTATGACTATGAGGTCTTCATTAAATTTAGCAGTAGTATGGTAAATAAACCCTAGCATTCTTGTACATAAGCGGTGCACCTGTATAACTCAATATAAATTTCATTGTTGGTTATGCAAACATTTGGCAATAATTTTCTGGCATAATAGTCACATATCTATTTAATATTAAATATTATTTGGAAAAGTAGGGATGCAACTAATATGGGAATAATCGAAAAAAGAAGAAGAAGAAGAAAAGTATTAAAAGCATGTACATTAAATACAATGGGTATTGTGTTAACATTTGGCACTCAACATTCATTCCTTGCAAACATCACAGGTTGCACGCTCGGCTGTAGCTTGTTGTCAGACATAACATTTCTTCCTCCCCTTACATGCCTGGTAGAAACTAGTGCAGTGTTTTTGCATCCTAGCTCTGTCGGCAAGCTGCTGTGAGGTGTATTGCCTCCATGCAGCATTCCATTTGCACCCAAATAGTATGTGACTTTTTAAGTAAAGTAGTGGAGAAAAACTCTTTGAATGGGGGAAGAAACATGTTGATTGTCCTCTTCTGCTTGGCTATAACTACGTACAAGAAATTTTTATGATTGCAATTCATTCACAGAGAATTGTGCAAATTCCATACCAGCATGTGGAAAATTGATGTGACGCAACTGCGAGGCAATTAGGTTGTGATCCATATTCATGGGTAGCTATTGTTTGTAATTGAAAACTATGTTCGTGATTTTTTCTTTTAAGTGCCTCATTGCCAAACAGTTATTTGTATGGAAGACAAGGGGTCTGGCCCTTCCCCTCACAGCCCATAACCCTCGGACTACTGCTCTCTTATGGGTAACATTCCATCCCTCTGCATGGCTCCCTCCAACACAAACACGGACACAGAGAGAGAAACAGTTCTCCCTCTTCTGGGCTCCCCATCACATGCACATGCAGATTGAATTTAAAGAGAGAAAAAGACAAACATTTCTTCCTCTCCTCAGCTCCCATGCACACAGAAGGGGGAAAGAGAGAAACAAAGAGAGAGATAAGGAAAATGTTTCACCTTGAAGGTTTTTTAGGAACAAAAGGCCGAGGGATGAAAGGGGTATAGTTAAATCTCGACAAAACAACCCAGGTGATAATGATTCTCTCAAAGTAAAAACAGTATTTTGGGGAACTGTAAAAAAATTTGTTTAAAAAATTAAAAATTTTGAAGGAAATATGGCAGAAAATTAAGTTTGTTAAATTTGTTTTGGTTGCTAACAGTTGAGATTTTCTTCACCAGTGCTGTACTACTCCAAAGCAGGAACAGTCAAAAATTAGATGTCACTCACTAACACACAACAGTCCACCCCTTCCATCAAGGTCACCAATGTTTAATGCCAGTGCGCCTTCTGTTACTCAAGCTATGCTCCAGAGTTGCCTAGCGAAGAGATTGCCTTTTGTGAGGTGGCATAAAAGGAGGAAGTAAGACTACCTTTCTTTGACACAGCTGTGAACAAATAGGCTAATTACAAGTTCATGTCCAGGTGCCTTTTTTTTTAATGATTTTTTCTAAAGGCTCTTTTCCGAAAATTCAATTAGGAAACCAATATTCCAACTTGAATAGCCACAAATATGCCGGCAAACATCTTTCATAGATAAGAAAAATAAAAAAATAAAAAATTGTCTTGGTACATTAAGAGGGGATAGGCTTCCCAAGCTCCATGTCTAGAGAGTTCCCAAAGGTTGAAGTAGAGAATGAGGTTCCAGCTCATGACTATCCCTGCATTATTAGGATTGGTGATGAAACAGGAGATAACGGGAGCTAGGTGAAGAAAAGATAGAGCGCTAGGAGTGACAAAGCAACTAAATTGATTTATGCCTGTTATTGATTGCTCATTAAACACATAAACCAGCCTGTACCCTGGCTGAGGCCTGAAGGGCCGGTCCTTGGTTACCAACTGGGTTGTGACCTAGTCTGGGAAGATGCTGTAGCGCGGGGGTGAGGGCAACTCCAAGTCAGTGGTACTCGAACTCAGTCAACTGCGGGTGAGCAATGAGGTACCTGGAATCACGGCAGGCTTTGGCATGCAGTGAGGTAGTGTCGTGCAGAGTAAGATTCGACTGTGCTGCAAATGGCAGTGACAACTTGAACATCGGTTTACTGTCTGGCAGAGTGACGTTCTGCGAAGGTTGACGTGACGTTTGTGGGCACTCAAGCAGAATTATGGCGTGCTATTGAACTGGTATGAGACAGTCTTTCAGTATGTGCTCGGGCAGAGTGACATTCTCTGAATGTCTGATGCGAGACAGCCTCGAACTGAGGACTGCGAGACCTATTTATATGCAGTGCACAGGGCCAGAGCAAGGGGTGCGGAGGTAGTACTAGAGAGAGATTGAAGAGAGAAACTAAGAGAGAGCGGTGGTGGTGAACCGGCGGAGATGACCGAAGGTGGCCAAAGCTGGCAGCTACTTCTCATCATGCGGCTGAAGGTGTAAAAGAACGACGAAGGAATGTGAAGCGTGTTGTGGTGCAGCAGGAGGAATCATAAGGGCAGGTCAACCCTGGGCTTGAAGGCGTGCTTTGGCGTGTGCTGCGTAATGGCTTTTCTTAGGAGGTGGCCACGGCTGTGACAAGGCTAGAGAGGGTGAATGACGATGTCCATGCTGTGTCCCCTATCTGTTAGCCAGATCCACAGACATGAGGGATGATCATCCCCTCGAAGGTGTCTGAATTCTTTTGATGGCATCTGGAACAGTGGTTTCCTCTCTCTCTCCCTCCCTCTCCACACACAGTCGGGTCTCCCCCACAAGCTTAACCCGTGTGTCAGGTATAAGCAAAAATGGTGCCAGAGTGAAACTGATCAGCATGACCAACCAGTGTATGCTAAACGAGGGCAGTTCTGATGAATCCTATTTAGAGATGGGGTCAAGTCCAGTTTTTTTAATTCCAATCCCGATACTAATTCTGTGGTCGATTCTCGTTTCTAATCCTGATTCTGATTCTCTTGTATAAAATGTATTTTACATTATTGTTTGTTGTTTTTAAGCATAGCATAATATTGAAGAAAGTAGAGATTGTTCAATTTTGAGACATCTTTTTATAACATTACAATGTGGGTAAATCAACAAAAAATTTCTAGAGCTTACCTTTGATAAAAAAAATACAAGCATCGTATTAAAGTCAGTTCAGCTCATTAGATTATGTGTAGTTTTAAATAATCCAAATGAAAAAATATGTATACATTGAAGACAAAACATTTGAATAGTAACTTACCTAGTAAGCTTGGCCAATGCCAATATTGAATGATTTTGTACAGCCATTAAGTTTTGCAGTGTGTAAGATAGTTACAAAGTTTAAAACAAAAGTAATGACGCATGCCGCTTATATCAATTATTTAATTATGATTACGACTCATCTCACTGCAAACCTAGTATATCTACTTCAACCCTCGAGTGAGTCAAACCCGGCGCCAACCCGTACATGGAAGTCGTGGCCTGCCACAGTCCTGGAGCGCAGCTGGACACGTGGATACGGAGCATTACGCAAGACAACGGTGAGTCACCCCGTCCCCCACGCTGACAGACTACAAGCCGTCAGCTGCCTCTGGGCATGCCCGAGCACCACCGAAGTTACGTGAAAGCCGAGAGATGACCAGAGGGTGCTACCCCTACTCCGACCTCGCAGCAGAGGGATGTCACACGCCCTCCCCCGCGGCCGCCGTGACACGTGCTAGCCTGACCATATAAGTCAGTGCTCGGCGGGCCTTGCCAATGGCTCCTGAGAGTTTTCGCGCTCGTTCCACCACTTCCAGTGCTGGGGTCCTCCGACTACTAGTAGATCTTTGGCAGCCCTTTCAGAGGCTGCCACCAACAGCCCAACACTCTTCAGCAGTCATCCAACAGCTGCTACCATTGCAGTCACTGTTAGAGCTCTGCAGCACCCACAACCAGACGCTCCAGTGACACCAATCAAATTACCAAGTTATCAGAAGCTTCTTTAGTAACTAGAGACATACCACACAGCAACTTTACCATCTCCTACAGACACCCCGGTTATAGTTAGTTTTGCCGTAAGCAATTTTCGTCAGTTTTATTTCACTTTCCGTAACTAGCCTAGGACCAGGTTACCTACACCTGGCTATCGTAGGTTAACTTCCAGTCACCTGTCTACTTGGCAGGAGAGCACGAGTCACTGTGTTTACTAAGCGATTCGTAAACACAGCTTTTTTCCTTCTAACTACAAGTCTCATTCATAGGGTACTTTTGAACCAACTGCTAGCAGAACCTCGAGCCAAGTACCGCCGACCAAAAACGGGAAATTGTTACTATGATGTAGGTATAACTGGAGACTCCCCCTTAGGCGGCTCCAGTTCTAATACACACGGCTAGCTATTTTATTCCTACCAAGTATACAGGTACTGGAGGAATAAAATAGAGGAGCCCCAATCACTAGAAACACATTCCACCCAGGAAGAGACAGTACGCCTGAGTTGTACCCCTACCGGAGCACCTGGGTGCTGGCAAGGGCATTTGCTTAGGTGCTACGGCCTGGCCTTGATTGGGAAACTCTCACCCAGTAGTAGCAGTGGTAGCCCACACGGTTTCAACGCTTCTGGTTTGTCCACTAAGGTGGATGACCTTGAGGCACAGGGCTCGTGCTACTGGGCAACACAATTCTAGGGTCACTCGTGTCCACGGTGCTCGACCCACAGTTCTCAGCAGCTAAATGTGCTCTATGCCATTTAAGGTGAGACACGGCGCAAGAAGGGTGGAGTAAAGAGTGTCTGCCTCACTGCCAATCAGCCGGGTGTTTTTAGCGTCCCCTACAGCAGGCTGACAGAACGAGACTACACCTGCATCAACCGTCTGCAGCCAACCACCACTCATCATCAAGGCGTCCATAATTAAACCCTGAAAGCACAACTGGCCTAAGTGCAACCAAAGCCACACAACCGTGATCCAGCCTTAGCTAATCGGACATGCGTCAGTACATAGACCTACAATCAAGACAAAAAAATTTGAATTGCAATTTTAACAAATGCAATTATATGGCTTGTGCAATAATCACTGTTTGAAACTAGGGCTGCAAATATGGTATAGTAAAAATTACTTAAGACGTTCCCCCCCTAATAGGATGATGTTTTTAATTCCCTAAATCTCTTCCATTTAGCTCCATGTTAATAAATGCCATTTAAAAGGTTTTTGTTGAAGAAAGATAACACGCATATAACATTTTAAAATTAATGGACATTTATAAAGAAAACATTCAATTATATAATTTTCCGATACACATTGTTTGAACAGACATCACAAATAATTTATAAACTTTTAGCAATAATGAAACCTGAGCCACACGCCGCACAGGGTCCAAGGAAGTTTTGACGAAACCTAAACAGTGCACTGCAGAATTTCCACGTATGTTCAACCAATCATCTGCTCGTGCTTGTACTGATCCAGTGATGCTGTTCTAACTAAATTCCAGTGCCCCAATATAAAACGGCCATTTTGTAAAACCTTAACATCACACTGTAAGCTTATCCACTATTCTGGCTGTTCACTTTACTTGCCAGCGCTAGCGCAAATAATACATATTTTTCAGCCGCAAAATCTGCAGAAAGCTAACAAATACTGTAGTCTTAAGGAATTTTGGTGTCTTATATTACTATGAATTATTCAACGGACATTTTTCACAGTTACGCCCGTATGCAGTAAAACATTTGGAAAAGGTTTAGAACCAGTGGAGAAAATGTGACGTAGGTGAACGTGCCACTAGCTATCATTCATTGGCGCGTGCTCTTGTTTATATTGGCAGTTGTTTTAGTAAAATAAATATGGTTAGGAATCACGTGTTATTTTCGCATATAAGTGCATTTAGGCCTATGTTTTTTTTTGTGTATGCAGCGATAGTTATAATGCAGTGTGTGAAATGCTTAGATTATAAGTATCTTGGGTATCAATTTTTTGTAGATGCTGCAATTTTGTTAAAATTTAAAATCTCTTTTCCCCATAAGAAGTTTTCCCAATCCTAATCCCTACCCTTGGGTATGAGACTGTGGTATATATTAGGCTGAAGGCCTCGTTACAACAATTTTGTCCCAAGTGTTTATATTAAAGCTTTAAGTGGGATATGCAGATGCAAAATAATTTCTCAGCCCATTGTAAAGCTAGTGATAAATTAAAGTACAAGATTAGAATTACATCAAATCCTAGCCTTAAGGTAGTTTGCTAAGTTCACTGCGTAACCTAATTAAGTTCTCTTATGATGCGCATAAGCAAAAGAAGTTAGCTGGTGCAAATCAGAAATTAGTGAGAAAAGTGTGCAGTGGGAAAATGCCTATTTGGTTGGCAAACCCTACTTGCATTGAAAATACAAGCTGCTGCAGGGTACGAAATTTGGCTGCTATGCTTCCAAAATACAGCAAAAGAACAGATAGGTTGGAGCCATTCAATTATTTTATCTTGATGCACATGTCCATTCAAAATTTGTCATGCTTTACAGTATTGGCTCAGGCGATAGAGAAGAATTATTAGTGCAAAAAGTTGCACAGGGTTTACAAGATTCAAGTAACAAGACAATGGTTGTGTTAAGAGTACATAATACATTGAATTGCATTAGGTTGACATTTAACGGAATGACAAATGTAATCTTACATAGGATGCCTGCGGGGCATATCTGAGTTAATGAGGGATGGAGCTCTTAATAAAAATTAAAGAATAAATTTTATTTCTATTTTATTCACATAGTTATTATTTACAGCATTAAATTATCTGTCTCCACCATTACTCCTTTAATTTATTTAACATTGCACAATATTCTGTGTCTATTTCATTTCTAATTAACGTCCTGAATTGTTTCTGCTTGGTTATGGCCAATTAATTCATACTCATCATTAACATGTGTTCAGAGTATCTGTAGCCATAATTTGTAATGTCTTTCACTCAAGCATCTAGTCCAATAATCCAGCCTGCCAGCCGTACTCTTCACTGCTTGATACTTAATCACAGTTTTCCCTTCCGCTGGTTGCTCTTCGTCTTCTATCGCTCAGAACTCAGCCACTCTTCACTCATCAACTCCTTGGCTCGGAGCCCTGTCACACTTATACAGTGTTTACCCTGACCATCTGGAAGGTTCAACGCACAGCGAATCACGCTGACAGAACAAACTCAGTAATCCAGAGCATTCGTCAGATAAATGCAGAAATCTTTACAACCAGGGTCAACAACGTTACACCGCAAAATGGATTATCGGGTGGGCTTGCTTTTTGTAACAGATAAGCAGTTCACTCACCCGCCATTCAAAATATAACACTAATGTTCCACCGTCGGTTTAGTATAACTGCTGTCCTTCACTACCACTTGCTCACACGGGTTGTGATGCACCAAGCGTATAACACTGCCTCCTTCTCAAGTCTGTTCGTTCTGAACAGACAATGAATGCAACACCAGGACCATCGTAGAATGCCAGACTGTTGATGTGGACAACCTTCGGCTTCGCTCGAGAGCCTTGACGACAAATCCAAAAGACCACATCATTGATCTTATTTAGAATTCTGTAGATGCCTTTCCAATATTTCTGTAGCTTTGGGCAGTACCCTGTTCTCCTCTGTGGGTTGTACAGCCACAGCAGTTGTCCTTCTTGAAATACCTTGCTTGACATTCTCCTATCATACAGCATCTTCATCCTGTCACTATTTATTCTGAGGTGCTGTCGAGCAAAAGCATCAATGCCAACAAGTCTGTTATGTAATTCTCTGGTATAATCAAGGGTTGCAGCATCCTATTCTGTCAGTCAGCCAAACAGCAGGTTACTGGGGAGGCGTAGCTCTCTTCCAAACAGCATCTTTTATGGTGTTACATTTGTTGACTCGTGAACTGCTGAGCAGTAAGCAAGAAGAAGCAATGGCACCTTTGAATTCCAGTCCTTTTGGTTGTCTGCCACAAAGATCGACAGGTACTGCTCATGAATGTGGTTAAGCCTCTCTGCCATTTCTTCCGACTGAGAGTGTAAGGCTATAGTCGTAGTCTTTTCCATGCCAGAATTTTTGTTACCTCCTGGAAGACCGCAGCGTCGACGTTTCTTCCCTGATCAGAATAGATTTCTAGTGGCATCCCAAAACTCAAGAATACATGCTCTATAAGTACATCGGCCACAGTTTGTGCTTGGTTTGGGAGGGGAATGACTTCAGGTCAATTAGTAAAGTAATCTTTGGCCACCAGTACATACCGATTACCTCTCTCTGTGACAGGCAAGGGGCCCAGAATATTTACTGCCATCCTCTCGAATGGGATTCCAGCATTGTATTCTGGGAGTGACCTTGTCCTCTTGTCCTTGGGTCCTTCCTCGCAGTGCAGGTGTTGCACAATGGGCACCACTTCTCATCATCATCCTATCAGTGAAGCCAGTAGAATTTCAGTATAATTCTGTTGAGTGTCTTATTATCACCAATGTGTCCTCTAGCTGCCGCATTATGCAATTCTTTTAAGACTTCAGGAACCCTGCTTACGTCACTGTCCCTAATTTTGAGCTAAATTAAATGTATTGTACGTGACAGATCTATAATAAGTCCTTGGTCACACTCTCTAAGTAGCGGTTTATGGCTACTGCACTGTCTGTAATAACGGCGCATTTACTGGCGATCTTTGTCTTTACCTCTTGCTGGTCTCCCCCTTGGATGAAGGGTGGTGTGCAGAGGGTACGGCCACATTTACCTTGCTGTGGGTCTCCATAGCGATTCCCGGTACAGCCAGGCGTATGAGCGGCCTTGGCGGTACGCAGGGGCATTAGGCGTCGTGGAGCAGCCCGGGGCGTCGTGGCGTGTGCTTCTGCTGCAACAGGTTGGGGGGGGGGGCACTTGTACAAGGGAGGTTGAGGCAGTGCAGGGGAGTGGTAAGCCCTCCACCCCGACTGCACTGGTTCCTACCCGTAGGGCAGAATGTTTCTCTGAGGGAGGATGTTTCTCTGATGGGGCAGTGCAAGGGAGAAAGACCTCGACCTCGACTGTGGGTAACACAGCACGTCGTGGGACCAGGTCGTGGGTGGCATCGGCGGTCTTGGTGGCCAGGTCCTTGGGGGAGGCAGTGGGAGGGAGGATTACCTCGACCTCCACTGCGGGTCATGTGCCAGATGAGGGGTTGTTTGCGGCGTCGACGGTCTTGACGACAGCAGTTTCTTGCATAGCAATATGGCAGGGCGGAACACTTTCCAGTTGACAGCTCGACATCAGGGTCTGCGGGTATTCCTGCATCGCAGAATCTTGGGATGGAGCACTTCTGTTGCAGCTCGACGTCCTGGCAGGCGGGTGTTCCTGCGTAGCAGGTTGTAGGTACGGAGCACTCTCGTCGGAGCTCGACATCCTGGGTGGCGGGAGTTCTTCATTGGTGGGTGCAGTGATCCACATCGTAGACGCTGGCATGTTCTTGGCCACTGACAAATCTGATTCTTCCTCTTCCGCCTTATCTGCGCTCGTGCTGAGCCCAGTGTTCAGTGGTCTAGTGGGGTTTGTGGTAGCTTCTCGGCATAAGAAACCGGCTTCTGTAATTCTCAGACGTCATGGATTTCTGGTTTGGTAGTTGTACCAGGTGAGAAGGAAGGTGCTCAGATTGCTTCCACCTCCTTCACCTTTACTTTATTTTGGCTAATCCGACTTAACCTGCGGGATGTCTGGTTGTTTTCTCTGTCTCTGGGACTTCGCCACGACTCTTCGGTACAGCTAAGGGTGGCCTGGTCAGGTGTGATGGTGACTTGATGGCCTTAGCAGGTCGCCTTTGAGGGCAGGAATTTAACGATGACTGCTCCTCGGAGCTGTTGCATATTTATTCTCTTGGGTGGATGATAGGATGGCTACCTGTCAGGTTCCGGGGTTTGTGCTATGGGCCTCTTCTTTGGCCTTGGCTTGACTTCAGGAGCTGCCATTGACGGCGTAGGCCTCGTTTGGAAGTCGGGGGTCTTGAAAGCTCTTGGTATGGGGCATCTCTGAACTGAGGCTGTGCATGACATTGATGGGCTCTTCAGGCTCGACTTCTAGTCAGGTGATTTATGGCCGGCTGGTTTGTTTCTACCAGCAATTGTTGGAGGCAGATTGGGGTATGGGGAGGGGCAGTATTCAGCTGGTTGCCTTCCTAGTTAATGACGGTTCCTCCATCTCTTCCCAGTTGAAGGCGGCGTTGTCCATAGTCTAGGACGCACTGATGCTGAAGTAGCAATGGCTGCCCCAAAACCATGGATTTCCCGATATGGGGCATAAACTATAAAATTAACGTATGATGTCTTACAATGTATCCCGATCGTTAACTTTATGCATCCTTCGACCAGAAGGAAGCGATCCGGTTGTGTGAGCCTGACTTTACTTGTAACAGGGGTCAGTTGGGCTCGCTGATGGGGTGTGAGGAGGACGCTCCTTGTTAAATTACCTGTGGCGGCCAAATCTAGCATCGCCACGTTGTTTCCGTTACTAAGGGGGACCTCTACCGGGGCACTTCACGGGAATCAAGCCCTTTTGTTAAATTTAAGGGCGTGACTGTGGGTTCTTCTCCCCTTGTTCTTATTCCGGGTTTGCCATCTCTTTCTTTGTGGGGCAGTCTCTGTTGTGATGTTGGCTGGCACAATACATGCACTTTGGTGGTGCGTGATAGCGGGGAGGGGAAGTCGAGGTCAGGGTTTCCGGCTGTGTAGGAGCGGGCACGTAGTCTGTCAGTGTTCTCCCCTCCTTCCCCTTTTCTACCTGCCTATGGTCTAGCTCGGCTTGTTCTGCATAATTGCGCTCTGTTTCTTGTGCGTGTTCTATCGGCTCTGCGATTAATTGCGGCTTTGGGGCTTGTAGAAAATTATGCAACTTCAGTAGTAGTATTCGAGCTATGATGCATACACAATTTTCTTCGTCTTGTACTGCCGGAAAAAGGCGGTGGTAAATTCGCACCTTGTTTCATATAAACATTTCGGCCTCTTCATCCATGTCCTGGGTTTGGCTATAAAATTGAGTCGTCAGTCTGGCCAACACCTCCTCGCCAGTGACTTCCGCCACGAGCCTGTTACTGAACTGCTTCCAGTCAATTAGGAATTCACCATATCTTTCCCACAGGGGGGAGGCGGGTACTTCAAATGTAGTTGGGCCCTGTCGACCCGTTGTTTCGGTGGCAGGTCCGTTTCTCTGAATTCTTTTTCGCATTCTTGCGTAAATGCTACCGGGTCTTGATGGGGTCTGCCTGCGAAGTCGGTAACTTGAATTTTGTTGTCTCTAACGGTTGCCAGATGGCCAGGTGCCGTTCCCGGTTGTATATAGATACGGAATGGCTTGGATCTGCGGGAATGAGAGATGTGCTTTCTTTAGCATCTCTCGCATTGGTAGGCCATTTCGGGCATAGAGACGCGCTCATCTGGCCACCCTATACATAAGTGATGATAGGGTTTGCTGCATGTTGTGCACCTGACACGATTTATGCCTCAGCCGGGACACGTGATTTCATTGCAGAAGCTCGTGGGTTGTTGATGGCAATTGACACAGCGGTATTCTAATCCGTCTGTAACACGTGCCTCTTCAGGCCAGCCTATGCAGGCATAATGAAATATCTTGGCGCAGTATGTGCATTCTATTTTCTGTGTGCCACTGTCGGTACAGTCGGCATAGATACACTCTACGTCGGGCTCACTGTCGTGGTTCTCCCTTGTGACTCCATTGACTTCCGAGTCAGACATTTTCATGGTTAAGGGTGCCATGGGGTGTTTCCTGGACTCCCCGAAGTCTGCTTCATTGCTCGGTTTCGAATGTTAGTTGGTCTAGTTTGTGCCGTTTACCTCGCACAGCTACTTGTCTGACGTCCCACATTGGGCGCCAGAAAATCTCTTGACGCATGCCCAGTTAGACTGACTGACACGTGCATCGAGGATTTTTCTGCTAGACCAAAAGCGGGGTGGTTAAGTCTGGTTCGAAGGCGTGAGGTGAGGGATGTTGGTTATTGCTATTTACACTGTCGTTTTGGGTGTTGTTGTTGAGGTGGGTTTTACCCAATAGTGGCTAGCTCGGTCCACTCCGAAGCGGCAATTAAGCAATCCTCTTACAGTTAAGCAATCCTCTTACCACAGGGTGGCATAATGGATGAATGCGAAAGCAAGGCGACAAGTAGATTACTGTAACTGGAGCAGATGCTATTACTTGGTTCATAAGTTGTGCGGTGCTGTCCCATTTTGCCTGCCTTTCCTGTGTAGGAGGTGGTAATACCATCCACGGTTTGATAGCAGCATGAGCTAGGTATTGTTCCCTATGTCTTTTGCCACTCCTTACCCTGTAAGGCATAGAACACAATGGTCTTGATAGACTATGTAACACACTTAGACAGGAACGGTTATTACAGTGTAACCCAATAGTGACTTGAGGCATGAGCTCGATAAGAGTTCCCACTGATCCCCCACGCATGCGGGCTGATCAGGTTAGTGGAGCAGTGTCGACCACCAAGCCTCTACTGGTTGTGCGTTCGCACCGGGTTGAGCAGCAAACCCCAGGCTAATGTCACTCCAACACTAACTTAGAGATCAAAGCGAGAGATAACCTGAGCTTGTAGCCCCTCCCTGTGCAAAGGTGTTTCTAGTAGTTGGGGCATCGCTGTTTCTCCCCATCAGCACTATCTTAGTGCTCGGGGGACTGGGAAGAAACAGGTAGCTATCTAATGTTGATGTCAACAATCTCCTGGTTCCTCTTGGCAGTGCATGTCTTACTGTCTCTAACTGTTAACACATACAAGTACCCTGTAAATGAAAAGAATAGTGAACAATTGGTGTTTATTAAATACTCAATAAACATGTGACCTATGCTACCTCCTACCAAACAGTGGAGAGCTGAACTTGGGCATGGGGAGCAGGAGCCGACCGGCCGCCATTATTTACATCACCCATCCGCCATCTTTGACCCATATGACCTTGTTCCCGGTCACCTCTGACCCAACCAAAAAACACATAAAATTCCAAAAACATTATAAAAAAATATTTAAATAAAATAGTCATAAAATTATTTATTTAAAACTTGTTAAAAAATTTATAAAAAAAATTTATAATGAAAAATTTTATAAAAAAAAACTTAAAAAAATTTAGAATTAAAAATTGATAAAAAAATTATTTAAAAAACTTACATTTATGCATGTCACCCTTAGCACCACGCCCAGCACAACTGACTCCTTCACCCCTACTCCCCTCAACTATACTGATTCCGACATAATTTTTTTTTTGTTCGTCGTTTGTTTATACATTACTGGATGTCACCATTTTGGTAGACACATTCAACACAATATTGGTTAGTATCATTTGTTTCGAAGACCACCATCTTGGTAAGCGACAGTCATCGTGGTAGGCGACCACCATCTTGGTAAAGACTGTTTACGATAAAGTGAGCACTTCTGAAAGCCCTGCTTAACATCTACTTGTATACACATTGTGTGTTCTTCCGCCTTATGTAAAGTTAACATTGCCTTGGGTTTCATCACTTTATTCATGTGTCGGTCAAGTGAAACTGTGAAGTTATTAGAAAAATTAATATAGTAGAAATCTGCCCATTTTTACACTTTGATGTATTTCAAAGCACAGAAAGCAGGAGAAATTATTAAATTTAGCACAAATGGTTACCTTCACACTTTTTGTTCGATGTTAATATATGGAACTATTTCCCTCTTCATCGTTATCAACTACTTTACTGGACACATGTCACTCATTGCGCCGGCTAAAATATACGCAGGTAGGGGCTGTGACTTTTTCCTTGGGTTGATTTCAAAAGTGCTCACTTTATCGTGAACATGTTACCCATCCTCCATATTGGAAGCCAGTGACCACGACCTTGACCCGATGACGTTGAAAACAAAAACTCGATAAAAAGACATAAAAGTCTGCAAGCATATTACATATTAGGCAAATACCGACATATTAGATGCAGAAGACCCTAACCTTTATCCCATGACCTTGAATAACCTTGGAAACAAAAAAACTAGTAAAAACATAAAAGTCAATAAGCGTATGATGTTACAGACTACTACCACCATATTACATGCAGACAACCTTTACCTTGACCCCAAGACACTGAATGACCTTAAAATCAAAAATCCGAAAAATATATATAAAAGTCAGCAAGCATATTAAATTACAAACTACTTCTGTCATATTGGATGCCAACAAATTTGACCCTATAGCCTTTAATGACCTTGAAAACAAAAATCGAAAACAAAATTATATAAAATTGAAGAATATATGATATTACCCTACCCTACCCCTTCTCATTCCACCTTCACCCCAGGAAATTATTTTCCTCCACAACCTCTGTGATGCTCATCCCCTATGCAAGGTTTCTACGCGCAAGCCAGCTCTGCAGAAGATGCCCTTGTGATTCCTGCCCTCCCCGTGGAAGACCCCATGCCAGTGTTCTACTGGCAGGAACTACCCAGCAACGAGGAAGCAAACTCAGAACATAGTGTGAAAGACTTTGTAAAAAAATTTATAGTGTCTGTGAAAAATGTCTAGCAACATCCAAGGTTTTCGCTCTCTGGACTCTTACACCATCAAGCAGATTGCCATCTCTTACAGTGACGACGAGGAAACCAAAGGATTATGATTGTACCGCTATATCAATGGAAGCACCTCGGCCGCACTACACAATGGGCATATAGACTACAGACGCATGGACTTAGGTGGGAGGATGGAAATATTTCTTACGGGGATATTCACAAAGTGTTGGAGGAAGCCATTACTCCCTGATACCCTTTGTGCGTTAATCGCCAAGAGTCGACGATGTGCAGTATGTGCCCCACCAGAACGATCATTGTAGCCCTGCACAAGTATCGCGGCCTGCTGGTCAGTCACAAGGCTACACGAGTGCAAAATAGAAGCTCTTGCAAAATGGTTTTTAAGCATTTGTTTGGAAACATCTGTATTTACGCTCTCAAACAACCAATTTTTCACTTTGAAACCACCTATTTCGACAGCCACTTAGAAACATTGAAAATTCCTTTCTTTAGCTATATCATGGTCTAAACTGCTGCATCTCGTACTCTCCTTTGTGTGCTTTAATTAATATTTTTTTAATTAATTATTCATTATTCATTTAGGCTATGAAAATAATAACTGTATCATGGAAATTTGGATATATTACTGACAATGTTCTCAACTCCTTGTTAAATACAATCTTGAAATAATTTGATTAAATTCTGGTTGTGTAAGTAATGTTACAATTACAGAGTTTGTTTTTTAACTGAGGGCCCCCAAAATTACAGTATGATATAATTTTGCAGCCAAAATTTCATCTACAGACTTATTGTGTCCATTAAAAATGGCTGGTTTTACTAGGGCAGAATGAAATAGTTATATCAACAGGCAGAGGTTGATTAAAATGAAAGTATGAACATTATAGGGAACTACAATGCTTTGATTCATGAATCACTACTTGGCTTAGGGGCCATGGTGGCTGAGCAGTTAGCCTGCTCGCCTCCCGCCAATGCGATCTGGGTCTAATCCCCGACAGGGTCACTCAGGATTTTGACATGTGGGAATTGTGTCGGACGATGCTGTTGGTCAGCTGGTTTTCTCGGGATTCTCCTGTTTCCCTTGCCCTTTCATTCCAGCGCTGCTCCATAGTCATCTTTTCACGCTTCACTATTTGGCTTACCTTGGCAATTGTGATGGCAATATTTTTGTGTCTTTCCTGTAATAAATTGGTTTAAAGTATTGTTCCAAGTACTGTGAAAGTAGACAGCCGAAAATAGAAAACACGAAGGAATTCTCCATTTTATCAAATCAATTACACACACATTTATTGAACACAATGCTAAATAAATTAGTTTTGCTCTCATCAAAATTGAATACAACCTTAAAATAAATGCCATTAATGAAATATTTACGTTTTGATTAGTCAAAGATGTTAGACATACTGAGTGTTGCATCCCGTGACGTACGTTTTCAACTATGGTTATCCAGAAAAACCATAGAACAAATTAAAGACATCCCTACTCTTTGAGTCGCAAACTTTTTTCACTTATCTCTAAGCGAAGCGTACTTGTTTAACTTATCAATGGCAAGAAATGTATTTTTTTTTTTTTTTTCTTTCTTTCCACAAATTGTTTACTTGATCTTACTTTCTTTACGTTGTCATTGTAGTAGTTCTGTTGCAAATGGAAAATTCAGATATGTTGGTAAACGAATGTCTACCAGAGAAAATCATTGGCTAGATGTGTATCTTGCATGAAGGTGTTAAAATGTGAGCATGGGAGCATGTCTGGGCTGCTGAGACACTTGAACCAACATTCTGCATTAAAAAACGATTTTGATAAGCAAAGAAGGCTTCCATTGCAAAAGTGACAACAGCAGAGTTGGGGATGAAATCTGGCAACAGCAAACAACTAACAATACAAGAAACTACCAAATGGCCTTCTGATCATCCACGTACTGTCAAACTCACAAATGCTATTGGTGAATGTATTGCAGACAGTTCTTTGCCATACAGTGTATTGGAAAACCAAAAGTTTAACAATGTTATGGGTACTGCTCAGCCTCTGTACAAAGTTCCTTCATGTACCACGTTCTCTCGTAAAGTGATCCCTGATTTGTACTATAATACTAAAAGCAAACTGAATGAAGTAATGTCACAAGCACTTGCCGCATGTGATTCTTTTTTGTCGATGTCATTCAACTTTGATATGTGGACATCAGGCAGCAATGCTGCCTACATGTCGAGCACTTGTTATTTTATTGGTGAGTAATTTTCCCTGAAAAAGTATTGCTTGGGTGGATACCACTTTCCTGGTGGCCACACTGGAGCTGCAATTGTAGAAAGGATAAACAACATATTTCAAGAATGGAAACTAAATCATTTATCTGTTCCATTTTATGCTGTCACTGATAGTGGGAGAAACATTTTACTCGGTGTATCGTGTCATAAAATTTGAATAGTTTTACTGTTTTGCCTATACACTGCAACTTGCACTAAATGATGCAAAGCAAAATACTACTGCAATGGCTCCCATGCTTAAAAAAAGTTCATTCCCTTATAGGCCACTATAAGCATAGTGCAGAAGCTTCTGGGGAGTTGCATAAGATCCAAGAATCTTTAGGCTGTCTGTGCTTCAACTCATTCAAGACTGTGAAACACTGTGGATTTCCTAATATATTGTGCTTGAATGACTACTTGCTTGCAAGGATTCAATACCTCATCATATTTCTCTCCAAAACAAAATTGATAACGTGACAGTTTCAAAATGGCGACTAGTTGAAGGATATGTCAACATTTTACAACCCTTGCATCAAGCTACAACAGAGTTGTGTGGTGATAAAACACCAACAATTTCAATGGTTATCCCAGTGCTGTTCTTACTGAAGTCTTCACTGGAGAGGCACATTGCTTACCACTCCAAATTGCCTGCTTCAGATGTTGAGTTTGACAAACTACTTTTGCTTTCCATTAAAGCAAGATTTCCTGTGTATGAACGTAAAGAACCATACTTCTCTGGTATGTTGCTGGATCCACATTTTAAAAAAGTGTTGTACCACAAGACCAAAAACAGCCGACAGTGGAACACTTAAAGTCGAAAATCCCACAAGGAGCATGCAAAATTGGTAAGTTATTTTTAAAACAAATAACACTTTTATTGACTTACATAAATAGGCAATTTTTTCAAAGTCAGATATTTTTTCAATACTACGTGTGAATGCACACTGCAAATATTTCAGTGAAGTTTCTATTTTTTGCAGTCCGCCTTTTTCATACATATCTCCATAAAATTTTTAAAATAATTTATAAATGTAATATGCTGCAAAAGTTTGTATTTGGATAAAAGTTTATTTAGGCCCTAGTCCTAATAAGTACATTTTATTTTCAATTTTTCCAAGAACACCTTCCTGATTTGAAATCTGCCAGTACCAGTGCATCATTTTGGTCAGGATTTGAGGAAATGGCTTCATTGCAACAGCCTACAACAAATCAAGAAGTAGAAGAGTACCTTAAAACCCAACAATATTAAGAACACACTGTCCACTCAAGTGGTGGAAAGAAAAAGGCCAGTCACCATTCCCGCTTTTGGCCAGGATGGCTTGACAGTTCTTGGGAATCCTTGCTACTAAAGCCTCCAGTGAGAGGTTGTTCTCTTCTGCAGGCAACATTGTCACAGAGCACAAGGAAAGGCTCACAACAGACCATGTTTAAGAACTAATATTTCTTCATCAAAACAGGGAAGAAATATAGTTATAAAATAAATACATAGTACCAATAGTTGTATAGGGGGCCTACTGGTACATTTAACAAACTTAATTTGCAATTTTTTTTAATGAATGTTCATTATACCTAGTTATCATTTTGACACACGTGATATTCTTCCCTATCCCGTCCCGTTTCCCGAGGGAAAATATTTTTCCCTCCCGAAAATTCCCGAACACAAAATATCCATTCCCGCACACCGCTAGTTGTAAGTAATAGTTTATGTTGTTAAAACATTTGAAAAAAAATAGTAAGGTTGTAAATAAATTAGTATTTTTTTTGTGTGTCATTAAAATAAATTTGTTAGTTGTTAAAATATATTATTCCCTGTACAGAAAAAATTACAATGTTAATATTTCCAAATTTTGGAAATTGCCTGATATCAAAATTCTACCTTTACTAAATAATATTAAAGAAATTTCTTAATGTTGAATTGAATTTCAAATTTTTGTTTTATATTCTTACCCATGTGTAATATTGATTTATCAAAATATACAATACTTTATATTTTATATACAGTCCTTAATATCCTATCATTTTATTGCCAAAAATTATGTTGCTCTATAGTCATAGAAAGAAATAATGAAAAACATCCTTTATGAGTTATTCTTATAGTCCTTATATTGTTGCTTTTAGCATAAACTAAATGTAATTTTACTTAACATGTTTTTCCAAATGGTTTTCTTTTCTTAGTTTGTTCTATCTAATACTACAGGGTTTCCATGTCAGTATATTAGGTCACACAACTTAAAAAATCATTGCTTGTAAAAATTTCTTGGAAAATAAATACTAGTGACATGGTGAAAGTTTTTGTATGAGGGAAAGTGGGTTCATTTCATTTGAAATAAAGTTGGTGACAGTTGTTTTCTTCAGATGATGATTCAGCTTTGTTAAGCTAGATTATCACATGTTATTATCTGTAAACATCTTTGTAGCATTATTTGGGCCAATATCATTAATCTGATTTTTCATCATCTGTACTAACTCCTATAGATGTTGATTATCAGTTTTCTTTTGAGGCTCAGGGCAATCGTGTATTACATTGTCACTTGAAAATAACATAATCAAAAACTTAGCATCGTAAAGTTTACAAAATGTTGTACTGCAAGAGTAGAGTTCTAATTTTATGGCTTCAGTCACTCGGAAAACAAATTTTTTCACCATTAATAAATAATACTGGTTAAAAATTTTAATTGTTATACTAATCAAATAAGTAACTTCATGTCATTTTGACCTCATTTAGTAATAACGAAATAATTGGGAAATTGCTTAAGGTCACTAGTAAACATTATTTATTTCAGAAAGCCTTCCATCTGAGGGATTACAAAATTGGAAAGTGATTGTGATGCAAGGGCTTGTGGTTATTTGTTACCAGGTAGTGTACATAGCTCCTCTGAAAGCACTCGTGCGGGAGCGCATCGAGGATTGGAAGGTGAAGCTGGAGAGGAAACTGGGGCGTAAAGTGGTGGAGCTGACGGGAGATGTAAGCCCAGATGTGCGGGCCATCGCAAGTGCTGATGTGATAGTGACAACCCCGGAGAAGTGGGATGGCATCAGCCGTAGCTGGCAGACACGCAATTACGTGCAGGATGTGGCACTGATTGTGATAGATGAGATCCACCTGTTGGGGGAAGATCGTGGACCTGTGCTGGAAGTAATTGTGTCCAGGACGAACTTCATCTCTTCACACACCTCACACTGCCTGCGAGTCATTGGACTGTCCACGGCGCTTGCAAATGCCAAAGATCTGGCAAACTGGCTGGGAATAGGACAGGTAAAGTCTCAGCAGGTGATACTCTTATTAAGATAGCACTTTTTCAGGTAAAAGTTTTAAATCTTCGCGTAAGTTAAATAATATATTAAGGAATGCAGCGGAGGAGCCCTGTAGAGTATATGCTATAACAAATTTGCTGCAGTGATAAATTGAATGCACCATTATGTTATATACAGTAGAACACCTCACAAAGTTTCCAAGAATAAGGTTGAGTGAGGAATTGTCTTAAAAGAGGGTTTGGAAAATTGTACAGATTTTGACCTACTCCGACCCCTGTACATCAAATGGGGATGGTGTGTATTTTTAGATATTCACTGCTTATAGTCTCGAAAAATTGAGTCGAGTCAACAAAGATTGACTCGTCACTTAAGTCAATTTTTTTTTACAGGAGACCTTGAGCTACTGAACATGAAAGTCAAGTCACAGTGCTTTTAGGTTATAAACAACAAATATTCGCACCTAACAATTACCTTTTGTGTCTCGTGAATTGATAATTTGATGTTACTAAATTTTTAAAGTAGCACCGGAATGAAAACAATAACTCAGCTACATGTATTGACACTTGGTTAACGTTTGTGATATTCAGCTGTGATAAAATCCGATGGGTGTTATATTCATGACTTGACCCATTTTGCTTCCCAACGAAACACTTCCTCTTTACACCAGGTAATAAGACCCTTGTCAAGGTTGACAGATACAGTCTCAGTAGAACACAAATATGATCCATCCCTCTAACAGTTACCTTTTTTTTTTTTTCTACCAGCATCACACCAATGACATTACTATTCCTACCACAGTCCAGGGGGTTGAAGCTCTATAGGGAATTTTTGGGCCACTAAATTATGGGATAGAATGACTTCACCAACTGTTGAAAAATCAGAGTTTGCACCCTCAGGGAAAGTGTAAATGTCAAGGAGTTTTCACATGGGTCAGGGAAAAATGTAAATACCGGTAATTGTAATTCTGCAAAAATTGTTAGTTGTGCGAATATAGGGTAATGTAATTATAAGCATATGTGTTTTAATGATCCAATTTTTAAGTTTTTGAACTGGCAATAATACATTTTTGCCAATTGACATAGGGCCTATATGTACAAAATAAAGTATTTGTGTGTTTGTAATGGGCACTCGTGTGAAGTCAATAGTGTGTATCGCAAGAAATATTGATTGGCTGAATAAAATGTTGGCATTACTTGCTTGGTCTTTTGCGTTGAAATTTTATTTGACTTCACTGATAGCATATTTATTCTGTCAGCTATGGAAAAATATGGTATTAGAAGGTTTTGGTCCTGAAAATAGGTCTGGGAAAATGATAAGATTCTGTCTGGAAAGCAGGGAATTCCAAAATGGAGTTTCAGTGGACATCCTGAAAATGAAAATAGTGCTTGTTAATAAAGAAAGCTGTATATTTTGTAATCAATATAATTTTATTTTTTAATGTACCTAACACCACAAGTAATTAAGTTTATTTAATTATTATTATCATTCATAAAGTATATTATTTTGATGTATGCATGCACTGTCAACAACAGCATTGAGTGGTTTTATTTCTGTTATGATCTTTGCTGGAGAATGAGTTTTTGATGTTTCAATCAATTGCAACAATTAATCTTCTTTTAATTTTCAAATACTGCTTGTCGAAGAATAAATGGTAAAATAGTTATTGATATCAGCAACAATGCGTGCTTTAAAGAAAAAATATGTATAACTAGCATTTTAATGAACAATTAATATATTGTGTTTAAGGATTTTAAGCCACCAAGTGTACTGATTAAAAATAAACTACGCTGAAAGGGTTGGTCACAAGGCCAACTTGGTATGGGCAGAAGATAAGGACTTTAACCTCAGTGCTCGATTATGTAGGGGTGTCATGCTGTACATGCAAAATTTGAACTGTACCTACCTGGTGTCATCTAAGGGCGCTCACCTGTCCTGGGCTAGCTCATAAGTGGGATCTTCCCTTCACGTTGGGATGTCTCGTGAAAGATTATGTGGGTTGTGAGCATTCTTGCTTGAGGGATGACTTGGGGACTGTAACACTTAGATTTAATTTTACTTTTAAAATTCTGCTAGAGACAGTACGTGTACAGGTGATGGTGGTGGCCTCGAAGTAGAGCGATGCCAGTATTGTGGGGACCATACCACCAAGGCACTACTGTCGTCTGGGCAGGATGCCAGTGTACAATGTTGGACATGTGGGCTTACGTGTTTGTACAAAGTCAGGGGTCACACACACTGTAATGGGGCAGCGCTTTACCTGCTGTTCACGAAGCAGCAGCCCCTTCCTCTTCTTCTCCGACTGGTCTGGTTGCAGCAGAAGAGGGCTCTCACTGCTCGCAGGTCTTTGTGGGATGTGAGGAGAATTAGTAGGGTAAGGTTCTAGGAGGGGAATGGGATCATATCCCAACACTTGTGTTAAGAAGAACAATTACTAAATGTTCTAATGAAATCGTGCCTACTACTTTAGTAGGCAGTGTGAAAAGAGAATAACTTTCTTGTGTCTCAGGAATTATTAATTTCTCTTCTCAGTTTTCTTAGTGACTGTTTTAAGCATAGCTTCTGCCCACTTCTATGTGTCTGTGACATAAGGCAGAATTTAAAGGACTGTTAAGCAAAGCATGTAAGACAAAGCCATGTATGACAGCGGCCTTATTGTGTGCTCCTAAGAGGACAGCTGACTATAGCGCTGGGGTCTCACGTAGTCAGTCGAACCTCTTAAGTGTGGTGAATTCCTAGTGAAGGGTTCCTTCGAAGATTAGCCACTGCAGTACAATTTGCATTACCTTGGCCAAACTCAGGCTGCCGCTAAGGTGTTTAAATGTGTTGACCATTTGGTGAGATACGCGTATCTCACCAAATGGCGTTACCTTATGTACAACACAAATTAACTCCAAATAAAAAATATAGGAACACCCGTAAGAGACAAAAGTTTCAAACTCTGAATAAAAATAATCATCAATATAGATTGGACATTAATATGTTTACTACAAGACATATTAAAAGAAAACAAATGTTACAAACACATGGGCTGCTCTCTCCTACCTAAGATAAAATATTTAAATGAAATATTTTACTCTTGCGGAAGCTGATACAAAAAGCCAGGTGAAGGCTACATGGTAAAAGACGTGAACATGTTGTAATTGAATCAGATTTTAATATTTTAAATAATAGAATAAAAATTATTTTTAATAGCTTCAATGGTAATCCTAACCTTAATTAGGCGGGGGTTTTGAAGGGATCTAGACGTGTATTTAACAGAGGTGGTCCTCAACCAAAGGGTGAGGAGGTAGCCTGGCTAGGGCCTTAAGTGGGTGTCCAGACGGAACACATTGTCGTGACCTGCAATACCTGTTTGGACGAAAAGGGGGGATGGTATTGAGGGAGTGACATGGACAATGTTGTGGGAGCCTCTGGTGTCCGATGATGACCCTGGTGCTGCTGGAGGAGGTGGCTGAAAAGATTGCAGACCTTCTGGAAGATGGCAGTCCTCCTAAGCTGTAGGCGTTGTTGTTGACCACTGAGCCTTCCGTGGTCACCAGCATGGGCGAGGGACTCTGCCCTGGTGCTAGCACTGTCTGCTCTCACAGCCAGATGGTGCAGCAATCACTCCTGAGGTCCATGCTGGGGTGCCTTTTGTAGTCTTTTTTCCAGCTTCTAGGCATTAAGAGAGGAGCGGAGGAATTAACCCCACCTCTCAGGGGTGGAGCTTGTGATGTCACATGCATGAATCATGAATCCTTATCTGTGGTGGTGCTCGGCGTGAGGCCGTGACACATCTTGCCCTGATGCTCTCGTGGAGACAGTGACTTTATGGTGGGCGGCTCGCATCCCCACAGTTGCGCAAAATTCAAAAGTGTACGCTGTGCGTTTAGCGGGAGTGGCTAAGTAGTAGGACCGCTTCTTCGGGGAGGGGCCTTCATGTGATTACTTCTGGTAGAGTTTAGGTGCACTGTAAAAGTAAAGAACACGTGATGATTTTGTAAGTTTAGTAGCTGTCAACTGAGGTTGGTTGGCGTGCCCTGTCTACATTACCGTTTTAAATTGGGAATGACTTGCCTCTTAGAGAGTAGCTATCTGAGATGGGGCGTGGTCATTTATTATATGTGCCCTTGCTCTAAGCATGAAATGTGTCATACATCAGTGTAGTTAACATACTAGTAGCTAACCTATGTATTATTCACCATTAATTGTTAAACATGTATTTAGAACGCGGAAGTCAGACAGTGTCTGCCTGCAAATAGATGTGGTTTGTAGATAAGAACCTTCGTTAGCGGCAAGTTCCTAGAGTTATGGGTCGCTGATGCGGAAAATGCATTGGCTTTTAGTCTTGGACGATAGTTATTAGTAGTAAGAGCAAAAGGATCCTGGACCAGGATTCGTGGTATTATTTTTTGGATTTTTTATTTTGTTTACCTATTATTTAACTGTATATTAGATAAAGAACAGGTACATTTTTCATACCATACATAGTCCCTGTTTCTGACATTTTTATTTCTGATGTCAAAATTGAAAGCAGTTGTTTTTTGTGTTTACCTTTACCAAAAATATTCGTCTCATTTTTCTACAAGTAGGTAGTGTTAAAGTTTTCAATTTATTGAGGATTTTATTTACATAGATGTGAAGAAAATGTCAAACGATATGTGGAATTATTTTTCAGTTGACGTAAATTATGAAAATTACTCATTTTGCAGTTTGTGTTCGGCAAAATTTCACGAAGTGGGGTTAGTCGCACAACTAGTAACATGAAAAAACACTTATGTAAACACGACAAGTGCAAGAAAATTGCCAATAATTATGATTCAGAAGATTTTTTGGGCAAATATGGGTGTAGCAGCAAGTCATTCAGTGTCCCTGCAACTTAAGTCTGGTAGAAGCATTTTCATTTAGCAGTGCTAAATGAAAGGTTACTTGTATTTCAGTTTCACTATGGAATAGAATCAATATTTGTGTACATATTGGTTAGCTTCATAAGTTGACCTAAAATATTGCATTGAGAAGTTGAGAACTTTTGTTTAACTTTTTTTTGTATAATACTGTGTTTATATTCATTTAAAATAAATCATATATTCATCAAGAATACTAATATGAACTTGTTAAGCCTAAACATAAATATAGGAAATTAACTTCAATTAGCAGACCAGAAAGTCTTTACTGTAATTGTCTTCATATTTGTGTCTGTCTAATTTGACCTATAAAACAAAATTTCAAAATGATACATTGACTGTAGGCACATATTGATAATCACTATATGTTAATTTATGTTATCGGAATTGAGGTGAATTCGAGTGAAATGTTTTGCAGTTGGAATCAATAATCGGAATCGAGGAAATTTGATATTTTGGCATCCCTAAAAAGCACCAAGCCAATTCCTACAGAAAAGAAAATGCTAGAAAAATGTTAGGGAAAAAAGATTCTTTTTGTCTGGAAATCAGGGAAATGTCAGGGAATATTCCAATAGAAAAAAGTTGGAAACCCTGACATAGGTACATATTTACATTTATGGTGCAAACTCTATTTTAACTAAATAAAAATTTATACTGAACTCGACTTGACTTTCATATAACTTGAAACTCGGCTCGACTCAAGTTTCATACAACTTGACTTTACTTGACTCGAAGCTGCAAAAATCAGACTCGCGGGTCACTACAAGTGTAGCAACAGCACTTTGGAGCAACAGTACAGCTATTTAGTGGATATTAACAACTACATATTGGCGAAACAGCACTGCCATTAATTGCGTTATAATAGAATTTCATAATGAGGTGCATTGCTTCTTGAAAATAGTTTACAGTTTATCTTTACAAAAGCAATCTGTGGTTTAACTCAACATTTCAATTACAGATGCAACAGTCTTTACGAATGCAGTCAATGATACTGTAAAATAAATAATAAACATTTACACTGCGATTCACTTTTCAATACAAAAACTATGGCTGCAATGTGTGTTTCAAACAATTGTGCGTGCATCTGCTGTGCTGTATTTGTTGAACGATTGGATTAAACTGCAATGGTTCTTTTATAGCAACAGGAAAATGTGTACATTACTTTTTTCTTCAACACCATTCAAATTATTTTTGCATAATATAATGGGAATGCAATGGCTGGGAAGCTATTTGAAATCAGTGAATTGAAGTTGGGACATTGGAGTGAAACTGCAATTATTTGCTTTCAATAGTACAATATTCTTTTTGACAGAGTGAAATATCTGTTTTCATAGAAAACCATTTCTATTGAAGGCAAAAATTAAACTTTTTACAGAAATTAAATTTCCTACTGAAGTGGTGCTGTTCAGCCTGTGACCTTGTATGTATACGAATCCTTTTTTTTTTGGGTATTTTCCCCAATTGTTTAAGTGCAGTATAGAATCAAGTAAATACTGTAATTATTGAAGACTCTACAGAAATAAATTTTATTTGCCTTATTTATTCATTTCTGTCTGAAAATAACTTATTTTTGAAGTGAAATACATATGATTAATTACCACAAAAGACAAATGTTACCATGTTTGCATGGCATAATTAGTGTAAGTGTAGATCGAGTAAGTTCCTCGTGTCCTTTGCCATACATTGCAGTGTTCGTTTCCACCCCTTACCTGACTGGTAGGGTGGGAGCTAGTTGCCTAGCAACCAGCGTGGCATTCACGTGCCCTCCCTCTGGGTGTCGACTGGTTTGTAAGAGAAAGGAGCTTGTGTAGGAGTAGTATGTGTCGCTCCTCGCAGCAGTGCAGCTTCAATTTCTCAGTCTTGTCCGCCGTGAACATGCTGCTCAATTGATGACCTCTCCATGTGTTCTCAGCTGATTGAGTGTGCTTAAAATGTTCAAAATTCTGCTTGCATTCAGTGTCAAATATTTTCTTTTTGGAGCGTTTGAAAGTTTTAGTTTGGTTTGCATGGTGTGTCTGCTTACAAGCAATTATATACGGTATGTTGTGATGTTATATTCGTTATTTTGGCGAGTTGAGGTGAAATGTTTTTTAATGTGTTATTCACAGTAATCTTAATGCAGTAATCCTTTTTTTAGAATTTCCTTTATCCACAGACAATGTGAAACTCTCATCCTCAACATGAAGTTGTATTTTATTGATTTACTTATTGGATCCTCATCTACTGAAATTCTGGATGTATGGAAATTTTTTTGGCAGTCCCCCTGAAAAATGGTACCTTACAAGGTCAATTTACTCATTTTGAACAAGTGCTGTTTGGTGTTCTCATTCACTGTAGCAAAAGTATAGGCCTTTCCATGAGTTGAAACATGTGTAAACATTTTCATTTTCAATGTGCAGACATGTGTAGAGAGGTCAAAAGAATGTCGACAACTTTTCCTTCTATTGTATACACAAAAGAACCCACTAGGAATGAATCACATACCTTTATCCCTCTTCAATACGGTACTATCCTTTTACTCCCCTCTTCACTTTGTTTGGTTATTGTCCTGTTGTGAGGCCCAGCTGCATTCATAGAACAGAGGGAAGGTGAAAAGTATTGATCAAGCAAGCAGCTAGAACAGGGGATGTAGAAAGTAGTAAGAAAGAAGGATGCCCAAGCAAAAGGGAGATGGAGATAAATTAGTTTTGCAAGAGAAATTTGCTCTAGCGGTAATTGACCTCGCCATCGTAATTTGTTATTGTAATGCAGTTCCACTGTATATTGTTGTTAGCTGTAATTTTTCAGAGCAAATCTAAACCTATTGTGTTTTATTCGAGATGTTTAAAAAAAACATTTGCGTAAATTGCTGTGGTATTTCGTGAAAAACGAACTACTTTTAAGTATGTATTTTCTTTTCATTATATTGCAAGAAATTTTCTTTCGTAAGTTTTGTAATAAATTGTTTCAGTACATGTAGTAGTAAGAATAAAATAAACTCTCATTACTCTCCTATCAAAGTATGTATATACGTATCCTACAAGTTTCTGTCCATGTTATTTTATTAGATTGTTCCATAAAATTTTGTTACAGATGGGTTTGTACAACTTTAGGCCTTCCGTACGCCCTGTTTCTCTTGAAGTTCATGTACAAGGATTTCCTGGGAAGCATTATTGCCCACGCATGGCTACCATGAATAAACCGACATTCCAGGTAAGATCGCAAATGACTTATCTTTGACTGTTATCTTTTCTTTTATGTGTTGTGCTGGTTTAGTTTTATTTTCGGTTCCATAATCATAAAATTATCTGCCTTGTGTGTTTGTGTGAAGTTTATATGCAAAATATTTAAAGTAATTTACACCATTGGGTATCAATTAATTCTTTACTGGTAGCTTTTTAATGAAGTTGATGTAAACAAATATAAACATTATATAATATATTTCAGACCATATTATCAAGTAGTATTTGAGATTGCAAATAGGCCTCAAGGCTACTAAAAATATATAAAGGACAGGAATCCAAGTACTCTCAGTCTAGTACTTGTCGATAGGCACACACACAAAGTAGGACGACACAGTTTTTTCATGCGGTTGCGCAAAAATGATGTTTCGCTGGCTAAGCCAGTTTCATCAGGAGGCATGCTACATCTCTTAAAGCATTAATTTACCACATCCATCTTTGTCTGAAACCCAGAATATATTCGGAACAATGTTTTTCCTGTGATTTGTTCCTATTTTTTACATTTTACCGTATTTCCTGTTGGTACATTAGCCAAAAATTGTGTGCATAATTAAAAAAAATTTTGCTCAATTTCAAGCAAATATTTAAAATTAAATTGAATTCAATAAGTACTTTTTAATGTCATCTTTATGCTGTTGGTTTAAACAAACATGCATAGTGAGATTATGTATGGTATTTCTCAAATCTAAAATCCAAGTCCGCATCAGATTGCCTGAAGTTTTGAAGATTGACTTTAATGAACTATGTTTGTATTGAATACTGTATTGTCTGGTAACAGTTTTTCCTTGACTGTTTGACTGTTGTCACTTATTTGCCCAGTGAAATCGTCTTATCATTTATTATTAAAATTAGTGTTGTATATTTCATTTCTATGCTGTAAGACACCTAATACAAAGTACTTGAAGTGTTCACAAAACTGAGTACTTAAATTTATGTAATAGAAAGTATTTCCAAATATTGGGAATTATGAACGTGCTCATCAAAGCTGGTATTTGCATTGCTGTAATCAGCGGCATCGGCAGTTGAGAATCAGTATCGTTAGTATCTGCAAAATGTGGTATCGGCCCATCCCTAATAAGTATCATCAACCACCAACCTCTACTAATGAGAGGGGCTAACTTGTGGCATATGTGGTTTTGCTGACTTGGGGATTCTAACTTCGATGATTACCTTGAATTTAAGTGTACTCTTGTACCCTGAACATGTGTGGGTAGCGTGGGTGGCCTTCAATCTCTTAAAAGCGAGTTTTGCATAGAACATGCCCAGAGAGAAAAATTAAACCCACTTTGGCAAGGTGCCAATGTAGATTGTGGGTCGGGTAGGTTTACGTAATGGAACAAAGTTTTCAACAGTAGGAAGAACACGTTGATGGGTTACCTCAGGAACCGCAGGCTTTGGAGCTCTCCTTTGCTCCGTAGGTGCTGCTGCAGCGGTTGGCTGTGGAACAGCGGCTAAATCCAGTGGCGGCTGGATGGTGCTCTGACCGCTGAAGGTTATGTGTGAAGGTCGTGGAGTGATAGCAGTGTATTCAGGAGAGAGTAGTGAGGACTCTATACCTAATAACTCTATACCACTATGCAAGGTTAATAAATGCTGAAAGGAAATGCGTCCTGATGTACAGGTTGGTAATTCAAATAAAATGCTTCAAATAAAATGCTTCTTTCTTGTGGTTCAGTATTACTTTGATCAACTAGTTCTCTTTCTTTCTGGTATAGTTCCAATTTGAGACGGATCTTTGTGCCTCATTCAAAGCTTTTTGCATGAGGTCAAACTAGTAATGTAATTCTAGTAATATTTGAAATAGCCTCACAAGAAAATATGTACGTGCCATGAAGCCAGGTATATAGAATGGTGCTACAGTGTACATCCAGGCAAACGACTATACCCAACATGTCTTGCCTCTTAACCACATCCAGCCATTCACTAGCCTGAAGGGTTATTCAGCAGATCATGTGAGCAGCCGAAGTACCAAGGTGTGTTGAGTTCCTAGTGAAGGGCTCCCCCGAAGATTGACCACTGTAATACCCTGATTATTACCTTGGCCAAACTCTGAATACCGCTCAGTGTTACATTTGCCGTTTGGCTGATACCATAGCCACGCTGGGTATGGTATGTACTTCACGTACATAAATTAAGAATCAAAATAATCAAATGTAAACTTAATTTGAGAAGTTATTTGTGGCTTACTTTTATACAAATACGCAAGGGGTGCAGGGGTTAATAAAGCTAGTAAGTAAAAGACACTTAACTTCAAAGATTGGTTTTAATATATCCATGTGAGAAATTACAGTAAAGCAAAAATAATAATAAAATATTTATAGTAGAGCTCTCTACCATAAGTTACTTTACCATTAAATAGCATACAAATTAACTGCGGAAGTTAAAAGTATGTATTCAATGCAAATCAGGTGAAGGGTGCCCGTTAAGTTAGTTGTTTGGTGAATTAAATTTAATTTAAAGAAATTTAATTATAAGATAAACTAGCTGTGGAACTGGAACCTTGCTCAACTATACGGGGTAAGTCCAGAAGGGACCTCACAATATGTAACTGGGTTACTCTACTCAAGCGGTAAAGTGGCTTGGCTAGGGTCTTAAGGGGTCTACGTCACCGTGACCTTGGGGTTACCTGGACGGTGCAGGGTTACGGGGAGGTGAGGTCGACGTAGGAGGTGCTTGGTGTCGAAATGACTGGATGTGCTACTGAAGATATCCTTTAGGGGAAGATGGCCTGTAGAAGAGTGTCGTCGTCGTGGTAGGCGATACGGGCATTGGTCCTAAGTCAGGTACCCTTAGTCTTCAATGCCTAGAGGACAATGCAAGACTATGTTACCACCGCTGTATCCAACTCCGGGCTTCACAGTCTTTTCAGGAGTGGATAAGTGACTCTGGCGATCCATCCCGGGCAACTGCTCAGGCATGGGCTGGCTTGTCTTTTATAGTGATCTCTGTTGATCATGGGTGCTTCAAGGGGTGCGGGGGGGCTTGGCCCCACCTCCAAGTCGTGGAGCTTATAACTTCATATGTATGGACCAGTGGATGCCTTATCTCACCTCTTCACTGGGTGCCTGGGGTGCAGAACTTCCAAGCAACGGTTGCTCGAGTAGGCCATGACCCTCTGTGATTGGGCCGTGTCTCCGGTGGCACCTGAGTTTATACCCCGTCTATTTTTACTTCAATATTTTACTGCTGGAGTGAATGTTTTCAGTCAGTTACTACGGTCTTAAGTTTTACGCGTGCCCGGTTTAATGACTAGTCGGCACAGTCGTCGTGGCTTTGGGTGCGCAGACCAAGCACATGGTGTTAGGGATTTTACTTCTTCACTTTTCGCTTACAGCTCGTTACTTTAACTGGGAACTCGGTTTGAGGGTTGGTACAAAGTTATCGATACCCTGGCTGGCTAGTGACTTAGGGATAACTGCCTTACTATCCACTATGGATATACTTGTAGAGGTCTGTACCTGGTGGGAGGTGTCGGGTTTACCTGACTTCCTTGACATGGCTTTGGCCGGCTGTAGAACTGTGGCTGGCTGCTGGCAGGAACTCTTGGTGCAGTCCTCTGGCTTCCGGCTGATGATACAGTGTCGGCCAACATGGTATCGCAGATTCCAGGCTGCTCCTTCTGTGCTCCAGAACCTGGGGTTGGAGATCCCTCATGCCAGACGACTCAGGACAGGGTGGTGATCATGGCGTGTACAGGTGTGCGGCGAAAAGACAATATATTCAAATACGGGAGAGGCCGGTTTCTCCAAAAGTCTGTTTAAGGCAGCATGGTCTCATTCTGCCTGTCTTTCTAATGTCGTTGGAGCCAATGCAGCATACTGCTTAGCAGCGAGGTGCGTTGTCTTTTGTTCTACTCGCTGTGAGCTGTGTCTCACCTTGAATGGCTTAGCGTGTGGTTCACCGTTGAATGATATTTGTTGTGCACCGCGGACGTGAAACAATTCCTTATATTAGTGTACTTCCAGCAGCAGCTGCCGGCACGAGCTCGGTGCTCCAGAAGCCCCCCCCCCCCCCCTGTCATGACGGGCAGACCACAAGCGTTGAGCTGTATGGGCCGCCTTCCTGCTACTACTGGGTGTGGTGTCGCAACCAAGACTAGGCCGTAACACACTAGCAAATACCCCCGCCAGCACCTAGGTCTCCGGTAGGGATACAACCCAAGCATACTGTCTCCCTGGTTGGAGGAGTTTCTAGTGGTTGTGGCTCCGCTATTCAATCCCATGAGGTCTAGAATAGGTGGCCGTTGAATGGTGTGTGTATGGGACTGGTGGGTTCCGGAAATGGATCCCCAGTCATAGTCTAGTTCGTAATAAAACACCCGGTCTCTGTTGGCAGTGCACGTGTGTCGTTCTTAGCAGGCACATTGAATAACCCTCTATAAAGAATACTCATTGGTTAAAAGAACAAAGCTGTATTTATTAATACTGTGATAAACACAGTGGCATGTGCTATCTCCTACCAAGCAGATAGAATGCTGAAAGGAACCTACGCTGAACAGGTGTAAGTGACCTGGTTCTAGACTAAACGGGAAAAATAACTAGTTGACTGCTCAGTATGAATTACTTAACGTTGTTAACTAATTGTAGGTTATCTGGATGAGACAAAGAAGTTAAATGTTCTCTGCTCTATTAGGAGGGAGTGTTAGGGTGTAAGACGGTAGCAGAAGAAGCTTCTTGTAAATGGAGGCTGTCGGCAATGCAGAGCCTCTGGTAAGTGGTGGTTGATTTCAATGAAGCCTATGGTTGCTGCTGCTGCAGGAACCTCTGGTGACAGCAATGGTAGCAGCCGCTGGTTGCTGCTGAAAACTTTTGTTGACAGTGGGAGCAGCCTCTGGTAGGCTGCCGAAGACGTTTGTAGTCGTCGAAGGCCCCCGCACAAGAAGTGTCGGAGCGAGCTCGAAGAACTGGAAGAAATCACTCGTGAACCTGGCTGCGCACTGACTTATATAGTCTGAAGGACAGGTGCGATGGCGGGCCACGAGGGGGGTTGTGACGTCCCTCTAGCCCCAGACAGGAGTGGAGATAGCAACCCTCTGGTCATCTCTCGGCTTCGTGAACTTTGATGGTGCTCGGCTGTGCCCCGAGGCAGCTGATGGCTTGTAGGCTCTCCACGTGGGGGAGGGGAGGCGACGTCCCACTTGTTTGCCCAACCTTTATATCCACGTGTTCAGAAGCGCGCTCCAGGGTTGTTGTGCTTCCGCAACATCTGTGTACAGGTTGGCAGGGTTTGACTCTCACTTCTGTGTAGTAGATATACTGGCATGTTGTGATATGAGTCGTAATTGTTTGTAGTAGTACAATAAAGTGGCACATTGCAAGTTATTAAGACTGTAAATGCAAAACACTTTGCATATGGCCTTACAGTTCTGAATCCAGCGAGTCCAGTTGAAATCAGACATGTTTATTTTAGCATTTTGTTTATCAATTACTAGCTGCCTGCCATCGCTTCACTCAAGTTTTATGGAGTTATTGAAATACATACTTATGGATGTGACTACCCATGACTACCTGCATTTATCCATGACTACCTATGACAACTTGCGACTACCAGTCACTATCCATGACTATCTGTGACTACTTGGGACTATCCGTGACTACCTGCGACTACCCTTGCCTACCTGCGACTACCAGTGACAACCTGCGACTACTTGCTATTACCTGCGAATACTTGTGATTTCCTGTGACTACTTGCATATTTTTTAATATCAAGATACACTATTTCTTCTAACATAGTTTCATTTTATCTTTAATGGTATTGGTAGAGAATGCTTATAGAAAGCAGCCAAGTGGCTCATTTTTTTTTCCGACTTGGTTTACAAATTTTGAAATTTCTCAAAGTATTAATTTTTGTAAATTAAACGTAGCCTTTGGCTATCTTGAAGAATGTAGCTTCGTAACACTGAAAGAATTGTAAGAATCTGCCTTGTAGTTTCCAAGATTAGCCTTTATATATAAACAAATAAACACACTCACATTACCTCTTTATTATATTAGTATAGATTGATAGTGTGCTCTGCGAGTGCCAGGTGTAATAAAGGCTTTTGAAGAGTTTGTTGTAACATCATAGTGTGAGGCTAACTTAACATTTAGTTCTGCTGTAAAACATGTCTCTGCAAAGTAAGACCCACACAGCACATTTCAGCAAGGCATATACAAAAGTATTTCTGTCTATAACAGAGTCTTGAAATTATTGTAGTTACACATTTTGTTCAGTTTCCTGATGCAATTGTACAATTTCTGACAGTGGCAGAGGTGATGTATTACCATATTTTGCTACATTTTCTCCTCCTCCTCCTCCTCTCTCTCTCCCCCCCCCCCCCCACTCAACTCATCTATCCCCCTCTCAATCTCTTTCTCTTTCATGCCTTTTTAAGTGTCAAAGATGGCAGGTATGCATTTGTGTTTTGTATGGTTCTCTTTAAATATTTTTATTGTTTTGTAAATAACTGGATGAAAACGTTTTGTATTTGTACATATGTTGTATTGTTTGTTTGCCTCATGTTGTGGTAAACTGTCATGTAATTAACTTCAAGTGGTGCCTCTCATTGGTTGGGTTTTATCTTGTGCAGGCAATCCGACAATATTCGCCTTGCCAGCCAGTCCTTGTGTTTGTCTCTTCGCGACGGCAGACTCGTCTGACAGCTCAGGACCTGGTTGCCTATCTTGCTGTAGAGGACAACCCCAAGCAGTGGCTTCATATGGATGACCAGGAAATGGACCAGATTCTTGGCAACATTCGTGACTCATCTTTGAAGCTGTTCCTGGCTTTTGGAATAGGCATTCATCATGCTGGCTTACAGGAGAAGGATCGTAAGACTGTGGAAGAACTCTTTGTCAACCAAAAGATTCAAGTGAGGCTTGCCTTCCAGTTATGAATGACCGTGTGTGTGTGTTTATATATATATATATATAATATGTGTGTCGGTTTTTTTTTTTTTTTTTTTTTTTTTTCCGACTGCATATGAAAATTTTTATATAAGGATGTTTTACACCCGTGTATTGAAAACCTTGAACAGTATTATGTGATGGATTCATCAAACTTGCAATATAGAAATAAGTACATTTTTGTGTGTGTAATACTTAGTCCTTTTGCACAACTAGTGGTCTACATATACATGTGCACGTGTATTCGCACGCATATATAGTGTTAATGTCTGAATTCTCCACATTTAATCAACACAGTTTGTTGCATACTACTATTGGTCGGACCACAGTGGCTGAGCGATTAGCATGCTCACCTCCCACCAAGGCGAACCGGGTTCAATCCCTGGCCAAGTCACCAGATTTTCGCAAGTGGGAATCGTGTTGGACAATGCCATTGGTCAGCGGGTTTTCTTGGGGATCTCCCGTTTCCCCCGCCCCTTCATTCCAACGCCGCTCGATACTCAACACCCACATCGGCTCTCAAGACCTCGTTCAGAACCTCCCAACTCTCTTCACTCACTATTTGTGATGTAGCTTCTACAGATTATGGCAACAAGTTTTCCTCAGTGTTAGCTCACACAAGAATGTTGCATCAATTGCCTGTTTGTACTAATGCTGTTCCCTTGCTCCTAATTATCTTTTATAGGAGTAATTAGTATCGTGATCATGTCACGGTAGTACTACAAAGATGTATGTTGCACTTACCATGAGTGTATGAAAAAATCTATAGTATTTTTGAGCAGTTCTATTCACTTTGAGAAGGTCACTGGAAAGCAGATGTAGGTGAATTTGCAAGAAGAGAGTCAGTCCAAAGTAGGCAAGTTGGCACATTTATTGTTGAGGACTACTGCCGTGCCAAGTTACAGCACTGGTATTGCTCTCCATATGTTTTATTGCTTGGTTATGCCAGACTACTAACACCCATACTCTGACTACTCTTTGATCTAAATAAAAAGTGTTTGATTTCCAGAGACATTGACCACTCACCAGCTGTGAGTATATAGTTGATTCACGATTACTTCTGCCTTTTCTGAAGCCCTGGCAAATTTATACTTTTGGTTACTTATTATGTATCCTTTCGCTACGCGTAAACATAAACACTGCCATTTGACTTCTACTTTTGTAACTGTCAAATGCGTTGGTTGCTGTTTACAGCTGTTCCAAGAACTATGTCATATTGCAGAAACAATTTCCTACGAATGTTCACAATGTAGGCCTATAACAATATTTAGGTCAATTTTACAACTATTTGTTACACATGATATAGCACGTTACACATAATGCACATTAACATTTTGCCACGATGGTGTTTGTAACAACTGTGGTGGAAACAACAGTAGTATTTAACCTGTTGTTATTAATATGTGTTTGGAATAAAAATTAAAATGAAGGGACAACCAGTCCAATGAAACGACGCAGTAAATTCAAGCACGCAACTTGTGTTACTTATTTATTGTACATCGACAAACGTAAAAAATAGTTGTGAACATGCAAACACACAGACCTACCGTAACATTTATTCTGCTAATATTTACATGCATTGGTACTTGCTGGTTTGTAGGTTTATTTTATTATTTATTTAATTTTATCTGGGCGGGCTTAGTATTTCGTTGGGATTGTTGCAGACATTCAAATCACAGAAACGTAAGCTCGTTACACAACTGTTTTCCAAACACCTAGCGCAAAGGTACAACGTTGTGATAAACAGACGTGAAAGTAAATAATTAATTTTGTCATAACATCAGTTCATGGTTAAAACATGTACATTTTGCACATATTTGAAATCAACATGCACTCCTGGCCTGCATAACGATTATAACGCAGCCACCACACCATTTCATATGCAATGATTGCAACACATTTCACTCTGCCATGGAAACACATATTTATCACAACATTGTAACTTCCGGTAGAATGTTTCAAAAACATGAGTACGAACTTGACGCTTCATTCAGAAACACGCCGTGTCATTGTATGTTGCCACACCACTGTCAGTCGTAATGCACTGGGTATAATTGCCCGCCGCCGATATATTGGGAATGCTTTCCACACCACGTCTGCCAACCTGCTGGATGTGTGTCGCGCAACGAGCTGTGTCATGTCATCGCATCTAAAATATGTCGTTGCATCTAAATAACATATAATAGGTATTTAAACAATAAAATCTCATTTCAGTTGTAAATTACAATCTCAGACATAATTACTGTTACTGTAATTAGTATGAAATGTGCTGAAATTAGAAATAAAATGTATACCTTTCCGACACAGGTGGTACAGTCTTTCAGAGAGAGAGAGAGAGCGAGAGAGAGAGAGAGAGAGAACAAGAGAGAGAGAGAGACAGGCTCTGCTTCGCTTATTGAACCTTTATTCCGGACGGAAAAAAAAACCAGCCTACACATGAGAATTTGCATGGATATTTTTAACTGCAGCAATGAAATGTGTTTCCATCAGTGCTACCTAACAATACATATATATCAATTGGCAACGTTTAACTTACAAATAGTATACATAAAACGAGGTTAAAGAAATATTGTAACAACTAATTCTTACTGGCCATTGCCAACACGTCGCTGCTCTAGCTGTTGTTAATTTGTATTTAATACAAAATAAATATTACAATTTATGTAAGATACTAAGGTAAAGTTTCATTTATTCAATAATACAGTACTCTAAAGGTAATCACAGTGTTAAATATTTGTGGAATACAAGTTATTGGAAAAACAGGTTGACATAATACGCCTAGGGTGATTTTTCAAAGGTTCGATTCCAAAAGGCCGAAGAAAGCGTGAATGGACTGTAGGAAGATTAACCATTTAAGAGTCACAATGAAAAAGATGGGTGTAATGGGTGTACCATCATCCTCTGCTGCTTAACACAGTTTTCTGAGGGCATGTGTGGGGATCCCATACTGCCCTGTAAACGTAGGCACACCATTTTTTTTTTTTTTTTTGTTGTGGAGTAGCAAAATTAATTTAAATACTCGAAAATACTTGACTTTTTAATATTTACTCATGAATAAATGAATGTTGTTAGTTATTGGTTTTGAATTTACATGAAAAACTAAGTGAAAAAAAACTTATAATTGCTTTTTGAAAGTTAGGTTTTTAATTACTTAATCTTGATACAAATGCATTAATTTTACTTTTATGTGATCATTTTTAATTCCAGCCTTAACTTTTCTTGAATTAAGTATTTATTTATTGATAATATTGTGAACACTGTGTTTCTTTTAGGTTCTCATAGCTACTGCCACCTTAGCTTGGGGAGTGAACTTCCCAGCACATCTTGTAGTGGTGAAAGGAACAGAGTACTATGATGGCAAGATACACCGCTACGTGGATATGCCAATCACAGATGTACTGCAGATGATTGGTCGTGCGGGGCGGCCGCAGTATGACGATAGCGGCATAGCAGTGGTTCTGGTGCACGATGTGAAGAAGAACTTTTACAAGAAATTCTTGTATGAGCCATTCCCTGTGGAATCCAGCCTGCTTGAGGTGCTTCCAGATCACATCAATGCAGAGATTGTCGCGAGCACGGTGCAGACAAAGCAGGCAGTACTGAGCTACCTCACCTGGACGTACTTCTTCAGGCGACTGCTGCAGAACCCCACATACTACCATTTGGAGAGTCTGGACGAGACACACATACACTCCTTCCTCTCCAGGCTGGTTGACAAAGCCCTCAAATCTCTCCTCGATGCATATTGTATTTCTATTGATGAGGTAAGCACATAAAGTGGCCCACTATGGCAAAATTACTTTATTTTGAAATACTTTTATATGATTTTCAAATGTATCTTTTATTCATGTATGGCTAGTAAAAATTTGATCAATGTGATATTGTTGGCATTACAATGAAACCCCCACTGTAACGAGAATCGACGATGACAAGATAAATTATCACTGTAGCAAATTATCATTAACAGCAAAAATTTACTGTGCATCATTATTTTATGGAATGTTGTCATGCACTGACTTCACGGACATTCCGAATTTTCGAATGTCTTAGGCACACAAAAAATTACTTGTTGACCATAAAATACAATAGAGCACATTTGACACTGGAATTTTCCATGTGACCGTAGTTTATGTAAATATTGTAAAATTAGAATAAGTGGTGATTGTTTGAACATTGAGCAACTTTCACTACCGAGTTTGAAGTTCATTTTCAGTTGCTTCTTGTGGGAAAATTGAAGTATTTATGTTAATTTATTTCTATACACACACGTCTTCTGAATAAACTGATATCCTGGAAGCACCTATTTGACACACTTTTTGCCAGATAATAAATTAAATGTTATTACATAATTATTTCAAAAGGCATATGTTTGCCACGTGCGCACAGCATCACCAACTTAAGTGTAGATATGCAGCCTGGATTGAGTAAGTTTCTGCTGTCCTCAGTGATACTCTGCAGAGCTAGTTCCCTGGTTACCAGCACAGCTTCGTTGTGCCCTCCCACTGGGTGCCGACCGGTTTGGAAAGGGAAGGGTAGATTCTTTTCATTCTTCCTGTCACTGAATCTTCCTCTTCTTCATCTTACCTGCAGTGAACACCTCTCTGCATTCTCTCGGCTGATTTGAGTGCACACGAGACTTTCAAAATTCTGCTTGCATTTTGTGTCATTATTTCCTTTTTCAGAGGTGGCAATATGGCCACCAATTTGAAAATGTCGATAATAAAGTATTTACTAGTAATTTGTAATTATGTTGTGGATTTGTGCTGGTGTGATACTGAAAAGGATTTAATTAATACATTATATTGTTATCTACAAGTGAACAAAAGCTGTATGTGGGTGATGTAAATATCTTGTAAAACTCAAACGCTAGTGAATGTCCTTGGACAGTTTTAAATGTCTCTAAGTACAAGATTTAGCACACTACTATTACTGTGATGTGACAATGTTTGTTACATGACAAGTGTACTCTCATAAGGTTGTCCTTTCATCCTTGTCGTTAAATATTTTTTAATGTTTTCCACGTATGTATGTTCTGGTTAAAATAATGAATAAAAAATTCCATTTAGTTTGAGTAATGTGGTTACAAAAACAACAGATTCATATTCTAATAATGTGTGCATTTTTTGATATGAAATTTGACAATGAAAATATTTGTTTGATGAAATGGTGCAATTTTAATGACAAAATCAGCTCATTTTATTTACCGAAAAAGTGGGGCCCTAGATATAAAACACACACACTGCATGATGTTGAAACATTTTTGATATGAGGATGAGATTTATAAATTTATATTTCATTTAAAAATTATGTTTGTTTTACATCAGAGATGGTTAAGCATGAACTTCAAGGAAAAAAAATGCACTTCAAACATAATTGTTTAATTTTTTATGGTTCAAAATTAGCCTGTTCCGAATTTGCTACAGTAACATTTTGGCAAGAGTATTCTCTGGAACCATGGACAGTCAAAATATGTAGCCTGTTGTAATCAACATTCAGTAATCATTCTAACGTAAGTATTTATTGAACTTGAAAATTGTTGGTTTAGTAGTACTTTTAAAGTTGCAGTCTCTTAAGGAATGTATCCAGTTTTTTAAGGAAGACTTACTTTTTTTTGTAGGCAATGTTTTTTTTTCTTTGTGAGCTTATGCTTATTAATTTTAATGACAGGATGAGCGATGTGTGCAAGCAACTTCCATGGGTAAGATAGCATCTTTCTACTATCTGTCACACAAGACAATGCTACACTTCTATGAGAATTTGTCTCCTGATCTTAGCCTGGAGGAGTTGCTTCGTGTGATGAGTGATGTGTATGAGTATGACCAGTTGCCAGTTCGACACAATGAGGATGTTATGAATGGGTGAGTCAACATCGTAAGATAAACTTATTAGTATGTAATAAAGTGATCAGTTCCATCTTTCTAGTACCATATATGTTTGTATGCATGAAACTAGTTAAGACATATTGTGCACTCTTATCAGTTTTTTGCATTGTTAAGTTATAGTAAAATGTTCACAGTTTATAAGGAAGGTAATTTTTTCAACCTTATTTTAATTTCAATAGGGATTGAATTTGAGTTTTGATTTTCGTAGTCCTAATTTCAGTATAACCCCATAAATAAAAGGTATGTAAATATGAGTGTGTGTGAATGCATGCATGTGTGTGTATGCATGTGTCATTTGTAGCACAAAAAGTACCTGTAGTCCATTCCTGATTGGAAGCGACTTAATGAAAATCAACCTTTGAAAAAACGCTCTAGGCAAAACATGTCAACCTGTTTTTTCAATAACCTGTATTCTACAAATATATAACACTATGGTTAACTTTAGAGTACTGTATTATTGAATAAATTAAACTTATAACTTGAAATATTTATTTCTTTTTAAATATGAATTAACAACAGCGAGAGCAGCGATGTGTTTGCAATGGCCGGTAAGAAATAGTTCACAGTTAAAATATTATTTTAACCTAGTTTTTTAGAGTACTATTTGCAAATTAAACGGTGCCTATTGAAATATTTAAGCATCCCCGATGGAAACATATCTCATTTCTACAGTTTAAAATAACAGCGGAAAATATTGTGAGTAGGCCGTAATTGTATGGTGTTGTTTTATCGAGCAAAGGCAATTTTTAAGCAACCATCTGCTGAGCAAGCTTTGTCGCTCTTTCTCTGTCTTTGTTTCTTTCACACTCTGGAAGTTTCACTTTGCTAGTACGTGGAAAATTGTACCCGTTCTCAATTGTAGTATATTTCATACTTATTACAACAAAATAATGATTCTTGAATTTGTAATTTACAACTGAAAAGAGATTTTAATGTTTGAATACTTATTTTAATGTATTTAGACATGATGGCGGGGCAGAAACAAAGTGAAGTTGGCAGACGTGGCGAGCTATGATGTCATAGCGTGTTGCTGATTTACTGAACTAAGTGTAAATTATACTTACTCCGAAAAATACTTCAAATTACGATTATCACGTTTATAGACGTGTTTTTTAAATCTACCTAAGCAAGTTACGATGTGATAAATCTGTTTTTCTGCGGTAGTGTTAAATATACTGTTACTATGTGTTTCGTTAACCCCTGTGTGTGAAATAGCGTGGCGTGGCGTGGCTGTTTGGTGATAGTTACGCTGGATCTGTTTATGTGTAATTTCAAATATTTGATTAGCACTATTTATACGTTTAAATGTGAACTGTTTTTATGACTAAGTTATTTATTTACATCCACGTATGTTTATTTATCACAAAGTTGTACCATTGCCCTGGGTGTTTGAAAACACAGTCATGTAACGTGATTTACCACCAATCCCAACATAATAACCAAGCCCAGCCCCAATAAATTTCAATAACCTAATACACAGTAAGTAGCAGTACATAGAAATATGAGTGGAATAAAAGTTACTGTAGGCTTATTCACCGCTATAATATAAGTTTCTATAATAAAAAAATGAGCGACACGAGTTGCCTACTTGATTTTAATGTCGCTTGTTCATTGGACTGTCTATTCCTTCATTATTCGAACTGAGGCCGTCCTTTTAAAATAATAACCCAACACATATCTATAACAAAAAGTTAAATACTACAGTTCATTACCCCGCAGTTGTAACAGTGTTTAACACAGTCGCGGCAAAATATTAACGCGTATTACGTGTAATGTGCTATGTTGTGGAAAACAAATATGTTAATGTAACGTAACCGTAAGAACTATCATTAATTCAGGCATTTTTAAAACATCATAAAGTTGCCCTAAATAATGTTATAGGTCTAAACTGTGAGTTTTCGTGCGAAATGGTTTTTTAAATAGACCTAAGACAGAATTCTTTGAAAAGCTGTAAACCGTAAACTACACATTTGACAGGTATAAAAGTAGAAGTCACATTTCAATGTTTATTATTAGGTGTAGCGAAAGTATACGAACACATGTACTCACACAATGGCATGTAAACATTGATTTTGACAGTTGCTACATGGCAGTCACATGACAATGTTTGTTTACATTTGGCAGAAGGATATGAAACGGGCCTGCAAGTAGATATTTAGCAGGGTTCCGAGAAAGTTGCTTCCAATGGGAATGGACTATATTTAATTAGGAGGGATGTGATAAGATGTTTTCAGGCTGTTTAAGAAATAATAAAAACATGGTGTGTTAATGTTTTTACCTCATGTACACTATCAACCAAAAAGTAATTGGGCAAATGTCCACAATGTTTGCTCGGTGGTTGTCACCCCGTTATAATACCATAGGGCCAACTCTTGCGGCTATAACAGCAGCCACCCTGTCTGGAATGCTCTCTACGAGTGTATGCAGGACATCCATGGGTATTTGTCGCCATTCCTCTTGCAACCATTCCATGAGTTGAGCAATGGATTTCGGCAGTGCCTGACGAGCCCTCATCCAGCGATCCAATTCATCCCAAAGATGTTTTATAGGGTTGTGGTCGTTGCTCTGGGCAGGCCAGTCCAATCTGTGAACATTGTTCTCTGTGTACCAATGCATAGTGGCCCTTGAAACATGTCACCTGGCATTGTCATCCTGGAAGAAACATGGGTCCATTCGGTAAAAATGCCACAATGTTGAGAGCATTTCGCTATCCAGAATGTTACAATAGTCCTCTGTGTTCATGCTACCACTGACAAACACCAGCGGTCGTATGCCGAAGGCCGTGAAACAGCTCCACATCATCATTCCACCACCACCACCGAATTTTCTAGTTGGTACTATACACTCCGGCAGAAGCCGTTCCCCGGGTAGATGCTACACCCATACATGTCCATTGGACCAGAATAATGTAAACCTCGACTCATCACTCCACGGAACCGATTTCCACTGCTCCAGTGTCCAGTTAGGATGGTTCAAACATCATCTGAGTCGCTGAGCTTTATTGCTTGTCGTGATGTGGGGCTTATGTGCAGCTGCTCTTCCGAAATATCTAAGTCTGTGGGCCTCTACGCAATGTTCCGATGGAAATCGATACTCCTGTTGCTGCATGAAACTCCAGTCGGATGGTAGCCATGGGTTGTGCCCTATTTTTGACAATTTCACATTTCAGGGTTCTGCTATTTCTGTCGGTTAAGATTGGAGATCGCCCAAAACGTGCAGCGTTGGCACAATGCCATCGACCTTCCACTTACGCAGGACGAATGTGACAGTTGATTTGGGCCTGTTTACCTTTTGTGCAATCGCCTGGCTAGACAGCCCAGAGATGGCAGCCCACAATCACCCCCTTATCGAAGTCCAATAGCTCCCTGCCTTGTGCCATCTCCTTGTCAATTGGTTCTACACCGACCTGCAGCGTATGGCGGCCACACAAGTCAACTGACGTACTGAATTACCTATCTTCACGGGTGCCCAATTTCCTTTTTGGACGATAGTGTATATTATACATAGATTAATTGCTAATTAGTAACCAAATCCAAATTATCCCAGAAAGAAAGGTTGTTATTCCGGGAGGTGAAAGTAAATGTCATTTTAAACAAAAGAGTCTATATTAAAGATGGGTCGAGTCCTGTTCTTCTCAATTCTGATCCCGATACGATTCTTTGGTTGATTCTCAATTCCAATCCCTATTACGATTCTCTTGTATAAAATGTATTTTACAGTATAGTTTATGTTGTTTTGAAACCATAGCGTAATGTTGAAGAAAGTAGTGATGGTTCAATTCCTGATACATCTTTTTAAAACATACTTTTTACAGTATGGGAAATAAACTAAAAATTTCTAGATCTAGATCTTACCTTCAATAAAAAATACATCAATTTTGAACTTTTCATAAATCGTAGGGTTCTATTGGTGTTAAATATGTTAATATTATGATTATGATAATAAATCCTACAATACCTTTTAATGAGAAATAAGGTTGAAATGGGATTTTATCTATATTTCTTTTTAATCCTAGCGTATTATTTGATCCTGTTTGGTGTGAGAATAGTAAATGTACTACAACTATTCCTGAAATTACAAATGGTATTAGGAAAAGGATAGTAAAAAAATTGAGTTAAAGTTGCGTTGTCAACTGCGAATCCCCCTCATACTCATACTACCTTTTGTCATACTATTCGTACCACCAGTAACTTAGGACAGAAGAAATAACCAGGAATTATAAGTTTCTTAGCTGAAATTGTTCCAATAAAACATAAAAGTATTATTGTTACACAATATCATACATACTATAACCATACTGTCATGTTATAACTATTATATTAATTACAAACTATGCATTTTAAGTAAAATACATTAAATGTATGCACTTTTGACAAATTAATAGAAAAGATTCAATGCATTGATTCAATCGTTCTGATATAATCGGAATCGGGTCAATCCTATGTGATTTGATTCTCTTGAATCAATTCAAAGGGTAAATTTGGCCATTCCTACTGTTTTCTCTTTCCAGTGTTGCCATGTTTTTTACTGCTCGTGATACCGAATTTATCTCACTGTTTGCAAAGAATACCGAAATTGTTGACTGGCATGAAAGCTTCTGGTAAAAATACGATATTTACTGTACGGCAGACAATACATTGTACTATATATTTGTATCAAGCTGTTTGCAGAGATTATAGAAATTGTCGACTTACATGCAAGCTTCTGGTAAGAGTACGATATTTACCGTATGGCAGACAATACATTGTACCGTAAATATATACGCACTAAAAAGATACAAAAAAAATCAGACGCATTGTCAAGGCTATAAATTTCCATAATAAACAAGCAAGCCTCCGTAATTGCGTAAGTGGACGTTAAAAATGTTAATAAGTACAGAAAATCCATAATACTTGGCAGCTCTGTATTAATTTGCAGCATCATATTTTTCAGCAGGTAAAACAAAACATCTTTTATAGGAGCATAGGTTATATGATGCAACGTAGACACAAGGAATCGTTAATCGATGCCCGGAACGTCAATTAATTGATTCCGAATATTACGTAAGAATCGATGGTATCGATGGATCGAAGAATCGACTCGACCCATCCCTAGTTTATATTCGTATTTGTCCTATACCAAATGGTTTCCAGTTTAGAGCTACAGGGTTACTATAGAACTAGAAAACCTTGAGAAAATTCAGGGAAACAGGTAACATCTTGGAAATTCTAGCCTGTGATACAGTATAACGTAACATATTTTCTGTATGGCCCGACATCCTCAGTAGCAACCCAAGGAATTTATTTTACAACTGATGAGTACTAGTGGTGGGCAAAACTAAAAATTCCATTTCAAAGCTAATTGTTTTAAATATTCACGTATTCAAATAAAGTATTCAATCAAAAGGTTTTGTTGAAAAGTACACATTGCATCAATTGTTTTTTTAATTTAATAAATACATATTTTTTACAAGTTTATTTGCCTTTCATGCTAAAGAAAATATTGAAATAAACTGAAAATCCAGACGTAAGGAATATTAAAAAGTAGCATGTTATAAAAGGTTTAAAAATAATTTTCCATCATATCAGCACATTCCTTGACTTGAAAGCAAAATAATACAAAATAAGAAACTAATAATTATTTCAGCAAAGTGTGAAAAATAATAAAACATTTGAAAACAATAATTAATTGCGGTGCTCATGTTTTTACACCTTAGTAGTTATGTTGAGTACATATACATTATTAAATTACGTGAGTTAATGTTGTGATGCATGATGCTTGCTGGTAATGAGATAAATGACTTTGTTTCGTCTACATACTTCACCTAAAGCACAATGAACGGGGTTTAGAACTGTATAATTTCTACTGGAGCGCCTACAGGATTTTACCTGGCTGCAAGGATAATTACAGACCTGTCAGAACTGTATGTTTCATTTGCATCAGCTGGCAAGTAAGCAAACCAAGCCCAGCCTCCCCTCAAGAAGATGCCAACAATTTATTGTCAGTATTCGACTCTTCACTGCAACCCCAAGCAAGTTTAAGGGCGTGCCAAGAAAATGATGTCACCTGCCAACAATGGCCTCCCTTAGCTCCACCCAAGATGCGTGCGCATAGCACACTTCACCACCACAGCCGGTGCAGCCCTCGGCCATGGAATATATTACCATACACGAGCCAAAATCATCACTTGTCTTATGTCTCTTTTGAGAGCCACGACCAGCCTTGGACAGTCTGCTCCACCATGCTCGTTCATTGGAGCTTTCTCACCAACACCGTCTACACCACCTAGAGATCGTCATCTCACCACCTCCCCCCAGTGAAGCCTCCCAGAAGTAATTCTGCCACCCAGAAGTAATTCTGCCACCCTTAGCCGCATGCCCCTGGCAATGGCTATCCCACATGCCTTTCAAGACGTGGACCCCCTAAGGCACTCTTCAAAACACGATACAGTGTAGACAGGGAAAGTTGTATTTAGCTACCTAATCAAAACTGCCCCAAGTTACTTCAGAACCAGATCCCCTTCACCTGGACAGCATAATTTACTACTTTTGATCAACTCTGGGTAAACGGCAGATAGTTCAGGCCACTGTATCTTATTCCTCTATGAATAAACGTGTTCTAATTGTACCTGTTCTCTCATTTTCCCTTGATTACTTCCAGACTGAAAACCACGTCTCATAGTGTGGAGCAGGAGACCGGATTTGCCAATACCAGTTTTCCACTTATTGTAGGACTGCGAGCTCCCCCTCAGGGACTCGTACTTCAAGAACACATCACCATTTGATGGCCATCCGTTTGGTGCACCATGTGTATAAAATGGTAGAGCCCCAACCACTAGTCATACCCCTACTTAAGAGGATAAGTCGCTAGACCAACTTGCACCCATCCACCACACCACTTGTGTTGCCGAAGGGAGTGTTTGGTTGTATCAGGGTCGGACCGGTCCACTCAAGTCTCACCTGTCAAAGCTATTGGGACGCCTCTGAAGGAAACCACTCTTCAACTACTGCTACATTTTTGTTGCCAGTTAAGGAATAAGGTTGTACTCAGCACCAGTCCATTGTGCCTAGACAGCAGAACACTTTTATATAGGGAACGCACATCGCCTGCTCCTATCTCATGAGTTACGGTTCTAGCACCTGATGCCCTTCACCAAGAGAGGTGGGAAGGATATTGAGGAGAGTAAGACTACCTCTAGCTACCAATCTACCTGGAGCTGCACTCAGCCCAGAAGGCACTTTGCCAGGAGTCACCCTGGGAACAAGTTCAGGAGAGAAGGTGCCAGTTGGGTTAGTGTGCCCTTGGTTCTCCATATGCTGCTACCCTAGCCTGCCAAGATCAACCACCTGCAGTCCTTGGAGCAGCAGCAGTTCCAGCCTCAGCAGTACTTGGTGAAGCAGCAGTTACATGAGCAGCCGTAACGTCATCAGCATACCCGCAGCCCCAGTCAGCAGGCCAATCGCAGAAGTACGTAAGCAATCAGCCCTAAGCCAGTAGCCTGGCCCATTGCCAAACCGCCAACAGACTTTGTTCTTATCCGCCAACCGACACGGCCCACCTTATTTATACAGGGACGAGCTCCAGTACACAAGTAAAGTCAGTCAAAACCACCCGTAGTAAGTGCACTTGGCCTGCGCTAACAAAGTCACTGCTTCAAAACAGTGATTCTCATGGCCCAGACCCAGATAACATCATGTGTCAGGTGTAGAATGTCAAGTTTATTTTTATTTGGTTTGGTCTGTCTTCTACAAATGTGCACTGTATTGTTCCATTCCTCTATAATTCTGTCAACAGAACACTTGTTGGCTGTATGGATATTCCGAGGCCACTCAAAATATTGTGAAGTGAAGCGTAGTTGTTAAATTTTCCGCATTATTTTTATTACATTACTGAGATTTGAATACATTGCGTGCAATTTGACAGCAGTTACGTTTGTAAAACTTGCAGTTTAATCTCCTATTCATCACACTGTAATGCATTAAGGCTCTGTTGGACATGAGCGAAATAAACATAAATATTACAGATTAAAATCTGCGGTGCCGAATGACATTTGGGAAGATAATGAAGTGTTTCGTAATATACAAAAATTTTTTCCGATAATTCCTGTTTTGCTGTCTTGGGAGTAAAATTGGTTACGGACAATTATTTTAGAGGTACACCAATACTAAGTATCGGTATCGGCCCATACGTCGCCTTTTCCCGATGTATCAGTATCGGGTATGTTATCGGGCCGATACACTAGTATCGGTTGTAGACAATTAAGTCAGGTTATTGCTTTCTTTAGACAAAAATTACCGTATTTCGATGTGTTTACAGTAAAACCTCATTAATTATAAGTAGATCAATTTGAAATCATATATAATTTGAAGTGTGTATTCACCCCCAAATGGAAGAATAGGATTTGATATGATCGTGCCAGAGTTTTCACGTCTGTTGATTGGTTTTTGTCGCCTCTACAGCCCGCTGAAGAGGTGAAAAGATGCGACAGTGCCACGCACTGCCTGCCTGCGGGTTATTTCCTTAAAATTTTTGCCTTTTTACAACCAAAAATTTTATAGTTCCCCAAAACAGGGTTCTAACTTCCAGAGGGTAGTTATTCCCAGTCCTGTAGTTGTGTTTACTTTGGTAAGGGAAAAATGTGCATTTTTTAAGACATTATTTTTTTTACTTAAACGAGTATAGGAAAAATGTTTTTTAATGTATTATTGATGGTAATACTTTTTCTAAAATTCACTGCGAAGGGCATTGATATCGGCAATGGTATCGAGGTATCAGTATCGGAAAACATGGTATGGAACAACTGTAAATTATTTTACATCAAAACGCTGTGTGGACTAATATGTGAGCATTCAGTTGAGTTGAGGTTTTCTTTTCATGATTCGCTAGCTATGTGTGTGGCATATTTCAAATGAAAACCTTGGTGTTGCTGTTACTCAGACCACATCATATTCTTTTGTTTTTTGTGCAAATAATAATAAATAACTTAAGTTGCCCAAAAGCAATTTTTTCCGAAGTTCGAAGTAAAAAAAATTATTTCTAATACAAAGCAGAAAATGTTTTATATCAATTCAGATTTTCAAAGCTTCACTCACCCCTAATGAGTACTAAAAAATAATGAGCATTATGTAACAAGTAGATTTGCAAGTAAATATTTTTATGAGGGAAGGAAGGGATAGAGCAGCAGGCTTCAATTATGGTAGGTCAGGGAGCCATGTGCCGCAGCGTAATTGCGCAACATTCCTTGCCATGGTACAGCTACGTTTCTATCCTTCTTACCCCCAGTATTGCTTATGCTTTATATGTGTGATATAATAATACTAATTGCTTGTAAATGCAAGCAGGAGCACCTGTTCCATTGATATCAGGAGCCACTCCATGTGTTTTTGAGTGATTTTGGAGTGTTTCCACAACATCTCTTTCTCTTCTATTTTAGTTACATATAAGGTTACACCAGTGTGCAGCACCAGTATACACACACTACAATCACACTACACTACAGCTTCACAGTACATGGAAACACCTACATGCAAGACATTAAACACTATTACCAACCTTTTAAAAATTGTCTCACTTGATACCACCGACATTGAAAATCACTTAGATAAACGTGATCTGAACAACACCAAACACCCAGCACCAGCACCTCCACTATTGCCGACACACCCCCACCAACACTAAACAAGGCTAATTTTAGTAAACTCAAGAACACATTTTTTCCTATGGCCGTCGTTTCCAAAATTATTACCTCCCACAAATGAATTGGACATAGAGGTCCCAGTTTATCCGATCAGCATTGGCACAGGTGGTCAGATTGTTCACCAAGAATTTTATTCTTAGATTCCGCAAGGCCATTGCATCATGGATTGTATGCCGTAGTGGTGAGTTTTTTTATTGTTACGGGATTGTAACAAGCGATCTGTAAGTATTTGTTGTGGACAACCAAATTGCAAAATACTTCTTTGATAAAATCTGTGCACGTGGCCGCGTCTATGGAGTATACAGGTTTAACGACAACGTAACAAGTTGCATGTCATCACAAGAATGTATTTGTTCTTAGGTGGGTAGAGGGGAGGGGACCTTTCCCATCAAGAGCCCAAGTCGGGAGAAGGGGCTGCGGGGGATCGACGTTAACTGCCCAGGGGGTTAGGAATTACTGGCCTTGGTTTTCTGACACGTGATACAAGATTTGACCTAACTTTTGACGTCATTGGCCATGTTATCCCAGTAATACGACTGTTTGATTTTTGCAAGCGTTTTTAGTGTGCCGAAATGACCGCCTCCGAAAATGGCGTCGTACTTTGGGGTATGTTAATTTGGAAAAATATATCTCTGTTGGCTTCAGCAAATGCTTTAAATAATGAAGTATATCTCATCATTAAGAACAATATGGAGGATGGGAATGGTGGGTGGGGGGGTGCTGTTGGCATTTGACTAAGAGCGTCTGGAAGGGTGTTTAATTTACCTTTTATAATCTTATTGACCGCACTAAGGGGCAGTTGATTAAGTTGTTAGGCTAGGAGATTTTATTATATAGGTACGCTAGTAAACGATAACATTATTTGAATTTAAATTGCCACAAATTCACACAACAGGAAGTAACATATGGCCAACAAATATTAAACACTGGGAAGTTTCAGCGTGCGTTACACCTGTCTCACATTAAATTTTTACGGATGCCATTTTACCATAGAGACTGACCACGCTCGTTTACGGTACCGCCAATCCAAGGCCAAGCACAACGTACGTATACAAAAGATGGTGATTGCTCTCAGCTATTACGTTTGTATTACTTGTTCGCTGACTATGTTTTTTATTACTTGCAAGATGGCGGTGGACAAGAATGTAAACTGGTTTTCAAGATTCTTTATAAGATGATATATATAATAACTATAGAATCTAAGTAACTTGAGGTTGTAAATACAGAGGTTGCGCTGCTGGTCGGCAAAAAAAAGAGTGCCACATCAGTGTGGTACTAGATGCCACTGTTGACAAATGAAGGCGCACCCGTCCGGCGCTGCCAACTGTCGCAGAACTACTTTGTATACCACTGGTACCACTGTCGCTAACATGTTAAAATTTTCCTTTACATTCCACATCACATTTATAATTATTGTTAGTTGAAAATATGCAATGTTAGTGAATATTATTGAGAATTAATGTTCAGCCAGCAAGCATGTTAACTTAAATACAAGTATTCAATGTAAGGGTAATGATTTCCTGGCACATTGTCGAGTGTCTTGATACCACGTGCGTGCAATTCAAACTTCCTTCTCCCCATGTCCAACTGCCTAGTTCTTGGGGGTTTCTTTACTGTAATTATTTAATGTAGCATTAGACATACATCCCTCTCCTCTGTGGTCGCACTATACAACGTTCACAGCTCTTGTTAATTAAATTATTAAATATTCAAGCTCGACCTATTCTTAAACTGTTATGGTTTCTGATGTATGTATTTTAATTTAATATTACTGCCATTATTTTTTGCCTTGCTACTTGTATAAAAACTTAAAAATAATCACTTCTGAGTATAACGCAGTTATAACTCCCTTGTAAAATGGTGACTCAAACTTAGCTTTGCATTTCCGATTCTGCAAATAATACTATCGCGTATGCCACCATCCGTCTACGATCGTTGCCCAGCTTGAGCTCCTGTGCCTCTCCAGTACATATACATACTTACCTTAGAAGATTCTTATTACTCTGACTCCTACTACTACTGCTGCAGCCAGGACGCCTGCCTTTTAGAAGAAGGGGAGGGGGATAGTGTAGCGGCAACCAAGGTGCCGCACACAACCCTCCTAAGGTTCAATAGAGTATAGCTTGTGGGCGAGTTAATTGTTTGGAAAACATGCTCCACATAGCTGAGGAACTGTTGTGTATCTAAGCCATGTGCAGGGTGCCACCCCCTCCCCCCCCCCCCATGTCTCCCACGGACAGTCACCGCAACTTCAAAAAGTTAGTCAGTATATTACTTGTTGGAGCCGACTACAAAGCAGAGGATATCACTACAGTCCAGGCCTAGAGGAGCTCTAGGCCATTCTGCAGTCTGCGATATTGGAGAGCATGTTCCGCATAGCAGTTACAAGTCCCCGTTACCGTCTTTCTAACGTAATAACTGGCAAGGTTAGGCAGTCCTTATAGAGTCTTGTGTCTATAATAACTAGTTCGTGTTGTAATGGTTGAGAATCAATATTCATGTATTTAATGTTTATGTATTTTACGGTTATCACAGAGTGTGTAAATATTGCAACCTCCCCCCCACCCTGCAAGTACATTTGCAGCTGACGACTCAGTCGCAGTATGTAGGTCTGCCTACATGCTGGCAGTCTGTCGATCCTTGGCTGCTGTCCGCAAACCTGCACTCTCCGGAGCGCTGTGGCGCTACTGCAGGTGCTACAGTCCCGTACGGCCGCTCTTCGCCTCTTGGGACGTTATAGAGGTAGCAGGTTGGCCGAACCGCTACTCTCGCTGTCATCACTACTTACTCCTCCACTCTCGTCACTGCTACAGTATTGTCGTTTCTGGGTGCAACCCGGTAGTTGCATTCCAGTAGCTCGGGTCCTTCCCCAAAACTCTTGTGCGTGGTCTTCCTGCAGGCTTACAAGTGGTGTCACTGAGGTGGGATCTGGTTTTTTCCCCATCCCCATCCTCTTCCAGTAGTACCGGTGCTGTTTCCAGCTCTTCCTGTTTGACGGTATGGCTCGACAGCCCATCCCCGTTGGACCAGTCAGCGTCGGTTGCCGGACTCACCCCTGTTGTCACCTCAGTGTCGGATGGCTCCGTCCTTCCTGCATCCTCTGCAATATACCTTCTGGAGGTACTGCGCCACCTCCCGTCGATGGATGGTAACTAGGGGGCTCGTCAGCGCAGTCACAGTCATAGGGCTCCTGGTGGTCCTTACTCCTCGCCAATGGTTCTGGCTCCTCTCTCTATATACAATGTGGGAGCCCTTTCTCCCCTCATCCCTGCATCGTCGCCGTCCCTCTCAGATGTGGCGACCTGTTCGTTTGCGGTGCTGGCGTGATGTAGACCCCTGGTGAACTCCGTATGGTTCGGCGTTGACGCCCCACCTGCACTCATTGGTCTAACCCCTCCTTCAGGTCCTGGCCCACTTTCTGCTTCACTATCTCTGCTAACGTGCTTGTCTTGAGCGTGGTTGTCCTGGCCGATCTGGGGCTCGTCCCCGCTGTTTTCGGGAGCGCTCTCAGCCACTGCCCGAATATTGTCACGGTGGATTCTTAACGTCTTACGACCCATTCTGACCAGGTATGTGGTCGGGCCCAAAGTCTTTACTACCCGGTGAGGCCCCGTCCAGCGTTGAGCTAGTCCCGCACCAAAGTTCGTGCGGACCACGGATGAGCTCGGATGTATACGGCCTGGCCTACCGTTGGTGGTTACTTGGTTTCTGGCAACCAGCGATTAGCGTATCTCGCCTGTCGATTCCGATGTTCGCAATAACAGTTCCTACGTCTCTCATCTCGCGCGCCACCCATTTCTGTCTTGCTACTGTCCCTCTCTTGCAGACAACTTCTTTCGCTCAGCAGTGTGATATTTCTGCCTAGCAAGATTTGTGCTGGGGTTTGTCCGGTCGAAGCATTTACTCTTCGCTGGAGCATGAAGAGTGCAGTGGGCAGATGTTCGGCCCAGCTGTTGTGGTGCTCAGCCACACGGAGCCGGAGTTGCACTTTCAACGCCTAGTTGCGCCTCTCCGTGGGGTTCGCAAGGGATGGTGAATAGCCATTTTGATATGCCGCACCCCCCAGCTCGTACAAACTTCATGCCATCTTTTCCCAGTAAATTTGGATGCGTTGTCCACCAGTAATTCTCTCGGATACCCCCAGCGTGTGAAAAATTCTGTCTCCATGAACTTCGCAATTTGTCCGGTCCTAGCACTATTTACCGGGTAAGCTTTGATCCATCTCGAAAAGGTGTTGGTCACTACTGGTATGAACCGTCTCCCTCCGGCTCTCTTCGGGTAAGGCCCCATAATATCTAAACAGACAGTTTCAAATGGTCGTTTAGGCTGCCTTGGCTGTTGATGTTGATTTCTGTCAGACCGCCGGGATTTGAACAAATTTCATTTGTGGCATCTGCGTACCGAATTCCGGATATAATGTGTGACACCGGGCCAGAAAAACTGTTCTAGAATGTTCTTAGTTGTATGCTCGGCTCCCGGGTGTCCTGTTTTTACATTCCCATGAGTGTGTTCAAACACTCTCTCCCTGTGACCAGGTGGTACATACAGTCACCATTTTGTATCGTTTCGCGGTGAGCACATCTCGATACGCCCTCTTACACATCTCCATCTGTATACGTGTTCCTTTCCACATCATTCTCTCTTCTTCCTCGCAAACTCACAAGTCTCCTGTGCTGTCACTAGCGCACGGTACAAATCTGCTCTCAGCTGGTCGTTCTCTCCTACCGTTATTCTGTTGACGTTCGCTTCCGTAACCGGTTCCTTAGTAACGGGGGGTAATACCTACTCCCATTCAACATCATCTGTGACCATTATTTAGCCTCTGGCGTTCGCGACAACATGTCTGCCAGCTCGTTCCCTTGTCCCAGTACGTGTTTCATAGCAAAATCGTAAGCTTGCAGCAAAATTGCCCATCTTGTAAGTTTGCTCCTGGCTTCCCTCATGTTGTTAAGCCACACTAGGCAGCGATTATTGGATCGCAATGTGAACCTACGATATTGTACATACGGCCTATACTTCCGTATTGCCCATATCGCGGCAAGGCGTTCTCTTTCATTGATGTCATATCTGCGTTCAGTACTACCCAATTTCGCACTCGTGAAGTCGATTACCATTCTCTCACCTGTGTCGCCATACTGGTAGAGTATGGCGCCCAGTCCCTCCTGACTGGCATCAGTCTGCAGGTAAAGGTGTCTTGCTGGATCATACCGTGCTAGGGCTGGGCATTCTTGGAATTTCTCCTTAATTTGCAGAAAGGCAGTTTCCTGTTTGCTGCCCCTCACGTACCTCTTTTGTAGAGATAGCAGCTATGTGATGCAGCTGTATAGACAAGGGCATTATACAAAATACCATTTTCATGAACAAATACACTAATAAATTTAGCACCCTGGTTACTGACCCTGGTAATTAGCGCTTGCTGTGGTGTTACCGCTGTGCTGGTATTGCGGGGAGGAGTAAAGTCCACGGTTGCTGGCGCTACCCCTACAACCGGTCTCCACTGCTGTTGTTTGGCGGTCTCCAACGCAGGTTGTCTGGGTAATCGGCATGTCAGTGGAGTGGTCGTCCTGGGCAATACTGGCACGGCACCGGAAGTGGTCTCGCACGGTCCCACCAAACGGACCTGTTCGCATCACGGTACTCATTCACATTCGGCCTGTGCCCGCCACCTTGTGCATGGGGTTAAAAACTGTTTATTTTGTTCACTCGCTGCTGTTCTGGTCGTCGCGGTTGTAATTTCTTTCTATGTACCCGGTGGTCATCACCGCGGTATTCCAGAACTCGTGGGGTCCTTGGCGCGTCCAGGCACCTCCCAATTTGCATCGTGGAACACTCAATTTTCGTTCGAGGATGATGGCAGAACGCATGAACTCCGCGAGTCCACTGTTTAGTAGTGGTATTAAGGCTGGTCTGTACTCTGGTAACGCTGTCTCTGCTATCACTTAGAGGACTTCTCGTTCACTCAATCCAGGACGGGATCTTCGTACCAGGTGCATTTTCCGGTTGACGAACGCCGATAACGTTTCGCGCACCAGTTGTTCTTGAAGCGTGAGTTTGCTTTGGGCTTGGATTGAGGTGAACGTACCTCCGAAACGGCACTGAAACACGTGGATGAACTCTCCCCAACTGAGTCCATAATGATTCATCGATCGCCATCATTGCTGAACGTCTCCTTCTAACTGTTTCTCCACACATCCGGGCCATTCCTCTTCCGATACTCCGTACCTCTGCAGACGCATAGTGCAGTCTTGTATAAAGGCTGATGGATCCTCATTAAGTTGGCCGGAAAAGGTTGGCAGTGTTTGAAACTTTGTAGGCGTTGGTCTACATGGTATGTCAGTGCGACAGACAGCACTGGATGCAGCCATCGTGGATCTGTTTACGTCTGTTGGTATGTTTGGTAAAGGGGTTGAGGTAGGGAACTGTGGAAAAATGTGGATTGTACATAGGCTGGGAATAATTTGGTTGCATGTGCGGAACATAGGGTGTACTAGGTATTAACGGCAAAGGTTGGTACTGGAGGGTAGATACAGACAGTGGTTGTGACTCGGTTGCATTCACCTTGGGCGGTACCATGGATGTGGTCTGAACGTCGGATACTTTATTATTTGTGGATTCCTCCTTGACTGCGCAGTCTCCACATTTGAACTTTTCCTCACTGTTAGTTTGCCGTTCTGTCTCTGTTTGACACTGTAGGTGGACCCTAATGTTGCATTGGTCACAGCTGCGTAATCTTCCGTCAGAGTTCCCAGTATATATGTTATGGCCACACGTGTTTATCCTCTGCAACTTGCCAAAGAACGTGTCCCAATTATACATAGTATGCTTGTGTGTTGAGGGTTGTGTACTGCACTGCTTACACAAAAACATTAGCCCTTTAATCGTTTCCATTCAAACACTCCATATGATAACGATTACTACACAGTTGGCAATTTAATAAGAATGTGAACCGACACCAATATGGCACCAATTTGTTGTTTGTTTGTCCGAAATGTAACTGTTCACTTATTCTTCCCTCTCGCGATTGTTCCAGACGCTGATGTTTGGGCTGGATTGCAGGGCGCACTTGCTGTAGGTAGTGTCATGCCTGTATTTGGCAATAAAGTCCTGGGGTTGTGGTCGCAAGCATTGTGGACAGAGAAACTCGACGGAGTCACTACTGGTCCGGCCAGCCATTGTGTTTGTAAGCAAGTCCACGTGGTCATGGAAAAGTTGTTGCGGATACACGGCATGCAGGAGTGCGGTCGGGAGTGGGTGACATCATGGCGCGGCTGTATGCTCGGTGCCGTGCTAAGCAGGGGTCAACACACAGTGGGCACACACAACTGTTCGGCTTGGGAGCAGGTAGCGTGAGGAGGTGATTTTCTTTTCCACCTTCTCTCATTTCATTTCCTCCTTCATCCTCCTCTAGCGTGCGTGACGCGGGCGGAGAGGGAGGAACTGTAGCCCCTTTGTCTGCTCTGCACCTGGGTGGCACAAGCTGTCTGACGTTGCAGCACAGAAAGATGGCCGCAATCCCTTGTCCTTCTGCTGTCTCTCTCGTGGTGGTTGTAATTGTGCTGTACTTGCAGATTCAGTGCACTTATGCCACATGCGTCATCTTTCCGGCATCCCACGGCTTCAGATGTGCACAGTAGATGTTGTTCCTGCCTCCCTGGCGTTAGCGTAGTTCCAGGCAAGCTGGAAAGGAGTTTCTGACTGTAGAAAATTGCAGAAAAGTTTGAGAAAATTTCAACGTGGTTTTGAGAAAGGAATTTTGGCAGTAGGATACGCCCCTAAGTTGGGAAAGCCATTTGACGGCAAGGTAGTGGAGCAAAGTGGTTTTCATTAAAGGTTGGGAGTGGGACAGGTAAATGTTCCTTAGATTCTCACAAACTCTTCGGCTTGGAAATGATAGGCACCAGGTATTTTGAAGCGAAATACCAACTAGCTCAGCAGAGCCAACTCTTCTTCTCCTGGGGTCGTGTGCCGACGACCTACGGGTGGTGTCCTCTCAGTGCTCCTACTGTGGTGATTGATAGGGAAACAATTCCAATTATTAAAACCTGCGCAGTGAGATCTTAGGGCGGCTCACACGTCCATATTTTGTTGTATGTAGATAAAAGAATGAAAAAAAAAAAATACACACACTGTTACATAACCCTTAATGAATTGCGTGAAAAGGTGGGGGCCCGCGCCCCTATTGCCCGTAGGCACCCCGAATGAGAACGCACACTATTTACGTTAGATCATTGGGTTTTATTAAGATAACCGTAGGAAGCAATTTATCCATGTTGCCAGGCTTAACTGGCAGGGTGACACTGTACAAAATGCCCGAAGGCAACAAAAACTTTATATGAAAACTTAAGCCTTCCCGGGTGATGCTATTCCATGGGAAGGGAGGAGTGGTAATTCTTGGGCGGCTACGAAATACAAAAGTTCCAATTAATTAATGTCTATTGCTGTGAAATGATTGGCGAACAAAGATGAAGCGCCGCCCAAGCATGCGAAACGCAACCCCGTTAGTCAGCTTGTCCCACTCCTCGAGATGTCACTGTCTTGCTTACTGTTCTGCATTGCGTGTAGGCCAAAGTTTGGCGGGCACGCCAGCTGCGCTGACTATTTTCTTACACACATAAAATCTCTGAAAACATATCCACGTGACTTAAAACATTATAACTTCGACAAAAACAATTACTCTTAGCATGGAAACCCTTTAATAGACATGTTACACTCTGTGAAATGAAATGAAGATGAAACACGTGAAAATGGCAAATAATGGAAAATAGAAAATATGGTAAATAAATCCCACGGAGGTATCAAAACACTATAGGGCTCCTTAACTTAGAGTTGCGTGGATGGGCATCCTTGAGCGTTCCATAATTAAAGCTCCTTTCACTTACGCCTAATTTTGCAGGGTTTTTTTTTAAAGACACGTGCACGCGGGCGCACGTGGCTTGTTCGCCACTTTCACTTCCCTACTCCGCTCGCGTCACGAGTGCTCTCTTCGGCTCCTGCGGCCGCACTCGTAACTGAGGTCTTGGTGACTCGACCGCTGCAGTGCACTCCCCAACTGGTGCGCACGAGTGCCCGGTAGAGTGCTGGTAACTGCTGCGGTTGCCGGCGAAAGCTGGCAAACGGGCTAGGAAGAAGCAGATGGCGTCAATGTATTGTATATGTAATGTAGGTTAGTAACATGTTAATCAAAAAATACTTAGTGATTTTTTACGTAGTAATTTACATGTTTTAATTTTGTATTTCACCATTTTTGTTTACTGTATTAAAAGTCATTGAAAAAATAAATTATGTTTTATAAAGAGCGAAGTGCTAATAGAATTTTGATAAGTCCTTTGCTGTGTTAAACTCACTGTAAATTTTTCATTACTTAACAGCTGATGAAGTAGTGTAAAGATTCATTACAGTTCTAAATAAATGGACATAATGGGTGTCTTAATATTTCCATGACTGAGTGAGGTGGGATAGTGGTGAACTTTTCGACTCACATTTGGGAAGACTGGGGTTCAAATCACAGTCCGACCGTACTGATTTTGGTTTTCCATGGTTTCCCAAACACTCCACAGGAATGCTCTGCTCGTTCCTTATTACTGTCACTGGCCCGTCCCTTCCTTGTTCCTGAGTTTCTGAGCAGCTTTCTCCATCCCCAAGAACAGCGCTTTCAACAAGTTGTTCTTTTGACCTCTAAGACATGCTTTTTTTTTGCCGCATTTTTGGGTTTGTAAATATTTTATGAATAAATCTTTCATTTCTTATCCATTTGTCTATCATAAGGTATCCATAGATGGTTTCAAGTTGTGTATGCAAACCATTGTTTTGATCATGTAGCTATGCAAACCATTGTTTTGATCATGTAGCTATAGGTGTAATAGAAGATTGCTGCATTTGAATATACAGGTAACAGTGCGAGGTATGTATAAGTTTGTTAACGAACATGGTTGTTGGTCAGGGAACTGGCGAAGCTGTGTCCGTTGCCGGTTGACTCGTACACTCTGGACTCGCCGCACACTAAGACACTGCTCCTGCTGCAGGCCCACTTCTCCCGCCTGCAGCTGCCGATCACTGACTATTACACCGACCTCAAGTCTGTACTTGACCAATCCATGAGGATAATACAGGTGAGATGGTCATCCTGCTGCCCTTCCTCTCACATTCATTCATAAGCCACAAAGATATTTGTATTTTTTGTAGCAGTAAAACTAGATGAAACACAAGTGTGTATTTCTCACTGAACTGCAGGGTGCTATTAGCATGTACCATTTGCTTCTTTCTTGCCTTTGTGTTGCAAATGGGCTTTAGTAGGGTTTATTAGTGACAGGTTCCTGTTTCGGGTTTGGATACCATGCTAGAGAAGCAGTTTTGAAAATAATAGTACAACTCCCTCTTCTTGTCTGGTACTGTAACATGTGGCTCATTAAAACTGAATGGTGTGGACTTGGCAATTTTAAGTGGACTGGCAGATGCATTTCAAGAAAGTTGGGACAAATCATTCAAGGTTTTTTTTGTTTTAAAAAACTTGATGCATAACCTGGTTAGTGAGATGTGTTTAGCTTCTTCTCTGGATCGATGAAGGCTATAACTCAATGTGACTGACCTGAAATGTCCAAAACTTTCACCACTGCAGTGGATAATATTACTATGGGTAACTCTATTTGGGCTCCTGTGCAATAAACAGACCTTTCGGCATTATCATTACAATCTGATGAACCACTTCCACTCTCCCCAGGTTTATTATATACCAATGAAGCAAGATTTAAGAGTGTATGATGGTTTTTCTTACAAGTGTGACATGTAAAGCTAGAAGAGCACTCCCTTACAAAATGTCCTGTCCTCAAACAATTAATGCACTCTTTTAACACAAATCTCACTGGTGGGCAGCTGTAGGAAGGGTTCACATGTAGTGATGGAGTGCTTCCCATTGCAATGCACACAGTCATGGACTTCCGGTTTCAACGTATTCAAAACAAATTTAGAATTATTAGATACTCTATTGGACCTAATTTTGTCCGAACCAAAGGTGCCACCTCCAAATGGTGTTGCATTAACTTTACCTAATTCAGTTAAGCCTACTTGTGAATGCTTCTCCAAAAAAGACATAAACTTAGCATACCTTGGCATCTCATCATGTGAGTTCCCATTGTTTTCTTAGTTGACAGTCCAATTTACGTACCAACAAATGCAACAATATAGCATCCCACTGAGCTGTTGGAAATCAGATAGCCTTTAAGGCTCTTATATTTTCAATGACTATATTTAGTAGTAGTAGTAGTAGTAGTAGTAGTACTAGTTCCCCCCCCCCCCCCCTTCTTCTTCTTCTTCTTCTCCACATTCTGAACTGACTGACGGAGTGTTGAAAATTGACTCTTAATGATGATAAGCAATTAATCGTAGGGATTATATCGCTGAACAAGCAAATTTCTTGCTACTTCATAATAGGCATTTGTCACAGGTAACATACTCACCAAAGCGCTGGCCATACCTTGAAATGACAACTTCAAATACAAGAATTTTCCAACTTCATGCAAGCTTCTGTTGTGAACAAGCGTGAGGAATATATCGTAAAAGGCTGGCCACTGTGTAACGTAACCATTGCATTTTGGCAGTTCTATAGTGGGCATCTTCAGTGGAGAATGATTATTGTCATCCTTGGTGTTTTAGGGTACTAACAGCTGGAGTATGAATACTGATACTAAGCATGTCTGATAGCATCAATTTCAAAATATATTTTATCAAATTTGTCCCATTGCAAAGAGTAGTCACGGGGCGAGTCTGTTTCTGTTTCGTAGCTGCAAATCTCAAGGCTGGAGATATCCTTGTCGAATTTGTCTTTAATTTTTGTGAACTCTTTGCACATTAAGCAGAAAATAAGGCACACTTTTCTACATTTCTGGTTTAGCCAAAGCCTTTTTCCCACCTTCCAAAATGAGCTTTAATCGCCGTAGGTGCAACTGCACCTTTGTTACCAAAACACGTTCACTTGACATTATGATATAGAAAATAAATCCGGACAGTGCTTTTTCTTGTTCTTGTCAGAGGGTGCTTACTTGTTTATTTGTTAGGCATGAATAAATGTGACTTCACAAGTAAATATAAGCGCAGGAGCATACTTGATCAAGATCACATAACCTCACTTAATGAAATTCTTTCATAATTCTTTCAGCATCATGCTTCTTAGTAGTTCTGTATGAAATTTCCTAGGACACAAGTTACTTCCTGGTATAATATTTGATGCGAGTTACTATATCACTGTCCATTTCTTGCACACATCATGCGAATTGTTACTTTTCAAAAACGAGACAACCATTAGTAGACCAATAAAGGCGCTGATGCAACACTGTGTCTAATCCGGCCCGGCATTGACCATGTTTATTTACCATAATGAAAACAAGAGTTCTGGAAGGACCCGAGAAAACAAAACTTCTTTATCATTATACAATGCCAAGATACTTTACGGCCGCCATCTTGGAAACAACTGAATCTTGCAACTTGAAGAAATGTTGTCAATGAAGGCAACACCAAACACTGTCTTCTAAGGTGGGAAATCAGTTCATTCCAATACAAGTCTGTTTTAAGTTCACAATAAAATACTATTTACAAATTTACTCATAAACAGACTGATTAGGAAGTTGTAGTCGACTAGGAAACCCTTACTGGGTCATTGGATTATCCATGGATCGGGAGCTGAATCTTCTATCGGGACAGTCCCAATCGCTGTAGGTAGGCCTAGGCTATGAAACTAGCCTGACTAGCCGAGTCTAGAAGGGCACGTACTTGTTGGGGAGCTCCAAATGCATCCTGGATTTATACTAGAGCAGTAGACAGTAAAACAGTGGTGGTAGCTGTCATGGTGGTATGAGCTGCAAGTGTGGACACAATTTTAGTTTGACCATCACCTGTAGGCTCTTCTATTGTGATATCCGAGGGTCATAAATTTCAGGGGCCCATGCATAATGTGATTCAGCAAAGTGTAGCAATGTGTGATGCCTAGCACCATAGTGTCGATACGTGAATTTGGAGTTACAGCTTCTAGCTCGATGTGATGATCTGAGGCAGTTCAAACACAAATTCAACCTTTTGGTAAGAGCTTAACGTTCCTTTAGGCCTATACTCGGAAACTGGGAGCACTGGGAAGGAATGTGGTCCGTCTTACATAGGGTACAATTAGCAGTAGCTGTTTGTGTCATGTTCACCATGGAAGTAGTTGGACTGTACGGATTATGTTTGCTGGATTTGGACACAATTGAAGTCTTTGACATAGAGGTCTTGACATGTTACAAACCGAATGCTTTGGCTGATTAACGCTGCTCCATCGAGTGAAGCAACAAGTCTCAGTGATCCGCAGGAATTTTCAGTGATCGCAGAGCACCCATATTTTCGGCTACCACAGTTAGCAGTGCATATATAGAGTTTGAAAAGTCAGATGATACCGCTGGCACTTGAAGTAACGCTTCAATGTGGTTTGAAGTAATGTCTTTTATTATCATATCTCCTCACTAAAATCTTCCGTGCAATACTGTAATGTTCTTCTGAGAATGGTAGGGGTTGGATTAACAAGAATGGCTCTGCAGATAAACACGACTTCAGGTACGCGAAATGATCCCCCTAAGATAATTTATCATTGGTGGCTACCATAGACCGAAACAAGTTTGCAAAGTTCGACCATGACTTTGGGTCACCATTAAAACTGGGAAGCTGAATAGTGGGTTTGACATGTGATGATGTACTTGATTCTGACTGGGTTGCTTTTTTGTCATTCCTACAATTGCTCGCTATGACACAGTCATGTATGGCCATTATGGCATAATACTCATTATTAGAGACCTGAAAAAGTAGGTGTTATTTTTTTTGTCAAAAATAGCTATTATTTTCTTGCTACAAAAATACAGGTTTCTGCGTGAGAATTGCTCCGATTTTTAATGTGCTCTTTATAAAGATGTACATAATTTGAGACATGTCACTTATTCGTAAAACTTAAAATTGGCAATGTTATTCCTATTGATAAGCTGTGTGTTTTATCGATTATTTCCGTGCAGAAATTCGTAACTCCCTGAGAAATATACAGTTACGGTTTTAATGCAGACAATGGTTTATCAACAGACAACATTGAAAACAAATTCAGATTTTACTTAAGATTTTGTATTCTGCCTGTCACCTGGAACAACAAATGGTTGCAATGCACTGGCAAGGGCATACGGTTTAATGAAAAGAATAATGTAAACAATTTATACACAACTATAAAAGCACTGTTAAAAAAATAATAAAATTGCCTTGAATGAACAGAAAAAAAAAAGAAGAAATCATCTATATGTTTTTGAACTATCGCAACTTTCAATAACAGATTTTTTCGTTAGGCCCACTGATAAAACTTTAGTTCCTTCAAAACGTCTCATTTTTTACCGCTTATATTAACAGAGAATGTGTATTATAAAAATACAGTTTACTGAACGAGTACAATATGTGATAAATTGATTTACAAATATATTCTAAGTAAGTAAATGCATGTGAACACATTTTTCACCGCCGCACTGCTCGGTTTGTAAAAAATAAAGAATTGTTGGTTAAAACGTGACGATGCTACTATACGAATGTAAACAAGCGAAGTTGGAGTGAATTCCATAGATAAAATTGTGCTTGGTGGACGTAAACACTACAACGGCGTGTTTTCCTAATGGACAAACTTTTGCAGGGCTGTGAGTAGAATGTTCTCTCAAAGTGACGCTTCATCACTTACGCTCATGTTATCTATGGTCGTAAATACATGTAATGGAAAGTAAACATGTTTTCGTTTAAGGTGATAAATCAAAGACATCTACTGGCCAACTTATGCATGCATTCGTATTTTAATATCCAAAAACACATAAAATACGTCTTAAGACGAAAAACAATAATAATTCGCGAAAATACTACAGGATTTTGTACAATTCATGAATTACAGCTGGAATTCTCAAAAATCACAAATTTCTGATTTTTATGTCAAAATTCACGTTATTTCTCGCTTTATCGTGTTTGCTAATTTTTCAGGTCTCTACTCATAATCAAACTTGATAAGCCGTTGGGCATGGGACTGTGTGTCAAACTCACTACTGCCTTTGAGCGCAATTTCTAGTGTGCTGTGATAATCATCAAAACTGTTTCGGATTTGAGCTAAGTTCCTGTAAGTAGAAAGGAAGAAACATGTATTGGTACTGTCGCCTTGAATAGAAGCTGACAATGTAAATGCATGGTGTACTCGATTTTCAGCTCTTTTGAGACGTCTCTGAAGGGCCAGGCGTTTATCAGCCATTTTCACCACTATTACGCACTATTAAGGTTAAACGCAATAGGCGCGTGATGTTTGCGTATGTTGCTAATCCTGTTCGTAATAGTGATTGACTAACCGTAACAGTGATTTTATCACAGATTTTACAACTGACTGTGATTTGTAACTGATAACTGGGTTTTTATTACGGTTCTTGGAACTAAGTAACTATGCTTTCATAACGGTTTCACTGTACATTAACTATTAACCTAGTACATGTAGATAACAGTGACTACGAACGAGATATACAAATCAATACAAACTGACTGCAAATATGCCCGTATTGGCAAGGTACTGATATATAAATGCCCTGACAACATGCTGGGACCAAATTCCACCACAACTTCTGAAAAACTCTTGAAGAAATAGGAGTCACGACCGAAGTAGCACTGCGCGAAAAAATACACAAAACAGCAATGTGGTAGGTAATCAACTATTTTGGAACAATATCCGGCACAGTTGGATCAATAAATGTTGCGTTGAACATCATGATGGACTGTATAACACGAAAGTTTGTTGATATGAAAACTGGTGAGAACTAAAAACACCATTTTCCCCCGAACAAATTGCGAACAACTGACAGTTTAAATCTGCTAGTTTCTAGAAGCACTATGAGCGTTCCACCGATGGCAATGACGGGAAGTTCAAATCTGTACACAGTGATATTTACAAAGACGTCTATACATACAGTACCTAACAATTGCATTTTCACTTTATTGGTTTGTTTTCCCATAGTTGCAAAATGCCTCCTTTGATAAAAACATTATAGGATATGATGTGTACATTGCTTATGTAGATACATAATAACAGGATATCTGACGTCTAGATTTACTGAAACTAACCACAACAAACTGTTTATTGATTATAAAAATTGTATTTTCATGTAAATTCATAGTATGTGAACGATATAGTTATTTGTAACTATAAAACATGCTTGTTGAATTTATTAGCATATGTATAATTCAATCTATTTTCCATCATCTCTGACCTCTGAAACAGATGAGGAGAAGGCAGACTAGGCAGTTTGGTACAAATACTCCGTTTCTGGATTCTAAAAAGAAAGATGGCTGTACAAAACTGGCACTTAAAAGAAATAAACCTTGTGACTCTTAACACTTTTTTAAAAAGAGTTTTCTTGGGAAACGAAAAGTGATAAGACACAGGAACAAAAAAAGCAGTGAGAGCAATCCATATAGGTTTCATGGTACACAGGTGTTTGTTTGTTTGTTTGTTCCCCCCCCCCCCCCCCCCAATAATGAGTACCACTTTGGTTCACTTAAGCTCCAATATATGTAAATGTGTGATCAGGGACAGTGACATGAAGACTTTTGAAGGTTTCATGAATTTCTTATGCTTCCTTCCTCATTATAAATTTCAAGTATTATTGAAATGCAAGACATCTGTTGTGTGTTATAGGTAGAGGTATGGCTATTGTGTTTTATAATTGAAAAAATTTACTTTGTCATATGTGGTACACTATGTTAGTGTGGTTCTGTGGTAGGCAATGATAGACACGTGCGCTGAGCGGGGCTGGCTCCCTGCGACCCTGCGGATGCAACTGGTGATGCAGATGGTTGTCCAGGCTCGTTGGTACAACCAGTCATCACTTCTGACCCTGCCTCATGTGCAGCCCCACCACCTCCACTTGTTCGAGAGAGTAAGGACCCTTCATTCAAGGGTATTGACATACGCACGCTTCCCGGCTTGCGTCACGCCTGCCAGAAGAACTACGAAGCTCTGGCTGGTCTCTTCCGGCCTGAGCTTGAAGAGGGCCAGATTGAGCAGGTATAAAGGCAGGTCACTGTAATGTGAGCACATTTAATATGAACCTTTGAAAGAAAATACTGTCAATAAGCTCATGAATGCTACAGTACATACAAGCATGCTGACTCCCCGTTATGATGGCTGCAAATTAATGAAAGTACCTAGTTCTAAGACTTGTTTTATTAAGAGCGTGGGATATTAAGTTATGGCATTCGAAATCAGAGATTTTTTGTACACATAAAAGCAAGAATTTTCATATTATTAACGCATTTACTTTTCCAAATATTTCATGGTTTCACTTGGATTATTAGTGAAAAAAATGTAATGGCCTATGAAAGTGTTAATGTTATGTATTGCAGAAGGATGCAAAATGAGAAGAAAATAAGATCCTAAAATAATTATAAAAGGACAGGAATTTAAGTACTAGCAGAATAGTACTTGTTGACAGGCACTCACATACAAAGGGTGACACATTTTCCACATGGTTGAGCAATCATGATGTTTCACTGGCTAAGCCAGTATCATCAGGCGGCGAGTTGTAGGACACTATAGTATGGTGGAAAAGCGCTGTTAGTAGTAAACCTAGTGGCTAGGTGGTAAACTAGGCTGGGGCGGGAAAATTGAAAAATTGGCGGTATAGCTGATGAATGTGGTTAGGAGCTGTGATTAGCTTGTGTTGACACGGTTGCCTAGATTTTGTTATAAATGGGTGGTCTAATTCCCAGTATCTGAGTTCTGAGCTATTGCTTGAAGGTGGTAGTGTTCTCACAACTCTGGTACTGCAGCAGGAATCAAAATCTTTGTTGTGTGATGTTGCATGTGCTGCAACTGGTTTGTCTTGTAGGTTAATGATGTGACCAGCTGTAGCTTGTTTGGTGTCTGCTCTGTGGTCATTCATTCGCCTGAACGTGTTAGTGGTGAGGCCAATATATTATGCATTACAGTGTTGGCACTGTAGCTGATAAATCAGATTTTTTGTTGCATAGCTATAGTTGCCTTGGATGAGGTATGTACGGCCAGTGAGTCTGAACCAGTTTGTTGCGGCGTTTAGGTGTCCTTTTGAAGACCATTTGGGTGGTTTGGAGAGCAGGTCTTGTGATTATGTTGAGCAAGCCAGTATTTTGTATCCAAAGTGGTGAATGTTTCTGAGTTTACGTAAGCTTTCATGATATGGGACCACCAGGGGTATATCAGAGTTGTTGACCTTGGTTTGTGTTCTGGTATTCGAGATGGCTTGCTGAAGCTGTTTGTGGACGAGTGCCTGGGGTAGCCCCTGTCGAGGAATGCTCTGCCAGCTATTTTTTCGCACTGTTGGTGGAGCAGATACATTTGGCTCTTGTGGCGAGACTGTAGGGTAGAGATTTTTTGGCATGGGTGGTAGCGGTTGAAATGTAAGTACTGGAGGTTGTTGGTGGGTTTGGTGTGTACAGCAGTTTGAATTGTGCCATTGCCGAGATTGAGTTCAACATCTAGGAATTTGGCATGTGTTTGGAGTATGACCAGATGAACTTGAGTGAACTGTGTGCATTTAAATTGTTCAGAAAGTGAATTAAACTGTCTTCAGTTGAAGTCCATATAATTCAGATGATGTTGATGAAACACATCGAGGAGTGTGGTTGGGTTTGCTGGTGATTGAGGAAGTTTTCTTCTAACCTGTCCATAAACAGATTGGCATAGGATGGGGCCATATGTGTACCCATCACTGTGTCTTTGACCTGAAGGTAGTGTGTGTCTTGAAATCTGAAGTTGGTGTTTCTAAGGGTTATCCTCACGAGTTCAACAAGAAATGCTGTAGGTGGTTTGTTGTATGGGAGTCTTCGTTTGAGGTGACAGTCCAGATGAGTGGGGGATGTTGGTATAGAGAGATGTAACAACTATGGTGACCATGTATGCATCTTGGGGAATAGGGCCCAGGTGTCTCAAGTAGTCAAGGAATGGGCCAGTGTCCTTGACATAGGATGAAAGCTGCTGTACCCAAGGCTGAAGGTGGACATCTACCTGGGCTGAGATTTCTTCAGTTGGGCTGCTAATCCCTGATACACTGTCCTGGGATAGCCATTGTTCCTTGTGTATCTTCGGAAATGGGTAGAGAACTGGTATGGTGGGTTTATTTGGGGTGAGCAGTTTAATTGAAGCCTCGGATAAGTTTTGGAGGAGGTCCTGAGACACAAGGAATTGATCGATATGGTTGCAGAATTTGGTGTGTAGGGGGATGCATCTTTGAGTTGGTTTCCTGCTTCTAGAATGTCTGGGTTGTTTTTGAATTTTTCATTGTGTTTCGCATAGACTGAGAAATAACACACAATTATGCGTTTATATTACCAGACACACCCACGGTGGACTTACCACGTCGCCATCTCGAATCACACTGGCGTCAGAAACTACTTGCGGCGACACCATTGCCGTAGAAGAAAGTGGATATCCACGGAAGGATACACAAGTCTGATTGCATATTGCACAATACGCAACATACTGCCCGCCGAGACCGGTAGAGGTCTCAGAGATTCAGTCCAACAAGTCATAACACAGTTTTACATGCTACTGATACTGTACATATTTACATGACACCACTGGCAGACTTCATTATGCAGGTAGACGATACAGCTTGTGCCCTGGTCTACGCAGCTGTCCCTTGTAGGTGCACACGTCCGCCACTCTGATCACATCATCTCATCCAGGATGAATGTTCACCACTCTAGCTAGGCACCAGCCAGTGGGTGGTAAGCGCTCCTCTCCTACAAGAACAAGATCTCCAACTTCGAGTGCTGGCTGTTTGATTTGTCACTTACCCCTAGGTTGCAGCTGCTGCAGGTATTCTCTATACCATCGCTTCCAAAATTGGTTTGATAATGCGCACACCAACTTCCACCTTCTCGATAGACATAGGTCACTATTTTCGGAAGACTCTGGTACAGCTATCAGAGGTCTACCAATGAGGAAGTGTCCAGGTGTGAGGGTGGCAAAGTCATTTGGGTCTGAAGACAGTGGAGTCAGGGGCCTGGAATTGAGGACTGCTTCGACTCTAGTACAGAGCGTAATCAATTCTTCCAGAGTGAGAATTTGGTTTCCAATTACTTGCCTGAGATGTTATTTGGCAGACTTTACAGCAGCTTCCCACAATCCTCCTTGGTGAGGACTGGCAGGAGGGAGAAAATGAAAACTAATTTAATGGGCCAAGGCAAAGTTTTCCAGTAGTGGAGACCGCAGGAGCTGGGTGAAAGATCGCCTGAGCTGTTTTGAAGCTCGTATGAAATGGATCCCATAGTTAGAGTGGAGATGAGCACACAAACCTCTCCGCGATACAAACCGGGTAAGGGCTGCAACAAAACTGTTAGTGGTCAAGTCTGTAACAACCTCAATGTGTATGACTTTCATCACAAAACAGATGAAAATGGAGAGATAGGCTTTCTGGGTGACCATGAGATGCAGCTTGTTGAGCCTTATGGTGATAGGTCCAGCATAGTCCACACCAGTCCGTTCGAAAGTCCCAGCAGATGTGACACGTTCAGAAGGCAAGTCGCCGATCAATGGGGGATTGTTTACAGGCCAACAATGAAAACAACGCACACACTTAAAAACTCTCAAACAAACCAAGGACCATGCTGAGAGAATCCAGAACCGTTGTGACAAAAGTGATTGCAGTAACTGAGGTGCTGCATGCAAATACTTAATGTGGTAGGGATCTACCAAAGCTTCAACAGCTACATGGTTTTTAGTTAGTATGATAGGATGTTTTACTGAAAATTCTATGTTGGCATGTGACATGGCTGCCCGCCCTGAGCACTCCATTTTCATCCAAGAATGGTGCCAAACGCTGCACTCGTGTTGAGCAAGGTTTCCCATCTTTGAGTCATTTCAAATCATCTAACAAACGCTCATGTTGGATACATTTGTTTGCATACCAAAGCAGCTGCTTCTTTCAGTTCTGCAGGAGACAAGATGCCACTGGTACAAGGCTGTTTCTTAATGTGGTTGATGAAACGCTTTACATATGCCATGACATGAACCAACTTGGGCCACAAGGAAATTTGTTGCGATACTGGAAGTTCTTCAGAAATGTCATGTGTAGTATGTAATGCGAACTGAGAAGGCTTTGATTCTGGGATCTTTTCCATCTGATTAATTGTGGACACTGGCCACTGCCCTGGAGGGTCGACTAACCAGCCAGGGCCATGCCACCACAAGTCATGCGAGAGGAGTTTATGAAACAGCATGCCACGGGTGGCACATTCAGAAAGATTGTCTTTGGAAATGACATGTTTCCTTACCTGGGGAGGGACCCAGTCCTGGATCTGTGCAACACAATTTGCCACAAATATTTTCAATAAGTAGGGCTGGCTCTTTATCCAAGTCAGAGTAATACTGGAGTTTGTCCAGGCATGAATAGCAGTGACATTTAAGTGCTGTACTAGGAAGGCATGACAATAGAGCGTAAGTTTGGCCAGTAAATGAGCACCACACAATTCTAATCGAGGAAGAGACACCTGCTTGAGTGGAACTACCAGTGACTTTGCCAGGACGAGATGCACAGACACATTCTCTCGAGTATCCACACTCCTGTGATATACAGTAGCTGCATAGACTTTCTCCGAATTGTCCTAGAAACCATGCAGCTCCAACTCTGACATCGGGACACATGAAATGAGGCAGACTAAGTACTTCTAGTTCTATTAGCCCATCAAAGAACTGATTCCACTTCTCCAAGGCCAGAGATGGAAGAGGGTCATCCCAACCTAAGCCTCGAGTCCATACCCACTGCATTAGCTTCTTAGCCCACACAATTATTGGCGACAACCATCCCATAGGATCATATAGTCATGCTGTTAGTGAAAGGACAAAGCGTTTGGTTGCAACCCCGGTGGTGTTCCTCAAGTGATAAGAAAATGAGTCCTTTTCTGGCTTCCAGTACAACCCGAGTACATTTATAACAGGGCCAGATGAGAAGTCCAGATCTCTAGGGGTTTCCCGATGAGTTAGAGGAATATCATCGAGGAGCTGAGGCTGATTGCTGGACCACTTCCGGAGTTCGAACCCACTCTGATGCAGAAGTTCAATCAGCTGGGATTTCAAAGTGTGCGCTTCCTCCATGGACATTGCTCCCTTAATAATATCGTCAACAAAAATATGGTTGTGAAGAACATTTGCTGCAAGAGGATACTGGGCACCGTCATCTAAGGCCAACTGATGTAGTGTTCGAATAACCAGGAATGGAGAGGGTGATAGAACATAGGTTACCATATTCAACTGAAAAACTGTGAGCGGACTGTATTAATTGTCACGCCAGAGAATGAGTTGGTATGGTCGGTCGGCCTCATGGATAAAAATTTCCCGGTACATTTACTTAATTTCACAGGAGAATACTACAGTATACAACCTGAATCTCAAAATAACATCACAGATTACATTCTGAAGTTTGGGTCCTGGAAGCAGAACATTGTTGAGTGAGACTCCAGTGGTGGTTTTGGTTTACCATCAAATACCACCCTCAATTTGGTGGTTGTGCTAGACATTTTTAGAAAACCATGATGTGGAATGAAACATTCTGCAGTCTCCTTAGCATCAGTCAGCTGGTTGGAGGGAACGTACACCTTCACATGGTCTGACTGAGAATAGTGTGTTATGAAATCTGTGTACATGGTCTTCATTTCAGGATGTAATGAAAATTTCTTTTCTAAATACCAGAACCTATGTTCAGCATTCAAATACGATTCCCCAAGAGGTTGAGCCTGAGGTTTGAAAGGAGGACAAACCATATATCTCCCCATGTTGTCCCACGAATGGGTGTCCTCTAATTTTTTCTTACAATAGTCGGCATCTGGCGGCTTTGCATTAACACATGGTGGTTTTTCAACTTCCCAAAACTGCTTTAGAGTGAAATCTAACGTATCCTCCATGCCAATGAACATTGAGATTACGTCTTGATCATAATTGGTGCATGACTCTGGGTACTCACCTAGCAGTACCCATCCGAACTGAGACTCCAGCACCACAGGCATGTGCTGTCCTAATTCTAACCTGCCACTCAAACACACACGTGCATAAACATCAGCACCTAACAACATATCAATTGGAGCAGGTTTGTCAAAGTGGGGGTCTGCTAGAGGAAGGGAGTCCAATTGGATTCGGACACACTGATCTACAGAAGCTTGTGGCAGATTGTTAGTTATCTTTGACACAGCAATGAGTGAGTGATTGAAGGTACACCGAGGCTCCCTGGAGGATTGTATCTTACAACTAATCATTCCTTTCAGATTTACAGCACCTTGAAAGAGGCCAAACACCCTTTCATGTGCCTTATGCAGAGGCAGAGACAGTACCTCTGCAGAGGTTTCAGATATGAAAGATGTCTCAGCTGCATTATCAAGCAGACAGCGCATGACATGAGGTTTGTTATCGGCACCATACACTTTGACAGAGCTGTAGACAATAAAACAGATTTACAATTATGGGCTGACACACATGCAAATGTACTGCTTGGACCCTCAGTGCTGGCAGAAACTTTGTTTCAAGCCCCTGAAGTTACATTTGACCTCCCATTGATGTGGAGTAAAGTATGATGTTTTTGTTTACATCGATAACATGTATGAGATGAGGCATAATCAGCTACTGTATGGGATCCGCCAAGACAGTTGAAACAGAGTTTTCTTTTGTGAACCATTGACTGCTTGTCAGTGGGTGATGCACTGACTAACTCAGAGCACTTGTAAACACTGTGAGAGGTGTTCTAACAAACTGGGCAAGGCTTAGGTAATTTAGGTTCAGAGTCTGTAACGAGGACCGACCTGGGGGTGTGATGTTATGTGACCTGATTTGGTTATGGATGTTTTCCGGTGCACTTGACCAGCCCCAACTTTGCTCACATCAACTGCACAATCAAATTTTGCTACCCTTGATCGCAGAAAATCTATAAGCTCTGAAACAGTGGAAAATGAGTCAGTATTTTCTGTGCGTGAGTTTTCAAACTTTGTTCGACACCTACAAGTAATTTGTGTAACAGGAATGTGGCAAGCACTAGATTATTCTGTGTTATATCACAATCTTACCCTTCGAGAGCTCGAGCATTTTACTGAACGTGTTGATAAAGTTTCTAATGGATTGGTGGTTTGTGGAGTCGACACTAGGCGAATCGATATCCTGTAAATATACAAGGTGGTGAGTTTTCTCACATTCTGGTATTGGGATGTGATAAGTTCTCAGGCTACTAAATAATTTTCAGATGTAACAGGCAGATTTTTACCAACTGTAAAGCCTCCCCCTTGAGACATCCTAACAAGTACTGGAATTTTTCTATGTCAACCAATGCTTGACTGTCGTGGATTGTAGCTGGATGTAGTTAAGAAAACATTGGCCACTCCTCCCACTGCCCTTAGAAAGAGGGCAAAATAATTTCCGGAAGTCTTAACATTTACTGATGTGGAGGCAAGATTATTGGTTAACGAAGCTGGCACAGCATGAATGGACAAGAATGAGGTTATGTTGCATCGGACATCTGACACCATAGCAAAGAAGACTCGTGCTTCGATCTTAGCACATTTTCGTCTATGTTATCCGGCAGGGGATCAATTTGTAAAAGTTTGTTGCACAAAGAATTTACTTCGTACTCGACTGCATATAGCTGTGCGCCGAATGCATTTACTTCATGAACGGAATTTTCCATGACTTCTGTCTTAACAAGAGCTTGCACCCTTTTGTTGATGTGTTTCAGTTTGCTCTCCTGAAACTTGAACTTCAACAAAAATATTTCGAATCCCATGTCTAGGACCTACCAATTGACCACACAACCAACAAGAAATTATCAAAACTTCATGCAATACGGGAATACAGTGAAACAGACGTCAAAAGCTAGGTTAGGGCGTCTTGCATGCCATCTCAACGATAAAATGCTGATTCGCTCCACAAAACACGCTGCAAACAGGATGATGCAACAAGAAGACATAAAAAACTACTCACCCATGTGTTCAGCACAGGCTGGTAACAGAACATTACACAATAATACGAACAACTACGTGGTTTCCCTGGAATTTCCACGAAACCGCAACACTTCTCACAAATGTACTGGACAGCGATGAAGAAAATACTGGTTTCTTCCTGGGATGTTTCTGTGATGAGTGGATTCAGAGCAGCCGCGGTAGTTAGTGCACACACGTGAGATAAAGCTTCAGTTACGCAGAGATTGTAAAACAACAGAAAAACCTATCACATTCACTGTACGGAATAAACGCAAGCACGAATCTGGCCCGGAGGACCAAATGTTTAGCATAGACTGAGAAATAACACACAATTATGTGTTTATATTTCTGAAGACGCCCGCAGTGGACTTACCACAACGCCATTTTGAATCACACTGGCGTCAGAAACTACTTACGGTGATGTCATTGCTATAGAAGAAAGTGGATCTCCGCAGAAGGATACACAAGTCTGATTGCATATTCCACAATACATGACAGATGGCTTTTCTTTCTGAAGAGGTTATGTTGCTATTGTTGAGTAATGAGATGGCAAAATCGGGGTCTGCACTGCTGACCAGGATGTATGTGATAAACTGCTCAAGGGGATGTGATGGCGGTAAGGGGGGAGAGTCCAAAGTGGATGGGGGTGCAAACTTGGTCAGGGTTTGATCAATGGAGGTACTGTTATGGTTTGGTGTGGGGAGGTTTTTAAAAAAAGTGTTTCAAGTCTGAGATTGCGTATGAAGCTTAGGACATCTTTTACAGTGGTGAAGTGGTCAAACTTTTTGGAGGGGGAGAAGGAGAGCCTTTTTTGTAGAATATTGTTCTCGGCAGCAGTGATGTTATGGTTGGAGATCATCACACAAAGGTTGTTTATTCGTGCTACAGTATCAGAGTTGTGAGAGCCCTATCATCTTCAAGCAATAGCTCAGAACTCAGGCGCTGGGAATAAGCTCACCAATTTATAACAAAATCCAGGCAGCCGCAATGCCTCAACGTAAGATAATCACAGCTCCTAGCTACACTCATCAGCTATACCACCAATTTTTCAATTTTATCACCCCACTCTAGTTCGTCACCCACCCACTAGGTTTTCTACTAACAGCACCCTGCCATCATACTGCAGTATCCTACAACTTACCACGTAATGAACCTCGCTTAGTCAGCGTAACGTCACGATCGCGCAAGCACTTAAAAAATGTGTCGTCTTTCTTTGTGTGTGTGCGCCTGTCAACAAGTACAACACTACGAGTACGTGAATTCCTGTTCTCATTACCTACGAGGGTTACAGGCAGATTGCCCTACAAATATCTGGTATTGATACATTTTGGTAAGTCAGTAGTTGTTATAGAACCCTCCGATTTCACTAAGGAATACACTGCCCTACCCCCCCACCCTTCCCCATCATCATCAAGCAGCAAGAGCACTTCTCCACCACTACCAGAGTTGGCCGCTGTTCAACAGCCGGCCGCCCCAGCATAGCCATCAGAGCAGAGGAGAGCTCCGTTACCACCAGTACCACTGGTGACCCGTCGGAGAAGTGTACCCTCTGCTGTACTTGACTTTGTCCCCTCCTGTAAACCAACACACCCTACACTTTATTTTGGTATTCTGCCCAAGAGGGATTAGTTCCTCTGGGTATGATCACTGCTGCATTAACAAGTGATGTCTGAAGGCCACCCATACCATTCATACATGAACCGTGTGTGAGAGAGCACTCAAATTCAGATTGCTCATCAAGGTTTCAGACCCCAAAACACCACTCAATAAATTTGCAGCAAAGCACTCCGTAAGTGATCTTACCTACCAGTGTGGGAAGTGACCCATTGTCGAACCAGCCAGGGACTTGTGTGTGAACCCCTCCCCTTCTCATCACCTTATGATTTTGAGAATGAATAATTTGTTTTTTGGTGCATCTTAGTGTTTTACACACGTTTAGGCAATTGAGTTCTTAACTCTCCAACCACCGCCCAGCCGATGTGGTGCCCCACCAACTCTTTTGATACAAGGTGAAGTCTCCCCTTGTATTTGGTGGCTTGAAAAGTTTTGCTTCAAACTTCAAGCAGCATGTATGTTGGATCATTTCCAGTGGCTTCTTTTGTTATCACTATATTATTGAGCTGCAGCTTGTCATGACCTGTAACAGAGATTCAACATAAATTTCAAAATATAAAAAAAACAGTAATACAGTTGTACATGAAGTGCGTTGTGGACGTTTTGTAGAAAACTTGTGATTCAAAAATGACTTTATATATTTTGTAGTGATTGTCTACGCATGAAAGCATTTAAGAAAAATTCTGTACCTAGACAAATTTCAAGTTCTCATTATAATTCCAAGGATTATTACTTTGGGTGTAAAAATGCTAAAACTGTTGTTACCTGATTCAGTTTTAGCTATTAAAGTCTGTATAAAGAAACTTCATAGTTGTTTGTAGACAAACATACTTTTATGTGACTTCTTTATAAAGTAAGTTTTTAAACGAGTCTGAGTATAAGTAAGTACAACAGATGAAATTTAAAAAAAGTTTTTTGCATTTTCGCACGCGTATGCGCGTGTGTGTGCATGTGCGTGCGTGCGCATGCGCGCGCATGTGCGCGCGTGCATGCATGTGTGTGTGTGTGAAATAAGCCAGACACTTTTATTATGTGGGTTTCAGTTTTTGACGGGCAACGGGTGCCTTCCTGTTAGAAAGAACTGGCCGAGTGGCCTTGCGGCAGGGCATGAATCAGGTGTAGGTAGAACAATTCTACGTTTGGGTGCCACTGGCTTCTTGGCGATACCTGGGTGATATGTTGCTGGTGTGGGGTAGATAGGTGTGAACAGAGACTTTGGTTGAGGAGCAAGGCGCAGTATGGCAGGAACCAAGTAAGCGATGACTGGTGTAGCTGGTTGATCGGGTTGGCTCAAATGTTCTGTTACCCACCAAGGGTACTCCGTGAGGCTGTTGTTCACTGGAGTGTCAAACAGATATGCAGATATTACGATTTCCGCTGGGTCTTGAAGGTGCCCGAGAGCTTGTGCTTGAGCTCGTGAATTCTAAGCTAGCTATGTGAGACACCAGGGAGGGCTGATACTCGTGTGATCTGCCAGAAGCCAAGAGGATCTGCCTGACTCTTTCATTCAGCCACCTCCGTTTGGAATAGGGCATTGGGAAGTGCATTACCCTGCTACTACTGTACCAAGATGGCAGGTTCGTTGTGCAACGTACGTTTAGCACAACGTGCGGGCCGGGGACCGGCATACACCTTATTCCAACACCTGGCAGAGACTGCAGTACACAAGGGAAATCAGGCCTCACCTATCCAAAGCTGCACACAGGTGTGTGGCCCTGTGCTAGTCTTCCCAACTCGGGACATCGGACACTCTTGGCGGAGACCGCTGTGGAGAGGCCGGTGAACACCAAGCCAATAAGCTGTTTTAAGGACGGTGTACCTGTGTGGCTCCTCCTTTCCTTCAATTCCTGAGGGTTGAAGGGAAGGGCGGCCTGGGCTTGTGCATGTGGGTGAAAGGTTAATGTCGTGGCTCGATTGAGTAGTTTTTCCTAGGATCACCTACGGTATTGTTACGTGAGGGTAACTACAGAAAGGTGCTATGTCTACAGGAAAGAACTCGAGGTAAAAGCTGACCCACGTTTTATTTCTGTGAAGGAAGGAAACACGTGGTGAATACACCCTAACTCCTGGTCGATGGCGCAAGTACTGGCCGGGAAGCTAGAATACACTGCTGTGATGACCAGTAGAGGCGACCAGTGATAAAACAGGAATGCTGGGTGTGATGCTGAACGTCTAAGCAATCTCCTCTTGCATTGTTGTACGTGTGGATCGTGTGCAACAACACAATGTGGTGAAACTGACACGTAGCTAGGAATACTAAGCAAGGATGTGATAGTATGAGTCCTGAGAAGGACTTTAGGGATAGGTCAACTACAGATACATTCATATACTGAAGAGGGAGTTGGGTATACCAAGGTATGTAGCTGCAAGAGAGCCTAACTAACATAAACTAACTCTATCGTAAGCGTAGCTTAAACGATGAGACGGGATGCAGAGTATAGTGTCCGAGCAACGCATGCTGGAGACTAAATATTGTTGTCAATTCCTGAGCGGCGAGCGCTGGGAATGGAGACTACTCAATCTGGTCGGATCTGAGCAGCAGGTGCTAGATAACTGAAGACTGTTCTGGAGATGCAGGCTGTCTCTCCTTTTATACTAATTTGGGCCTCTGCTCGATGCTGATTGGATGATACCACCATGGCGAGGAGTTGTCGCCAAGCCGAGGGGGGAGGGGGGGTAGTGAATTCATGACTTGCCTATGTGACGTCACCGCCGGCTGGAACGGAAGAAATGCAAATACATACAATATTCCTACTACTAGTGCTATCTAGCAGGGAGTAAAATAACTCATTGCATCTGAGCATTGTTACGGTGGGCCAGCGAGAAAAAAAAACAATCTGAAAGTCAGACAGTACAATCTCACTTTACATTGGAACAAATGAAAATGCAAACTTCCGTCTCTGGGCTAAACTGAACTAAGGATGGAGCAGAAGTAGTTTAATCTCCATTGTTGAAAAAGTCGTCATGCGTCAACGCATTAAAAATACAGAAAGAAAACTAAAGAATTTAAGTTATTTCAAATGGTTGCTTAGTCCTTTTTATTCTACGTTAAAATGTGGAACTACTTTGCCTCCAGCACTACCAACTTTACTGGGTGCTGGTCACTCAGTGAGCCTGTTAAAATATATGCCACACAGAGCAGTGACATTTTTCTTAGGTTCATTTCAAAAGTGCTCATTTTATCATGAACATCCTTTATTGTATTTCATGTCAAACTGAGAAGGGAAGAGCAGCCATGCATGCAAGGCCATGCTAGGAAGCCTGGGTGTGCATGTACTGGGGTATGTTGGCAGGTGTACAAGGTGCTGTGCGACATGCCAGTGGTGTACGTGGAGCTGAGCGTGCAGGGGGTATGGCTAGACAGCGATGCTACAGGGCAGCGCAGGATCCGCCTGCCCCAGGGCAGAGATGACTGGCTGCCGCTTTGCGCCTATCAGGAGTACACGATGGTAGTTGGGCTGGTGAGGGGTGGCCGGCCACCCGACACCTTGCGTGCCCACTGCCCCAGCTTCCCCCGCGGCAAGGACGAGGGCTGGTTCCTCACGTTGGGCAGTGTCGAGAGGGCTGAGCTGTTGGCCATGAAGAGAGTCCCTGCCTGGAGGGGCGCACGTACCACCCAACAACTCTCCTTCTACACTCCGTTTAAAACTGGTGAGGCTACGACTTACATTCTAAGACTTTTTCTGGTTCCCAGGAAAAGGGTTGTTATTTTGAAGGGTCATTATTGGAGAAACCTTTTCAATTTAATTTTTTCATGGTTTCCCGAAAAAGGGTTGTTATTTCGAGATAGTCACTATTTCAATGTTCTTAAAAACAAGAGTTGACTGTTTGTCCACTTAAGTTGAGCTGTTAAACCCACCCTTCCTCCCGTTCCAGTAGAAAACCTTTTAATGCTCCTCACAGTCTTGTTTAACCACCAGGAAGCATTGCGATGGTGATGTAAAATAGCATAAACGAGATTTGCATGTCTTCTGTTTCTCAGAATTTTATGATGTGATTGTAGCATTTTAATACAACAGTCTGTTCAGAAAAGTATAGCTTTGTCGCTATAATTTTAAATGTTCATTTACAAAAGATTATAAATCATAAACAGAGGGCTACTTACAGATTTTTGCTGACTGTAACTTTTTTCAGTGACCATATTTGTGTTTCAATAACCAGTTTTTAGAATTGGCAACAAAATATTGCTTTCTCCTAAAAAAATAATTATATTGTAATTAGTGATGGCCGATACATAAAAAACTGATACCGATACACTGATACCTGACTGGAAGAAATGGGTGAAACATTCTACACTAAAATGGATGCTAGAATGATTGCAATTCAGAAGCGAGCCTGGATTCCCCTTCTCCTGCCCCTTTCAGGATATCTGCCCTTTTACCACCTTGGTTACTAGACCGGCCCGGGCTAGCATAATGCGGCATCTTTAATACACAACCTAATTTCTGGTGTGGTTGTGGGTCCTCTATGTTGGGAATATGATCGGGTTATAGAATTCCTTAACCTCTGATTAGACCAAGGGGAAAGGTGGGTATACCGTAGAGTGAAAAAGACTCAATGCCCTCCTAGACAAGTCGCTTGGGTATTGTACACTTTCAGATACTTCAAGGTTATGTGCAATGTCAGTTTTACTGGGAACATAAGTGATCTACACTTGGGATAACGGTCAATGGTAATTATTCCCTCTCCGGTGAGTTTCCTCCGGAAGTATCATCGGAGTTGTTATTTGGGTAGCCTGGTGGGGTCGCAGATCTGCCCACGTAGGGAGATCTGGGGTGACACTGTCTCGGCGTAGGAGTTTTAACCGGTGGAGGGGAATCAAACCCCACACAAATCTCCCTCCCAGAGTGATGTCCGGCTTTCCGTAATGGTTGTCAAAATGTGTGACGCCAACTGTCACAGGGTAAGGGGAATAATAAAAATGATAAACCCATGAAATTATAATGAGATAAATCCTCCCAGTTAGCAACTGTTAAGTTTCTCGTAAGCTTCCCCTGCTCTTGTAAGACTCCTTGCAGGGACGAAGTCGGGGGTAATGGTCACTTCTCCACGTGAAACCGCTGGTTTTGGAGGTACGTGAACAGTTAGTATTAATTTCCTGGTGGCTGTACGAACTGTGTACACGTAATTTCCGGTTCGCTTGGGGCTGTACACGGTCATGTGGGGGGGGGGGGGGGTCAACTTCGAGTGTTCCTAGATTATTGAAATACAGTAAAACCTCTCTATTACGACCCCTCACTGTTCCCGAGAATAGGGTCGTAATAGAGGGGGTGTCGTGATAAAAAATTTGGAAAATTTTGGGCCGATTTTGACCTACCCATAACGCTATGCCCCCAAACTTGCCTCTTTTTGTATGAAGTTCATGTTCAATCATCTCTAGCGCATAAAAAGTTACTTTTTAAAATTAAATATAAATATGTATACTTTAATAGTTGGACGTCTCCTGACTAATTTGATACCCAAGAAAGGCATATTGGACAACCCCTTTGTTGGGGTGGCAGCGAATACATTGCCGGCTGCCGCGTGTACGTAGCTGGGCGAGTGCCTAAATCCTCTGCAGCGCAGCTGGGTGCGGGCATGGCAGTTTTCTGCTGAAGCTCGGCCCTAGATCCTCAGGCTAGGCAGCTGTCAGTCAGTCACTACAAAATGGCGGGCAGCAGCCCTCCTGCCCGCCACCACTGCCGTCATTACAGGGCCGGTTCAGTTTGTAACAGCAGACCAGCGTTGGGAAAATATGCTGATAGATGCAATTCATATCGATGTGTTGAATTTATAAGAAATGTAGGCGGCATGTTGGCCTCTGCACTGGCACGATGAGGCTCAGCAATGTTTAAGGGAATATAAATATTTAATGCAGTCTATTTGAAATATTAATTATCCCGGGTTTTTCATCAAAAACTTTTGACATTGCCTATACACGCACACTTCTTCACTTGTCATAATATGGTACCGGTAACATAAGAACACATTTTATGTGCATACAGTTATCTTTATTCACTTTACACATAAAATTGACTTCTCAAGAAAAAAACCAATTGTCCACTATAAAAAATTAGCATATTATATAGGCGTGGGCTCACATAAACTTAAAAGTAATCATTATGAAAAGGGGCATTGAATTAAATTTGAAGTTATCATACAAACACTGATTAAGAAACTAGTCTGTCTAATGTGTCGCTGTTTTTACAGCAAAAGAGGAATAATGGAAGCGAAAAAAGAGGTAGGGTAAGGCAGAGGCGCGGCATGTGACTAGGACAAAAAAAATCTTTACCGACCCGGCCTGCAACTTCCCCCCCCCCCCCCTCTCCTCTCTTCCAACAACTTATATGGACAATATACCAGTGTCCCCTTCTGGCATTAAGTAACTTATTGCTTCATGCTGCTTGGGACAACAAATGTCTTAAGTATATGACGTTAGCTTGAGAAATGCGCAACCACCAACTTCAGTAAGGGCTAGTTTTCCATAAACTGTAAACCGTGGATAATGGAAACTAGTACCACGGTTGGGGAAAAGGTCTACAAAAACAAATCTGCACGTAACTGAAACTGCGGTTCAAGATACCGTGGTTGGCAAAAGACTACTGTATCTATTTTTAGACTTGTCTCAAATTTTCAACTTCTTTTACCCAAACTTTTCATAGTTCCTCGGGATTGGGTCATAATAGAGAGATGGTCATTTTATATGGGGTGGTAATAGAGGAGTTTTACTGTACTCATAGTTGTGCCAAGGCCTATTTATCCCCAACAGGTGGTCCAGGTAGGAACTGCAATCTTCATTTATGGGGGGTGGTTCTTTACATGACTCACTAGTTTGTTCAATATGAGGTGGTTTCTGTGGTATTTCAATAGAAGTTCCTAGATTTACTGTATTAGTGTATTTTATTCTCTCTGTAATACAGTCAGGTTAAATGACGGATTTAGCTATTATTTCCTCCACTCTTACCTATGTGGCATTACTACAACGGATGTATAATATGTGATACAAGTGGTTCACCTAACAAATTGGATCTCTTGGAGGCACAGACACTCTGGACGATACTCTGGTGATCCGACGTCTTATTAAAACTATAGCAGGCCTGCTGTTTTAATGGATTTTATCCATTTTTAAAATGGATTTTTAACTCTAGAAACAAAAAATTGAATTAGGTTTTTTTTCTGAACACATGGGGCACTAGCAGTGCCCACAGTGATGTGTGTCAGGACACATTTGTATGAAAGATTCTTACAACAGAGGTGAATAATATTAAACAAAATATTTTGGACATAAAGGATTGCTTCAATAGTGTAGATCCAAAATATTTCGCTTGATTATTCACTGGTGCAGGTATACAGTTATTTACATATTTCTGTTCCTGGCTGTATAATTACATGCAAAGGCGAAGCCCATTATTGAAAAGAACATTTGCAGCGAATTGCCATTTTTACGTATGCAATCCGAATTTGGTAACTGTGTTTGGCATTTGGCATTGATATCACAATGGTGAGGAAACGAAAATTATTGTCAATATGGTCGTTGTATAAACGAAAGTACAAGTGTGAGTGTAGAAAATAACTACATTAAATATGTAAACGTCCTTCATATCCACTTTTCTTTCTGTAATTTGTCATTTTTTTAAATTCCGAGGATTTTACAGGATTTGACCCAATGATTCCAGGATTTTAGATGAGTTTTGCATACAGGAACCAGGATTTCAGCTTCAGGGCTGGTGGCAGCCCTAGCCTTCTTCAGGCGCCAGGATACCTAAGCAAGTTCGGCCCACGCGTGTCTAACCAGGAGCAGTCGCTTTAACAAAGAGCCATAATAATTGCCAACCATTTAAAATTCCAATTAATTAATAAAGAATGAGCCGTGGAAAAATAATAAAAAAACAACTAGGATATTTATTTTTAAAAACAAGCGTATTTATTAAATACATCTGAAACACAAGGGGATGAGTATCTCTGCACATGGAATAAAAAAAAAAATTAATTTCATAAACATTTGAATTATACGACAGGTGTAGGCAAACCTGCAGGTGTGAACAAAACTGAGTTCAAAAATCACAATTTGGTTCACTATTTGAGGGGTGGCAGTCCAGAAGGGACAGTGGCACGACCTGCTACCACGGAGTTTGAAGGATTGAACTCATGGGTAAGTAAAACAGGTGAGGATGTCATGATACATCTGGTTGTTGAAGGTGTCTTTGGCTGCGGATGACAATGGTGTCACGAGAGACCTTCAGTTTATCAGCAGGGTTTTCTCAGTGTGTTTCTTGGGCATAAGAGGTCTAGCGATTGCACAACTCTGGTTTAAGAAGGAGAGCTTGTACAGTCTCCTTGAACAGGGTGGCAGCCATTTCTCTGTTGTTGGTTCTTCGCTGTGCCCCAGCTGGAGAGTCTTATTCAGACTGGAGCCCCTCAACCTTACTCAGGCCGGAGGGTCGACGGAACTGTCGAGCTGCATTTTGGCATCTCCTTATATACAAAAATTTACTGCTTGTGGGCTGCCCAAGGGGTGCGGGGATAGCTAGCCTCGCCTCATAGGGGTTGTTTAAATTAGGGTTGTGTGCTGCGCCACCATTTATTATCTCACTGTTTAGAGGCTGTTGACATATATCACTTCTCCGTGAGGCTCAGGCAGTAGTGACGACATAGTGCGAAGGGTGCTGCCCTCCTGCAACATGCTTTCCAACTAGCTTCTCTTGCTCTGGCGTGTTGGTGGCTCGTTGGATAATACAATTTCTCAGGCATGAGTGAACGACCACATGTCGGCTTTTGATTTTGCGGTATAATTTTTTGATAATTTATCCACGTGTCTGTAATTGTCCGTTGGGCTGGGATCAACCCTGTAGGCATGGGATTCATTGTCTGCCGGCATGTGACTTGTCCCCCTATGAGATTATTTGCTTGATGATGGGGCGAAGTCAAAGAACAGAGGATTCATGTGCAATGCGCAGGAGAGCGAAATGCGTCAACCTTTTATTTTAGATCGCTCGTTTTTGTTACCTAAATCTGCATTACATCCTGAAATCCATGGCCTCACATGCCACGTATCCAAGTGCCATTTTGGCAAGACCAAAATCTACTTTCTGGGATGAGTCACGCCAGGTGGCTGACACGTGACGTCCTGAGGCTACTGGAAGTACGTCACCATGCCTAGTGCTTTTGATGGGTGCTAGGACAGTAGCACCCAGGGTGAAACTTGGACTCTAATCCTTTTGGGGCACTGGAGCACGTCCAAAATACACGACTGGCCGTGTGGTCTTCCTGCAGGCCACAAAGTCTGGTACAACTAGTACTATTTTGCACTTTGGCAAGATCCCCCTTGGTATACCTGGGCAACTTTTGACCGGTTGAGCTTGCTGTGTTTTGTACTGTTACACTGGGGTGAGCAACTGTTTCCTGTGTGCTGGTACACAGTACTCGTGGGTACTGATTTTTGTCAGGTGTCATCTGAGGGAATGGGGTTCTCCAAAACCACAAGTTGGCAAGACCATGTGCCGTGTTTTGGCCACCCAGGTAAGCTATGAATACGGGGTGTGTGTCACCGTCGATCTTGGTGTTTGGAGTGAAGAGGGTTAACTTGTAGTTGAACATGGTTGGTCTCTGGCAGAGGGCTGCTGCTTGCTCCTGGGGACTGAGGTGCTTGAGTCCAGTGGGGGTTGGGCTGGGCTCTGGCTGGTGTTTGGAGAGAGAGTCAGCCTGTTTTATCCACTTACGGATACCACTAGGACAGGAATATTGCATGAGGCAAGAGCAAGAGAACACTACTATCAAACCTTGTGGAAGTGGAGCAGGTAATGCTGTGGCCCTACGCGAGTGTACAACCACGTACCGCCTCTGCCAACCTAATGCGGTATCCATATCCTGGTATCTGGCACCAGAAGCACGGTGAATACTGGGAATCAAGTCTCACTGACTGACTGTCTCGATACGTGGGTGAGTTCCTCCTGAGGACCAGTTTTTCCAACTCTGGGAATATTCTTTCTGGCACGAATAGCGTGGTGGAAAGAGCAAGCATGAATCTGACAATCTGACCCCAATAGGAGGAGTACCTAAAGTTGGGGCTCTACTATTCTATACACCATGGTACACAGAAAAGGTGGCCATCCAAGGTGCATGGCAGTTGAAGTCAAGTTCCCGGTCACCTGCTGTCTTTCTGACTGGGCTAATGTTTACATGTAGGAGTGTAATTACTACGGGAAAGATACCCTTGAGTGGATAAAACTTGTTTATTCCAGTAAAGAAAATAAACAATGGTGGAGTTGCAATACCTCCTACCAGCTGGAGCTTAGGGAAGCTGACCTGCGAAAAACAGGTGAAGGCGAACCTGTTCCTGGGCAAATGGGAGTAGGTAGACTAAGTGCTATAAAATAACTTAAACTTAGCTAAGCTACAGTGTTGTCCTGAAGGGGCCGGAAGTGTCTGGGTTTAACAGCATTAGATGATGACTGGTAAAGACTAGTAGATCAGCAGGACCCTTCGGCACCAGGAGAGGAGTCAATGGTTCCCATGGCATCAGGCAGTGCAGTGAAGGAACAGAACTGACTGTGTTACAAGGGACATGCACCGCTATTTATACTCTGACTGGTTTACCCTTGCTTGGGTTAGAGAGGGGGTAGATATGACATAGATTTTCTGGGTGTGACGTCATCCGCCGGCGCTGGATCCAGGTTCATGTCTCTGCGATTGTACGAGTAGGGCTATCTGGCAGTGCGCTATGGTATGTTGATGATCTCGATGCATAGTCTCTGTGGCTCTGCCTCTGAACAGTACAATCTGGCATGGAGCGTCCATCCTTAGCCGTGGGTAGACATCGTCGGTGAATGGCTCTTCTTCACATCCATGAGGGTCGGCCTCAGCACTAGGTTGCACCAGAACCTGGGTGCTGATGGCCTCTGTGCTGGGTGGCATCATAGCCGGCTGGGTGGCCACGCTGTCCAGGTACGAGGCAGTTGAAGGTACCGGATGAAGTAAGGCCTTTAAAAATGCCTCATCTTGGCTGGTAGTTATGGTAGGTGCGTCTCATGGGAGGCAACGTCTTTGCGGCGGCTGTACCATCGTCCAGCGCTGCAGTCTCTCCACTGGGGTTGCTAGTCGAGGTGATGACTTCTGCCGTTATGCTTCATCAACGGCACTAGGTTCGTCTGTGTTGTCTGCGATTGGGCTCAGTGATGGTCATTTGTTATGCAGCTCATGGTCCAGTGGACTTTGCCAAGAGGTTTTGCTGGTACTGAGTGTTCACCTTCCTTGTTGGGCGGCGAACTTGCGGGTAAACTCCATGGAAGTTGAAGGCAGCGTCAATACAGATTCTGCTGCTTTGGGTTTCGGGAACTCCACTCGAGTGGGGACGTAGTAGCTGGCGCCCTGACTGGTTGGAGTTTCAAGTTCTTGCTCTCTGGGGGGGGGTGGCTACCATACCTCTGAAGCGGCAATTGTTACTGGTTCATCATCATCATCCAGTGTTACTGAGGTTATTAAGGCAGAGGTGTATACTTCGGGTTTGAGGATATCTCTTGGGAAGCGCCTTATCTGACCCTTCGTGGCTTTGCTGATGCGTCCTCTTCAGTCGGTCTTCCGCCCAGTACACATTCTCCTGACATCCTACTATTTTGTATGGGCCCTCCCATTTCTCGGCCAGGCCCGCGCTGAACTGATTGCTGGTTTTGCTCAGGGGGTGTCTGTGCAGGAGGACTACTTTGCCCATAATAAAAGCTTGGATGACAGTACGTGGTTGCTGGTATTTGTTTTTGATTAAGGTCTCTTGGTAGTCCTGTGCATTGTCCATGCTTGCCAGGGCGGCTAATCGGATGTCTTCAAGATGAGGCATTTTTGTAGATGCACTTTTCCACTGCCAATCCCATGGACGTCGTAGAGTTTGGTCCAGAAGTTGACTGGGGCTGGTATTGATTGCCTCGTTTTTGCATCTTCGCAGGGTGAAGAGAATTTTGGGGATGTGTCTGTATCCCAGTGCTTATGGTCATTCCCCACACTGAGGCAAAGAATTTTCTTTAGCTCCTGGTTCCTCCGCACAGGTTTTGACCCCCTACTCACTGCAAGCCGTCAGCTTCTTTCAGCTTGAAAACTGGGCTTGTCCGTGAGGATGGATTGTGGGTAGCCCCAGCGCAGGAAAATTTTGGCATTGAATTTTCTGACGATGTGGTGGGTTTCTTGGCTTGACAAGGGGAATACTTCTACCCTCTTGAGAATAGGTCAGTCATGACTAATAGATAGCGGTTTCCCCTAGTGCGTTGGGGATATGGCCCTATTAAGTCGGCTGCAATGTTCATCAATGGTGTGCGTGGTCGTCCAGGTTTGGAGGTGCTTTGGGGTACGGGGTATGTTTTGTCCTTGCGGCACGTCTCGCAGCTGTGAACATATTGATGGACATCCCTGCTCATGCCGTCCCGTATATAACGCACAACGATGTCTGCAATTGTTTAACAGGTTCCTGGGTGGCCCGCTTCAGGGTAGTCATGGTGGCACCTGCAGATGTTGGCCCACAGGTCTTTAGGTTTCCAAATTCTCCACTTCGCTCCGGGTTGATTGTTGTGGGACCATACAATGCCGTACCTTAACTCAAACTGTTGAGGATGCTTCTGTAGGAGGCTCTGGATGTCGGGAGTCTTGTTAGTGTAGCGCTATCTGGCTCCGGCTGATCTGCAGTTGTAGCAGCTGGATTTATCCTTCTGGGTTTTGGTCCAGAGGTTGGGGTGGTGTCATCCGTTCCCATTCTTCGTCCGCTTTGGCGTTATCTTCTAGGTCCAGTTGTCAGAACAGGCATCTGGAGGATCGTTGGTTTTGCTCGGGCAGTGCTGCACTTCAAAGTCAAATTCAGTAAGGAACATGTCCCACCGTTCGAGCTTGGCTTTGGCATTTCGAGACTCTCGTAGCTTTAATGTCTGTTCTCAGAATGAAGTGGTTGTCTTCCAGATAATACCTGTAGTTACGGACTGCCCAGATGACTGCGAGGCATTCTTGCTCGTTGATGTAGTTGCTCTGTGGCATCGAGCCATGTGCTGGCGTAGGCTATCACCAGGGGGTGGCCCGTCAGGGTCTCCTTGGTAGAGAAAGTGCCAAAACCATTTTGACAAGCGTCAGTCTGCAGAATTACGACCCCTTCTCCTTGCGGCCGATGAAGTTGCTTGATATCTTGGAAGCTGACTGTTAGCGCTTCAAAGGCGGCGCAATGTTCATGTCCCCATTGCCACGGGGCTTCCTTCTCTTGTAATGGCTGCAATGGCACCAAATAACTAGCTAGGTTGGGCAAGAAGTAGGCGTGGGCGAAGCTTAAAATTTCATTTTGAAGCAAATTTTTAAAAATATTCGCAAATGCAGATTGAATATTGATTCGAATATCAAATCAAAGGGTTTTGTTGGCAAGCACAATTTGCACCAATTGTTATTCTATTTTAGTTTTATAAATACATACATTTTACAAGCTAGGTAAAAGGCAGAGGAAAAAGATATGTTATCCCCTGATTTACAAAAAAATTGTCATAGTTTTTTATCATATAAGTACACATATTGTCATTCATTCTAAACAAATCTAAATAACAAACTGAAAATTAATCCAGGCTTAAGGAATAGGTATTTAAAAGTAGTATACCAATTATAAAGACCTAAAAATCATTTTTCATCACATCAGCTTATTTCTTGACTTAAATGCAAAATATTGCTAAATAAGAAACTAAAAATTATTTCAGCACTGTGTGGAACATACAAAACAGAATAATTAATATTGCAGAGCTCATTTTTACACTCCAGTAGTTATATTTTGTACTTTTTATTCAAGTTGTGTATCTAAATAGTGTGATTCAGTATAATGTGCTTCTATTACTCTGTGTTCTTATTAGTGGTGTGCGGGAATGGAATTTTGCCATCTGGGAAATTTTGGGCGGGGAAACTTAAATTTCCCATGGAATTTGGGGAAAAATCATGAAAAAATATTTTACGTTAGGTAAAGAAGTTTGTCAGTTGCTAGACATAGTGAATAACATTCTATAATGACTTATTCCATTAAAACAAAAAATACCCATAGAATAATTACTGTATGTGTTAAAAATTAGTTTGGAGCTAGAAAAGACGTATTGTTTTATATTTTTATACACTTAGTTATTGCACCGAATTAACCCTCTTGTTTTGGAGCACTTCCAAAAAATACTTGCCTCAATTTTAATAGAAAAATTCCTTATAATAATTTTTAAGTAATAAAATTAATTGGATTTACGACATAACAATACAAAACCATCACTTTGAATTTGTTTAAAAACATTACCTTGATGTGTTCAGTTCGCTGCTATTTTATTTATAATTTCATGACTTTTCCTAAGCCATTAAGGCATTTTTCGTACCAATGTGTGTACACTGACACAAATTTACTCAAATTAACTTTTAGAGGAAGTTTTATAAACGTCCGTGAATACACGCATTTTGAATCATGTAGTGCAACTGCAATCACAGCCAAGTTGCATCGGGCAGGTTATGAATGCAACATACCGAATCTGTAGGCTAACAAATCTAATTCCCCTACCAATAATGAAATGAAAAGTAGTTAAGTAAATTAATTATATTTTCTCATAGCAATTTGCTACATTGGGAATTTGTCAACGTCTTCGCGTTAATGAGTGAGCACAATACACCATTAAAAACAAACACATTCCAAACGAAAAACAAAGACAATTTGTTGGCGTGTTATGAATAGTTTTAACAGATCCCATTTTTAAAATAACACCATGTTAGATCAGTTAGATCTCGGTAAAATAGTTAAACATTTGCAGTCAAATGAAAACATTCATCTGGCACTAGCTTATTTTTACGTGAATGTTTAGGTTATGTAATGTTCAAAACTCGCATCTCAATTCAATCAGCAATCTATACTTGCAACTTATAGATGTCGCTCATATATAAGATAAATTCAGTGCACACAGTTCACCGTAACTTCATAATAGTGCATGTTTACAACCAGTTTTAGTTTAATTTTGTAATAAACATGTAGTGTTAATGTTGTGAAATGTTAAGTTTATTTAATTTAAACTCCACAGAATGCCCACAAATTAGTCCAAACTGCATTTTGGTGTAAAGTAATTGTTGGTATCTAATTTTACTCACAAGATGGCGAAATGGAATTATCAGGGGAAAAACTTTATTCTGCAGCCACTCAGAATGGCGTGAAGTGAAACGTAATTAATAACAATTTCCCGTTTTTTTTTATTACATTACTGAGATTTGATTCGCAGTAGGTGGAATTTCACAGCAATTAAGTCTGTTAAACTTGCAGTTTAATCTCCTATTTATCACACTGTAATGCATTAAGGTGCTGTTGTATTTGAGGGAAATAAACATATATTACAAATTAAAATATGTGGTGCCGAATTAAGTTTGGTAAGATAATGAAGTGTTTCATAATATAAAAAGTTTTTTTCCCCCAATAATTGGGATTTGCCATCTTGTGAGTAAAATTAGATACAACTATTTTACACTGAAATACAGTTTGGACTAATTTGTGGGCATTCTGTTGAGTTGAGGTTATGTTTTCTTGATTCGCTAGCCATCTGTGTGGCAAACGTTGAGTAATAACTTTGATGTTATTAAGCCCACATTGTCTTCTTTTGCTTTTTGGGCCAGTAATAATAAATCATTTAAGTTGCCCAAAAAGCTGTTTTTTTTTTTTTTTTTTTTTTTTTTTTTTTTTTTCGAAGCCAAATATTATATTCAAATTTGTATTTACGAAGCTTCACCTATCCCTAGCAAGAAGTGTCTGAGCCAATTGCATAGGCAAAGGAAGCAGCTTAGTTGCTTTTTGATGGCTGGCTCTTTGGTTTCTTGGATTACTCATATCAAGTTGGCTTGAGGGTAGTTACTTTCAGGTGAAACTACATTTCCCAGGTAATTGATCTAAGTCTTCTCGAAGTGGCTCTTTGAGAGTTTCGCTGTCATACTGTGGAGTTCGAGGTGTTACAGTACCCTTTGAATATGGCCGAGGTGCTCCTCCCAGGGTTTCGAGTACAAGATGATGTCATTAAGGTACACAAAACAGAATTGCACGATGTATTCTATCAGTACCTCAGCAGACATGAGCCGCTAGAAAGTAGCAGGAGCGTTTTTAATCCCGAAAGCCATGACTTGAAACTGGGAGGTTTCTCCCTCTGGACTGATGAACGCAGTGTATTTTATGCTGTCTGGGTGCACAGCGATCTGCCAGTGCTCCGATTGCATGTCTAGGGTACTAAACATCTTTGCTTCCCCTATGTCCAGCACGAGGTGTGCACTAAGTTAATGGCTGGTAGAGCAGTGGGGAGTGTGACGTTCAGCGCCTTGTAGTTTACGCAGAATCACAGCTGGCCGTTCTTCTTAGGGACCAATACTAAGTGTAAGTTGTAAGGGTAATCAGAGTGTTTGATGATTCCTTGTAGTTTCCTCTCTTCTAGTTGCTCCATAATGAGACTGTGTCATCTCACGGATACCTCGTATAGTCCGTTGTAGACTAGAGTGGTTTTGTTCAGCCATATTTCATGCTGTATGGTTCTTGTTTGCCGTAGAGTCCTGCCAAATCCGAAAGCGCCGGCATGTTCGCCTAGAACTTTCTTCAATTGTTGGAACTGTTCATTGGTGGTTGATTTCCTCTTCTTTAAGAGTCGGTGGAACCCCTGCGTTAGAGCAGAGTTCCCAGTTAATGGTCGCAATGTTCTTGTCACCCAAGTATACCTTACGTTGCCCATGATCCATAACACATTGTTGCTGGCGGAATCAGGGGTGTTTCAGTATCTGGGCCTGTTGGATATCGGGTAAGGCGTTGAATTCCGCTGGTGGTAAGTTGTTGTGAAGTTCAACAATGAGAATAGTCCATCTGTCAACTTTGGGCACAATGATGGCTATTGCTCTTCTGTTAAGATGGTGCTGCATATGAAGTTGCCGGGTGCAGCCGAGTTGAGCAGAGCAAGAACTTTTCTCCCGTTGACATTAACTTCAATGTGTGGGGCTTCTTGTGGTTTGGCTTATTTGTCTAGGAGCACTAACTATTGCGGATGGTGAGAAGCAACCTGAGTCTGTCGTGCCTCCTGGTGTGAAGGTGTTGCTAGTGGTTGTGGTGTCACTGTTTAATGATGGCTATTGCTCTTCTGTTAAGATGGTGCTGCATATGACGTTGCCGGGTGCAGCCGAGTTGAGCAGAGCAAGAACTTTTCTCCCGTTGACATTAACTTCAATGTGTGGGGCTTCTTGTGGTTTGGCTTATTTGTCTAGGAGCACTAACTATTGCAGATGGTGAGAAGCAACCTGAGTCTGTCGTGCCTCCTGGTGTGAAGGTGTTGCTAGTGGTTGTGGTGTCACTGTTTAATGATGGCTATTGCTCTTCTGTTAAGATGGTGCTGCATATGACGTTGCCGGGTGCAGCCGAGTTGAGCAGAGCAAGAACTTTTCTCCCGTTGACATTAACTTCAATGTGTGGGGCTTCTTGTGGTTTGGCTTATTTGTCTAGGAGCACTAACTATTGCGGATGGTGAGAAGCAACCTGAGTCTGTCGTGCCTCCTGGTGTGAAGGTGTTGCTAGTGGTTGTGGTGTCACTGTTTCTCCACCACGAGCACTAAAAGTGCTGATGTGTAGCTGGGAAGAAACAGGTAGCCGTCTAATACGTATGTCTTAATTTGGTTTAATAAAATTCCTGGTTTCCGTCGATAGTGCACAGCATAATTTACCTTTAACTGTGGATACAGAGACATACCCTGGAAATAAAAACAGGAAGGTAGAAAGTAACGTATGCTTATTGAGAGCTCAATAAACACGTGACCTGTGTACCTCCTACCAAGTCGAGGATAGATGAAGGTTACTGCGTGGTTCCAGGTGTAGGTGACCTGGTTCTAAGGAAAAGGGAAAAGCTGGTTCTAGACGAACATAAATGAGTTAAAGTTAAACTGCTAATAAAAGGTTTGTAGAGGAGACAAAGTGAAGTTAAAAGAAAATGTTTGTGTTTGTATGTCGCCGGGTTGACTGGTCGTCGACGTACGTAGTACGCAGCCGCGGGGGCGTACTTGTAAGGTAACAAACTTCTCCGAAGATCCCGAGCCCTAGCAGTGCTATGGGAGGTTGCTAAAGATGCGAAAGAATGACTGCCGAGGCCGGCAGCATCTGGACTTATATAGTGGAAGCTCGTTGGCTGCCGGCGCTGGGTGCGGGGGAGGTGTGACGTCATCCGGCCCTGGGTGGTGTGAGAATCCTCCCATCAGCGATTCTGCTTCGTGCCTCACCGGAGTAGGAGGGGCGACGTGCCTGCCAGGTCGCATATCTTTCAGGTGAGAAGGAATTGGTTGTAATATCCCGTTGCCTGTAGGTTAGGCAACGTGTTGCTCACGTCTGTAGAGATAGAAGGGGTGTTCTATAGATTAGATGTAGAAGCGGCACACGTAAAATGTTTCTTTATGAAATATATTAATAATGTGAAGACGTGAGCCCAACAATGCAATTAAAATAAAACAAGCCCATGTAGCACTTAGCTGTGACTTGCAGCAAAAAGACGTCTCCAAGCAAGAGGCATGAAGCTGGAGATTATCCCTTGCTCTAGATGGCAAAGTAAGTGATTTGATAAATGGCAGCTGGGCAAGTAGTCATCAGAACGAAGGAAGAATTTGAATTTACCAATCTGATTAGGATAGGCGTAAACTGAAAGCTGAGCTCATAATGTTGAGATTTGAAAGTAGATGTGTGAAACCCTGGAACCCTCTGGAACAAATAAAACTGAAACGAGGAATATTAATCAACAAATCAGGGTTGGGATACCAAACAAATACAACACGTACAACCGGAGAACTGTTCTGTTATCTCCTATACCATCTTGGAGGGTAGAGAAGAAACTGCTTGTAGGATCACATCTTGAAGAAATTAAAGAAAAACACTAATTTCTCAATCAAATGCCATCTTGGCACTTTACTAACATACATGGCGTGCATTTTAATTCAAAATAAACTGCAGAGAATCTAGGTTCCTATAGAAACCTCCCCGAACACGTGAGCACATGGCAAACATGCCATGTTTTATTCAAGTCATTGCAGAGAGTCCCTGAAGAGGCGGTTACCATGGCAGAAGGATACCAAACTTGCGCATTATGCAAGGTACAGTGTAACACAAAATTTTGTTCTGGCTTCACTCATTGAGAGCTCTGATGGTACCAAATTGGTCTACAGCCATAACACGTGTTCTCCAACAGGAAACACACGTTTCACTTTTGGCAAGAGACGTGGACAAGGTACAGCGAAAAGCATCCCACGTCTCTGATATGCAAGCACTGCAATGCACATCCGGAACTATTTGATCTGTTTGGAATTGCCAACAGACTTGCAGCCAGGCTTGAAAGTAAAGTTAATTCTGTACCAACATCCAACTCTTGAACATCTGACTGGAATGGATTCTGAAAGAACACAATCACCCAAAAATTATAATTAAATAACAATTACCCTAACATGACTAAAATACTGACACAATTAATTAGGTAAGAAATTTAAATATGTATATTAAGTTAGGTAAAATCTAAAATTATGTGCCAGTAAGTTTTGGAAAAATTTGGCAACAGCACACTGCAAAATACTGCTTCTGTATGCTAACGAATATAATTTTTCTGTTGATGACATAACAAAAAGGAACTAAGTGAATGAATTATATTCCTCCCATTGCAGATTTGCATAATTTGGAATTTGTCAACATCTCAGCAACAGCGAGCGAACACAACTCTGAATAAGAAAAACACATTCTGAACGAAAAACAGAGACTTTGTTGGCATGTTACGATTATGAATTGTTAGAACCGAATCCATATTTAAAAAAAAACACCATGTTATATCTCAGCAAAGTAGTTAAACAGTTAAATAACATAAAACATTAATTGTGCATTAAAGCCAAATTTTGTGGGTTGTTGTTTAGGTTATGTATATTGAAACTCGCATCCAGCATCAACCAACAATTGATACTTGCATTGTGATGTCGCTGGCATAGAAGACCAATTTAGTGCGTATGGTTCATCATAATTTCATAATAACATAATAGTGCCCATTTGCAACCAGTTTTAATAATTTTTTTGCAATAAATGCTTCGTGCAATGCATTTTATGTTAACTGATTTTGTGTTTCTACATAGCAATATTGGTGAGAGCACAAACAGTGGCTGCTGAACGGATAGATAATCTTGAAGCTACATCATATTTCAATGGCATTGAATTACTGCAGTGGCTTTTCACTTCAATGAAAAATCTGATACTCTGACATGTGTCCATAGAGGGAGTGAAATTGAAACAACAATTATTTAGTGGGACTAGTCGCATCAGACAATGACTTAAGACTTTCGGGTTTAAAAGTTATGGTGCCTTTTGTCACACAACATTTAAGTGAAGATGTGGAGCTCTTAGTCTCCTTTACAGTTTTAACTCGTGATGCCAGAATCACGATATTGAGAGATTAAATGTTTAACTGGCGCACAGCCAGTCTGAGGGGCACAAAATCCAGAACCACTGTCATGGCCCTCCGAGCTGGCTGACTCTTGTTCACACAGTTACCTTGGGGTATGCTGGTCTTCCGCTTCTGTGGCCCAGCTGGAAACTCTTACCCTGGCGTGGCGAGGGCTGGTGGTCACCTTGGTTGCTCGTGGACAGTGGAGTGTTCTTGACTTGTAGGTTACTGCTGGGTGCTGCAGGACTGCAGGTCGAGGATCCGCCAAACCAATGGTTTGAAATATCTAAGGGAGGTTCCTCGCCCTTAAGAATGCCTCAACCACAGGGTGTGGCGGACCTGGGAGCTTAATTAAAAGTGGAAATAACAGGGTTAGTAACACAGAGGTGTGAGGCCTCTCTGTATTGCAGGCGGTTTGAACTCAGCGTCGCTTAGGTAGCTGACTGCTAAAGATAGTAGATGATAGGGTTTTGCAAGTGGAACTACCTTCGGAGGTGTATGCAGCCTTTTTCAACTTTCTACACACACCTCCTTTCCAAGAGTACGGCATAAAGGGATAGGGATTAATACAGCTTCACAAAAGGTAAATCAGTAACTTACTTCTCTACTGTGTATTTCTGAATAATTCACAGTCTTCCAGGTACGAATGGTCACCTTTTACTCCTTTCACCCGGCCCCTGGAGGAGTGGTGGACAGAGCATTAGGCGGTGCTCGAGCTGTTCGACAGGAATACCCAAGTGTAGTATCCACAGGGGGTCAATCCATCTAAGTTAATGCCAGCTCCTTTCCGGCTTCTTAAGAAATGGTGGTGTAATATAGAATAACCCAGTCTGCTTGATTCACCTGGTGGAGGAGTTGCTAGTGGTATAGGTTCTATCAAATTCTACCAGTTTGGCAGAGCTCTGGTAACCACTTAATGGGTGTGTATCTAACTTTGTGCTTGATGGTTTGCCAGCTTCACTTTAGCAGATGTGTTTATGCAGGAACAACACACCTACTTCAAGAAAATTAGTATGCAGAGAATACTTTGGATTCGTGTGTTATATTAATTGATAATTCCGTAATAATTAACATGGTGGCCCTGTACTACCTTCTAAACTAATTCAACTGACACTTCATAACCAAACATTTTCATAATAACAGCAAACACTTTAAAACATTTTAAGACATTTCAAACCCTGAAAAATAAAAATACAAGACACATTTTACACTGCTAAATAATATTTATGTGAAAGTTCGAAATATTGGCCTCTTTGCGCACATGCAGGTACACGTGACACGTGCGCGGTGAGCGCCGTCATGGGCTCTAGCACTGCTGGCTGTTAGCCAGCATCAATAGGTACTATTTACTTTTATCATATCACCAACGTTTTTGGTTAGAGATATTTTGTTATAAATAAAATACACATTGTTATAATTCTGCCATTGAATGAGCACCACAGCCATAGCGATTCAGCTCATATATCGATATACAATGTGGGAGCAATAGATCAATATACAGTTGATATTAAATGAAAATGTACGACAATGAATATTACAGCGGTAAAAAATTTTTTTTACAAATGGATTTTGACTACCTGAAAATCAAATACCAGTATTAAATACATTTTATTTTATCAATTTCACCAGGTATGACTTATTTAGAGTTAACTATGTAGCAACACCAAAGCTAGCCATATCAGTTTCCGTTTAATTTCAAATCAGCTGTTATTAAACGATAAAAATAATATTAAGAAAATTGTTTTTCGGTTACAAAAATTAAATTCTCTATTTGTGAAAACATGTCCGCAAGATAACAAAGTATGGTAATTTCCACGATGATTAAATGATTTTGATTGATGAAATGAATTGGTTGGACCATGGGCTGTTGTAACTGATACAGATTTTAATATAATCGGCCGATGTATCGGTATCGGTCCATCCCTAGTTAAAAGGCGATAATTCTGTTAGTTAAAGTATTCAACAACTTTAGCCTAACTATCACTGGTTTGTTCTGAAGGAACAGAAACCAGAAACAGGATGGACAGCTACCAGAGGAATAGTGTCGACAATGCCAGCACCATCCGGTGGGCAGGGAGGTCGTGAAGGAACTTTGTCGTGACCGTTGCCCGTTCTGGGGTCTAATCAGGGAGTGGTAAGGAAGGAGCAAAGTCTCAGGAGCCGCTGGAGGGTCCAGTCTCCCAGAAGCAGAGGGGTCTGCAACTGCTTCAGAAGTGGCTTCTGGTCGGTGTTGTCTACAGCTGGTAGATATTCCGGCCCCAGAAGAGCGATGAAATCTGCAGACGCACCAGCCAAGCGCTACCATGATGGCTACCTCCAGCCTTGTACGAAGGCAGTGGAGGAGCAGAGACTGAAGAGCGCTGGTCATGTCAGCCCTTTTATACTAATCTCGTACAGGGTTTTCAGTGACCAGGGGTGCCGGTGGGGTGATAGCCTTTGCCACAGGGCTCCAAAATTCAAAGGTGCTGATGCGGCACTATAATCCCTTATCTTGGCCGCATGGTTGAAGTAGAGTGGGTTCTGCCCTCCCTCGGCTCGCCGTGGAATTACGTAGCCTTGTTTGGAGGTAGCGGTGGCTCAGTCAGGCAGTCTAATCTTACGTCAAGGAGATGTTGAAGTGATGTGTCCAAATATGGTAGAAAGACAATATGGGAAAGTTGCTGAAAAAATGTGAGACACCGATGGCAGCGCTCCTAGCCGTTTGTACTGTTCGTACGGTAATAAGCTATTTATCGAATGAGCAGTTTGAGTATTTTGAATGTATTTTAATTCAAATTTTTTCACTTGAGTGGTTATTTATTATGGCTGGAAAGATTAGTGTAGTTTTGGGCTGCAATAATTTATTACAATGTTGCGAATTACAGCAAGTCCTTTTTAAGATTTCCGAAGGATGCTAGTCGGTAAGTACACGAGCTGTAATGGATAACATTTTCCATTAGTGTTATTATTGTATGTGTGTTTTTATTGCAAATTCTTTTCACACAAACCTTAATTTACTTAAATACTGTTTTTTTCATTTCTTAGGTGCAAGCAATGGGTGCAGAAATGTAAGAGCAGACCTGGATGTAATAAAGAAAAGAGGGACTGGCGGTTTATACCTACACGAGAATAGTGTGTTCCAACCTTTTCAGAAAAGAGGATTTTCGCAACCCAAATTTTCTTCCACAAAACCAAGAACAATGTCACTTGAGTGTCATAGCTGCTATTTCTAATCTTGTACACTGAAGGGCCTTGCGAAGTTTGATAACCCTTATCCTGAAAGGTGCAGGTTTGTTTTTATTGGAGTAACACATTCAAAAAATAAAAGTAAAAAAATGTTTACAAACTCAATATTAGTTTATTAAACTGGCTGAGGTCTCTGTTAAAGTTTGTGTTTAGTTCAGCAAGTTGAGCTAGGGATATAATTGATTATTTGCTTCAGAAAAGTTGTTTACATAGGTATGTGTGTTGGTGATTGCTCGTACAATGTTTACATATTAGCCTAACATTATGCCCTGAGCCAGAGTCCCAGCGCTAGCAGGGGAATAAATACCTAAAACAATGATTCAAGGTGCGCCGGCAATATTTTTTAGGTGGTGGTGCGAAGCGACACGCATCAGCGAAGCTGGGAGTCTCTCCATAAATGATTGTCATGTGTAGCCTATTTGCACAGAGAAATAATGTGTGTGTTTGGCTATTTAACATATTTCTGTACTATTTGTAATGTAGGTAATATAGTCTCATGAATACATGTTTAATGGCAAAAGGATTGAACTGAACATTAGGTATCTTAATTGGCAATGTTACCAATACAATTGAACTTGAGGGATATTGAGGTGTGAAGGTTTATAATGTAAATGTACATAGTAGCAACATTCCCCTCTCGCCATACTCACATTTGTTTACTCAATTGTGTACAAAACTTTCAAACAGTAATATTTCACTCCTGAGAGTCTTCATTACATTTCAGTGATATTTATTATAAATTTTTTACAAATAAATAAAAAAAATTTTTTTTAAATTTCGCTTCCTCTTATTAACTCCCTGATGTACTTAGCATTTTAACTTTGTGCATACACCTATAGTATTAACTTAAATGAGGTATTTTTCAATTAATTATTTTGCTACATCCTGCAATGTAGATAAGTCACTTATAGTGATATGCACAAATTTCTTTTGACCTGTTAGCCTATTTACACAGTTTTGTTTGCAGTGAGCACGGTATTGGAGAAAGTAGGCCTACTTGCAAATTGCATTACAATAACAATTGTCATGAATTTGAACAGAAAATACGTTAAAATCATGACCAAGGTAAGTTATTTTCAGTTCAGCTGCTTTTGAGTTCTTCAACATGTGCCTTGAAGTATATGAAAATTTGTGGTAAGATTTATTGTAGAAAGCATGTATTTAGGTTGGTTATTAGAAGTGACTTTTTCATGATGATCTGATGTTATAAAAATTATTTGGATTACTGTCAATTTGGAAATAAGCTTGATTTTTGAAAGTGTATTACAAAATTAAATGTGCTTAATGCATGCAAAACTTGAGAGGTGAAGTAAATAAACTGAATTGCTTGAGTACATATGTTAGTATGTACTATAAAATATTTTGACCAATTGAATTTTCATCCTAGCACCAGCTGTACTGCATAAATTGCATTATTAAAAGGAGGGGGGGAGGGGGGGGATGGTTGATTAAAATGTTTAAAGATTTTTATCTAGTTATGTTCTGGAATACCCTCCTTAATACAGTAGACCTTATTTGTAATTTGTGTATTATTTAAAATATTTATGTCATCTATAATCTCTCAAATGTCACTAAGTGGCCTGATATCAGAAGCGATGGTTGAAAGCTGTAAGCATTTTGCAGTCAATGTTGCTGCTTCCTCCATGGATTATGTACACTAGCCAAGAAAGTGGATGTCTTAGTAGGAAGTTGTGTTCCAATGCATGTATGTACTATAGAACACACCATGTATCATGGTCAAAGTAATGATCAAACTTATTAGTTCTACAAAATTTAATTGGGGTACTCTCCATAGGCACTGACATAGAATTCTAAGAGGTAATGTGGCCTGAATTAGTCAAGTAAAATAATGACGTATTTTATATTTTACTATGGAACGATACTTGCTAAAATCCCAAATTACCAAATTGCAACCACTTCTGAACAAGTGACAATAGCATCTGAACTGAACGCTACTACATATTAAAAAACTATAGTAGGAAATGGTAACTTTGAACACAGTCTCACTATGTTTGGGTGTGTGTTTCTTTTTACATAAATACGTACAAATAAAACATTTTAAGAGTAAGATGAGCAGTTGACCATAATTTATAAAAACCTGCTAAATAATGAATGAAGTGATCAATTAGTGTCTATGAAACCAGCATATGGAAATGAGCAGGAGGAGGAGGCGATACTCTTGCCCATTCTGTACTTAACTGTGCCTTTAGTACAGTTACAAATTTGACAGTATGCCCATTTCAATTTATATTTTCCCCAATCCCGAGTTGCTGTGTACTACAAAGATACTTTGTTTTGTTCATGAACAGGCACTAGATATTGCCAAACTACAGAATAGTCCTTTGTGTATAATTTTTGGTTACAGCCCCCAAAATTTTCTAACTGGTCCAATCAAATTATGAAGAAGTGATTGTTACTTATAGTTGAAGCATGGCTGCCAGTGGGTTAACCACAGCTGCCTATGTTTCACTTGAGGCAGTGTAGTTGTGGCATAACTGTATGACAAAACTGATTTATATGTGTAATGGTGAACTCGCAACCATCTGTCACACCCGTCAGGCGGTCACCTAATCTTCATCCATTTGCAGGGCAACATTTTTTTATCCGTCAAATATATCTCAAACTTTAACTTTCGACAAACCGACAGATGGGCCACCGCCTACTGACGACTTTCTGTAAACACGAATACGCACTTTGAAATTAATTGCAACATGCTGGATATGTGTTTATTTATCTCGCAAAAATTTATTCCCCCAAAATGTTTTTCTCTTGAAAATGTATTTCCAACCAAAATATACCTTCTATGAAAGAAGAAAGAAGAACAAAAACCATATATGCTTGGAATATAAATTTGGGAACAATTTATTTTGTTGCTAATTTAATGATAATAGCTTCAAAAAGCAGTAACTTAGTATTTCGGCAACTTATTTTGTTGCGATGTTAATCTTAAATATCGACAAGTTATTACTGCCTATAGAGCTAATGAAATCCACTATGTTAAATCACTAACTGTAGTAGAGCTATTTTTAATTAATCTTGCATTAATGAAACACAGATAAGCTGTGGAGATTTGCTGTCCAAAAAAAATTTTCGTTAAGTTCATTCCCAATTTTTTTTTTTTACATAAATTTAAGTTTGGTGGCAACTCCATTCTCAACAAATTATTGAGTAAGTGCAGTCTGTTATGTATCTGAAAAATGAAATACCGTTTAGCATTTCATTCTCTTACGTATAATTGATTAACATTTGTCCTTTGTAACTTGCAACATCTAAGTCTGTGCCCAGTAACATGATTCTGTTACAACTGATTGTTCTTGTTTCAAGTGACAATATTTATGCTTTAAGTACATTTTTAAGTACGGCATATAATATGAATAAACAACTATTATATTACATTCGTCAAAACAACATGATTTAATACTACGAGGCGACAACTGCCCTAAAATCACGCATAAAGAGCCATGTAAATTAGAATTTCCCGGGTATTCGTCAGTACAAGTTGCTAGGGGCGCTGTTGTAGTATGTCTCGCATGTTGACAATGTTAAAACGCCTCAGTTTCCCATATTGTCCTGTCACCATATTTGACGTGTCTTAACATGAATGTTAACTTGGCGAACAGTACAAGCTAGAATCGCATGTCTTAAATTGCACCCAACATTGCGCCGGTGTATCCTATAGGCACGTGCTCAGCCTATTCAGTATTGCTTGGAGTAACTTGCCTAAAGGGTTGGGCATTGCGTCCATGATGGGGCGAAGTCGAAAGTAGAGTGCTCATCACAGATGCTGAAATACATCATGTGTCACCTTTAATTTATTTCTGAAGCTTACAAATATGTTCAACACAAATGTATACTTTTCTCTCATTACATGGGGATGTGATTACTAGTACTAAAATAAATACATAATATATGACGTTCAGAAATGTCTGTAGCATAGACAATAAAAATGTTAATAGATGAATAAGCAAAAATTATAAATTTTCGTGACAATATTTATATTTAATTCATCAAATAATAATCCTTTTTGTGAAGAGTCGATACATATGAATTTTCTCGCACGGACGTGGAACCCAGCTTGTATTTTAGTTTGAACAACATAAAGACTAAACATAATTTTTCTGAATAATTTTGGGGAAAAAATTATTTTCTGCCCAATGATAAATTTGTGATGTATTCCCGAAAATTTTACCCGAAACTCGGGGTCCCGCACACCCCTAATATTAAACCATGAAACAAACTACCTTTTTTCCAATGAAAATATTGGGTTCTTTGTTAGAAGAAGGAAGATAATTTGAATGAAAAGCTTAGTGAAAAACCCAACATGAATGTTAACAAGAAAATGTTAAATATTGTGATTGATAAAAATATATCAATTTTACTTTTTTAATGCAAGATTATGCATGGTAAAGTGAGCACTTTTGAAAGCATCCTCATTTGGAATAATTGTCAATAAATATATTTAATTTTAGCCTTAGACACTAACTTCTAAGTTCGGTGGAATATACACATGTTGTTTTATTACTTACATAGCAATACTTATTTTAAAACGTGGTTAAAGGATAAAAATGACTGAAAGGAAAAAGTAACTAGGTCCTCAAAAGTGCTCACTTTACCATGAACAGCCTCTACCTGTATCTATATGATGGGGGCAATAACTGGCATGCACTCAGTAAAATTGGTAATGTTGGAAGGAAAGTAGCTCAGAATTATTTATTTTGTTTTTTTTTTAATGTAAGAAGTTTAAAAACTAGCAACTTTGCAAAATATGTATTTACTTTTTTAATAATTTCACAGTGTTACTTAACCAAAGCATGAATACAGTACCAGGCCCATGACAATGTTTATTTTGCATATGGTGGAAGAATACACAATATACATACAAGTAGATCTTAGCAGAGCTTTAAAAGTGCTCAGGTTACCATGGACAGCATATACAAAAACTTTAAAGTGTTTTTGAATGCATTAAGTTGTGTAGTGTAATTTACAGTTTACTTCAACAACATAAATTAGCCATTTTAAAAACAGTGTTCATTAATTATTTTTAACAGTTGGTATTCCAAATCATTTATAATTCCTATATAATATTCACAAATGCAACTAAAAGAGCGAATGCACATATCTGTGTTGATTTTAGTTCCAGTACTTTAGCTGCAGTACGGCTGGCAGGCCAATAGGTTGCTCAGTGGTTGATGTACGTGGGGCAAGTGAAATCACATCTGCCACTGGTGCCTACCTCTAATCATAGTGTGATGTGACAGGCCAAAGTTTCCATTCTTCAAATAGGGAAAAGCCTCTTCTGACTTTACCATGTCCATCTTACTTTGAGATAAGAATCTCAATTTTAGGGAGGGGGTCAAGGACACAATTTTTTCCCCAGGGTGAGAGTTGAGACGGGATGTGGAGCAAGACAATCTAGAAACAAAACACGACTTTTTCTATCTCAAAACTTTCTATAGTGTTTTGCTTCATCTATGGTGGCTTTCTAAGGAGGAAGAGAGAGGAGGGAAGAAGCAGTTGAAGTGTTTACCATATTCCATTGCAATAATATCACCTTTGCGTATTGGTCACATCATAACCTTTAACTGCCGAAAAGGGTTTAAAAAATCTTACTGCATAGAAATTGTAATCTACTGTATTTGGCACTGTGGCTTGACACGCCACAGGCAATGTTGTTAGCCCGTTCTATCCTCGCAACAGCCAGTGCCCCTTCCCATGAAAAGCATTATGTCACACTCGCCACTGGCGCCTTTACTGCTGTGATGTCCAGTACAACCCATATCATGTTTCTACATGCATCTACTCTGGTCACTGGCTGCAGAGGGGAATGCAAAACAGTGCTCGGCTACCATCTGCCTTTCCACCTCCCAGTGCCTCCCCCTTCTCCACATGCTGGCCCTGTGCTTCAAGTATAAATAGGACCCATGGTCCTTGGTTCATTGCTGACTCGCGCAGCTCCAGTTGCAGAACGTCACACTGCCCGGATGCGAATAGAAGCCTTAAATACATCTTGACTACATTTCTCTCCAGCTATAAGCTTCTCTTGCGCTCGAGTTTGTCTTGCTAGACTGGGGTGACATTCACACTTCTGCACCACCATGTCTTCTGAGACTATTAAATCAACTGTGTTAACAACCTAGGTTCAACACTTCAGGCTCTAATCAGAATGGAGATTAGATATGTGTGTTTCATTTTTTCGGCAATAAAAAAATATATTCTGAATTGGTTGCATTTGTCAATCACAGTCTGTTGTCTTCACACCCTGTCTTCTGCTGCCTCCCACTTTGACCTAGTCATCCACCAACACACTTCCAGGAGTAGGCATGTTTTGCTCACTGGCCTCCTCTCTCTCGCCCTTCAGGTGTTACCAAAAGGAGCTCCGATTTCATGTGTTACTTGGCTCCTATCTGTAGAGTGCTTGGTTCTGCCAGCGACAATCCAGCCCAGCCAACGTACTCGCATGAAAGCAACAGTAGGCATTCCATAGGGATGTGGAACACGCACCTTCTGAGGAGACTCAAAGCAGTCGGCGACATCCAGCCTTCTCCGATAACCAAGGAACAGGTACCTGTCCCATGAGGGCACTGCAACGTGAGGGAAGTCACCACCTTGCAGAAGGCCATCAAGGCTTATCCTCCAACTACAAGACCTCACCCCTTCAGGCCTTTTTTTTTATTGGACTTATCAGGCCGTTCCCACCCCTACCGAACACCTGTTATCATCCTTCTCTGAGCTGTCTCCCGATTACATGCCTTTTCATCAGGTTCAATGGGATAAAGCAGCCAAACATGCACTATCTCTGGTTGAAGGCCTGGTGTAAACAGCATAGCACCAAAAGAGTTTACACCTGGAAGATGGAAGCTGTTGTATGCCAAAGGGGAACAGCTTTCTGCTTAACCAGCAAGACTAGGGCCACTTGTTTCCATTTCCTGTGGCACGCCTCCCATGCGATCTCGCCTCTACCTCCTTCCCCAACCAAGAAGCCAGCAGTCAGTGAACAGCCACAGACTGTGGGGAGGATGGTGAGGCACCTGGAGTGCCAAATACAGAAAACCATTGAACACAGCTACACACCCACCAGGGTACCTAGGCAGCCTACCCCTAGCAGTGCTCCATCTTGAGACCAGCAAGCTATCATCGAGTTTCCCAGAGTTTAAACTCCCACACCTACTATAGACCCAGTCAAGACGACGATGCCTGCTTCCCCCCCTTAAGGGGGGGAAGGCTTCCGATACCACTGACCCAAATATCAGCTAGGTGAGTAGTCAAGCATGTGCCCTATTCCAAGTGCCCCACCACTAATAAATTTTCTGGGAGTGATTCTGTCAGCTTCCCCTTTATGAAGTGCAGAAAGGAAGAAGTTGAAGCAGTTCAGGTATAGACATGTTGTACCTGAAGGCAGCCAAATACAACCAAAATGTTTTTTTTTTTCTTCTCCTCACAAAGGGTGTGAATTTGACCCTGAATGGAGACTATCCACTTCCCACCAGACAGCAAAGAGTGGTAGAATAAAAAACACTAGACTGGTTGCTAGGCAGTAACTTCCCTGGTCTTGAAGTTTTAAAGTGGAGGAAAGCATTTGGCACAAGATCTAGGAGCAAGTCTGCTTTCATTGTTCGTTCATACACATTTCTTCACCCCCTCCCCCCTCCACACCTTATAAAAATATGCTATTCAGGTTTTTAGGTTTTACTCTAAATTTTTTCTCTCGTGTTTTGTAGGAGTGTAAAGTTGGTGAGTACTTATGACGTGGTGGTTTATGTGCAGGACGAACTGTCGTCACGCTGTACCTGAAGTCGGACTGCTACCTGGGCTGGGACCAGCAGTACAGCCTGCAACTAGACATTGTCACTCCATCAATGTCAGGCAGGATGACAGAGTGCCCCGACCTTCCATCTCCTGACAAATGGTGAGGGCAGTCATGCTTTCCTGCCCCTTCAGCTCGCTGTGATACAAGTTATATAGTTCCTGCCTCTTGTGGCTGCTGCACTGACCACTCTCATTGTTAATTCATTGTTTAACTGGAATTGGAAAAAAATTGTGTGTTATATATTTACTTTTATATTTTACTGTTTACGGAAATTATGTTTGCGCCCTCTGTGTATAATAAATGGCATAGGCACATTTTATCATTTTATTGATTTATTGTAACTGAATATTGTACAGAGCTGTAAATATATTTTTTAGAAGTCTGTTTAAAAACAGTGTGACTCGCCGTATCAGTGATTCTGAAATATTACTGTGTGTGGGTTAATTTGTATGACAGGTAAAATAAACAAGCGTTTGATGCTGCTGTAATTTGCAAACTATTGTTGCATCATTCCAGAAGGAATTTGTTGTTCTCAGAGGGTGTGATATCTATAACAGTCTTTAAAGAAATTTATTCTTCCTAGTTTATATGTAAAACTGAATTTCCACTGAAAGAGTATTGTGTGAAAAGTTTTGTATTGATGCATAATGTGAAATTACAAAAATGTAAAGAGATTGTGTGAGAGAATCAGAAGTAATTGTTACCTGTTGTGAATGTACTGTTCTGAAACATCACATGCATAAAAACAGTAATGTCATTTTATTCAGCATCTGAATAATTGTAACAACAAACATGGAAATTGAGAACACTTTTTATGTTGGGTACTATTCTCTGGTATGGAATTACAGTGCATGTAAAAGAATGGTCATGCTCATTAATCACGTGTGTATTCATAAAATTCCTGTCTCTTTATTTACTGTAATCTGTTCAGTTACCGTAGTGGTCTGATATGTTTGTTATGATATTCGTTAACTTTGTATAGTCACGTGAGGTGTCTCATTCCAGAATTTTCCATTCTTCTGGGCGTGAACTTGTGCTGATACATGTTTGTGCACTTGTGTGTTTGTGATGCCAGATGTCAGTATATTCATACTTTATGTGGTTACAGTATTTTCTATTGTATTAAATTTTTTAAGAAATTATGTGACCCCCAACATGTGTTACCCTCTGTTTACACAATTTTTCTGAGGAGTATTTTACCTTTTTGATGCTCATTACAAGCATATTCTGGAACAAGATTTGCTTATTTTAGAAATTGGCTTTTTCTGTATATGTAAGCACCAAACACAAACTTTGAATAACAGAATTTGGGAGTTATAAAATGCATTGTTTTTGGCACCTGTAATATTCTCTTTATTTTTATTGGAACAAAGCTAAGAGTTGTGGAGTTGACCACATTTACTTTTCTACAGTAGAACCCCGATTTAACAAAGTCTCATGGTTCCTAGTAATCTCTTCTCTATTTCACTGTTTTGTTAAATTTATCTATATTGACGTGTGATATGTACTGGCCATACTTTTATGTAACTCAGCCTCATCTGCTTGCAACATCATGTCACCCCAAGCAGGGTTTGAACCCAAGACTGCTTGCCACTAGAGCTGACCGACACCAGGTACAACCCTAGGACATGGCAGTCGGCCAGTTTACCACACTATGCCAGATCCCATGTAATTTTAATCGCCCTTCATGTCCAACAGAATCTGGCAACGTAAGTTGAGCATTGCCCCTAAGCGGACGGCAGACACAACCTGCATACAAAGATAATTACGGATATTCCGTGATTATTTCTGATTTTGTCTTCCAGTTACGGAATTACGGAGGCTTGCTTGTTTATTACGGAGATTGATAGCGTTGACAGTGCGTCTGAATGTTTTCTAAAAAAAATTTAGTTCGTATATATTTATGGTAAATATCGTACTTTTACCAGAAGCTTGCATGCAAGTCGACAATTTTGGTATTCTTCGCAAACGGCGCAATAAATTCTATATCACGAGTAGTAAATATTGTGGCAATACTGGAAAGAGAAAACGAGCACTGTAGTGAGTAGTGATGTGGTGTCGCCATTGTGTATTTACTTTGTGGTCTTTGAGTATTATACATATCTAAGTTTAAGTTTGTTGGTGTCAGGAAACATGCGCAGTGTTTATTTTAATGAATGATTCTGCAAATAAGTTATTTAATGCCAGTGACACAGGCGTGACTTTAGTGAAGTAAACTTGCAAGGATTACCATTGAAAAACACGTGTTTAGAGGAGGTTGTGAACTTTACAAACAGCAAGTTTGCGTATTTTGTAATTAAATAACGTATTTGTAAACTGTACCATAGTGATTGAAATGCACGGGCCTGAAAAAGCCACACTTTCAACACTTTTGTAGTGCCTGAATTATATTTGTTTATTTGGCTATATCATAAATTCAAGGAGTGTAAAGTTTAACTTCAGTGAAAGAGTGTATGTGCATGTATTGCTGCATGTGTATGCATATGAGCAGCGTCACGTTTCGTTTTTTAACTGAAGTTAAAGATTTTGAAGTTACAATAACTTAAATGTCATGTCCATACAAGCAAAATTTTCACTGCTCCATCAAAACAACATGCAACTCAAAATGCTACACACTCATAAGATCATCAAAACAATGGAGTCTCACAAGAGATGTGAAAATAAAGCCTCCAAACCATCACTGTTTCCTTCTTTCCTTTAAAATAAAATAAATAGAATCCCAACAAAATTAACTTGGCAATTACAAAAATAAAACAGGTTGGAATGCCAACCTTACAAATCTTCAACAGAGAGAACTTTTAGCAGTGTCCGCCGCAATCAAACTGAATTTAAAGCATCTCTGTCAACAGCAACTTTAAGCACTCTTATGATTGAGAAAGTAAAAAGTAATTTAATCGATGAAGTGTGTTAATAAAAGAAATTCACCACCAAAGAGCTTCAAGAAGCTAAACATGCAACTGTGTGTTTCCTAGCGAGTGATAAGTAAGAAGGCATTTGTGTTTTTAAGATATCCTGGTGCTTATTAATATTATTATTATGTTGAAATAATTTTTCTGTTTCATCTATGTGTACATATTTTATTATTTAATGCATGTGTGTTGTATGTACGTCTATTCAGTTTTGTGAGTATATCTATATTTTGAAAAGAAATTTTATAGCTCATGATTATCTCTTTTTTTTTTTTTTTTTTTCCTCATGTAACTGTGATTACTAATGGGTGTGCCTGGAGGTTGGCAGCTCTGCCAAGAGAATGCAGTCAGCGCTGCAAAGGGAGCAGCTTGCCCACGAAGATATTAGACAGCAGAAGAGCGATTACTGCCTTCCTATTTACGGTCGTGTCCACCCCAGTAAATTTTCAGCAGCTCGCTCAGTGATGGAGCTCTGTGCCTACCGCCTTCCTCACTAAGGATCACCACAATCTTCAAGAAGCCTTCAAGACTAGCGACCATTGAACATCCAAAGAAGTCATCTACCCCGTACACTCACTTATAGAATATTCATGGTAAAATGAACACTTTTGAAAGTCCTGCTTAGGATCTAATTGTATGCACGTTATGTATTCTTCTGCGTTACATAAGATTAACATTGCCACGGGCCTCAACACTTTATTCATACATCGGTCAAGTGAAACTGTGGAATTATTAGAAAAGTAAATATTTTACAAATCTACCCATTTTTAAACTTTGATGCATTAAAAAAACCATAAAGTGAAAGAAATAATATAAGTTATCACAAATGGTTACCTAACACTTTTTTTTTTTTTTACGAAGTTTTAGATGTGGAGCTATTTCCCATCCTACGTTACCAACTTCACTGGGCCTCAAGTCACTCAGTGCACCCATTAAAATACAGTAGAATACCTCTATTATGACTGCTCACGGTTCCCAAGAATAGGGTCGAAATAGAGGGAGGGGGGTCATAATAAAAATTTTGGGCAGATTTTGACCCACCGCTACTCTTATGCCCCCAAACTTACCATTTTTTGCATGAAGTTAATTTTTAACCATCTCTAGCGCATAAAAAACCACTTTTTAAATTAAATGTAAATATGTATGTATATTTTAATAGCTGGACGTCTCCGGATTAATTTGTTACCCAAGAAAGGCATATTGGACCACCCCCTGTAAAAAATAAGACCTAAACACAGTATGACGAGGCCATTGAAAGTGTGTGAAAATATTAGACTATGTATTATTAAAATATAAGTAAACACTGTTGGAGATGCCTTATATTTGAAGAAAAATACACCGAACTTTATTTATTGATAATATATATGAAGATACATTAGATCACTCGTGTGCTGGGGTTGGCAGTGAATACATTGCCGTGCACACATAGCTGATCGAGTGCCTAGATCCTCTGCAGCGCAGCCGGGTGCTGTGACTCGCATCTGTCGATTGGTCCTAGATCATCGGCGTTGGACAGCTGTCTGTTGGTCCCTACAAGATAATTCTGGTGGGTGGGGGCCAGCCGACCGCTGCCAGTGCCATTGTTACAGGACTAGTTTGTTTCGTAACAGCGTCCCAGTGTTGATAAAACATGCTGATAGATGCAATTCATGTCAATATATTGAATTTATACAAAATGTAGGCGGCGTGTTGGCCTTTGCACTGGCACGATGAGGCCCGGCAATGTTTACGGGAATATGAAAATTTAGTACGGTCTACTTGAGATATTAACTATCCTGAATTTTTCTTCAAAAACTTCTGACGTGACCTGTACACGCACACAGCCTTGCTTGCCAAAATATGGCAACATTCAAACACATTCTATTTATTTACACATACTTGCCTACCTTTATTCATTCGCTTTACACATAAAATTGACTTCATAAAAAAACCAAATGTCCACTAAAAAAATTAGCATATTACGTAGGCATGGGTGCACATCAACTTAAAAAAAATAATTAAAAAAAGAGACACTGAATTAAATTTGAAGTAATACATACACTGATTAAGAAACTAGTTTGTAATGTGCTGCTGTTTTTACAGCAAAAGAGGAGGGATAATGGTGGAAGCGAAAAAAGATAGGGAGGGTAAGGCAGAGATAGCAGCATGTGACTAGGACAAAGAATCCTTACTGACCCGGCCTGCAATTGCCTTCAACAGTCAATAAACCAGTGTCCCCTTCTGGCATTAAGTAATTTATTGCTTCACGCTGATTGGGACAATAAATGTCAAAGTCTATGACGGCAGCTTGAGAAATGCATGACCACTAACTTCAGTAAAGGTTAGATTCCCATAGACTGAAAACCATCTACGAAAACAAATACGCACATAACAAACCGCAGTTCAAGATACCACGGTTGGCGAGGGATTACTGTATCTATTTTTAGACGTGCCTCAAGTTTTGGACTTTCTCGACCCAAACTTTTCACGGTTCCTCTGGATTGGGTCATAGTAGAGAAGTGGTCGTAATGGAGGGGTTTTACTGTATATGCATGCATGGGTAGTAATTTTTTTCTAACATTGATTTCAAAAGTGCTCAGTTTATCGTGAACAGTCTTTACCACTGTGGTAGTGACCCCTGAGTCCTGTCAGGACAAACAGTGTAAACAGTTAGGGTCCAGTTGTTCTAATATCTAGCTCATCTGCTCTTACTAGTAAATTTTACCTCAGGTCCCTTTCATCTCGTTAAAGTTGTTTGCTTCTGCTGATTACAGTATCAATTGAATAGCTAGGAGATAGTATGGGTCACCATATATATTCCCCTAAGGAATAAAAAAGTTTTCTTAACTCAATCCCGTGTACTTATTCTGGGATGATTGTTCTTAACCTTAAATCCTTTAGACTTCTACCCACCAAGGAGAAGCAGGAGACTGCGGTTTGACTTGATTGCTGAAACAAGTATAGGACTCCGGGGCACCCTTAACCGGGTACGTGTATGTCATCAAACACAACCCATTCAAACTCACACCTTGAACCAAGTACTTCGGTACTTGAAACATTGTCATGTAGACCTACAACCACTAGGAATACATGTGACAAATTGGCTAGACATCCAGATCAAGTAATCCACTTCATCCATCGTGTTGAACTTCACGGTTTGGAGTGCCAGAATTGATTCTGAGTGACCTAATCTCTTTGGTTACACTAGCCAAGGAACTCATGCTCCTACATTGTGCAGTGGACTCTTAGTACCTGCATTAAGCATCCCCTCCCCATGGGAACAAGCTCAAGCCACCCGCTGACCGTTGAGGCTTCACCTCTCAGTCCTCCCTAGTACCCTTTTCCAGCCACCCCAGATCATCGTCAGAGAGCCACATCCACTAGTGCTCTGCATATGCCAGGGCCTATCTACCCGTTTGGGCATTGCCAGCCCATTCTTCCAGACACTGCCGCCAACCACCAGGATGACCAGCCTGCAAGCCACCTTAAGAAAGGGCACCAGAACCAGCCAGCATCAGAGTCCGGACATACCCTTGGTGAGACCCACGCAGGATAAATTGACACCACTGCTAAAGACAACCCCACGCAAAACAGCCAAAGTCACCCTCGATGTCATACCATGTAGGTGGCCTACCCACCCGACCTAGTACCCTAGGTGTAGTCAAGCCCAAGCACCTTGGAGTGCAAACTCCCCCTCAGTGAGTTTATTAGCCAGTGTCGGACTAAGTGAACCCTCACCTGATAAGTGACAACCCAGAGGTCACATGTCCATTTTAAACACCCCAACACCAAGAAGTTGTTTTAAAAACATATATTTATACACTAAACAGTGTTTCGTATTCAATGGTGCAAAGTAATACTTTTATATATCTAAGTATCAAGTACATAACTTTAAAGTATAATAAACCACCACTTTAACGAACATTTTATAATAACAACAGTTTGGTCCAGGCGAAAACCTATGGAATATGTATTGATGCATGATGCGTACTGGCATAATATTTATTTATTTACGACTCCGCCTCTTCTTCATGTGACGTCACTTCACCCAGAACAGGGTTTTAACCCGGGATGACTCACTTCCAAGGGCCAACTATCACATCTCTAGGCAAGGGGCACCCAAGACGAAGGCATTAGCCACATCAATGCACAAGACCAATAAATAAACAATAACCTTATATTTTAAACGTATCTCATAATTTACTATGCTATCAATTAAGTTTCATTAATGTAAATTTCTTCATGTAATTGATTCATAATTTAATTACTTCAGAAGAGTGAATAAATGCTTGGCTGAATTTTTACTTTACTTTTAATTTTTTTTTCTTAGATGTGAACACGGAAATGGATACAAAGACCCAAAATGGGGACAAAACAAAAAAAAAGAAACCCCTTCCTTTAGTAACAAACAACTTTCTTATGTCCGAGTATTAAACCTTTGTGGGTGCACCCATTAAATTAATTACTATAATATATTTGCAAGCAATTCATACTTCATAGCAAAAGTGTCCAAAGACAATATGTATTAACATATTGTTTACAATGTATGCTTTTTGTTTAAGGCCAATCAAAAAATTTTAAGGTGTAGATCAAAGTTTTTTTTGAAGAAATTCAAAGCTTGTTCAAGGTGGGGAGGGGAGAAGACGTGAAGACATGCTGCCATGCTGCAAACTATGTAAAATAACAAAAAATCAAGAAATGAAAGGGCTGTTCATGGTCCCACCTCAGCTAGGCTATGGCACAAAGCAGCAAGCAAAATGCTATCGCAACAGCAGTCCAGGGCAAAGTTGAACCGCATTGAACCCAAAATTCCAAATATAAATTGTAACAGTGGACACGTGTCACTTAAACTTTGTTCGACCAGAGACCTTTTCCTGCGCTAGATCAGTTGTGTACTTGGGGAAGCTCAGTTTGCTTTCTTAGTGGATACCAGTATCGGCCTTGTAGGCTGTCTACTAGGTATGTAGTCAGGTACACTAGGTCTGGCAACGTGCCTCACATCAACAGTGGCCCTCTGGGGCAAGGTACACATACCAGAGCTCAGCAGGGTGTTCTTCGTTGGTGGCATTGCCATGTGGTAGGTGGATCGTGAAGAGTCCTTGTTTTCACTAGACGTGGTGGAGGTCAGGCAGCGTGGTTCCACACTGGGTTGGCGTAGAATGCGTAGGTACCGACGGGAGATACCGGTCTCACCACGTGATGGGCGGCTCGGGCCTTCCCCTTAGGAGTGTCGACTCCTGGCATAACTAGGTATGCTGCACAGACCTACTTGACAGCACTGAACTCTGCCTTCTTAATTGCTCTTTGAACTCCGTGCCTACTGTTGAATGGCATAGGCTGATAGCATACCAGATTTCCTGTAGATGACAAGCAATCAACGATTCCTGACTTGGCGTGTAAGCCAACAAAGGCTGGCAGTGCGCTCCCTGACTACATAACAGTGCAAGCACCTGGAGCCGTAGACCGCCTTCCTGCCACTGCTGGGTGGTAACCACAAACGTAGGGCCTCCAATCCCCCGCAGTTATCTCTGCCAACACCTTGGCAAGGTGCTCCGGTGAAAGATACAGCTGGGGTTGGCTGTCCTGCCCCTTGGGGTGTGTCCTAGTGGTTAGGGCCCTACAGTTCTAAACACGAGGTAAACAGAATGGGTGGGCGTCGAAAGATGAAGTGTATTTATAAATGACAGACCCCTGACGGGGGACTGATGTTCTACTCTAGGTTAAACACACTGCTGGTCAAATGCTGGTGGTAGATAGGCTATAGTACTAAAACAAATAACCCTTGGATACGTTTATGATTAAGTATTTATTCTACAATAAATATTTTGGTAACTTGTATGTGCTACCAATAAGACTGTGCTGCAGAAGTACTTAACCTACATTTACAACGGGTGAAGGTGACCTGCTCCTAGGCTACTTAGATACAAAGGAATATTTACTTTACTGTTGCAGCTAGCACTAACGGGGTTTGCTTAGAAGAGGTCCTAACCTTAAACTGGAGAGCCACTATACCAGCAAGTAGTGGCAGCTAAAGACCCAAGAGGTGTTGACAACTAAAGTGTTAGGTTATGTTCGATGTCTTCAGGTAGAAGAAGCTTCTGGTAACATCAATACCGAGAGGTGGTAGAAGCCTCTGGTAAGTGGTGGTTGCAGCCATTGGAGAATCAGAAGTTCTTGGAGAGGATCGTGAGGGCCTAGTACTAGTGGTCAGTAGAGAGCCATAGCACAAGAAGTGTTGAGGCGAGCTACTGGAGATGAACTCCTGATGTCAGCCGCGCACTGCCTTATATACGGCTTCCTCTGGAGTGTGTGGTGAGTCCGGAGTGGGATGTGTGACATCTGCCTGGAATGCATGGGGTGGAAGAACTACCCTCTCATGCTCGTGGAATGGCCTCAGGCGCTCGGCCATCTTTGGCGGTGTGGCGAGACACTGTCTGCCGGGTGCATCCGGGGGGGGGGGGGGGGGGGGCTGGCGTGTTGCGCTGCCACTTCAAATATCTTTCGTTGACCGTGTATCCAAAGTGCGTTTGAGTTGCTGCATCCACTCTCTACACATTTATAACAAGTCATGCTGGTTTGCTCCTTCACGTGTGTAAACACACTTAGCAGATAGAGAAGGGAAGTTCAAGAGCAGTCTGGGAAACCAAGTACCTTCCATATCTCTGACAAGAACACTTCCTGTTAGACATTTGGTAGTTGTTTCCTGTAGTCGTTTATAATATATTAGTGTAAGTGGTACGCGTCACAGTTAACTCGCACCAAAACAAACAATAATCAGATGGCAGGAACAAAAACTCTATTCAATTTACTTACCAAAGGCAGTCTACGAAGTAATTACAAGATCACATTGTGAATAAAAAAGCAGCAGCAAAATATTTAAGTTGTTACATGTTGAAGGTTGGAAATTAAAGACTGGGTAGACAAATTTTTTCTGCCACCAACTTGTTTCCTAAACACACAACATGGCCAATCAATATATCTTGAATCACCATGTTGCAGTCACGAAAATCATGATAAACTAAAATGTGTTCTATCATTTCTTAAGTTTTAAAGTCCAAAATTACTTATTGGAAAATTGTTACATGCATATACAGTAAAATAAACATGAAGAAATAGTATTATAAACCGTACATACGCTGCCATCTGGTGTGACACAAGTGACTATAAAACACAGGTTTTATGGAGAGACTCGAAAAAGGTTCATTGTTTGAGGAACAACGAACATACAAGAAAATAGTAACAAAGGATTATTTTACTGCAGTTTATGGCATTTACAATAACAAGATAACACATTTTATAAAGATTACCTGAATCCTTAACCTATAACATGACACAAACTTAAAAGGTAAACCAAACTTGCCATAAAAAAAAATTATGTCCACAATAATTAAGGAAAGATGACGGTGCTTTGCCCAAAAGAAGTGAACAGCTACCAAAGCAATTTAGAAAAAAAAATTAGGTTAAAGAGAAAATGCCCCAACATGGATGGCACAACCTGGACCATGTCTGAACTCTAGTGGCGATGAGATAGGGGAGCCTGAAGAGCCCTTACCTCAGATGGTGACCCAGACTGCGTCCACCCAGGAGGATGTGGTGACTCACAGCATCTCGATGCCGGACAGTCTCGAGACCCCGGCAGCCAACCCAACTTCCGAGAAGGATCTGTTAGTTCCATTTCTAGTAATTAGGGCTGCTGGCTTACCTTGCACCTGCCTAACCCATGGCTGACGTGCGCTGATGTTTGGGGTCCAAGCCACTGACTGAGCTAGCCGTTGGGGACTACATCCAACCAGATGTCTCTTGGATGTTGGCTCTGGATCGGCGGGAAGGTGGCTGTCCTGTTATCTATGGTCTGGAGCAGTGAGCAGGCTGCGTTGTCAGGTTCAAACACCAAAAACCGGGGGTAGGCCCAGGCACAAGTACTCAACGATGGGATGAGCAGCTCCAGGAGTTTTCACCAAGGTACCAAACATATTACTGGGGTGGATTGGGAGGTGAGGCCTCATAAGTCAACAGGCACCGTGAGCTCGTTTCCGTGGGGTTTAATAGCTGAAGGCTGGTGAAGTTTGATTATTCAGCTACTGTTCCTTGGCGAGGACAGCAGCTGTCCTCTGGCCGCTCCACTTACTTACCCTTGTATGGGTGAACTGTATATATGGGGAAGGTACAACAGTTCATGCCCACACAGGTGGCAGGTAATGGTTCTCTAACTATTGTATAACCCAAAAGAGGTAGGTCACATCATGTCAGGCTTAGAAGTCCTGGCATGTCTATACGCAGTGGATGGAGTGGGTTAACTGACAGGGTGGTCTAGCCTCTTCATTGTGTATCTTTGTAGTAGGAGCTCTACCATACGTGTGCCTTTGCGTACCTGGTCTACAGTACGGGTGACCTATTAATATGTGTTGTTAGGGGACAGTCTGCAGTCCTACTCTAATAGTCAAAAATATGTTTATATAGCCTCAGTTTCCTGCCTTTCCCTTGCAGGGTGACACCATAATGGAGGCTTAATACAGTTTACTCTAGAAAGGACAGGCTGTGGTTAGACTGTAACGTGTTTTATTCTGTCCAAAATAGAACACTGTGACCCGTACTTTCCTGTGTAGAATCAATGCACCGAAAAATCTACGGAAGGGAAATTAAGAAAGAAAAAAGACAGCTGAAAGGGCCTGTCTGCCTGAACAGCAAGATCAGCAATTAGGTAGCAGTGATAACAGCTTGGACCCTAACTGAAACTTTGTGGCCTGGAAGGGCCTAGAAAAGGGGGGGGACTGGGTGTATAGTGGTAATAGCAATTTCAAGGGGGAACGTCAACTCTTCAGGGCTGCAGTGCATGCCCAAAGAGGTCAGGAGTTGGTCACTTTAGGTCACTAGATATCCCTCATAAGGAGGAAGAGAGGGCAGAGAACCTTAGCACGCCTTGTGCTTAAGCGAGCTGCTTAGTTAGACTGCTGTTACTTGGTGGTGCGTGGTCTTTTATACATCTGACCAGGGAGTGTCTCTGGTTTCTTCGACCATCGCGTGCCTCCAGTGGGGTGGCGATCTTTTGATGAAGGTTGGAAATAGGGTAGTTTCCTTGTGTGCGGGCGGTATTCACCAATTGCCTAGGGGCAACTCACTTGCATTGCTGGTTGGCATCCCTGCTTATGGGAGCTGCTAGGAGGGACAACTTGCATAACTACAGAAAAACCCCTCTATTACAATCCAATCCTGAGGAACCGTGAAAAGTTTGGGTCGAAAAAGTCAAAAACTTGAGGCACGTCTAAAAATACAGTAATCCCTCACCAACAGCAGTATTTTGAACCGTGGTACTAGTTTCTATTGTCCATGTATTTCAGTCTATGGAAAACTAGCCCTTACTGATGTTAGTGGTCGCACATTTCTCAAGCTACCATCATAGACTTCGACATTTGTTGTCCCAAGCAGCATGAAGCAATAAATTACTTAAAGCCAGAAGGAGACACTGGTGTATTGCCCATGGAAGTGTGATGGGAGTTGCAGGCCAGGTCAGTAAGGATTCTTTGCCCTAGTCACATGCCGCCGCCTCTGCTTTATCCTCCCAGTCTTTTTTCGCTTCCATTATCCCTCCTCTTTTGCTGTAAAAACAGCGGCACACTACACAGACTAGTTTCTTAATCATTGTTTGTATGATAACTTCAAATTTAATTCAATGCCCTTTTTTAAATGATTATTTTTAAGTTAGTTAATGTGCACCCACACCTACATAGTATGCAATTTTTTTATGGTGGGCAATTGTTTTTTTTTTTCTTGTGAAGTCAATTTTATGTGTAAAGTGAATAAAGATAAGTGTGTGCAAATAAAATGTGTTCTATATACCAGTACCATATTATGGCGAGAGGCCGTGTGCGTGTATAGGCAACGTCAAAAGTTTTTTTTATTAAAAATTTGGGATAATTAATATTTCAAGTAGACCGCACTAAATATTTATATTCCTGTAAACATTTCCAGGTCTCTTCGTGCCAGTACAGAGGCCAACATGCCACCTACATTTCGTATAAATTCAACACATTGACGTGAATCGCATCTATCAGCATGTTTTCCCAATGCCAGGCCACTGTAATAAGTGAACCGGCCCTGTAACGATGGCAATAGCGACGGGCGGTCGGCCGCTGCCCGCCATCTTGTAGCGGCCAATCGACAACTGCCCAGCCGGAGGATCTAGGCGCTCGCCTAGCTACGTACACGCGGCAGCCGGCAATGTATTCACTGCCACCCCGACAAGGGATGGACCAATATGCCTTTCTTGGGTATCAAATTAATCAGGAGACGTCCTGCTATTAAAATGTACATATTTATATTTAATTTAAAAAAGTAGTTTTTTATGCGCTAGAGATGATTGAACATGAACTTGATGTAAAAAAAATGGCAATTTTGGGGGCATAGGGGTTAGAGGTGGGTCAAAAACAGCCCAAAATTTTCCAAATTTTTAATTATGACCCTATCCTCGGGAACCGTGATGGGTCGTAATAGAGAGGTTCTACTGTATTCCTTTGATGCTTATTCTGCTCTCCTGGCATCTTACGTTCCCAAGAAGGTGGAATGTTGACCTTGGTGCGCATGTGATGATACTAAGTTGCAAAGAAAGAAATAACTCGTATACACATCAAGCGCCAGTTAATGAAATAGAATTGTTTAATTTTCAGGATTTATTACTAAATATTGATGTTAATAATAACCATTACAGACATTGCATATACCATATAGGCCATTCATGGTAAATTGAGCACTTTTGAAGCCCTAGTTACTTTTTTCTTTCAACCAATTTAAATCCTATTTCTTGTTAATGTAAACACTGCCATGTGAGTAATAAACACAGTGTATACATTCACCATACCCAAAACCAAAAGTCTGAGGCCACAATGAGATGTATTTATTGGTTATCATGTCTGATGCAACAGCTTCAAAAATTGCTCACTTTACTGTGAACGGCCTATAGCAGACATTGCTACATGTCTGTGATAGATTGTAAAACCACAAATAATGTTTATTGTTGCTTTTTGGTATTTTGTCTTGATGCACGAGATTGCATCACAATTTGGGAACCATCTTAGTATTGCTGTATTTAAATTCTATTTTGCCATTGTGGGAATTTTATTAAACAAAATAAAGCATCATATCTAATAACTTCCCTCATGCAGTTTTACACCCACAGTGTGATAATGGTTATACATGGTTTTTTTCAATAAGCTCTTTTCACAACAGATAGGTAAATCAATCACACATTTTTTGCAAATACAGTGATGCCGGTTAAGAGCCAGCCACAGTCAGCCCATGATGGCATTCGCCGCTAACCTAACACGTGTTGGTAAACACGTGTGCAATGCCACTACACGGATTTTTCCCAAAATGGGGTAATTGATTTTAGTGTGTTATGCATTTTTTTTCAGGGCTAAAATGTTTGTAAAGTGTAAAATGTTTTATTTCAGGGTTTGTGTAATGTTGATATTTAAAATTTAAGTGCGCGCGGTGCCGAAGACACCTTCAAAAGAAAATTTAATATTTCCCAGAAAATTTAACTTTGAATTTTGTCTGTAAAACTGTTTGATAATTCTTTTGATGCCATTTCAATTTGAAGTATAATATTTTTACTCAGTGTGCATAGCACTTCCGCTTGTGTGAACCCCATAGGCAGCCGTGATAGATCCGTGCGACCCCTGCTCCTGGGTAGTTCTAGGAGAGCTGGCGAGGTAAGATGCTGTCATGTACGTACTTTATACTTTTGCACAAATGTAGGATTCAATAGAATTTTTAGTTTACCAGTTAACCTTTTGCATTGCATACGTTTTGTCAGACATCCCTAGTGTAATGCTATCCGCTTAACATTATTTGCAGCCCTGGCAGTTTTTTGGAATTTAAACTAGATGAGAGGAGGAGACGTTGGAGAGGCCGTGCGACCTGCGCAATTTGTATATCAGGCACCATCCACCCATGTATAAGGCTTTTCATTGTCATGTTAAATTGTTTTACAGCCATGTGGTTAGCCACCACTAAGTTCGTATCTGCGCCTTCACCACATTAAGAGGGCTAATCCTTGCTCCATCTTGTGCGCCTTAATGTGTCTCAGGGTTAGTGTATTATTCATGTTTGATGCTTTTTGTCTGGACCACGCTGTCATTTCATGTATGCGTAGTTTCCTGCCATCCGGCGTGCTAAGAGCTTTTGTATGCTCGTTCATTGACGGGAACATTTGCTAAATGCTGACGTCCTTTTGGCCGGTAGTTATTGACCAAATTTAATGTGAAATCCTGCATTTTTACACCTACACACGTGGTCCACTACGAACTTCATCCAGCGACATCCACGCCATTTAAGTTTACTTTCACACATTTGTGTGTGTTTATTTTGCCTGCTCATAACATGTCCCATGTCCATAAAGTGTTATTCTGTGTATTTTGTATGGCACTGTTATTTTTGCACTAACCTGCTGTGTGTACGACCATCGCCACACACCACGTGGTTCTGGGATGAGTCCGGGCGAGTAGGCGTTAGCTGGATGAATATTCGCATGTGTTCATCTCGTACTCTTGTGTCCTGTCTCTGGGCAAAACCTAGAGTTCATCCTAGCGGCTGTACGCCCCTTGCTTTATGGAGACTGTGTTATCAAACAGCGGAGCATCATCCAGTCGGAGTGCACAAATTAAGTCATGTGCTTGGGAAATCACTCACCGGAACTGGCTAGTTACGTCCAAGGAGTAATTACATAATCTCATATTTATGACACGTTGTACCATGATATTAATAAATGTACATATCAGTGTAAAATCTTGAATGTCTCTTTGTAGTGTCAGTTACCCAGCCAGAGTGATTTGTTTGCAGTGTATTTGGTATAAAAAGTTGTTTTGTAAGTACGCATGGGTGAGATGAACACACAGAACCCAGAGCAACCCTGAGTCTCAAAGTGCTGTGTATAGGAACCACTGCTGGCGCCCATCAAATCAGGTAAAACAGTATCGTAGTTGTCTGTGTCTCACCCCATGGCATCAACAGTAATGTATTGAAATCTCCCAGGTTTTCTTGGATTTTCGAAGGAGTCTGTTTGATTTCTTTGATTTCAAAGTAACTTTCTGATATTTTTATGACAAAAATTTCTTGCCCAACCAGATTTCTTCACATTTATAAAGGTTTCAGAAACACTATATATCGCCTGTATAAATATTCTCAACAGAAAAGACGTAGGTAGATGCGATTCATTTTTTCATACCAAACAAACTGGATGTAGGCCAGCCTTGAAGAATGAAAGCGAAACTAGTATTTTAGACCACCACATCCTGTCCTAGCTAGTGCTTTCCACTAGTTAAGGTATTCCTTTCTGCAGTAGACTGGCACTGTCAACTTTTATGTTAAAATATTTTTCCTTCTTTGTTTTTGAGGGAGCAAAAAAAAAAGTCTAGTTGTTTGAAATATTTTACATTGAAAACTAAGCCTACTTACAAACACCAGACACAGAATTGAGTTTTAGTTGCTGGCAATCTCAGTAAACAATACAACAGTTCAAGTATGATCCCACATGCTTCTTTGACCACTCTCCACTCCATTATCTATATCAGTGTTCCCTAAAAGTCAAGTTGCAATCCAAGTACCAGGCCTAACATGTCTTATTTCCTCCTCATCCATCATTATCACACTTTCATGCAAATTTGTAGCTTTTAATTTTTCTTATCACTAGCTTTGTCTTTCAAGACTCGTTCATAAAGTTCAGTAACCTCAAAAATGCTCTCAGGTCCTTCTTATTTTGAGGAACTGGTACCCTGCGAATAGTATCCACCTTGTCTTCTGTGGGGTGATTGCCTTCCTCATCTATTCTGTATCCCAAAATGTTCACCACCGTTGAAGCAAAAACACACTTGGTCAGCCGCAACCTTGCCTTGTTGATTCTAGCAACCACCTCTGTTACTCGTGTCCAATGCTCCTCTTAATTTGTGCCTGCTATCAATACATCGTCTAACAGTACCACCACTCCATCTACCCCTGCCAGTAGTGTTTATATAAGTCTTTGAAAGACTGTGACGCGTCAGGTAGGGACACGAGATGAACAATGACAAAAATTACTTACTTATGATATGGGTGCCAGCGGTGCTTCCCAATCATCGCACTGTTGAGACTCGGGGTTCTCAGGGATGCTGTAAGTTCTGTGTGTCCGTCTCACCCGAGCGTACTTACGATACACTTTGCAATACTAAACTTTTACTAAACATTTAACATTTGAAAAACACATGTGGCTAGAACACTGTGATACTTGCTTTTGATACTGTTCGTACAAATATCATGCCAAGCAATTTAATGATGCAACTCGATCCTGTATAGCTAACTCCATTTGGGTGCTCCCCAGCCTGCAATTACTCTAGCGCACACCTATATGAATGACTTCACTGTGGTGCTTGATATCACAATCTTCACAAGTGAAGGGAATTGACAGCTGCTAGGGTGGACTGACGATTTTTCCCTGAAGATAGGAGACAGAGAATTACAAGATGAATCAACAGATGATACATAAACATGTGTGATTATCTGGCATCACTAGCACAGACTCGTCGGGGGGCTCGCCCTCCAGCACATGGTTAGTGTGGTGATGGCCTATACACATAGCCGGCTAGGACGGAAATAATATCACCCTACACAGATTAAAAAATTACATAAATATCAATGGAACACGATGGGGCACGAGATGAGTAGTCACAATAAACACGCACATGCATGAAAGTAAGTTTAGATGGTGCGGATACCGCTGGATAAAGTTTGTAGCGGACCACATGGTGCAGGTGAAACTGCAATATTTCTTCGTACAGACAGCAAATTAAATTCAGAAAAATTGTTATTTTTGTTAGGAAAATTACTCCCTTTACGACTAAAGCATTTACAGGCTTGTAGCATGCCCAATGGCAGAAAAAGCAAAAATGAAAGTGACCACGTGGGCATACACAAAAAGCATCAATTACGTGAAAATTACACGGAACCCTGAATAAAATTATGGCACACATGATTTTACACTAACAGGCCCTTAAAATGCACTGATGGTGCAGATACATACTTGGTGATATCTGACCGGGTGGCCATATGTGATGTAGCCATAAAATGAACAAGAAAAATACCCTTAAATACATACATGAAATTAATGCCCTTAAAATTTCATGCAGCTATTATAACAGAAATTACAATGGAATGCCTTCAGCAGTAGCAGATGGCGCCTGATTCAAGTTTCACGGGTCGCATGAGCTCTCAGACACCTTTCTCCTCCTCCTTGATTAAGTTTTGAAAAAGCCACAAGGGCACAAATTATTATTATTTAAGCGGAAGGATAATGCTGGGGAATGTCTGGCAAAACGTACGCAAAGCAAAGGTTAACCGGCATACTAACATTGCTATGGAAATCTACAGCAGTGCTGAAAAGTTGTAGTGCGTACGTGACAGTCTTACCTCGCCAGCTCTCTAGACAGACTGCCCAGAGGCAAGCGTTGCACGGACCTACCATGGCTGCCTACGGGGTCCACATAAGTGGAAGTGCTATGCATGCCAAGTAAAATATTTTATTATTGAAAAATAAAAGGCACTTTAGAAATTAAAATATGAATTTGTGATTTCTCATCTTCTTTGAATGTCTTTTACTACGGCATTCTGACCGGAGTAAAACTGTTCTTAATCTCCGCACAGCGTGCGGTTTGAAATTATAACCAAACATTTTCCAATATTGACAAACATACATTTTAAAACACTAAGACATTTAGACCCTGAAAAACAAAGAAGACACATTTTACACTGCAAATAATATTCCGTTAGAGGAAAGTTCAAATTGGAGCCTCCTTGTGCATGTGCATGTACACGTGTTGCTGGCTATTAGCCGGCGTCAACTGCTGGACCACTGCTCACTCCAAGCCAAAGGCGGTTAAACTTCAAAAGGCCCTTGATCGTATTTACAGTTAACAGTTCCACTGTTGTTTCATCTACCCCAAACTGTAGATAAGCATCTGCAAAATCCAATTTTGTGAAGAATTTCCCCACAACCAGTGCTTCATTGATGGTCGGCAAGGGGTAGCACTGCCTTGGACACTGGGCGTCTTCTTCCATCCACCACAGCATGCACTGAATGTCAGTCCTCCCAGAGTGGGCTTACCTCTGTGCCAGTACATCGTATATCTACAACATTTCGTCCTGCTGCCTCAGCTGCCATGGCGATTACCGATTGCATTTTTGAAGGTGAGTTGGTCCTTAGCAAGTAAGGTACGCTGCACCGCCCTGTCTCGTACTCCACACACCAGCCGGCCTCGCAACATCTGCTCCAAATTAGGAAAGTTGCAATGTGTGCTCAAGGGCCATAACTCTGCCAGATACACTGAAATACTTTCCCCATCCTGCTGATCACATTTCAGAAACTTGTAGGTTTCAACAATTTCGCTCGGCGTCGGCTCAGAATATTCTATGAGTTTTGTAAATACCTCGCTTATTGATGCCTTGTCCGTCGACCATGGCACCAATAAAGACGTAACGAAGTCATATAATTCTGTTTCATACACTGTAAAAAATACTGTGCACTTTGCCTCATCATCTTCGATTCTATTAGCAATAAAAATAAAACTGTATTCTTTTGCTGTAAGTCTTCCACGTGTCCCGACTCGGCACAAATTCTCCTATTAAATTAATCGTAGCCATATCTGCTACTAAGTAATATTAACACTGCACTCACTAAACAACTCCACAATCCTCTTCGCCACTTCTATGTACGGTACTTGGTTACTCATCTTGCATGGATATGTCCCGATAAAGTTTCCTATTTTGTCGGCTTGTCCCCCATCAACACAGGCCCAAACAGTCAGCTGTTCTGTTCCACACTTGTGGTAAACAACACACACATTACAGTTGCCACCCTACACCTTTTGCCACTGAGGTACATAACTATACACTAACATTTTTATAACACAACAGTTAGGATTCTATGTTTATAATTTTCACAGAACAATTTGCTTATAACTATTACTTCCATATGCAGTAAACTTGTAAACAGGAATAACAGCAGAGTTTCATATATCACTGGATACTCATTTAGAGATTTTTCTCAATGTTACGGTAGTACACCTCTGCTTTCATTGAATTATTAAGGTAATAATGTTTGCAATTACTTTGTATGCTTAGTGTTTTACAATTTTTAAATCCACTACAACCATTTTTGTATTGTTACTACGGCTGAGTAACTAGAATAGTGCAGAGTTTGAGCAAGTTTTGTAATGATTTTCAATGCCATATTTCTTTTGAATCACAGTGTGGATAGGGAATAGTTATTAATATGTAGCAGTAGCAACAGAAATGCTTCGCAAGTGTTACCTACTATGGCACAACAAAGTGGTGTGGCCAAATTTTACTGTAATACCAGCGATGTTATATGTTGTTCCTGTTGTATGACAACAGATCACCCTGGGGTCATTCTGATTATGTTTTCAGAAGGACCAGTGATTGCACTACAACAGACAATACATAGTAATTTGTATATTGTGTTTGTAGCTTTATTGTTTCTCATTTTGGTAGTGTGGATCAAAACAAAATAAAACTGGATTTAAGTTATTTGGTACAGATTCTATATTTCTATACATGAAAGGTGCCAGCTAACATGCACAATATCACACTATGCCAAACATTTTCCTATCAATTGCAACAGCATCAGAGGCACATATTTTCTCACTCTGATAATCAATATTTTAAAAATTCTACCTTTTACCAAAATTAAAATAAAGTTTTTATATTTGTACATAAATATAGGTAGTTGCAGTTAAATCAATTAACGTGCATTAGGCTGAGCCAATATATACATGTATATGGGTTGTCAAACCACGATGCACAAGTTTCAGCTGTCTTTCATAGAGGTAAAGCCTGAAAGACCTTGTGTTGAAGACACCAGACTCCTCTGAAAGTGTAAAAAATTTAAACATGCACAGGAAAGAGAACAATGGTTATCTGCATAAAACTTTACAAAGGTTAACGATAAATTCAACCCATTTTCCAACTCCGTTATCCTTCATATAACTGCTTTCCACGAAAACAAATTTATCTGAAAAAGGAGACTAGAAAAATGTATGACTGGCCAAAAGAATAAAAATTTAATCTGAACATAAGTACCAGGGAACTATAAAATACTTCCAATCAGTAACAATTCTGACATAGTTAATAGTTACAAAAATATTTTATAGTTTGTAAACAGTGGCAAAGAAGTAAATACTGTAGCAGTCTTAATCAAATTCAGACAATAAAATCAAAACACCTTTGTACAATTACAAAAAAATAAAACATCATAACTGTTTAGAAGAACTAAGTTAAAAGTTGGAGACTGTACATTTTAAAATGCACAGTCAGTCAGTCACTGGTACATTCAAGTCATTCTACAAATGAATAACAAAGTGTGTGTCTAAAATCAGTGCTCCCATAACTTAGGGTGACCAAATTTATAAACTTACAAAACAGGACATTTTATAAAATTTGCTTTATAAAAAAAGGGCAAAACAGAGTCCGGCACGATTCACGCTTGCGAAAGTCCGGCGACCGGACTGGGGATTGAACCCACTTCGCCTTGGTGGCAGGTGAGCATGCTAATCGCTCAGCCACCGTGGTGCCTACCGGAATTGAATTTTCATGAGAGTGATCACTGTGTTTTTATTGTGTGAATCACAGAGATGCACTGATTTTTGATCCTAGAGTTCGTAATGCCTAGATGAAAGGTCGCATACCAGATAACACCATCTGGCAATACACACACAATGAGGGATCATCTGGATGTGGTAGATTTGGTTGTCGAAGAAACTAAGAGAAACCCAAAAACAAGCGCCAGGAAGGTGAGTTGTCATCTTGTGTAAGATATTTATATATTTTGAATTTCAGGAATAAGGCTCTTCAGGAACTAAAAGTATTTCTTTTTTAATTAACATAACGTGAATTGAGAATTAATATTGTTAAAATATTTGTTCATTGAAAACTTAAGCAATTATGCAATATTCTCTTGCGTTATAATTATCATGCAGCTGTTTGCTACTGTAATGTAAATTAACGAACAAAATTGATTTCATGTTTTTCTGTGTTAAAAATTAATTTTCTTGGTAATAAATAAAATTGTATTTATATTGTTTTAAACTGTAATAGCAGCCATATCCATAGCTAGTTTGTGAAGCCAGTACGAAGACTCTTACACAAGGCAGCGGTCATGATTAACTCTGAGTCACAAGGAAATATGGCAGGCATATGTTTCAGCACCTTGCATCCTGTAGGTGTTGGTCACCAGTTAGCACCACATGGATTTTAAAACAAAAAAATTTGGATATAGGTACTTTGAAAGTTATTGTTGGGAGCTATAAGTAATTGTTAAATTTAAAAGAATGTGTCAGGGTTAAACTTGCAAGGTTTAAAGACATTTCTGAAACAGGCCTACATATAAATTTTTGGAGATATTACACAATATTGGGATTACAATTTTTAATCTATCTGCTGCTCCATAATTTAAAAAATATGTACCTGAAATACCTTTAATATTTGTACAGAGAATTCCCAAAACATATGAAATCAAAAAGTTTTCCATGTTTTTCCTTTGCCAGACAACTTTTGTCCTAAAACTAATAATTCAGTAAAATATCTAGCTCTACTGTAAGACCTTGGTTAACATACACTATGAAGTTTTGAAGATGTTAATATTTTCCTGCATTTGTTTTATTGCAATGCCTGGTTTGAGTTACTGGGCACCACATGTCCCCTTTCAAGAACTTGGCTAGTTGCGATATTAGAGAGATGTTTTGAGATGGTAATTGATGGTTCAGAGTAAACTCCTTATTAATTTTAATGTTAAGTTATTTTGAGAAAGTTTCATTACTTACTCTATATTATTGATACATCGGAGTATGAAATTAATTGTACTTTCGTTAAATAAATTATATTTCCGTAATCACAGTTTATAACGTCAATCTCCTTTTCAGTAAAGTCAATGGAAAATCTTGTTCAGCTTTCTCATAACTACAAGTCAACCTTGAAACATGAGGTTCATGGCACCTCAAGAGACTATGTATGGACTTCTCTTCATAAGGATACTCTTCTTCTAGTAGAATACTTTAAAAGTTATCTTCTGGAACCCAGCATCATTCAAGAAAACGTGAGAATTTTATGTTGTCATGCTTTCAAGTATTTTGGTGGTTAATAGAAGATATACGGCTATTGTGTTTGACTTACGTATAGACACAATGTGTAGTTACAGTACAGTTTATGTGATCAGTTACAGTTAATTTGAACTCTTGCAGTTGGAGCTGACCAAGAAGCTCTTCATTTGTTGCATCTGTTACGGCCCTCAAATAATCTCCTCTTGGGTAAAGTTATAGCAGTTTTAACTAAGTCTTGTACCTACCCATGGTTACCTTATTAATTGTGATTGGGGTATATCGAATGTGACGCATGCTGCTTATATTACTAATCAACTACGATTACGGCTCATCGCTTTTTACGTAAAGTATACCCTTACTTTAACCTACATAAGAGTTGTTTACTTCAACCACCCATATGAGTTTTGTGCACGCAATACTTTGCATATAAATTCTCGGCCATTTATATCTACCGAGCCTCCTCCCCCTGTGTTGAGTGCCAACAAGCTTCAGCCAATTCGGGCGTGGCCGAGCGCCGCAGAAGATACACGAACCAAGGAACGCTTACAAGAGGGTTCCTACCTCCCACGCTAGCCTCACTGCAGAAGGACGTCACGTTACTGCCCCGCACCCCACGGCGGCAGCCTAGACTTCAGCAGTATATAAGTCCATGCGCAGCGGGGCTCCAGCAGTAATTCTTGTTTCTTCTCTTGCGACATCCCGAGCACTGCTCAGTGCTGGGACCTCCAGAGATCTTCCAAGTCTTAAGTACGCCCCCAGTTGCTACTACCAACGACGACGACCAGTCATCCAATAAACAGCAAACACGCTAACACTCATTAACTTCACTTTGTCTCTTCTAGACACCCGCTTTCTTTAGTATAGTTTAGTAGCAAAGTATTTTTCATATCTAGAACAATCTTCCTTTTTTAACCTAGGACCAGGTCGCCTACACCTGGTTAACATAGGTAACCTTTAGCACTCCACTGTTCGGTAGGAGATAGCACGAGTCAAGTGTTTATTGATCTTTCAATAAACATAATTTTGTTCTCTATCCTTACGCTTTTTCATTTACTGAGTATCTTGCTATTTCACCCGCTAGGAACAATTCACGCTGTGCACTGCCGACAGAAACTTTTCCTAAACTGAATTAACACACCCATTAGACGGCCGCCTGTTTCTTCCCAACCACCCAAGCACTGGTAGTGCTGGAGGGGAGGAACAGAGGAGCCACAACCACTAGGAATACCTTCATCCAAGGAGGGGCAGCAAGCCCAGGTTATTCCCTTGCTTCGAGCACTGATAGTGCTGGAGTGACCATAGCCTGAGTCTTGCAGTTCACACTTGCCTGAATTCACATCCAGTAGAGGCATTGGTGGTCCAAACGGCTCCACGTCTCTGATCAGCTCGCCAAGCGTGGGGGGGATCAGTGGAGACTTTTACCAAGCTCATGCCAGCAAGCAGCTACTGGACTGATGTTAAATTGTTTCTCGTCAAGGTGTACTACGTGTGTTGTTTACGAAGCGACACTCTATGCCTTACAAGGTAAGGCGCAGGGAGCAAAACCTAGCATTTCTTGCTGCCAAACAGTGGTTTGCACTCACTCCTCCTAAACAGGAAAGGCAGGTGGAATAGGACCACGCCACCGCACTAAGACGCCAAGCAGTCACGACTGCTCCTATGGTATTTGAATATTTTCTGCCGCATATTCGCACCAGCCAAGAGTACCACCCGGTTTCGAGAGGACTGGTTTACAGTACTGAGGCTAGGTACGGCCTAGCCAATCCCAGGTTCTGGAGCCGGGAATTGTTGATAAGGCGTGGGGCAACCCCGCACCCTTTAAGTTGAGATTGAAACGTCAGCATGACGGAGGTCATCTGGGTAAGTCAGTAGCTAACACCTCTCCCCAGCCACTGATAAACCTGTATAAAACTACGCTATTGGTCTAGCGCACAAATCCTAGGTGATCATACCAAGCAGACCTCAACCGGGCACGCGTCAAACGGATGTCAAGATATCAAATTGGACTGTATATATGGATGCCATATTTAATTCATAGTATAATCGTATCTTGCGAGACAGTTGTAAACTGCTAATTCAATTTGTCTTATCGGAGAATTGGTCATTAATGAATTGCCTTCCCTGCTGTCTAGTCATCCAAGACTTACCCATCCCGGGTTGTGTAATCTCACAAATCTTTCCCCTCTGAAGAACTGTCTTGCAGGGCTTCCCTCTGTCATGAGCAAGAATAATTCTGTAATCGTCACCTATGCAGAACAGATTTTGGTAACACCCAATTGCCAAAATTACAGTGGTGGCAGCATACTGTCCCCTTTTTAACATCGTAATGCATGAATATTTCTCTGCTATCTATACTAGTTTAGCATGTTCACATTGCAACCCTGTTTATCGTTGGGTTTTGTGATAGTACCACGTCAGACATGGCCAACTATTGTGAACAGAGGATTACAACAAAAGAGTGCAGTTTTGTCAAGAAATGTTATGAAAAGAAGAGGACAACAATAATTTTTCCGATCAAGTTTTGTGGACTGATGAGTTCCATTTTAAGCACAACGACCATTCATAAAGTAGTATATAAAACCCACACTAGACAAGAGATTACAATTTTCAAGTATAGTTTAGTGTTAATCTGTGGGCTGGCATACTAAACGGCCAGCTAATCAGCCCGTTCCAACTACCAGATTGCTTGAACTAGCTATCTGTCTGAAATGTTAGAAGACAATGATTTGGAAACCCCTGACCTGAACCAATTTGATTGCTTCGTGTGGTGATATTACAAAGAGCATTTTTAATCAACAGAAAGTTGCAATGTGGAGGAACTAACAATAAAACTGCAAGAAGCCGAATAAACTTTTTTTTTAACTCGTGTTTAATCTGTTGTAATTGTTTTAATCACTTTTGCATTTACTCTCAAATATTTTAATTTTACACTTACTACTCTTAGCACATTTTCAGATCAAACTATAGAAGTAACGCAATGAAATGTTCAGATGCATAGCTGATACAATAAGTTTATGTTGGTAAGCAAAACTTTTATTGTTAAACATTTTTTAAAAAAGTTACCAAATGTAATGGAAGAACTACGCTTCCTGAACTTCGTTTTCCTACATTTTTCTCAGTGCTATACCAAGACAGATGTACCTAAATGTTATTGTGCCAGATTCACCATTACAAATATTCAAGTGTCTATCAAAGTTATTCATGTCATCATACCAATATTTCTCATTGAATTGCAAGTTGAGGCACAAAACTTGTAGCCACACAACTTCGACTCAAGAGGAAATCAAATATGCATAACAAATTTACCATGTAGTTTTACTGTGAAACACATTCCCTTACGAGAATATAACAGCACAATACATTTCCACATCAGATTGAGAGAAAATAATTTAAACTGAATGACAAATTGCTCTTTTTCAATATCTGTGATTGCCATCACTCTTGCTCTGGAAAGTAGTGGTATAAATTTGCATCTAATTAGCTTCCTGGAGCTAGCTGTTTTTGTACACTACAGGGAGGCAGAATGGTAAACTCTCTTTCTATAGTCTATTTGCACTTTCTTCACACTTTTTGAATCAAACCTTTGAAAAATCACCCCATGTACAATGTGCTTGGTTCTTTCCTAAATAAGTAATTTGTCACAAGCATATTGTACTTCTATTAACATTGAATTGAAATTTGCCTTTTATTTTATCTATAAATTATATAATAGGTGTGTTGGTAATGCCTAGTAATTAACAGTTCATATGCAGAATATTATTACACGTTGCACACATGAACGCAGTACTGTGCTGTCCCTTTGATGTAATATTCTAGGCTCCACTAAGCCTTGTTTGCATAAGGCAGAGGAATATCAAGGAAGTAGAACTTAAGCAAGGCTTCAGAAAATATGGAAGTAACCGTGAATTGACTGTATCTGTACAATATTACACTTGTGAAGGTGGTTACCAAAAATTATACTTTTATTTCCTTTAATATTTTATATGTTTGGCTACTAGGTACTTCTTATTTCATTTTAACAAACAATTTAAAGCCCTTCTGCAACTTAAAACCACCAATAAGATAAAAGTATGGCTACCACGTTCAAGTTTCATTTCCTCAGTCTTCAATACTACAGAAATTCTCATTCAGGTAACTTACCTACAGCCAATTTTCACTCATGATACTGCTTGCATGTCAAAAACCTTATGGCATGTCACATTTCAGTAAGTATTATGCAGTAAGTATGCGCGATTATGATTTTGAAAAATTATTCCATTACAAAACTGTGGATATACTGTGAAGTGACATTACAGAAATGAGAATTCTTGCTTCATATGTCATGACAAAATTAATCGCCAGGGTTATCACCTCTGTGAAGATAAAACACACAGCTCAGGAAGCATTATAAGCTCTATGAAAAGTCCCATTTTCAAAATATCAAGATCAATTTTAACACAATGTGAACATTAATGGCCAATTTCATGAAGGAGGGTTCACACGATGCAAGATGCATTTCGCGCAAGATTTTGTACGAGAATGCCAACTAAATTGCGTGCGAAACGAGTTCACATGCAGATAAATAAGATGAATACTGTCTCGCAGCAAAAGTAGTTAATAGCCCTGTTGAGTATCAAACAGTCATGATCTTATAATACAAAATATGAAGTTGTTTACTTCAACAAGGTATTTGTTTCAAAGCTATCCCTCCAAAATATAATTGTTTTTACTTTATTCCCAGCGAACTGTCTAAACACCAATCCACGCTTTAGTTATTTTCCAGCAATGTTTTATTTCCCTCTATTCCTATTCACATACCTCAGATTATATTTTCTTTTACTCTATGGTAGTGTTTACAACAGGTCACATGACCAGCATACAAGGACCAATAGGATTGCAACTTGCATCGCCTTGCACAAAAAAAATATAACCTGCTCTACCTCCTCATTTCGTGCAAGATGTGCCTTGCGCACATTCTTATGCAAGAAATTCTCATGCAAGATCGACATCTCACGCAAGTTTGGCACTCATCTTGCATTGTGTGATCCCTGCTTGACAGACACCTGTATCAAACAACTTTCCAACTTGTTTTGGGAACAACTACTAAACACTGATGTAACTGGTGGTAAAACTATATTCTATCCAAAAAGAGTAACATTTTTCACTGTCATATTCACAGAAACAATACATCAATTCATTAAAAATAGTATATCAAAAAAAGAACAAACGGCTAAAATAACTGTCCATGACTTTCTTCACTTGGTTAACCAGCAGCAGGCATATGTTTTTATTTCTCCACAAAACAATTAGTCGTCTTTTGATTTTGCAGTCCCCAATAAGCTTTCTACGACAGAATTTAATTGTTCTGTGAAAGCATTAAAAGAAAACAGACACTTCGTCCTCTGCTTGCCAGCAGATCCCAAGACAGTACACAGTTTTTGATTGTGGGCACATTTCAACATGGCTGCAGCAAAATCATCGTTGGTGGGATTGCATAGAAATCCTGTTTCACCGTCTACGATGGTCTCTGTGGGCCCACCACTGTTGACTGCAATAACAGGCTTGCCGTAATACATGGCTTCCAGTGGAACAATTCCAAAATGTTCATTAGATGGTGTGTACAGCAGGCAGTTACAACCACTCAGAAGTGAGGTTTTGTCTGTGTCAGAAGGTGACTTTAAGAAAGTAACATGATCCTGAACATTAAGTTGTTCAGCATGGGACAACAACTCATCATAATACTCGACATTTTCAGCAACAAGGGGGTCATACCCTCCAGCCATGATCAAGTGTACAAGTGTCTCCGAATCTTCCCCTTTTACATCCTTATTTTTCAAAACATGAAGAGCATCGATAGCAAGACCCAAGTTTTTCTTTCTCTCATAACGATTAATAGATAAGAATATGAAGGCATTCTCTGCATTTTTATCATGAATAACTGTCGCTAAAGGTGAAGGTGTACATTTGTCAAAAAATTCTGTGTTGATTGATGGGTATAAAATCTCTGGTGTGGTAGTAATGTTCCTAAAAGTCTGCTTGAACACTTGTGCTGTAAATTTGCTGTTTACGAAAATTTTGCTTGCATGACCAGTTGTCAGTTCCTCTAACCAGTTCAGTGGAGCTCTGTACACAGACTTCAAATTACCACCCGGCTGACTCAGTAATTGGTCTGGAAAATGGCAATAAAACATAACATGTGGCACTCGTAACTTCAAAATTGGAATGCACGCAGAAATAAGGTCACAAAAAACTATGTCAGGCCGCAGATCACTGAATAAAATTATATACAACGACGCGTACACCATTCGTAGATATGCGCACAGCGCGAAAAATTTTCCAAAAAAGTTTCTCGGTAACCAGTCACCCACAACTGTCACATCGAGAGTTCCGTCTCTTGTCTCGGTGAAACAGTGGCTCCGGTCATGGTGCGAAGTTACGAAATGCACAAAATGACCTTTCTTCCGAAGAGCAAGAGCCGCATCGACGACAAGCCTTTCGGCCCCTCCAATTCCCAGATCAGGATGGATAAACACAATTCGTGGCATTCTTTGCACAAATATACTAGCAAGAGAAAATTCTACTAAAAAGACTAATTTTTATCCAGTGTTAACTGGTTACGTGGCTTGCTGACACACTGCAATATACAAAAACCCACATCAGCGATCCACATCATCAAATCACGTCCATTACGCGCCCACAGCTTGTTTTGACTTTTGTTTTTGCTCATACGTTGCAGTATTGCCACAAATGAAAATGAAAACAAAGTAGTTTTTTTTTTCCAACTTTGATTCTCATGCATAAAATCTAATATAAGGGTGTAGATGGCTACTTGTTGCCAAACTGGCGTCTATTCTTGGCTTGAGGCGATTAAAATGATTACTCGGCGACCTGACTACTTTTATAAAGTATAGGATTAATTTTTGGTGATATTCGCAACGCACTTGCTATATTTAAGTATTTCAAGTAATTTTCTTTCGATTGAAAGGATGAGAAACAAGGCAAGATTTTTTTTCCTTTCCTTTCATTAATGTTTTAAACAACTTGGATTTTTTAATATTTCATGGTTGGTCTCAGTTCCAAGCAATGAAAGTGTGCCAATGTCAAAACAAACAAAAATATGTTCACGGGTTGGCACTACTCAGCCAGGCGACAAATACTGTGCAGTGTTAACAAGTGAAGACAGTTTATCTCGTGGAGTTAGACGGTTGTTACATTAAAATTTAACATGCGACTGGTGAACTCACTAGTTCTGAATTTTCTCTCATTTGTGTTATTCTTGCGTTTGTGAAATTTAAATTTGGCATGTAAACACGCTTTAAAACTATAATCTATTTTTTATTTATTCGGCGACCATCGAAATAATATTAATGTATGAAAATGCGTACTAGTCGGGCCATGCGATTGCAATGTTTACTGTATTCCTACATTCTTGAAATAATCGCACTATTATTGTGTATACGGCTATTTTTATCTGTTTGCATTTACTAACGTGCCGTGAATTTAAGGTCTAACCTGTAAGTTGCGGGTTCATTGAGACACACTTATAAACCGCAGATACGTATTCTTGTAAATGCCTATTTGCTATTTCAGTTTAGGAGTTTATGGGAAACATCTCGTAAACCAATACAAATCTACACCTTATAAAAACTACAATCTTACAAATTTTTTTTCTCCCCAAGTCAGCAGAGTTGCAGTGACAAACAAAATATCAGCTGTTTATCAATACAAGAATGTAGACCTACAGCCAAATCAGTTTTCATATTTTTAATAGCTACTGAATGTAACCTTTATGATTTAATTTCCATGGTCCCTCAAACTCCCTCCATGCAGTTTCTGGGGTGACTCAATAAAAACAATTTGACCAATTCCTTCCTTGTGTTCTTGGTTGACCATTCTCTAATGAACCTACTGTTGACAAGATGTTAAGTTAAATAAAGTTTACTTGTGAGTTTAGATTTAACGGTAGGCTGTAATCATTACAGTAAATGAAATGTTTATACACTCTGTCATTTTCCAAAGGTAGTCAAAATAAAAATAACTTATATAAAGCCAATATTTTGCTATAACAGACACACATTGTGTGACTTTCTTTAAAATCTATTTCACCCTTCTTAATGATTTTTCAAATTCTAATTTTGAAGGCAACTAATTGGACATAAGCTTATTCTAATATTGATGATGAATCATGGATATTTAGATGAACATGTTAAATTTTTTAAAAGCCTACTTGTTATGAAAAATGGGATGATGTTTACAGAACCACCTCGGACGCTGCAAAACAACCACGAACAACCTCTCCAGAACAAACATCATTTATACAGTAACTGAACCAAACATGACCTGGAACAGTTTTATTAATACATTTCTTTGTCATTTTAATCATGCCTTTCCACTCAAATCTGTAAAATGTAGCAGTAGCTCGAAAATAAAATGGATTCGTAAATGTCTTTGTGGCTCAGGCCAGAGGTTAAAAACAATGCGTCAATGGGCTAAGAACCCAGGGGAAAAACAAAAATTATACTGTAAGCAATACGAAAAATTATATAACAAGTTACTTGGAGTAGTAAAGCAGAAATACAATGGGGAAAAAATAGCCCCCTCCTCAAATAAAACAAAAGCAATGTGGAACATTATTAATAATGAATTGAAACCTAGGCAAGGACATGTTAAAGTTTCCTTGAAAGTTGATGGTATCAAAATCGAAAATAGCAAGGAAACATCTAATAGTTTTAATGACTATTTCACAAACATCCCACTAAAATTGCAAAATGAATACAGAGCTACAAATATTAGTCCTGCAAACATACCCCAAAGACCTAACAGTTGGAATGCTAACACGCTGTTTTTCACACCTATCTCTGAAGAAGACTTAAATGTAATTAAAAATTTCAAAAGTAAAAGTTTGTGTGGAATAGATGAGGTACCTATGACTACTAAAAAAGTGTTCTTATTTAATAAAACTGCCTTTGACTTACATTTTCAATGAATGTCTTGCCCAGGGAATTTTTCCTGACAGACTCAAATGTGACGAGGCATTGATGGATAACTATAGGTCTATTGCTCTTCTAACATCCTTTTAAAATTTTTTAGACAAATTGATAGCAAATAAACTGACAGATCTTAATAAGAAACAAGGTTATTTCATTGCATCAGTATGGCTTTGTAGAGGGCAGATCTACAGAACAAGGTATTTACAGTTTTACTGAGAAAATATTAACTTCTTTTGATAAAAGACTATTCTCAACAGGTATATTAGCAGACATTCCAAAAGCTTTTGATTGTGTCGACCACAATATTTTATTGCAAAAACTATAACAGTGTGGAGTAAGAGATGTAACGAATAATATGTTTAAATCATAGCTTGAAAACAGATCACCTCCATACGATATTATGACAAAAATCACATTGTATATGTTATGTTCAATACCAGAACTACTCGAGTAGAAGTGCCACAAGAATCAATACTGGGACCAATTTTATTCTTAATATTTATTAATGATTTTACAGAACAAATAACCAACGGCTCAGCTATAAGGTTTGCTGATGACACAATCATTTTGGTAAATAGTTCAAATAATGCTGTTCTTGATGAAAATATAAAACATACAGTGACTGGGATGTCCAGTTGGTTCCAGTATAATAAATTAATACCTATTAAATGTAAAAAAAATATGTGCTCATGAATTTCATGCAATGAAATAAACATATAATGCAAGATGAAAGATGCACAACAATTGAAGAAGACGGGTTACAGACAGTAAATAGTAGGCTACTAAATTTCTAGGGCTCATTGTAGACAGTAATTTAACATGGAATAAACATGTTGATAGTGACCTGTAAAAAGAATTGAGTTCAATGTGTTTTGTGGTACATACCTTAAAAAAGATTTGTAATAATAATACAATACTTGCATACTATTTCTCAAATATTCAGACCATAATAAATTATGGAATCATATTTTGGGGTATAAATCAACAAAATGGAAAAAGGCTTTTAGATTACAGAAGAAAATAGTGAGATTAATAAGTAATAAGGAAAAAGAAACCTTTGTAGGCCGCTATTTATAAATAATAAAATTTTCTCTCTTCCATGCATGTATATGTACCGTAGTATTCTTTTTTACATGGAAAACATTAAAATAGTGATATACACCATTACTACACCAGACAAGCTAATCATCTTCACCTATTCTCCTACAGAACCTCAAAATTTACATCAAATCCATACTATGCTGGGGCAAAACTAATAAATAACCTACCCAGTCATTTGAAGTAAATTAATATTTAACAGAAATTAAAAAGAGCTGTTAAATTATACTTTTTAAATAAGGCCTTCTATTCTGTAGAAGAATACTTACATAAAGATGAATTTCTATGATGCAGAACAAGACTGATATAAGGAGACTTCATGTAATACTTTGTGTTTCAATCTAGTGTAGTCTTTTACATATTTATACTTTAATATCTATCTGAACATGAATTATAACAACGTGTACTGCAACCACATATAGTCTTAACATGTTTGTAGAGCTGCTAGAATTAAGAAGTGTGTAAATTATATTATTTATATGTTATATATTTTTATGTTAATATGATTGTGCGCAAATATTCATATTGCATAACAAAAAAAAAAAAAAAAATTGACAAGTCCTTTCCAAAGTGTATAGGATGTATATGGGATGCAAAAAAAAAAATGTGCTTCGTGAAACAGCGAATACTCTAGCCGCTACACCACCATGGCCTCCATCATCTTAAGACAGGAGGAGTTGAGAGAGGTTTGGTGGTTAAGGTATTGAGAGCCAATGAGGGTGAAATATGGCAGCTATGGAGCAGCATTGAAATGTAAGGGTGGGGAAAACGTGAATTCCTCGAGAAAACATGTCAGCCAGCAGCATCAATCAGCACAAGTATGTAAAAATCTGTGAGTAACCTCGTAGGGAAACCAACATGGATCACATTGGTGGAAGGCAAGCGTCCTACCACTATGCCCACAGCAGACCCCCTCCCCCTCCCCTCGGGAAGGGTGGAGAGGAACCTAATTTCTTCAGCGTGGTTCTAAGATATTGAAACTGAATAGTTTTTTAATGTATTCAGAGGAGAATTTCACACTAAAAATAATAATTGCAAAAGTTGCTGGTAACAACAAAGAAATTTTGTCACAAGTGTGTTTGTGTACTACTTTGGCAGTGGTTAGTACATGTGCGCTTGTTATCAATATCATTGCGATGCATGCATCTTTCACCCATTGTAGTTCAACAATGCATCCTAATCTAATTAAACTACCCAAAGTAACCTAAAATAATGGTGAATAAGTTTTCATACATTTTAACCTAACAATAGGGTGGTATCCCTAAAAGTATATTTATAGGAATAATATCCTATTGTAGTTTTCTCTCCCAATGTGAAATTTTTTCAACATGTTAAGCTGAATTAAAATTGTGGCTATTGACTGACTAAAGCCTAGGCTACACTCACAGTGGCGTTACCATGGAAGTATGAAAATGAACTGGCTACAACCGCAGTAAGAAAACTGTTACGTGACTAATGAGAAACGAGCACAAAAAAAAAGACAGACTGTACATGTATCGTGGATATTTTCAAACAATGTCTTGGCTAACTTGATATTTATTTTTGTTTATCTGCTTGTGATGAAAAAACTTTCATGGGAATCGTGTTTCGGGATATTTAAAGTGTGGTATACATGTTAATAATTGTGTTGGCTATTTAAATAAACGAAAATCATTACTGTACCGCAAAATTCATTTAATACCTATGTTCTTGTTATAAACTTGCACTGCACTGACTCTCGTGATTGGAAACGTTCTCTCGTGATTGGCCGGCGTAGAACTCGCCGTAAAAGAACTGAAAATATTCAGTCCTCTTAACACTGTTGCCGCAAACAGGCCGCCATCTTACGCCGTTATGGTGTTTTGTAGTTGGTGCCATATACAAGTGTGGATTCAATTTTTTATTGTTGATTCATATGGTGATTGTAGCCGGGGCTTAAGACCTTGGTACTAAATTGCACTTTTGGGGAAAGTTGTAACACAATTTCTATAGACATAAGGGATAAAATTATCCATAAATGTCTCCTGTCATTCTCCCTTTTTATTCATCTGGAAAATTTCAAAAATACTTGATTGTCCAGTGCAGACAATTAAGTAAAAATTTTAATTTCTGTGTTTTAGTTATGTACCAAGGGTAACCCTGTCCAACATTTTAGATGCAAGAAACAAAATTGTATCCTACAATAAGCGATATAAATAAATAAAATAAATAAATACATACACTCGCAATTAGACTACCGCCCAGTGGCAAGCTCTCTCATCTCTCCCTTACCCAACCAACTCCTCTTCTACTCCCTTCCTGAACCTACCAACCCCTCTCACAATTACCAATTCCTCCCTCAACACATTCCATTCCCTCACAGACCTCATAAGCATAGACTGCCTACCCCGTCCGTTCTCCTCCACACCCTCTGAAGCTTCTCACTGTTGTTTCCTCTCCCTCTAAATACCCCCTTACTTAGGTTGCAGTGTAGCCCTCCTCATCCTCCCTCTTCATTTACCATCCTGTACATCCTGACTAGCCGTTAAACTTTCCTCCTGGCCTTCAATGAGCTCCACCCCATTTCTTTCATCATCACTGATGGCCTATTGTTCCCTTCTTCCTCACCATCTTGCCCCTGCCTCCTCCACCCACCCTTCACACATCTTACTGCCTTTATCTCCACCTTTTCCAGTTCTCGCACCTCCACCTCCACATACGGGTCCTGTACTACTGCAGCATATTCTAACATTGGCCGTACCATTGTGCCATACGCCTTCTCCTTCACCTCATAGCTGACTCCATTCAGCACCCTTCCCAGCGTACCCAGAGCCCTTCTTCCCTTTGCAACCACCCTCTCTACCTGTTTTTTTCCACCTGAGGTTTCCCTGCAGTACAATCCCTAGATACTTATATTCTGCTGCTTCTTCTATCTCTTGTCCCTCCCATCTGTACATGTCACTGCTTATCAACTTCTTCCTTGTAAACCTCACTACCTTAGTTTTTCTTACATTTGTTTTCATTTTATTTTTCCTGGTCCAAAACCATACCTTATCAATGTCCGCCTGCAAATTTCCACCCCACTCTCCCACCTCAACATATACAACACAATTGTCTGCAAACAATCTGATTTTTCCCCTAATCCCCAAACCTGTCATTTACCATTATGGTAAATAACAAAGGACCCAGCATGCTTCCCTCTGGTACCCCTGACATAACATCCTCTTCCTCCGGTATTGCCTCCCGCCCCACCACTTTCACCCTCTGCCTTCGCCACCTGAGAAAGTCCCCTATCCATTCCACTACCCTCCTGTCTGGTATCAGCGCCTCCACTTTTCTCATCAATGTCCCATGGGGCACCTTATCGAATGCCTTCTCAAAATCTATGAAGCAGGCATCCACCTGCTTCCCCTCATCAACTACCTGCACCAGATCCTCTAATAACCCAGCCAGCTGAGTCTCACATGAGTATCCCCTCCTGAAACCATGCTAGGACTCCTCCAACCAATTTCTATTGTTAATAACCTTCACCCCATACTGCACCACCAGACACTCCATTACTTTTCCTGTACTTGATGTGAGACTCACTGGTCTGTAGCTGCCAGGCCTCCTCCTATCCTCTCCCTGCTTGTTTATAGGTACCACCATAGCATTCTTCCAATCTTGTGGTAACTTACCCTCTCCTAAGGACTTTTTAAACAGCACTTATAAATATTTCGCCAACTCCCTGCCACCAAACTTTAGTGCTGCTTTTCCTATCCCATCTGGTCCCCCTGCCTTACTGCTCTCCAAACCCCTAATTACCTTTTCTATCTCCCACTCCCTCATCTTAAACTCACTAAACATCCCCCTGAACCCTGTTTGCCCCCTTATTCCAACCCTCCTTTACCTCAAACACTGACAAGTATTGTCCTTGGAGCATCTCCAATTTTTCTTGGTCATTTGTCGCATGCCTACCATCCCTTCCTCTCCTCCCCTTAACCGCCTAACATACCTAAACAATTTCCCCCATTCCTTGCCTTTTCCTTCTTCCACCATGTTCCCCAGAAATACATTCTTTGCATGTTTGATCTTCCTTTCAAGCTCCCTATCCATTTGTTTCATCATTTCTTTATATCTTATCATCCCTTCATTTCTCCACTTGGCATGTAATTTTTCTGCACTTCTTAATTTTCAAAATCTCCTGACCATAATATGACGGATCTTCCCCAGACCGTAACCTTTTCATTGGCACAAATTTCTCCAACATAACCGCCATTAATCTTCTAAACTCTCTCCACAACCCCTCTACACCCTCCTCCATAGACCATTTTTCAAAACCTGTCTCTCAGGAATATTTCTGCCCCCTTCTTGTCTCCTCTCCCATACTGCCACACCAACCATTCTGCCATTTGCACTTCCCTCATCCTGCCAATCCCAATTTTCACAACCGGGATATGATGGTCGCTTATACCATCCAATACTATTGCACCAACTACAGCATTCCTAGGTCTGACCAACACCACATCCAGCACTGACCCAACACCCTCCTCCTTCCATCTCGTAGGTGTTTCTACTACCTGGACTAATCCTCTGTTGACTAACTGTGCTGCCATTCTCTGCATCATGCTACCCATTCCTTCTGCAACCTCTATCCATTTCACATCACGCATATTAAAATCCCCTGCTACAACCACCCACTGCCTGTCCTTCAGTCTATCGACCCTCTCCTTGAACATCTCAACTGCCTGCCATCCCTGTCCTGGTGGTCTATACACTGCCAGCAAAGTAATCTTTCTATTACTACAACCACTTAATTTAATTTCCATTACCTCGATATCTTCGCTAACCCATTCTATCGCTTCTTTCAGCCCCTTCCTTACGCACACCCTTACTCTTCTCCCATCCCTGTCTCTTCTGAAGATGTGAACTTATACTGCCTACATTCAATGTCCAGTACTTCCTCAGTCAACCAAGCTACCACTATATCTGCCCCATATCCTTCAACCTTTCCCCAGAAGCCCTCCAGCTTGTTGTACACACTCCTACAGTTCACCACCATTATCTTTATACTAGTACTCTGCTTTACCATCCTACATTGCTTACCTCCTATCTCCCCCCCTGCAGCCTCATCAATGCTATCCTCTCCATTTCTCTCACCTTCCGTTTCCTTGCTTCTAACCGATTGCTATTTCAACAACTGCTGCTCTGCCCTGACCCTCTCCATGTAGCCAGCTACTTCTCTACCTAGCAGATCACCTAGAATCCTCTTTCCCTGTTCTGTCAGGTGAACCTGGTCCCACCCTACACTTTCCCAGCCTACCCATTTCCTACTACCTATAAATGTAGCCTCTAAATCCCTATACACACTCCCATATACCTCACTCGCAGCCACTGCCATCCTGTAGGATACTCTTTTCCTAACCAGCACACTACTGACTACTGCCCTAGCTCCAGGGAACTTCTCCTACACTTTCCTCAGCAATCCCCTGAGGTCCCGCTCTACCTCCCTTTGAGCCAGGTCATTTCCCCCTACATGAATGAGAACAACCTTTGCCACCCTATCTCTCATACCACTAACCCTTTCCTCCAAATCCCTAGTATTTGCCTCCCCCCCCACCCACCAAACGCTGATTTATGTAATTTCCTTCCTGATATTCCTCAGCTCCACCCCCTTTACAATAGAGCTGTCTAGAAAAACTACCTCTGGCTCCCTTCCTACAACCTATTCCTGCTTTGTGGCTCTTCCACCCACCTGCCTACCCTTGTCTCCGGCCTCCTGCAGCACCCTTGTTTCCCTCCCTTTGGCCAGCCCTCCTCTCTCCCCTCTGGCCCTGAACTGTCCACTTTCTCCTGCTTGCTGGTCTTTGCTAATTGCACACTTGCAAGCCTCAGCATACTACTTCCTACCTTCTACCACTGCCTGTTTCCCGTTCCTCTATTCCTGATTGCTTCCTGCCTACTACTATCACCTTATTCCTTGCAACTATTTCTTGCTCTTCTAACCTTATTTGCTGTCTTATGTCTCCAACTGCCTTATCCCTTTCTACTGCCTCCAACTCCTCTATCCTCCTCAATCTTACCACCTCTATCTCTGCCTTTCCTCCTGCAGTTCCTTCTGCAGCCCTACTTGCATTCTTCCTAACTCTTCCTCTCTACTCAGCTTTTCCTCCTGTGGACTGGCTTTCATTTTCCTTAGCACCCCTTTTACATCTTCCAACTCCTCCTCTAACTTATCCACCCTCATTTCTACTCTACTCTTACCCATCTCATTCCTGACCTTTTCCTCCATCCTCTTAATCCTATGCATCATTTCCCTCTCTTTCCTGCTCATCAAACCTACCATCTCCCCTTTCCAACTCTCCTCCTTAGCCACTTCCATTGGCACTGGCACACCCTCTACCAAACTTCCCCTCAGCATATCCAAAATACAGTTTCCACCTTCTCCACTTATATGTTTCCTTCTCTACCCTTAATTTGTTCCCTACCACTGCTACTAAACTCTTTCCCTCAGCACATTCCTCACACTTCCACTCATGTTCCTGTAGTGATCCCAGTTCCTCCTCCCTGATCGCTATACAGCCAACATGGTACCAGCCGCCACACTGAGTCATTGTCAGTGTTATAAATTTAAATGCCAGCAAATAATTATTTATTCATGGCTCAGGAACATGTGAACTTCGCCTTCCAGAAATTCAGCTAGGCTGCTGGTTGCCGTTTTGTTGCACTCATTACCGATACATTACGACAACGGTAGCAATGCTTGCTATAATTTATTCCAAAAATAGTTTTCCACAAATTCTGATGCATGAGCACTATATCTAAAATACGTGTTTATTGACGTACATAACCCAATACTGGT